>OZ012736.1:125229295-126429295 GCA_963859935.3 Lathyrus sativus | reverse complement strand
ATAGGGGCCGCATTGCAGAGTGATGTCAAGCAGAGATTGGTCGAGATGCTAAGATAGTATAGTGAAGTCTTTGCTTGGTCATACAAAGATATGCCTGGACTTGATACTGACATCATGGTCCACCACTTGCCGCTGCGAGAAGATTGTCCTCCCGTTAAGCAGAAGCTTAGGAGGACGCGACCAGATATGGCCGTTAAGATCAAAGAAGAAGTGCAGAAACAGCTCGATGCTGGCTTCTTAGCGGTCACTACTTACCCTCCGTGGGTCGCCAACATAGTGCCCGTACCGAAGAAGGACGGTAAGGTACGAATGTGCGTCGATTATCGGGATTTGAATAGGACGAGCCCTAAAGATGATTTCCCGCTGCCCCATATTGATGTGTTGGTCGACAATACAGCTCAGTTCTCCGTGTTTTCGTTCATGGATGGCTTCTCCGGTTACAATCAGATCAAGATGGCGCCGGAGGACATGGAGAAAACTACGTTTATCACACCTTGGGGAACCTTTTGCTACAAGGTAATGCCTTTCGGTCTGAAGAACGCAGGGGCCACTTACCAACGAGCAATGGTTACTTTGTTTCATGACATGATTCATCATGAGATTGAAGTCTATGTTGATGACATGATTGCGAAGTCCCAAACGGAGAAGGGACATCTGGTCAATTTGCTGAAGCTTTTTGAGAGGCTTAGGAAGTTTAGGTTGAGGCTGAATCCTAACAAGTGTACTTTCGGAGTACGGTCCGGAAAGTTACTGGGGTTTATCGTGAGTGAAAGAGGCATTGAGGTTGATCCTGCGAAGATTAAAGCGATACAAGAAATGCCAATGCCAAAAACAGAAAAAGAAGTTCGTGGTTTCCTGGGCAGAATAAACTACATTGCAAGGTTTATCTCTCAGCTCACGGCCACGTGTGAACCGAAGTTCAAACTGCTGAAAAAAGACCAGGCGATTATCTGCCAGAAGGCATTCAATAAGATAAAACAGTATCTGCAGGAACCTCCAATCTTGATACCCCCGGTGGCCGGACGGCCTTTAATCATGTACTTGACAGTTCTTGAGAATAGTATGGGGTGTGTTCTCGGTCAGCATGACGAGACGGGCAGAAAGGAGCATGCCATTTACTACTTGAGTAAAAAGTTCATGGATTGTGAATCTCGTTACTCGATGCTGGAGAAAACATGTTGTGCACTAGCCTGGGCTGCCAAACATTTACGACAGTACATGCTCAATCACACCACCATGCTAATTTCGAAGATGGATCCGATCAAGTACGTCTTCGAGAAGCAAGCGCTTTCGGGCAGGATTGCCAGATGGAAAATGGTGTTGACGGAATATGATATTCAGTACGTTTCCCAGAAGGCCATCAAGGGCAGCGTATTGTCTGAATACCTGGCCGAACAGCCGATCGAGGATTATCAGCCGATGAAATTTGAATTCCCTGATGAGGATATCATGTTTCTCAAAGCGAAGCATTGTGATGAACCGTTGCCCGACGAGGGGCCAGATAGGAAATCCCAATGGAAATTGATATTTGACGGGGCGGTTAATTCCTATGGAAGTGGCATTGGAGCGATCATCACAACTCCCCACGGATCCCATATCTTGTTCACCGCGAGACTGACGTTTCCGGTCACCAATTACGAAGCGGAGTACGAAGCATGCATCATGGGTCTAGAGGAAGCAATTGATTTGAGAATCAAGAATCTAGATGTATATGGTGACTCGGCACTTGTGATTAACCAGATTAAAGGGGAGTGGGAGACTCGTCAATCGAATTTGGTGCCGTACATGAACTATGCCAGAAGGCTGCTTCCGTTCTTTGATCGAGTGGAATTCCATCATGTGCCCAGGGCCGAAAACCAGATGGCTGATGCCTTAGCCACGTTGGCTTCAATGTATAAAGTCAATTTTTGGAATGAAGCTCCAAGAATTGTCCTTTCTTGTCTTGATAGACCTGCATTCGTCTTTGCGATCGAGGAAGCCGCCGACGGCAAGCCATGGTTCCATGATATCCAGACCTTCCTTATGACTAAAGAGTATCCCGCGGGAGCGTCAACCCAGGATAAGAAGACTCTGAGGAGGCTGTCTGGAAATTTTTATCTCAATCCTGATGGAGTTTTGTATAAGAGAAACCACGATCTCGTGCTACTCAGATGTGTAGATGAGAAAGAGGCGAGTATGCTCATGGAAGAAGTCCATGAAGGCACATTTGGGACGCACGCCTGCGGGCATGCCATGACGAGAAAGATCCTGAGAGCAAGATATTACTGGCTGACGATGGAATCGGATTGCTTTAAATTCGCGAAGAGATGTCATTTAAATTCGCGAAGAGATGTCATAAATGCCAGATTTATGCTGATAAGATTCACGTGCCGCCGTGCCCGTTGAATGTCATGTCCTCCCCGTGGCCGTTCTCCATGTGGGGCATCGACATGATAGGCAAGATCGAGCCCACTGCATCTAACGGTCATCGCTTCATTCTAGTAGCTATCGACTACTTCACCAAGTGGGTGGAGGCAGCCTCATATGCTAATGTGACCAAGCAGGTGGTGGCTAAATTCATAAAGAAGGACATCATCTGTCGTTACGGAATTCCCGGGCGGATCATTACTGATAATGGTTCGAATCTGAATAACAAGATGATGAAGGAGCTGTGCCAGAGTTTCAAGATTTAACACCACAACTCATCTCCTTACAGGCCGAAGATGAATGGCGCCGTTGAAGCGGCCAATAAGAACATTAAGAAGATTGTACAAAAGATGGTTGTGACCTATAAGGATTGGCACGAGATGTTGCCATTTGCACTGCACGGTTATCGTACAACGGTACGTACATCAACCGGGGCAACTCCTTTCTCCTTAGTGTACGGTATGGAAGTTGTCCTACCGTTAGAAGTGGAGATCCCTTCTTTGCGAGTCTTGGTTGACGTGAAACTCGACGAGGCAGAATGGATTAAGAACCGACTAAACCAACTTGGCCTGATGGACGAGAAGAGATTAGCATCGATTGCATATGATCGTCTATACCAAAGCCGAATGAAGAAAGCTTATGATAAGAAGGTGCGTCCTAGAAGCTTTCAGACGGGTGATCTCGTCCTGAAGAAGATTCTTCCTCCACACTCCGATCACCGGTGCAAGTGGACTCCCAATTACGAAGGCCCGTACGTCGTCAGCAAGGTCTTCTCGGGAGGAGCTTTGTTGTTATCCACGATGGATGGTGAAGATTTTGCATCCCCGGTGAACGCGGACGCAGTTAAAAAATACTTTGCTTAAGAATGACCCGCTGGAAAGAAAAAGAGTATCCAGGCAAAAAGGGGCACCCCGGCGAACCATAAAAAAGGAAAAAGGTTCGGGCAAAAATTAGGGATATAAATTGAAAAAATGTACACTCGTTAAGTCGAAAACCTGGAAGGGCGACTTTGGCAAAAAAAGGGTATCCCGGTGAATCGAAAACCCGAAAGGGCGATTCAGGAAAAAGTTAGGGGTTTGAAAAAGCAAATGACTGCGTTCCGCGTGTGGACTTTCATTGTTTAGTGGTTTGGAAGACCTGAGGGCCGTTTATCTGAATCAATCTCTTCTGAAGCTGAAGCATCGGAGAAGTATCGAAGTCGAGTGGGTCATAGAGGGATCAACTCATGGTGTTTGTCTACGCCTCGTTGCCGACATGTGTATATACTGATGTATATTTATGTTTTTACTTTTTTACGCAGCTTCCTCATTCCAGGAGCTTGCATCTGTTGTAAAACATTTTTACCCATTCAGGGGTTCGTTATCAATAAAATGTGTATTATTCAGCAATTTTGTTTGTTTGTTTAAGCACTTATCTGTTTTGTTTGCGAAAAAGAACGTCGATGTTTTTGATAAAATGCGCATACATAAACCTACTGGCCTAGGCCACTGATTGTTGAAACAATGAATTACTTAAACATTGTCACAAGATGATAACCTTGATAGGTCCCTTTGAGAAGGGTATCTTGTCTGTTTGTTTGTGTTGATGCAGGTGTAGCATATGACAGGCGGTACGCCACATGCGTCCTCAAGCAGGATGATTCCTTCTTCTCCAGCAAAGTTCAGCAGCCTCTCCCCGCAGAGTCTGAACGTGAGATCGTGAGCATTGATATGTTTCCCCAGGCAGAGAAGATTCTCTCCCCAATCTAATACATCCTGAAGGAATGTCGTCTCTCCAGCTGAGTCGTATACTGAAGTGTGCAGCACTCGATAGTCCAAGACTGAATTCTCCAGCGGAATCAAGATTCCCCACAGAGCCGTACTCTCCCCCAAGCAGGATGATTCCTTCTTCCACAGCCGAGTTTGCAGTTCCCCAAGAGAGTCGAGTCCTTGGAAAGCAGTTCGGACCATGATTGGTTTTCCCCAGTAGAGAATTGAATAGCTGATGTTGTATTTCCCCGTCGGAGTCGTTACTCCAGGAAAGCTCTGGCTGCGAACGCCGTGCAGTTTATTTCTGCGATTGACATCGCTTTCCTCAGCAGGTCCAGGTTCTCGTAGAGCCTTATTCCCCTGCAGCAGTCAACTGAAGTTTGTTTCCCCAGGCGGAGTCCGTTTGAGATCGGCGTGACTTATTCTCCTCGGCAGGATGATTCCTTCCCTCCACCAGAGTGGTTCTTTCTCCTCGACAGGAGGATTCTCCCTCCAGCATTTATTTTGCTGACGGGGTCGTAGCATTTTGCATGATTGCATAGCATTTATCATAAATACGTAGCATTGGCACCGTGTAGAGCATTGCGCCATTTTCGATCATATGCATATGAAACATGAGATAGGTCGTTACCGTTCTTGTTTTGCAGGTGTTCCCCGATAGGGTGTCTGCTCAGGATGATTCCCGAAATCTCAGAAGAGTGGTGTGGTTCCAGATGATTCTTGAATTCCCCCAGCAAAGTCGTTGGCCCAAGATGATTCTTGAATTCTCCAGCGAAGGCGTTCGTTTAAGATGATTCTTAAAACCCACTGTGAAGTCGCCAGAGAGGGTGGCTCAAGTTGATGCCTAGAGTCCCCGGCAGAGTGTTTGCTCAGGATGATTCCTGAAATCTTCAGCAGAGTTATTGGTTCAGGATGATTCTTGAAGTCTCTGGCAGAGTTATTTGTCCAAGATGATTTTTGAAGTCCTCAGCAGAGCTGACTCACTCAGAATGATTTCTGGATCCCCGAAGCAGAGTTACTTGATAGTTCTCCAGAATCCCCAGCGGAGATACGTCATCCCCTGCAGGTTTCTGAATAGCGAAGCTGAAACTTCCCTCAAAGACTTGATGATTGAAGTCCAACCGTATTAATGAAGCAATTCTCCCAGCTGATGCGGAGTGCCTGATGGCAGAAGTTTGGATATCCCCAATTGGTTCATGATTGACCGAGAATTCTATTCCCGACTTACTGATGAAGTCCGGCTGATGCCCAAAGATTTTTTTGAATGCCCGACGGCATGATTAACTTGATTGTTGACCTGATGAGTCCCGAGGAATCCTGATGCCTGACGGCATGATCGACCATGTATCACTGGTTACCGTGTGACCAATTCCCCAGCTAGTTGCCGTGCAGCTAATATTTCAGTTTCCGAAGATTTGTTCCCATCAGAGTACCGTGTACTTATGCAGTTGGAAAATTTCCGGGTTTGTTGGTATTCAACCGTCTGGTACCTTGATTGGTTGAGAGTCGTTCGCTTCTCACCCAGTCAGGTTCAAGCCGTTTGAATAGGGGCAGCTGTTGCACCCCAAAATTTTCCCAACATTTTTTACCTAGCTTATGTTTCATTTCATTCACATTAGCATTATCATTTGCATTTCATTGACATGTATGCAGGAGATCAAGAGGTATGGTTACCAATTGAGAGCTACACAAGACTATGAATCTAGCTAAGAAGGTTACTCAAGTGTTCAAGGGTTGATATCCTTGTCAGAGAAGTTAAAAGAGCCTCAGAAAGAGTGGTTGAAGCCAAGGGTGTATGCCTCCTAACTTGAGAGTTGTGGGAAATCCTCAGATGATTCTGAAGCCATGAGGATGGACTTGAGGTCTTGAGAGAGCTCATGAGAAGTGTTGAAGATCACTTTGAAGCCTAGACAAGTCATTGTGCAAGATTAAGAAGACTCAGCCATGAGTGGTGTAATTAGGGTTTGACTGGGTCAACCCTAGGTCAATTGATGATTTGGACAAGGTTGAGACCTAATTAAAGAGCCATGTGATCATGGATTGATAAATTGAGATGCTATAAGTATGATTCCAAGGTCAACTCATCAAGATTGAAGAGTTTGAGAAGTTTCAGGCTAGGGTTTCTAAGGCTTGAAAGTGTAAAATCCCCTAGTTTGACCCCTATCTTCAAGGCAGTTTAGCTCAAGATGTGATTGACATATCATCTTTCCCCCAACATGAATGTTGTAGAGCTTGATCTTAGCTTTAATTTGAGTACTAGAAATCCTTGATAGGATTTATAGAACTCAAGTTATGACTTTGACAAGTTACAGGTCATCTAAGGTTTGTGGATGTGGGAGCTTGAACGTTACTCAACTTTCATCAAACTTTTACCCTAGAAGGATGATTCCTATGAACTTTTGGTCAACATGAGTGTTGTTCTTTATCTTCTTAGCTTTCTAGAGAGTACTAGAAGTCCTTGATAGGATTTGTAGAACTCAAGTTATGGCTTTGACAAGTCAAGGGCATTTTGGTCATTTGGAGATTACAGGTTATTTCAAGCATAAGGCCATAACTCCTATTTCCAAGCTTCAAATGGAAAAATGTTCAACATAAAACTTGTTCAAAATGATGTTTTAAGGCTATTAAAGAGGTCATGAGATGTTGGAAATGCTTGTAGCTAAAAGTTGCAAAAATGACCTAAAATAAGGGTATAAGTTAAATAAACCAAAGTTGGAAATTGATATTTTCAATCTACACATCCAAACCATGGCATGTAATATATCATTTTGACTCTAGAAAACATTTTAAGAACATTGGTTTAGCCACATTTTTGAATTGAAATTTAATTGGTGGACTTGCTTTGAAAAGTAGTTGCTTGCATATTAAGTAACATTTGCAAAACTCAAATTCAAGGCATGAGCAAGATCCCTTGCAAGCCAAACACTTTCAAAATGTCACTAGGGGAGAAATTGGAAGTGAATGAGGTTGATTTCAAGTTGTTTGCAGCATTATGCATACCATGGCATATGGTTGAAAATCTCATGACATGAGAGATTGAAACTCTCATTAGAAGGATCTAGAGGGTTCTAGATCCTCCACACATCATCTATATATTGAGTAGAGGTGATCCAATGCAAGGGTTGGTGATGATTGAAGGAGAGAGCATAGATTGAGATTGAGATTTCTTGGCTTGCAATTGAATTCGGTTTCACCAATTTCCTCACTTTCCATCCATTTTCTTGATTACAACTTCTTCCATGGATGCTAGGGATTGAATCCAGATCATAATCCAAGAGAATTCGTGGCTGAATCGTGTATGAGCAATTGAATTTTTCCACCTGCAACTAACCATCGGGTTTCAAGATTCAGGAGCTTTCAACCAGTTCTATTGCATACAGAAGCAAGGAAAGGATCCATTGATCGTGTCTGGAAGGTTGGAGAGCTTGATTTGAAGGTTTAGTGCATTTGTTCATCCAAGACTTTCAGGTTAGTAACTTTCTTCCTCTAGCATGAATTAGGTAGAATCAAGATGAATTAGGGTGTTAGATGCATTGTAGAACGGTGTAGGAATGATTTTAGGCCATTAATTTGAGAATTAGTGACCAATCTAGGGTGTTACCATTTTCGGTTGAGAGTTGGTTATGGTGAATCTTGAGGTTTCAGAGAGAATTAAGGGTATGAATGAATTCGTGAGGGAATTTGGGACATGTTTCATTAAGGGATCGTGGCCTATAGTGGACTCTAGGTTGAACTAGGGTTGTGGAATGGTGACCGGAGCACCACCGGTGGTGGCCGAAGCTGCGCGCGAAGTTCAGAGGTTCAAAAGGTTGAAGATGACTCTAGAGCCATTGGATGGGGGTTGGACTTTGACTGAAGGCATGATCCAACGGCCACGTATTGATTTCAATTTGTGAAGGAGTTCTGATTATGAAATGCAGCGTGATGAGCTCGTCCTCTAAACACAACAGTCGTAACGTCGATGTCGGCCATACTCGTTAGTCGGATAAAACGGGAGAAAAGTATAATGACTTTTAAAATCCTGGAAAAAATCACATTCACTCAGATCATATTTTTAAGAAATAAAGAGTGATAAAAGAGAAAAATATAAAATAAATATAAATATTGGAAAATAAGATAATAGAAATTTATAGAAATCATAAGTTAACAAAAAGAATAGTTTTAATAAATTTAGAAGGAGAAATAGGGGAAAAATTTGGGTTGCCTCCCAATCAGCGCTGTCTTTAATGTCAGAAGCCTGACGATAGCTTGGATATAAGCTATTCGGGAAGCCCGGGCAATTTTATATTGCTCACGTGGTCGTTGTGTTCACTTTGATTATAATGTTTCAAACGCTGTCCGTTTACTATAAACGGTGCGTTGATTTGATTCTTGATTTCAACAGCTCCACCCTTAAGGACTTTGGTGACCTCAAAAGGTCCAGACCATCTAGAATTTAATTTTTCAGGGAATAGTTTCAATCTGGAGTGGAATAGGAGCACGATGTCTCCCACTCTGAATTGCTTCCAGATTGAACGTTTATCATGCAATTTCTTGGTCCTTTCTTTGTAGATGTGTGCATTCTCGTACGCGTCTAATCTTAGCTCTTCCAATTCATGAAGGTTCAAGATTCGCTTTTTGCCTGCTGCAGTGTAGTTGAATTTTAGCGTCTTAATAGCCCAGAAGGCTTTATGCTCTAACTCTACCGGCAGGTGGCATGATTTTCCGTAGACTAGTTTAAATGGTGTGGTGCATATCGGTGTCTTAAAGGCGGTCCTATAAGCCCATAAAGCTTCGTTCAGCTTTGAGGACCAATCTTTCCTGGAGGTTGCGACAGTCTTTTCTAAAATTTGCTTTATTTCCCTATTCGAAACCTCCACTTGTCCACTAGTTTGTGGATGATACAGTGTGGCTACGCGGTGTTTGACTCCGTATTTGGAGAGGAGTTTGTCAAAGATTCGCGATATGAAGTGCGAACCACCGTCACTAATGATGAGTCTGGGCACACCGAATCTTGGAAAGATTACGTTTTTAAAGAGTTTAACGACTACTCACGTGTCATTTGTTGGAGCGGAAACAACCTCTACCCATTTCGATACATAGTCGACAGCGACGAGTATATATTTATTTCCAAAAGAAGATGGGAAAGGTCCCATGAAGTCGATTCCCCAGACGTCAAAGATTTCTACTTCCAAAATTCATCTCTGAGGCATTTCATCGCGTCGTGAGATGTTGCCAGTGCGTTGGCACCGGTCGCATTTTAGTACAGCGATATGGACGTCCTTCTAGAGACTGGGCCAAAATAGGCCAGATTGTAGAATTTTAGCGCACGTCTTTGAGGTGCTAGCATGACCACCATATGGTGCTGAATGGCATTGGGTGATGATGTCTTCTATCTCTTCCTCTGGGACACAACGATGGTATAAGTTGTCGGCGCCTCGTCTGAAGAGTAGAGGTTCGTCCCAGTAGTAGTGCTTTAAGTCATGGAAGAATTTCTTCTTTTGTTGATAAGTCAGGTCCGGTGGAAGCACGCCTGCGGCCAGGTAGTTAACGATGTCGGCAAACCACGGCAAAGTGGTTTGGGCATAGACAGCTTCCACGGCTTTTTCCAGTTCCGGTTTTTCCGAAGTAGAGTTAGACATATCGCTTTCCAATTTGGCTATCAGACGTTCGTAGGTAAAGTCGTCATTGATAGGCACTGGTTCTTGTTTTATGCCCTCTATACGGGATAAGTGATCTGCAACTACGTTCTCGGTCCCCTTCTTATCTTTAATTTCTAAGTTGAACTCTTGTAATAATAGGATCCATCTCAATAATCTGGGTTTGGCGTCCTTTTTGCTTATTAGGTACCTAATGGCAGCGCGGTCTGTGTATATGATTATTTTGGCTCCTACCAAGTAGGAACGGAATTTGTCAAGAGCGAAAACGACTGCTAAGAGTTCCTTTTCTGTTGTGGCGTAGTTCATTTGGGCAGGGTCTAATGTTCTACTGGCGTAGTAGATAGCGTGAAGCTTCTTGTCCTTCCTTTGTCCTAGAACTGCGCCTACGGCGTAATCACTCGCATCGCACATGATTTCGAATGGTAGTCGCCAATCTGGGGGTTGCATGATTGGTGCGGTGGTAAGCACTGACTTTAGAGTTTCGAATGCCTCTAAGCATTCTTTGTCGAAGATGAACTCGGCATCTTTCATTAACAAACCTGTAAGAGGTTTTGTGATTTTCGAGAAATCCTTTATGAATCTTCGGTAGAATCCAGCGTTTCCTAAGAAGCTTCGTATTTCTCGTATGGTTTTCGGAGGTTGGAGATCCTTTATGATCTCGATTTTGGCTTTGTCAACTTCGATCCCTTTTTCAGAGATGACGTGTCCTAAAACAATGCCTTGTCGGACCATGAAATGGCATTTTCCCCAATTAAGGACAAGGTTCACTTTGGCGCATCTTTTGAGTTCCATTTCTAAATTCGACAGGCAGCCTTCGAAGCTTTATCCGCATACAGAGAAGTCATCCATGAACACTTCCATGATGTCATCTATGAAATCTGCGAAGATTGCCATCATGCATCTTTGGAAGGTTGCTGGAGCATTGCATAGTCCGAACGGCATTTGGCGGTAGGCAAAAGTACCATAAGGACAGGTGAATGTTGTCTTTTCCTGGTCATCGGGGTGAATAGGGATTTGAAAGAATCCCGAATAACCGTCTAGATAGCAAAAGTACAAATGTTTCGCTAGTCTTTCCAACATTTGGTCTATGAACGGTAAAGGGAAGTGATCTTTCCGAGTTGCCTTGTTCAGTTTTCTGTAATCGATACACATCCTGTTTCCGGTCACAACTCTTTGGGTTATCGATTCACCTTTCGCATTCTTCACTACAGTAACGCCTCCTTTCTTTGGTACTACGTGTACTGGGCTGACCCATTGGCTGTCGGAGATCGGGTATATTATTCCTGCGTCTAGTAGCTTTTTCACCTCGTCTTTGACTACAGTGCTTAGGATCGGGTTTATCCTTCTCTGATGTTCTCTTGAAGTTTTACAGTCTTCCTCCAGCATGATACGATGCATACAGATGGAGGGACTTATGCCTTTTAGATCGCTTATATTATAGCCTAACGTAGTTGGGTATCTCCTTAGGACTTCTAATAATCGCTCAGTCTATGATTGTCCTAAATTAGTGTTTACTATTACTGGTCTTTTGAATTCTGTATCTAGGAATTCGTACCTGAGAGTTTTGGGTAGCTCTTTAAGTTCTAAAGCTGGGTTATTCGGACCTGGCATGTGATTTGGAGTGAGTGCTAAGATCTCGCTCAGGCTATCATCTTTGTATGGTGCACGCCAGTTGTCACCTTCATGAATAGCAGGGATCTGGATTTTCATGATTTCAGAATATGTAGTTTCCTCCTTTTCTAATTCTCGTATGCATTCGTCAATGACATCTACTATATAGCATGTGTCATCGATGGCTGGTGCCTTCAAGAATTTAGTAAGGATGAACTCTATCTTTTCTTCTCCTACTTCGAATGTTAGCCGTCCTTTCTTTACGTCTATAATAGCTCCGGCTGTAGCTAGGAACAGTCTCCCTAGGATAATTGGGGTAACAGAGGCCTCTTTGATGTCTATGATTATGAAGTCGGTTGGGATATAGAATTGGCCTATGCGTACTGGAACGTTTTCCAGTACACCGACGGGGTATTTGACTGATCGGTCAGCCAATTGTACGGACATTTTAGTTGGTCTTAGTTCTCCCATATTCAGCTTTTTGCATATAGATAAAGGCATGACGTTTATACTGGCTCCTAGATCTCATAGAGTTTTGTCTATAACGAACTTTCCTATGACGCAGGGTATGGAGAAACTACCTGGGTCTTTTAGTTTAGGAGGCATGTGGTTTTGTATGATTGCGCTACATTTGGCAGTAAGTGTCACTGTCTCGTTATCCTCTATTTTCCTTTTATTAGACAAGATTTCTTTAAGAAACTTAGCGTATGACGGCATTTGAGTTATTGCTTCTGTGAACGGGATAGTGATGTTTAGTTGTTTCAGAAGTTCAACAAATTTCTTAAATTGTCCTGAAGTTTTGGAGTTTATTAATCTTTGAGGATAAGGGATAGGTGGTTTATATGGCGCTGGAGGCACATATGAGTTTTCATCTTTGGCGGCCTTTTGCTCGTCACATTCCTTCTTTTCTGTTTCATACTCCTTTTCGGTTGGTTTATCGGATTTCTGTTGCATTACTAAATCTTCGTTCCTAGGATCTGTTGGGCCTTCCAATTCTTTTCCACTTCTCAATATAACAGCGTTTGCATGACCTTTCGGATTAGGTTCGGGCTGGCCTGGAAATGTTCCAGCTGGGGAAGCTGCAAAGGCTTGTTGTTGAGCCACTTGTGATATCTGCATTTCGAGCATTTTTGTTGTGGGTGGCTAAAGTGTCTACTTTTCCGGTCAGCTGTTTAATTTGCTCGCTAGTGTGTATGTTTTGATTTAGGAATTCTTTGTTTGTTTGAGCTTGAGTAGCTATGAATTTTTCCATCATCAACTCGAGGTTTGATTTCCTAGGGGCAGTCTGGGCAGCAGCGGCTGGTTTCTGATATCCTGACGGAGCAGCTGGTGCTTGCAAGGCATTATCGTTCTTGTAGGAAAAATTTGGGTGGTTCCTCCATCCTGGGTTATAAGTATTTGCGTAAGGATTTCCTTGAGCGTAATTTACTTGATCTGGTGGGATTCCGGCCAGCAATGGGCACTCGGGCGCATTATGAGTGGCGATTCCGCATAACTCGCAGTTTGGAGTTACAGCAGCGACGGTTGCGGTTGGGTTAACGGTCAGACTGTCGATTTTCTGTGCTAGAGCATCTACTTTAGCGTTGAACTTTTCAAGGCTGCTGATCTCGTATATCCCACCTTTCGCTGCGGGTTTCTCTGCTGGAATTCGTTCACCTCCCCATTGGCAGTGGTTATGAGACATGTTTTCGATTAGTTGATAGGCTTCGTCGTATGGCTTATCCATAAGTGCACCGCCCGCGGCGGCATCTACCGTTAATCTGGTGTTATACAGAAGCCCATTGTAGAAAGTATGGATCGTCACCTAGTCTTCTAAACCGTGGTGAGGACATGCTCTCATCATATCTTTGAACCTTTCCCACGCTTCGTAGAGAGATTCAGTATCTTTTTGTCGAAATCCGTTGATTTGGGCTCTAAGCATAACATTTTTGCTTGGCGGAAAGTATCTTGCTAAGAAAACGTTCTTCAACTGTTCCCACGTCATAACGGAGTTGGATGGTAAGGATTGTAACCACGTCCAAGCTCTATCTCTAAGAGAGAAAGGGAAAAGACGAAGTCTTATTGCGTCTGGAGTTACTCCATTTGCCTTCACTGTGTCCGCGTATTGCACAAACTTCGTTAAATGTTCGTTTGGATCCTCAGTTGCATTTCCTGAGAATTGATTTTGTTGTACAGCTGACAGCAATGACGGTTTTAGTTCAAAATCGGTTCGATTGATAGCTGGGGCAGCTATGCTACTTCGAGGCTCCATCTGAGAGGGTGTAGCGTATGCCTTCAGCGGTTTGTTCTGAGTTCCTTCAGCCATCTTTGCTTCTTCAACAGGAGGATGAGCTAGAAGATCAGGAATGTTGTGTCTTCGTTGATATTCGACGATGCGCCTTCTTAGATGTAAGAAGCGCTCTAGTTCGGTGATTGTAGGTTGTAAGATGTCGCCTTGTGAGCGAGTACTTGGCATACAATCGAAGAACAAGTAGAGGGAGAGAGAATCGTTAACCTAGTCTATATTGTGTAACAAAAGATCACACTATTGACTAAACGGGTCCCCGGCAACGGCGCCAAAAACTTGATCGCGACTTTCTATGTCTAACAAATCTAACTGCAAGTGCACAGTCTATCGCATAGTAATAATAGATATCGATCCCACAGGGACTCATAATCAATCTAGTATTATCGGGTGTTACGGTGTTTAGCTAGGTCGGTTAGGTTTTAGGGAGTAATAGCAGAATAAGTGCGTAAACTAAAGGGAACTAAAGCTTTTACTTAAGGTATGTATTTATGAATCGATATGCAATAATTCTGTTCTTCGGGGATTCGACAAATTACTGGCGTATTAAGTGTTTTCAAACTTAGTTTAAGAAGAAGATAGTGATCTAAAGACTTTTGTCTCACGATGGTTGTTGACGCTAGTCGCAACTCTAAGGCGGAACGTATGCTGTCGCTATCCCGTTCGGGGTTAAACTTACTTTTTGAAAATCTCTAAGTTCTAATCCTTTTTAAAGCGCTTTCGCTGTTTTTAAATCGAATGCCTAGTTTTTACTATCTGGTCTTAGCCGCAGTTGTCGCTTGTTGGTTCGTACCTTAGTTAATTTCCCACTGTCGTGGCAAAACTATTTTTAAATAAGTTCTCGTAGTCGCGACGAACGTTTACTTAGAAATTTTAATTAAAAACTAAAACCATAAATGAGTTTTGAAAAGGGAAAGATTACGCCAATTATTATCAAATCCCGTCCGAATTATTATTATATATCGACTACTGTAATTTAGCTAGACATGGAAGAAGAATTGATAATGTATAAATAAAAGCAGTAATTTAGAACATACATCATAATGAAAATTGCAATTACGATTAAAATGAAAACCTGGAAATATCCCAATTGGCTTTTGGGCAGATCCTCCACAATGTTGGCAGGATTCTGGTCTTTGTGCCAATTGATCGTACAAGAAAAGGAAAGTACAAAAAATACCAAAGAATACAGAGAAGAAAAAAAGAGAAACAAATAAGAATATGAGGAAGGTAAAGTTGCTCTGAAGATAAATTGGCAGCACTTTGTTGTCTTGAATGCGGCTCCCTTTTTCAGGTCCCAACCTCTTCCTTTTATATAGAGAGAGTATCTAACGGTTATTCCTTCAGGAAGTAGGTTTGAGGCAGAAAAGTAGGAGTTAGTGGTCACTCTTTTGGTCTTTGAGGGGAAATTTTAGCACGTGACCTCATTCTGCATGTTCTGGGTGCATGACGGTCGTCAAGATGTGTGACGGTCGTCACACGCATGACGAGCGTAACGGCTATGTGACGGTCGTCACATCAGTAGAACTCGTATCTGCTGTTTTTCTCTTGGTTTTTCATCTGGTTTTCACCTGTTTTTGCTCATTTTCTTCATATTGCTTTGCTTGGACATGTTCTTTGAATACCTGCATAATACTTAGACAAATAGCATGGAATGCCCCGAATTCAGAGTGAAATCAGTCAAATATTAGTTAAAACACATGTCATTTTATATATACAATTTCGCGTTATCACTACATAATGCAAACAAACTCATAATTGCAACAGGTTTAGGGTTCCAACCTTCGGATCGGAGAATTGATCTGGTGATTGTTGATTCGCCTCGGATGTATAGACCCACGCAAGAAACCTTGAAGAACTTCGAGATCCAAGCCAATCTCGCCCTCCAATAAGCAGATCCAGTGACAATTACGGATGAAGGTTACAGTTTGAGAGATCAAGGATTCCGATGAAGAGTCGATGATCTCAAAGGATGGAGAGCTTTGAGTATGGGTTTTGGAAAATGGAGAGAGTAGGGAATTTCAGAGCGTGAGTTCTGAAAAGTGGATTATGAGGATTAGGATTGTGAGGTTTGGAATGAAACTCTTTAAATACTACTTAGGGTTGGATCCAAAGTAAGTAGGGTTGGAAAGTTAGGTTTGGAATATGGATTGGGCTTTTGGGGGGAATTCTGAAAATTACAAGGTTCCAGATCCTTCCCTCCTGTAAAATTTGAATTTCAAATGATCAAAATGGGCCCCTAAATGCAATTTGCTTGAAACTTCACGTGCAAGGCAAAATCTTCTTTGGTTAATCGGTTAACCATATGCGTTAACCGATTAACACTGCTGAATTTTTGAATCTGGACTATTTTTCAAGTGGTTAATCGGTTAACCATATGCGTTAACCGATTAACGCTTGTGAATTTTGACTTTTGGCGCCTTTTGGTGGGAAACTTGCCCGTTTTCCCGCTTCTTGCCGTTTGGGGCTCTGCTCAACCCCTGAAAGTCTTTTTTTCTGAAAGCTATGATCATGAGAGTGTTGAATGTAGCCTGAATGCTGCTTCTGTACCTGCAAAACAAAAGTGGGAAAAGGTCGCCCGACCCCCTGGGCAAAATAAATGTCGGGGTCTCTGACACTAGTCGTTCATTGTTGTGCCCCTAAAATGGAACTTGAGTCACGGGGTTGCCTTGATCCCCTGTCAAAATAAATGATATGCGATGCAATGGAAATTCTAGAACAATGTAATGAAACGTAAACCAGATAAAGAAAAGGTTGGTCAAATTTTGGTGTACAACAGATGCCTCCTTACTTCACTCCAGCCGGTTATCGTCCGCCTATTTCCGAAGTTCCTGTCACTGTTCCTGCCATTCCTGCAACTACTGTTGTGATGACTGTGCCATTCCCCAGGTGAATGCTACTCCGTATGTTCTAAATGAGCCATTATTTCATGAGTCACCAAGTGAAACTGTTGGATTTGAAGAAAGAATGGATGGGCTTCAAGATAAGTTCTCTGAGATTCAAAAGGAATTGAGAGCTCTCCATGGGAAAGAATTGTTTGGTAAGAGTACTTCTAATTTGTGCTTGGTTCCGAACGTTAAGGTTCCTTCGAAGGTTAAGGTCCCTGATTTTGAGAAGTATAAGGGAAGCACTAGCCCCCAAAGTCAACTTATTATGTATGTGTAATACCCCAAATTTTGCCCTAAGATTTGTCGTCGCATTTCATTGCATTTTTATTGCATTTAATCAATTACTAACAAATTTGTGTAGTCGTTTGACTTTTTGCAGGTAAATATCATATGGCATGCATTTTTTTTTCTAAAAAGTAAAAATGGTACAATTGGCAAGAGGACATGTGTGAGTTGTGAGTGTGAGAGGTTGAGAGTTCGAATCTCACCTTTGTCACTTTTTGTTTTTTATTATTTTTACTCTAAATTTTTCTATCTTTCATTAAAAAATAACAAAAATAGTTTTTTATTATTATTTAATTATTATTTTCGTATTTTAATTAAATCATTTTTTAAAATATTATTTTTTTCACTTTTTTCTAAATTATTCATAAAAATATCCAAAAAATCATAAAATAAAAAATATTAGGGAAAATTTTGTTCTTTTTATAATATTTTTGATTTTGGGAATCAATAGGATTATTAGTTTTTATTTTAAGTTTATTTTAATTATTTAAAATTATTTAAAAAATTTTTTTCTTAACTAATTATTTAGTTTGGGCTTTAAAATAAGCTTTAGGGACATTATTGACAATTTGGTGTTAACCCTAATTTGTTTCATATATATACATGTGTTCCCTTGTTGAAAGGGGGTCAGAAGGTTTTTCTTCAGAAAAGAGGAGAGAGAAAGGGAGAAACAAAGGAGATCCCCAGAGAAGAAAGGCGGTCGTTCCCACAACTCGTCAGAAGGATTGGAGCTCTCCAGTGTTCCCTTATTCAAACCTTTTTCACATTTACCGAAGCAAACCTCCGCTTCGTAGGTTAAATTACTAAACCTTTTGCCTTTTCATGTTTATGTGCATATTTTTCCATGTTAATGTGTTTAGGTCTGTTAAATTACTAAACCTTTTGCTTTTTCATGTTTATGTGCATATTTTGACATGTTAATCTCCATGTGTATTTAGGTCCGTAGATTTTAATATCAAAACCCTTTTTTAACAAAACCTTTTTTTAAAAAATCAAAACCCTTTTTATTTATTTATTATTAAAACCTTTTTTTTAGTAAGACCTTTTTTAAAAACTGAAAAGCCTTTTTGTTCCGAAGAAAAAAAAAACCTTTTTGTTCCCAAAAACCTTTTCCCAAAAAAAACTGAAAAGTCTTTTCCCAAAAAAAACTGAAAAGCCTTTTTTTGGGATGAAAAGCCTTTTTTTGTTCTAAAAAAAACTGAAAAGACTTTTCCCCCAAAAACTTTTTTTTTATAATTTAAACTTAATTTTTTTTATAATTTTGACTTAAATATTTTTTATTAAAAAATTAAAACCTTTTTTTTATAATTAAAATATTAAAAAAATTAAAACCTTTTTTTTTAATTAAAATATTAAAAAATTAAAACCTTTTCGTAAGGAACTCCTGATGTTTGATGTTTGTCGTGTCATTTTATGTACCCTTTTATTACTTTTCTTTCTTTTGGCATTTCATGTGCATGCTCGAGGTTGAGATGTGCTTGTGGTGGCCACAGCCCCACACTATTTTCCTCCCTCACTTCATTCTAAGTGTCATTACATATTTTCATATTCTTCATGTTTTTAGAAATGTTTCTTTGTTTCTTTATACCCTCTGCCTTTATTACTTTTCTTATTTCTGTACCTTAATTATTCCTCCATATAATGATTTGTCATATTTTCACATTTTTTACAGTTTTATCCTTCCGAAGGATTAGGTCCAGCCTTTTGGCCGCCGAGTCAATAGCCTTACCCCTTTAATGGATCAAACCCTGTTTAGCCTAGGTGTCCCGCCGTGGGCAAAATTGCTTTTATCCTAGTGTTAGGCCAAAAGAGTCGTCGTACTCTGTTTTAAGGTTTTCCGCCGTGGAATCCCTAATTTAACCCTATTTTAATTTTAATTAACATTTTTTTAACATAGAGATTGGAGTCTCTGAATAAACCTTGTCCACAGTCAAGACGTTTCTAACCTCCCTTTTGAGGGGAACTACAGTTACTCTGATTCCATTCCCGTAAGGATATGTAGGCACAAGATGCGATGTCTTGCCGAGTAAACTTAGAATTAACCCTAGGTCTTTTTAATTTTCAATCCTTTGTATATACCCTAAAGCAAAATAATTAATGAAATAAATAAAAAAAAATAAACAAAAGGTTCCCGTAGAGTACTACGGAAGTTTAGGGTGCTAATACCTTCCCTAAATTTAACCAACCCCCGAACCTTAGATCTCTCCCTTTTAGGTTTTTCCTTTCTTTAACCTTTCCTTCGGATAAATCAAAGACCGGTTGTAAATGAATTAAGATTCAAGTTAATCAATAGCTTGACATCCAAATTTCACCGCAACAGAAAATGGCGACTTCACTGGGGAGTCCTAACTATTGAGGGTTATCCCTATTTTGTTTATTTTTCTTTATATATTTGTTTTATTATATATTTTGCTCACTTGTATGTATATATTGGGGTACCTTACTTGGAGTTACTGTGTTGTGAGATAAATCCTACACCTGGACTTGAGCGACCTTATGATAGGATGGTTGATATATTCGACGAGGCTTATAGGGAGTGAGTCCCGACTAAGCTAAATCGAGAATCACCGCTCAGTTGAGACACTTTCGAAAATGGTTCGGTTGATCGAGTGTAGTCGTGAAAACTTTTACCGTTATCGATTGGAGTCTGTGATACTGGGAACCGTAGTACCTTTACACCATCTTGACCTTATATAGGACGTAGTGCGGGAACTATGTGGGAGTAGTCCTACAATGGTTGCTACGCGATACTACGCTCGAACGAGGTTCTCTTGAGAATATTATCGACCCTTGAGTCAGTCGAGAAGTTGATAATATCCGAAAGATGGGCTGATAACTTTGGGCACTTTTTTAGAACCCTTGTTCTGCAGGTACAATTAACCTATAGTACACACCACTTTGGGAAGGGTAGACCTTGACTCCATTCATTATTCCTCTAACTTAGGACCTTTTGTTTGCTTATGTGTATTTGTGCTTCGCATCCATAAAGCATCATATCATTTCTAGTTTTAAGGAATTCAGCAGTCCTTTGCAAATTCGAAAAGCCTTACATTTTAAAGTCTAAAATTTTTTCCAACTTTCTTAAAAAGCAATATTCGCAATCGACCGTTGAAATTCTTGAAACCATTGCATGGCATCAGCATCACATTTTTGCATTGCATTTGTCCCCCAGTTTCTCCTTCTTGGTCCTATCGTCTTCTAGTGTACCTTTGAGTCGTCAAGCTGATTCCTCGACACAGATATCAGACCAGAAACGGAACAGGAGTCACTTTGATCCTATTCTCATGACTTACACAGAGCTATATCCCGACTTAGTCCGGCAAGGACTGATTACTACAAAGGCTTTACCACCTCCTCTTAATCCTCCGGCTGGATTTAGGGCTGATCTCCATTGTGCTTCCCATGAGGGTGCCCCAGGCCATGACTTGGAGCATTGTTTTGCATTGAAGGCTAGAGTATGTGAATTGGTTAGAACTGGAATACTTGATTTTACAGTCATCCGGATGTTCAGAAAAATCCCTTGCCAGTACATCAGAAATGAAGTTTTGTCACTAGGCCTTTTGTTTCTCGTTGTTTGCACTTTCCTTATTTTGTTTAAGTTGTTTGCTTTTAATTATGTTTGTACTTTCATTAATGAAATAAGCATTGCGACTTTTGATTCAATTCATTTCCGTCCATTTATTTGCATCTTTATGCTTTATTTTTCAAATGTTTACTTCTTGTCCAAAATTTTGATATGCTAAGATCGGAGGGAGGATGACGAAAATGTTATACCCATAACTGCTGTCAGTATGCTTTCAATTAAACCTTGTTGACGATGTAAGGCATTGTTTCAATTCCCAAACACTGGAGAAATAAGGAAGTTAATCCCTCGTCACCCCCTTCGGGCCTAGAAGTTGGAGTTTCTTTCGTTACAAAAAACCCACAATTTTAACCTTGGGATGGGTAGTTCTTAGTTAACTTGGTTGTGTGTTCATACGATACACCTTTCATTAACAAATTTTCCTTCGCACACGTCAAATAAGTGTCGAAGATGTTTTCTAATCAAAAGGTCGATGATGGTTCACCGTAATCATTAAAATCAAACAGTCACTTTCCTTCACACAAAAAAATAATATAAAAAAATCAAAAGAAGCCCGCTAAGTCAAAACCTATGAAGGAGACTTAGGCAAAACTGGGGCATCCCGCTGACTGTAAACTCTAAAATAAACAGTTCAGGCAAAATTTAGGGATAATACAAAGATATTTTTAAATCCTTATCTTGAAAATCCTCAATGTCAAAACAATCAAATGTTATAGGGGAGTAGTGGCTGCCTTTTCATAGGTCCCTTTGACTTCTGAATCATCACTGCGACGATCAATGAAATCCCTAACTTATGGGAACCTGAATGCATAGTATGAGTTAACTGAGCATAGGATTGAAGATCATCACGTAGATTGGGTGGGTACAAATAAATTTTGAGCCTTTATCTTTTGTTTCATAAACCGTGAACCAGGCCACGTTACAACCCTCAAAAGACCTAACTGAAACAGGGTTATTTTGAAAGTATACTACAACAAGGTTGCGTAACCTGACTCCAAAAGATCCTTGTGAATCATTTATTTTGGCAATACACTTTTATTTTAAACTTTGAGTGTCTTGAACCGCCTTGTTCTGACTAACGACTCATGTATTTTCCATCATTCAAAAATAATTTTTCAAAAATCGCATGAACTTTGCATTACCATGTTTGTATGAATATTTTTGTTTGCAAACTGGCTTTCCTCTAAGGAATTTTCAAACAATGAGAAACTTGGTCAAGTGATCTTATCAGGGGCAAGTTCCTTTTACATCCTGTCAAAGAATTAGTTCAAGATTTGTTCAAGGCAATATCTTCTCAGATTTGGTTTATCCAGAGAATTGTTCAAGACTCAGACTGGGGCAAGCCCTCCGAGGATACAGCAAAACAGTCGATTCCACGAATCAGACAGCTGAAGCAATTATCAATTCATTTGACCTGGGGCAGTTTACTTGCATAATCCCTAAGCAGTTATTCATCATTCCTACAGTGACTATCAACTTGATACAGTTTAACAGAATGACAGTGATCTCCGTGTTGAGGAATCAGTCCTCCAGTTTTGTCATCTCACCGAAAGAGTCGAGCCTTGTCGTCGATGTCTGCATTTGCATTTGATCATATCTCATAGCATAATTCCTATACATGTGCATATTTTGGGTGCTTTATTCCCCATTTACATTTCTATCTTGGGTGTTTTACTCTCCATTTACATTTCTATCTTGGGTGCTTTATTCCCCATTTACCTCTCTATCTTGGGTGCTTTACTCCCCATTTACATTTCTAGCTTGGGTGCTTTACTCCCCATTTGCATTTCTAGCTTGGGTGCTTTACTCCCCATTTACATTTCTATCTTGGGTGCTTTACTCCCCATTTAAATTTCTATCTTGGGTGCTTTACTCCCCATTTACATTTTTATTTTGGGTGCTTTACTCCCCATTTACATTTCTATCCTGGGTGCTTTACTCCCCATTTACATGTCTATCTTGGGTGCTTTACTCCCCATTTACCTTCTATCCTTGGGTGTTTTATCCCCCATGTACCTTTATCCCGGGTGTTTTATTCCCCGTTTACCAGATATTCCTGGGTTTACCTAACATCATGGTGTTTTACCCCCATTTACTTTTTTTTTTCCCTGAGGTCGTGTTTTACTCGCGTCTTACCTTGTGGGCAAAATTTATTTACGTGGCATCATGAGTGTTTTATCCCCATTTGCGTTTTTCTCCTGAGCTCGCGTTTTACCCGCGTCTTACCTTGCGGACAATTTCTAATTTACTTGGCACCTATCAACAATTCTGTGTTGTGTCTATCCGACGTTCTTCCAGATATGACATGTCTTCTTCTCTAGTGCAATTCCTCGATGGGTCGTCCCCTGTGACGTTGTTTCGTCTGTATCCGTGCATTTGTCATTTTCATCATACGCATCATATCAGATTCATATCATATTTAGCATTATAGTTCGTTTTGTTTTGTCCATATCATTGCATAGCACTGCGTCTAAAGGCAAAATTTTCGGTTATCTGTATTTAAATCCCTCCACCATGATTTCTCGAGTCTCCGTTGCTCAAATCACCCGGTGAAGTTATTTAAATAGGGGCAACTGTAATACCCCAAATTTTGCCCTAAGATTTGTCGTCGCATTTCATTGCATTTTTATTGTATTTAATCAATTACTAACAAATTTGTGTAGTCGTTTGACTTTTTGCAGGTAAATATCATATGGCATGCATTTTTTTTTCTAAAAAGTAAAAATGGTACAATTGGCAAGAGGACATGTGTAAAGAGTTGTGAGTGTGAGAGGTTGAGAGTTCGAATCTCACCTTTGTCACTTTTTGTTTTTTATTATTTTTACTCTAAATTTTTCTATCTTTCATTAAAAAATAACAAAAATAGTTTTTTATTATTATTTAATTATTATTTTCGTATTTTAATTAAATCATTTTTTAAAATATTATTTTTTTCACTTTTTTCTAAATTATTCATAAAAATATCCAAAAAATCATAAAATAAAAAATATTAGGGAAAATTTTGTTCTTTTTATAATATTTTTGATTTTGGGAATCAATAGGATTATTAGTTTTTATTTTAAGTTTATTTTAATTATTTAAAATTATTTAAAATTTATTTTTTTTTCTTAACTAATTATTTAGTTTGGGCTTTAAAATGGGCTTTAGGGACATTATTGACAATTTGGTGTTAACCCTAATTTGTTCCCTATATATACATGTGTTGCCTTGTTAAAAGGGGGTCAGAAGGTTTTTCTTCAGAAAAGAGGAGAGAGAAAGGGAGAAACAAAGGAGATCCCCAGAGAAGAAAGGCGGTCGTTCCCACAACTCGTCAGAAGGATTGGAGCTCTCCAGTGTTCCCTTATTCAAACCTTTTTCACATTTACCGAAGCAAACCTCCGCTTCGTAGGTTAAATTACTAAACCTTTTGTCTTTTCATGTTTATGTGCATATTTTGCCATGTTAATGTGTTTAGGTCCGTTAAATTACTAAACCTTTTGCTTTTTCATGTTTATGTGCATATTTTGCCATGTTAATCTCCATGTGTATTTAGGTCCGTAGATTTTAATATCAAAACCTTTTTTTAACAAAACCTTTTTTTAAAAAATCAAAACCCTTTTTTTTTTATTATTAAAACCTTTTTTTTAGTAAGACCTTTTTTAAAAACTGAAAAGCCTTTTTGTTCCGAAGAAAAAAAAAACCTTTTTGTTCCCAAAAACTTTTTCCCAAAAAAAACTGAAAAGCCTTTTCCCCAAAAAAACTGAAAAGCCTTTTTTTGGGATGAAAAGCCTTTTTTTGTTCTAAAAAAAACTGAAAAGACTTTTCCCCCAAAAACTTTTTTTTTATAATTTAAACTTAATTTTTTTTATAATTTTGACTTAAATATTTTTTATTAAAAAATTAAAACCTTTTTTTTATAATTAAAATATTAAAAAAATTAAAACCTTTTTTTTAATTAAAATATTAAAAAATTAAAACCTTTTCGTAAGGAACTCCTGATGTTTGATGTTTGTCGTGTCATTTTATGTACCCTTTTATTACTTTTCTTTCTTTTGGCATTTCATGTGCATGCTCGAGGTTGAGATGTGCTTGTGGTGGCCACAGCCCCACACTATTTTCCTCCCTCACTTCATTCTAAGTGTCATTACATATTTTCATATTCTTCATGTTTTCAGAAATGTTTCTTTGTTTCTTTATACCCTCTGCCTTTATTACTTTTCTTATTTCTGTACCTTAATTATTCCTCCATATAATGATTTGTCATATTTTCACATTTTTTACAGTTTTATCCTTCCGAAGGATTAGGTCCAGCCTTTTGGCCGCCGAGTCAATAGCCTTACCCCTTTAATGGATCAAACCCTGTTTAGCCTAGGTGTCCCGTCGTGGGCAAAATTGCTTTTATCCTAGTGTTAGGCCAAAAGAGTCGCCGTACTCTGTTTTAAGGTTTTCCGCCGTGGAATCCCTAATTTAACCCTATTTTAATTTTAATTAACATTTTTTTAACATAGAGATTGGAGTCTCTGAATAAACCTTGGCCACAGTCAAGACGTTTCTAACCTCCCTTTTGAGGGGAACTACAGTTACTCTGATTCCATTCCCGTAAGGATATGTAGGCACAAGATGCGATGTCTTGCCGAGTAAACTTAGAATTAACCCTAGGTCTTTTTAATTTTCAATCCTTTGTATATACCCTAAAGCAAAATAATTAATGAAATAAATAAAAAAAATAAACAAAAGGTTCCCGTAGAGTACTACGGAAGTTTAGGGTGCTAATACCTTCCCTACATTTAACCAACCCCCGAACCTTAGATCTCTCCCTTTTAGGTTTTTCCTTTCTTTAACCTTTCCTTCGGATAAATCAAAGACCGGTTGTAAATGAATTAAGATTCAAGCTAATCAATAGCTTGACATCCAAATTTCACCGCAACAGTATGCTCGGAAAATGTCCATGCAAACCAACAATGATCAGTTGCTTATTCATTACTTCCAAGATAGTCTAACAGGTGCAACACTCAAGTGGTATATGGGGTTAGAAAGTGCAAAGATTCGAACTTTCAATGATCTGGGAGAAGCCTTCATCAAGCAATACAAGTATAATGTGGATATGGCACCTGCCCATGATCAGTTAAGGGCTATGGCTCATAAAGATAAAGAGAACTTTAAAGAGTATGCTCAGCGTTGGCGCGAGTTAGCCGCCCAAGTCACACCGCCACTAGAAGAAAAGGAGATGACTAAGATCTTTCTGAAGACTCTTGGTTCATTCTTTTATGAGAAGATGGTAGCAAGTGCGCCCAGTGATTTCACCGAAATGGTAAACATGGGTATGTGTTTGGAAGAGGGGGTCCGTGAAGGAAGGTTAGCCAAAGAAGGAAATTCCCCCAGCAATGCTAAGAAGTATGGGAGTATTTTCGTAAATAAGAAAGAGCAGGACGTAAGTGTTGTACACCAGGGAAGACTCAGAAAAAGGTATTCACCATCGCAACAGGTTTCCGCAGTAACACCAGCGCTCAACGCTCCAGCATACTAACAATAATTTGCTCAGTCGTATCAGCAATCTCCTAGGGCTCCACAGACGCAACATCAGCAAAATCAGCAATCTTCTCAGCAGAACCGACCACAGTTCAACAATCAGGGCCGCGTGTAAAGAAGAATAAGTTTTGATCCCATCCCTATGTCATACATAGAGATATTCCCGGTTTTGATTCACAAGGGACATATTTAGACGAAGGCACCGCCTGAGGTTCCCAAGAATCCCCCTCCTTCATATAGATCGGACAGGTTTTGCCCTTACCATAAAGGGGCTCCTGGTCATGATATTGAAGGTTGTTTTTGTTTGAAGGGTGACAATCAGAGGCTAATTAAGTACGGAATTCTATCCTTCAAAGATTCCAATCCTAACGTGCAGGATAATCCGTTACCCCAGCATGGCTCATCCTCCGTGAACATGATCCAAGGTTATTTGGAAGGAAATGATCAGAAGATTTCCAGTGAAAAGACTAAAGAAGTGTTTGTTATAGTGCCTCACTTTAAAGAAGTGGAGCGTATTAAAATTACCTATGATAGTAGAAGACCAGTTGTTACTCCTTTGTGATCAATCTGCTTGGACCCACCCCTTACACTTCTAGTAAGGAGGTCCCTTACAGATATAATGCCACGATGATGGAAAACGGAAAGGAGGTGCCTTTACCTACTTTGCCATCAGTTGTTAATATCGCGGACGTTAGCAGAGTAACAAGGAGCGGTCGAGTTTATCCTTCGGTACCCTCGAAAGATAAAGGGATCTCATCCGAGCAACCAATTCCAAAGGTTCCAAGTGTAGAGAAATCTGGTGGATCTTACTTGTCCAAACCAGATGAATTTCTGAAGATAATCAAGAGAAGTGAATACAAGTTTGCAGATCAGCTGCTACAAACTCCATCTAAGATTTCTGTGTTACAGTTACTCATCAGTTCTGAAGCCCATAGAGAAGTGTTCCAGAATGTGCTGAAGCATGCAAATGTTGAACAGGACGTGACCATGGAACAATTTGACAACATTGTCAGTAACATTACTTCTTGCAACAATCTTGGATTTAGTGAGGAAGATCTTCCGAAAGAGGGAAGAAATCATAATATGGTGTTGCATATCTCAGTGAATTATGGAAATGACTCCTTGTCTAGTGTGTTGGTTAACACTGGGTCCTCTTTGAATGTGATTCCCAGGACTACTCTGTCAATGTTGTCATATCAGGGACCGCTGATGAAGCCAAGCCATGTCATTGTCAAAGCTGTTGACGGGTCTAAAAAGTCGCTAATTGGTGAAGTGGATCTACCGATGACCATTGGTTTGCAAGTCTTTATGATCATGTTTTAGGTCATGGACATTTGCGCCGCCTATAGCTGTTTGTTAGGGAGGCCATGGATACATGAGGCTGGGGCAGTTACTTCTACCCTACATCAGAATTTGAAGTATACTTTTGAAGGAAAAACGGCTACAATTTGTGGAGAACGAGCTTTAGTGGTGAGCTACTTATCCTCATTTTCGTATGTTGAAGCTGAAGAAGAAGTTGGTACACAGTTTCAAGCCTTATCAATTGTGGACAATGGTACTCAGAAGTCTAGAATACCTATGTCATCCTTCAAGGATGCGCAACAGGTTATGAACAGTGGCTCTCAGGCAGGTTGGGGCAAGATGTTATTTCTACCAGAGAACAAGAACAAAGAAGGTCTCGGCTTTGCTACCTTTTCTGCTCAACAGGTTATCAGAAGTCAAGAGTTTCCACTGATTGAAGAGGTATTCCGCAGCGGAGGAATCATCCATCCTCCTCACATCAATGTAGTGTCTGAAGATGAATCAGAAGGCTACATATCATATGGTTCTGCAAGCCTCTTCATTCCGTATGAAGATTAAGAACCTTACATGGAAGATCCAGAATACGTTTCAGATGACTTTGATTATAGTTTTGGAGTCTATGATGTCACTGAAGAGGATTTCAATGAAGATGTTCCTGACTTCGTAACTCCAGGAGTTGTGGTCAAGAATTGGAGTGTGGTTAAAGTCCCCGTTGTTGTTCATATATCAAAGTAAACATTTGTTTTATGTTTTCGCTCTGCCCAAGGTGAAAATTTGTTGTGAGGGCTTACTTTTTTTTAATAATTCCCTTTGTTCTGCCCAAGGCAAAGGTGATCTTGTCGGGCATTTTATTCAGACTTTGCTATCATTAATAAAACGTTGTTTTATTTTCATATTGTGCGCTTTTATCCTTTTACTATTATTCTGTTGGAAAGTAATAATAAATAGCATCTTGCGTACACACACTTTCCACTTTATAAAATTGAATAAAACCATATCACATGCACAGATTGTTGCACAAACCACATCTCGGGAATAATGACCCACTTCCTTAGTCGAATTTCAAATTTCCTATGTTTGAGGCCGAAGACGAAGAAGATGACATTCCAGAAGAGATCTCTAGACTGTTCGAAAATGAAGAGAACCTATTCAACCTCACAAGGAGTCTGTAGAAGTGATTAATCTGGGTGCAGAAGAAATCCGTAAGGAAGTGAAAATTGGAGCTTTGCTCAAGTCTGATGTGAAAAAGCAGTTGATCGAGTTACTTAGAGAGTTTGTCGATGTTTTTGCTTGGTCATATCAAGACATGCCTTGTCTTGACACGACTATAGTTGAGCACCATTTGCCTTTGAATCCAGAATGCCCGACAGTTAAGCAGAAGCTCAGAAGAACTCGACCTGATATGGCTTTGAAGATCAAGGAAGAGGTACAAAAACAGATTGATGTAGGTTTTCTAGTCACTGCCGAGTATCCACTTTGGTTAGCCAACATTTTCCCTGTTCCGAAGAAGGATGGAAAGGTTTGTATGTGTTTCGACTTCTGAGATTTGAACAAGGCCAGTCCGAAGGATGACTTCCCTCTGCCTCACATCGACATATTGGTATACAACACTGCAAGGTATGAAATTTTCTCTTTTATGGACGGATTTTCAGGATATAATCAGATCAGGATGGCTCCCGAAGATAGAGAGAAGACGTCGTTCATCACACCATGGGGCACTTTTTGTTATAGAGCTATGCCGTTTGGATTGAAGAATGTCGGGGCAACGTATCAGAGGGCTATGAATACTTTGTTTCATGATATGATGCATAAGGAAATCGAAGTGTATGTGGATGATATGATAGCCAAGTCCAAGACTGAGGATGATCATGTTAAACATTTGTTGAAGTTTTTTGGTCGACTAAGAGAGTAAAGGCTTCGCCTGAACCCTAATAAGTGTACGTTTGGTGTATGATCAGGGAAACTCTTGGGTTTCATTGTTAGTCATATAGGTATCGAAGTGGATCCTGATAAAGTGAAGGCTATTCAAGAAATTCCAGTTTCTACTACAGAGAAACAGGTCAGTGGATTTTTGGGACGCTTGAATTACATCTCCCAGTTTATATCTAATATGACTGCTATGTGTAAACCTATCTTCAAGCTTTTGAGGAAAGAACAAGGTTATGTGTGGACTGAAGATTGTCAAAAGGCTTTTGATAGTATCAAGGAGTATTTGCTTGAACCTCCTATTCTAATTCCTCCGGTTGAAGGACGACCTCTGATCATGTATTTGACTATGTTAGAAGACTCGATGGACTGTGTACTTGGTCAGCAAGATGAAACAAGGAAACAAGAGCATGTCACTTATTATTTGAGCAAGAAGTTCACCGACTATGAGTCCAGATACACTATGCTTAAGAAGACTTGTTGTGCTTTAGCATGGGCCGCTAGACATCTGCGACAGTATATGTTGAGTCACACTACTTGGTTAGTGTCCAAGATGGATCCTATCAAGTATATTTTTGAGAAGCCTGATTTGACTGGAAGAATTTCCAGATGGCAGATGTTGTTATCAAAGTATGATATTGAATACCACACTTAGAAAGCTATTAAATGGAGTGTTTTGGTCGATCATTTAGCACATCAGCCTATTTTGGACCATCAATCCGCTAATGATGATTTCCCTTATGAAGATGTTATGTATTTGAAAATGAAAGATTGTGAAGAACCTTTACCAGACGAAGGACCCGAGCCTGGTTCTCAATGGGGTTTAATTTTTGATGGAGTTGTTAATGCTCATGGAAAAGGAATAGACGCAATTATTGTGACTTCTCATGGGTCTCATATCCCGTTTACTTCCAAATTAACATTCAAGTGTACCAATAATGAAGTCGAGTGTGAAGCATGTATCATGGGCTTTGAAGAGGCAGCGAATTTAAGGATCAAGAATTTGGACGTATTTGGTGATTCTACTGTAGTAATCTACCAAATTACAAGAGAATGGGTGACTCGCCAGGATAATTTGATTCCATAAAGAGATTATGCAAGAAGACTAATACCTTTCTTTGATAGAGTCGACTTTCACCATATCCCTCGTGATAAGAATAAGATGGCAGATGCATTGGCAACTTTGGCCTCCATGATTGTGGTAAACTTTTGGAACGATTATCCTCGACTTGATGTAAGACGTCTAGACAGACCTGCCTACATCTTTGCCATCGAAGACGTTGAAGATGGTAAACCTTGGTATCATGATATTGAAGTGTTTCTCCGAAAGCAAGAGTACCCATTGGGAGCCTCTAACAAGGATAAGAAGACTTTGAGAAGATTGGCTGGTAATTTTCTCCTGAGTAATGAGGTTCCGTACAAGCGGAACTTTGACATGGTCTTGCTAAGATGTGTTGGCAAGTGGGAAGCAGACATGTTAATGGCGGAAATTCATGAAGGATCCTTTGACACTCATGCCAACGGACATGCTATGAATAAGAAACTCCTAAGAGTCGGTTATTATTGGATTACAATGGAATCCGGATGTTACAAGTTTGCTAAGAAATGTCACAAGTGTCAGATCTACGCAGACAAGATTCATGTGCCTCCAACTCTACTGAATATTATCTCGTCTCCTTGGTTGTTCTCCATGTGGGACATTGATATGATTGGTATGATAGAACCGAAAGCATCTAATGGACACCGATTCATCTTAGTAGCAATTGATTATTTCACTAAGTGGGTCGAAGCAGCTTCCTATGCTAATGTAACTAGGCATGTGGTTGTTAAGTTTATCAAGAATCAGCTCATCTGCAGATATGGTGTACCAAGCAAGATTATTACGGATAATGGGTCCAATTTGAACAACAGAATGATGAAGGAACTATGTGAAGAATTCAAGATTGAGCATCATAATTCTTCTCCTTACACACCAAAGATGAATGGGGTCGTTGAAGCTGCCAACAAGAATATTAAGATGATAGTTTAGAAGATGGTTGTTACATACAAGGATTGGCATGAGATGCTCCTGTTTTCTCTACATGGATATCATACTTCGATACGCACATCAACTGGGGAAACTCCATTTTCACTTATTTACGGTATGGAAGTTGTACTCCCGGTAGAAGTAAAGATTCCTTCTATGAGAATTTTGATGGAGGCGAAGTTATCAGAGGCTGAATGGTGCCAAAGCAGATATGATCAACTGAATCCGATTGAAGAAAAGAGAATGACAACATTGTGTCATGGTCAGCTATATCAACAGAGAATGAAGAAGGCGTTCGACAAGAAGGTTCGACCCCGTGAATTCAAGGAAGGCGACCTTGTGCTCAAGAAGATTCAATCATTCCTCACCGATACCAGAGGAAAGTGGGCTCCGAACTATGATGGTCCGTATATGGTGAAGAAGGTCTTCTCAGGAGGCACTTTGATGTTAGCAACCATGAATGGAGAAGAGATCACTCTCCCAATGAATGTAGATGCTGTCAAGAAGTATTTTGCTTAGAACCTAGGAAGTTCAAGTTGACCTAAGGAGAAACGAGTTATTATTCCCTTGATGTAATCACTATTATTATTTTCCAACATTGTAATATTGGAGTCATACCTTTTTGCTGACTACCATTCAATAAAATTGCCTTTTCTTTTTTCTTGTGCGATAAATGTTTTATCTTGATAACAATGTTCTGGAACAAATATTAAAACCTTTTTTTCAAATATATTTGTTTTACTTGATATATGAATAATGAATGGAAGTTCATGGATGTTTATTTCATTCATGGAAATACCGAGTTCTGATTCTTGTACAAGACAGATGAAGATTGTTCTGAGGCAGCGGATATTTATTTTATCCTGTGACGAAGTCCGATATTTTGTTCTCCAAAGGGAATTCTCAACAAACTTACATTCTCCAGGAGATGTTTGGTCTGTGAAGATTTGGTTTGGGCGCCTCTTCGCCCGAGATGTTTATTTCATCTCTGTTGTTAGCATACGCATAACATATAGATAGATAGTATAGCATGTGCATTTTGCATTTCTTTGTGTTTGTTTGTTCTGTCACTTTGGCTGTGTTGATCCCCGAGTGACTGGGTGTGTCTTCTCCTTTCAAGTAGAGTTCCTAGTTGAGTTCATGCCTCAATGATCGAGTCTTGCTTGACAGTTTCTCTTCAGGTATTTCCTGAATTGAACTTCGGTCCCCGACAATCAGTTTTGGGTATCTCCAGACCTTCAAAACATGGATTAAGCGTGCATTTATTTTGCACTTTGACTCCTCAAGAAGGATATTTGAAGATCATCATTGAAGACAGATATTTTTCCAGTAATACTACCATATTTTCTCAACAATCTATATCCGGACCACAAGCGACCTCTTTATTTGAGCAACTCGTTTTGATCAAGATTTCTATCAAAAACGATAAGTGGAAGTCTCCTCAAGATAGTGTGTCCATCCCAAATGTAACTTATCAAGATTATCAACTCGTTAAATGGCATCTCTCCGGAAATCCGTTAGAGAAGTTTGTCGAAGTCTTTACAGATACTTTCTCTTTATTTGAGTATTTGCACTTCAAAGGTTTCATACATTTTACAGCTACAAAGACACTCCTCAGGAATGTATTCTCCAGTGAGTCCATCACACAAGTCTAATTCCATCAAATGGAATCTCTCCCGAGAAGTTTAGTGAGGTTTATAACAATTGATCTCTCTTTATTTGAGAAGACATATTTGCAAACCAACCGGCCTACATCACTTCTGAAGATCCCCGATGAAGTTTTACAATCTCTAGTACATTATGGATTACCACTAAAATATTTTATCTCCAGTAAAATCCCAATCGCTCGGTGAAGATGCTCACACGAGTATTCGTCATTCCAGGAAGAAACTGAGACCCGTTCATGGCACACAAACCATGAAGCGTGGGGAGGTTTATTTCAAGAAACTGAGACCCGTTCATGGCACACAAACCATGAAGCGTGGGGAGGTTTATTTCAAGGAACTGAGACCCGTTCATGGCACACAAACCATGAAGCGTGGGGAGGTTTATTTCAAGTAACTAAGACCCGTTCATGGCACACAAACCATGAAGCGTGGGGAGGTTTATTTCAAGAAACTAAGACCCGTTCATGGCACACAAACCATGAAGCGTGGGGAGGTTTATTTTACTACTTTCAAATGGAATACTCAATTGAAGAAAAGCCGAATTTTGTTTCGATTAAGAAAGTCCATTCTGGTTATCACCGTTGTTTGGGATACCACACATTGGTAGTAGGATATCCTTCACTTTCAAGTTTCCCGCCCATTGTTTAAGATACTGTACTCTTGGTGGTATTATATCATATCTTTATTTTCGAAGATTCCCCCAACGCTGGTTGTTTTCCTTTCCCCGTGGAGTCTCGCCTGGTTGGGCATGTTTTCTGTTGCTCCTGTGTTCCTCGCGTGTTGTGTCTAGTTTCTCCCTTGTGGCATCATGTCTCCACAGGACCCTCTGTCTTGCATTTTCATATCATTGCATATCATATGCATTCGGTGGTATCTTAGAGCCAAAAATTTGTGCATTGTTTGTATTTAAGTCCCTCCTATCGTGTTGAGACGAAGATTTCAATCTTCATATCTCCGGATAGAAGAAACTTAAATAGGGGCATCTGTCACACCCTAATTTTTGACTTTAAGATCTCACCTCCTTTGTGCGTTCCTTGTGTTATTTGACTTTATATTTCATATTTATGTTTATTGCGACTAACCAGTTTATGCAGGTATATCAAGATTAGTGATACTATTTCTATTGAATTTAAGCACCTCAAGCTATCTCTGGGCACAGTGTCTTTATCAAGAGTTCCACCAAGTCTCAGAGCTTTGTTTCTAAAAAGAGCCGAATTGATTATACTTTGGATTTCATGATCTCCCAGGACATTGCAGGGATATATTTTTTTTGGTCCATACGAAAAAACAATTAGAGGTCCTTTTGTTTGAAACGTTCCGGTTACCATTTTCAAGATGTTTTAATTCACAAATCAAGATCACAGTGGAATTATGATGCTTTAGGCGTATTGTGGGATATTTCTCAAGTTTTGGCTGGACAGTTTCGTTTTTATTAAATCTCTTAAAGCGTAAGGTAAACTTTTGGTTGCGAGTGTTGAGGTTCTGTTTGGTCCAACTATGCGCATTTGATTTTAAATTCATAATCGAAAGTTTTTGGATCATAAGACGATTATTCATTAATCAAAGTGGGTCGCATTTTATTAGAAGGTTTGAATTACAAGTTACTATTTTTTTGGATACAAGACGTTTGAATTACATGAATTCCTAAAACTAAATCCTAGGACTTCTAAATTCATGGATCTTCAATCTCTTCATCTTCGTCACATGGTAAACCTGCACAATGAAAAGAGAACGATTAGTACAAGTTTTTTTTCAGAAGAAAGGATTTTATTTTGTTTGTCTTCAACCCTTAGAAAAGTGTCATCATCGGACCAAGAGTCAGAAGAGCAACAACCGAAGTCGCTACCAGCTTCCGAAAGAGTTTGGACGTTAGTTTTTTTACGGTTTAGACGAGACGTGATCATCACCAAATACACTTTTTCCAGCGGCATCAAGGCAAGGCAGAATCTGTTCTCAATTAAAAGAAATTTTCGCGGCAAGAAGAAGTAAATGGCAAAGTCAAGCTTTTGAGTCAAAGTACACGTTTCTAAATTCGTCATCATCAAAAGTCAACAAAATCCAAGTGGAAATATTGACAAGAGCGAACAAATCCGAAAACATCTAACAACAACATTCCAAATGAACAATACACGTCAGCAGCAATAAACCGGACGAAACAGCCAGCATCATCGGTATCAAAATCACAAATATCGGATGTCAATAACTTTGAATAATGTTGGACAATAAAAAAATTCAAAGTTTCCGAAATTAGAACCCATATCCGAAACCGGAATATACCAACGAATATCACAGATCCGCATCGGATACAACCATCAACAGATGGTAATAACAAATCAAACAAATCTGAAATCGTCAAAATCAAAACCGTGAATCAAGTTACAAGAAGGGAAAGGATTTAAAATCCATAAAATCTTTCCAAAAACGTTTCAAAAACAACAACAGCACATCAAGAACGAAAGATGGAAAAGACTTAAGATCCTTGAAAAACTTTCCAAATCAATTTCGGACAGCATCAACAGAAGAGGAAAGTTCTTAAAAGAACTTTATCACAAGTTTTTCAAATTCGTGTATATAAGAAGAAGAAGAAGAGACATAGAAAGAGACGAGATCACAAAATCACCATCATAGCCAAAGCTCAGAAAAATAAAAATCATCATCGAGAAAAGCTCATATTTTTCTCACCATCATCACAAAATAAAAGGAAATCAAACCCACAAGTTCATCGCGAAACCAAACCCAGAACACGAAACCGTCACTGATACCACATTCAAAACCGTCCAAAAATCATCACGAGAACCATCACAAACCCTTATCACAAATACTCTCAAACCGTCAATCGCAAACACCACAAACCCAGAGACTCAGACGATAAAGAAGACTACACCGTTCATCATCATCCACAAAGATCCTCTATAACAAAAAAAAGAACCGCAAATTGTAAGCGGCCACCATTAACTCTTTCTTTTGGTTCTGTCTTTTTTTTAGGTTAGGAGGAGAAGAAAGGAGTGAAGAGCATATGCAATGGCGGGGAAGAGAGGAATCGCGAGAGGATTCGCGAGAGAGAAGAGGAAGAAAGATGGAGAGAGGGGGAAGAGAGAAAGAGAAACAGCGGATGAAAGGGGGGGGACTTAGGGGTTTTTTTCTTTTATGCTCTTGTTGTTATATATGTTGTAATCCCATGTATGTGTCCCGCGATAAATCTCGTGCTGCACACCTCATCACGGCCATCTGATCCCTCCCTGATTCATCACACGCCCCTCATCTTGCACACTCACGATAAGCCCCAGCCTGCACCGCACCGTATCCCTTCCGCCCCAACCTTTCATTAATCCACTAATCCCCAATTAAACCTTTAATCTGCAATTAATCAAATTAATCATTAATTTAATTTTAACTTAATTAATTAGCCAATAATTCATCCTTTTTAATCAGCCTTTTATTTAAAATGAACCAATAACTTTTTTATTTAACCTTTTTCTAACCTATTTAATTAATCAACTTTCTTTTTAACTAATTAACTTATTAATTTACTATTTATTTAATTTAATTTTATTCACTTTACTATTTATTTCGTCAATTTAATAATTATTTTATTAAATAAATATATATATATATATATAATTTGTTCATATTCTTAAAAGAACCATTTCATGTTTAGAATGACCTTTTATTTAGTAAAAAATTTAAAGTAACAAAAACTACTTTTTATTCCATATAAAACCCTTTAGTTAATAAATCAAATTTCATTTAAAAATTATTTCTATTCTATGAACTTGATAATTTATAAAACTTCAAATAGTTTCACTAAAGCAATTCAACTTTTTTTCTTAAAATCAATCTCACTTAATTTAATCAACGCGCTCCCGATTCAGATATTCGCAACTCCACTCGTAATCCTTCCATTAAGCACTTGTCTTGTTTAAGCACTTTTATCTGTGTGTATGATTTTATCTTTACCGTTATTTAATTTTATCGCATCGCATAATATCCAAAGGAAGAACCTACGCATAACTTAACATTTATGCGTATTGCATCTCATATGCGTCATAATTCCCCACTTGATCCTTGATCCTTTTCAAGTTGATCAACTTAGGCTTTAGTTCCCACCCCTTAAGGAGGACCTTTTTCTATTTTACAACTTAGATAAACCAATTCAATACAATTCAATCAACTATTCTCCATTTAAGAGAATTAGACGTGAGCCATCTTGATAGTTGAGATGTAACTCTCCTGCCCCATAACAATATTATCGTGAGATGTAGATCTTTTTCGCTTGGGAGAGTTAGAGGCATACTCGTCGATGAAATCCGAGTGTTTGAGCCCTTCTCTCAAGACGATGCAAAGACCATCTCCTACAAGTTGTGGTGGTTAAGTCGAGTGTTCTCCCTTAATATAACAACTTGTCTTTTCTCCTAGAATTAATCAATCAACAAACCTTATCCCTTTGGAACTTTAACCAACAGTCAATGGTTTCTCAATTTCTTTTAGGGAAACTACAAATACTCTGATTCCACTCTCGTCAGGATATGTAGGCACAAGATGCGACGTCTTGACGAGTATACTTAGAAATAAACAATTAGTCTTTCACCATTAAGCAGATAACCCTTAACAATAAACACCATAAAACAAGAGATTCATGTGGAGTACTACAGAAACTTAGGATGCTAGCACCTTCCCAAAGTTTAACCAACCCCCGAACCTAAACTCTCTAGCTTTTGCATTTGCATTACATTGTGGGTAATTCGATCTTTTTCCCTTCCTTTGGAAAAATTAAAGACCGGTGGTGAACCAATGAATTAAGATTCAAATTAATTAATAATTTGACATCCAATTCTCACCGCGACACAACACATCTTAACCGACCCTATTGTAGAAGGGGCTAGACCAAGTTATCAATATATGATTTGGTTTAGGTCGGTTATAACCTCACAACATTTTGTGTATGAGCCGACATATTTGATTGATCCAAGGCAACGTGTGTCTTCCTCGAACCCACAACAGCAACCCAATGCCCAACGTCAAACATCATGTTATACCCAACATCCAACTATGTCCATCCAATCAATCTTCCAAAACCGCAACCCATACATGCCACCAACCCAATCACAATAACAAGAGCCTTACCCCTACTGCCAGTCTTCCGAAACCGACACCACTTATGCACCTAGCCCCGGATACATCTTTTGACCCTACCCCATCCACCTATAGCCCAAATAACTCTTTTGACCCCACACCAGCCAATCGATCTTCCTACCAACAAAATACATATCCATTTTTTGACTACTAAACCTCATAACAACCATTACATCATTTCCAAATCGATTTGATGTACCAATTTGAACAACCATATCGTCCACACCCCACCCAACCTCCTCGACAAAACTACGAAAACATGGACATTGAGCTTTATTACTAAAGCGCCGTTGGCAGCGGTCAGCCCAACTATTGGGGTCAAATGCTTCAAAATTTATCTGATACGTCGGGGCCATCTGAACAAATACCTCTTCCACAAGTAAACACGCAAAGACCATATACACCTCAACAACCTCGTGGTAGACTTCGACGCCGCGCGAATCCTCCCCAATGTGGTACCGGTGGTTGTTTTGATATAGTCGATGATTGGTTTTCTTTTTTTCATCTGTTGTACAATATTGAAGTTTTTTTATATTATAAATATTATAATTTATTATTTCTTTTATTTATATTTTTTTATAAAATATTAAAAATAACAAATTTTTTTCTTTTTTAATTATATGTTTCTTTAAACAAAAATTAAATATAAAAAAAAAACCCTACAACTGAGGCGCCATATCGTATGGCGACTCAGTGTAGGGTAGGGCATGAAATTTTTAACCCATGCGCCATATGAAATGGCGAATCAAGTCTAGGAGACCTTGATCAACCATTTCATAAGGGCACTCCTCTTCAAAACATAGTCATTTTTGTAATTTTTTTAAATATTTTATTTTATTTAGTATTTTATTTAAAAAAACTTCGTATAATTTTATTCATATTTCAAAAAATTTGAAATTTGAAGGAATTCAAAATTTAAATTGAGAAGGAATTTGAAAGATGGATATAAATTCTTCAATTTTAATTACATTATTTTAATAATTTAAAATATATTAACATGATAAACATTTTTATTTATTATTTTATACAAAATCATTTCTTAAAAAAATAAATTTTTCTTCTGAAACTCTTCATTTCTATTTCCTCCTAATTCGCAAACATAACAAAAAGATATGGGATGTGAAACAAAAACAAAGATTAATAATAGAGAAAGATACTAAAATTCGACAATAAACCATGAGCAAAAAGATTAAAAAAAATTGATTTAAATTATTAAACTTTGTTTTAGGAGGGGAGAGGAATGAAATACTTTTGAAAAAAATTGAAAGACAATATAAAAAAGATCTTAAAAAAATGATTTCGTATAATAATAACGGGATATTTATCCTTAATATATTTTAAAATTTTAAAAATATAACAACATAAATTATATTTAAATAATTTAGCTCTCTAAAAATCTTCAAACCCCTCATTCAATACAACATTTTAGTTCATAAAATTAAATTATAAAAATTTTGAATTATGAATAAAATTAAACTTCCAAAAAATACTCTGCATCTAAATCTCAATTATTTTCACTTAGTTCTTCTCTTTTTTCAAAGTTATCTCCTCTCTTTTTCTCCAAACTTGTAAATAAAGTCTAAGAGTCTATATAAAGATGGCGAAGAAATGTAATAGGAAGAGTAAGGAATGAAAATTTTTGAAAAATTGTCCCAACTCATAATAATCCAACCATTCTAAAAGACTATAAATCCACAATCCTATGTATTTTGGTCATTGAGATAATAAGTAATAACAAAGATGGTAACAAACAATAAGATAAGAATGATGCATCCTAATCTGAAAACTATAGCCGAAGAGTAAAAGGTATTTGTTATAAGGAGATCAATTCCAAATACTAGTGTGATAGCAATGAAATGCTTTCATTGACTAAAGAAGAAGTGAGAAAAGAAAACAATAATGACAATAAAATTGGAACAACATGATTAAATTGGTTTAAGGTTTGTCAATTTTGTTTATAGTTTAAGATAAATCAAATAAGATTTTTTTTTTCTTATGGGATAGAGAGAATTATATTAGATTTTACTTAACAATATTTTCTCTTTTTAAAATTTTCACCAAATCTTTCATATCACTACAAGAAAAACCGGAATAAGATAGGGGTTAAACCCCTCACTAAATCAAAAAAATCCATCACAAAACCAAAATTTGCGAGGCGACAGAGCCCCTACCTAATCAGGGCATCGCAAATCATTGATGAGGGGTTAAGCACCTCGCAAAAATGGTGAGGGGATAAGCCCCTCGCAAAATATAATTAAAAAAAATCCCCCTTCTGCATCACAGACGTAGCCATAGACTAGAGCCAGAGAGGTGTTTAGACCTGTCACAACATATTGCGAGGGGTTAAGCCTCTAGCTAAGTCACGTGATTCCTTAAATTAGTGAGGGGCGAATCCCCTAGCCAGCTGTGTAATGCATTTGCGAGGGGTTAAGCCCCTAGCCAGATGTCCCACATTTTAGAATTTGTGAGGGGTAACCCTAGCCAGTAATTATATTATTTTTTTTAAAAATTAATAATTATATTGAAATAATTATATTAGAATAATAATATATATAATAAATTTTTATTACATTTTATAATTATATTATTATAATTAGAATAATATAATTATATAATAATAATATATATATATATATATATATATATATATATATATATATATATATATATATATATATATATATATATATATATATATATATATATATATATATATATATATATATATATATATATATATATATATATATATATATATATATATATATATATATATTAGAATAATAATATATTATATAATAAATTTTTATTACATTTTATAATTATATTATTATAATTAAAATAATATAATTATATAATAAATAAAAATATATATTTTGTAAAATAATAATTTAGAACTAAAAGTATAATAAAAGTAAATATTCAAATCCATCATTAAAATAAAAATAATTCATGACAAAATTAAAATAAAATATAAAAATATATATAATTCATAACAAATTTATTCAACTTCTTTAAAATGTGGTTTAAGCCCACGTCTTCCTGGATACGTTCTATCATACATCCAACTATGATAGAACTGGTAATATTCCATACTGCACATTTATAAGGTTGTTCATGTTTAAATTTATATTTAAGAAAAAGGGAATTGATCTACCTACAAACTTATGACTATTTACCTACCTAATATATACGAATTTACATGCTTTATAACATTTTAACTTACAAATTATAGAATTATATGTTTCTACAAATATTATGTACGTAATATGTTATTAAAGTATAAAATATTTTACAACTTTAAAATAAAATTAGCTAGGGGCTTTTTCAAGAAAATGTTTTTTACAAATATATTACTAAATTATATTAATATTTTAGTAACCCCTAGCTAATATATTTATAAGAAACATAATATTCTTGTAAAAACTATGTGTATTTATAAGAAACATAATATTTTTTATAAAATGTTTCACCAAATGACCTAGCTAATCAGGGCATCGCAAATCATTGGTGAGGGGTTACTAAATATATCCTATTTTGCAGAGTAATCCAGAGGAATAAATGCTTTTTCAGTGGGATTTGACTAAAGTAGGACATTTGGTGAGGGGCTGCCCCTCGCAAAATGGGAACATAACGTGGTGAGGGGCTACCCCCTCGCAAATTGATCAGATTTTCCACCAAAAAATGCGCTGAACCCTCGTAAAAGTGCATTTCAAAATTCAAAAAATTTTCCCTCCTTCATTGCGAGGGGTATCCCCTAGCTAAATGTTTATATTTTTTTCTCCCCTATTTTGCAGTTTGCGAGGCGTTTAACCCCAAGCAAATGGTTTTATTTTAGTGAGGGGTTTTCCCCCTAACCCATGCCCCTAACTAATTCAATGTTTTCTTGTAGTGTATATCTGACATAATGCTATTAATAAAACCTTATAAAAGTAGGTGAATAGCTTTGTATTAATTAGGCTTTTGATGATTAAAAGAAAGAAGAATGATAAAAATAACAAAGTTATCACTTAGTTGTCATTTTTCATATAGTAAGAGATAAGGTATTAGTAGAAAGAGAAATGATATTTTTACACCTAATTCTTACACCTACAGCGTATTTCATTGTTTACCAATACTATAATAATATTTTTTTATTAGAAAGTATTTATAATAAATTATTGATTAACCAATTTTATAACTTTATTAACTAACAATTTATGTTGTATTAACCAATTTTAGTGACTGCTAAAAATTATTTTTAATATCTGGACGTTTATTAACCAACTTTATAACTTCATTAACCAACTTTTTACTTTTCATTAACCAACTTTGATTTGCTATTAAAAAATATTTTTAATATCTGGGCTTTTATTAACCAACTTCATCACTTCATTAATCAATTTTTTATATTTCATTAACCAACTTTATTCACTCTTAAAAAGTCATTATTCATATATTATACGCAAACACTATTTACAGTACTGTTCACGAACACATGCACTGTTCACGAACACATGCACTGTTCATGTACTGCTCACCATATTAGTGAACAATGCATACATTGTAATGTATGCTTTTGGTGTAAACATGGTATTGAGTTGTAAAAATAATACATCCACACATTTCATCATCTGTGCAGTCTCATTGTAAAAAGTTATTTATGTCTATATTACATCCCCATAAATAATTGCAAAAAAGACAATAACATTATGGGGAATCACACTATGATAAGTGAAAATATGGAGCTCTATCACACTAAAATTTGTATCTCCTATCTCGTAAAAGGAGATGACTTTGCTATCTCCAAACAAAGTCTTAAAAATATGGAGCTCAATCACACTCTTCTCCATGCCAAAACGGTTCAAATGCATTTTTATCTCCTATCTCGTGTAAAACACATTAAAATGATATAAAACAATCTTTAGTCATCTACCATGCTTTGATCTCATATCTTATAGTTTATTATTTTTATGAAAATATACACTAGCTAATGATGAATGACCATTAACATTTGAACCATCTAAAATATGTAACACACATATTTTAGACCCTTTTAGCCATTATCACTCCACTATGCCAAATCTTTAATACCCTATGTCAAACTCTAGTACAATAGCCTAGATCATCAAACATGACTCACATTTATTATGACTAATAAATTACGCTTGAGTTCGCGAACATATCTCAAATTGCATAGAAGGAACTCATGTTTATCAAATATTTTATGTCTGATTGTACCAATATCATGAACCTTGCAAGCCTGATTGTTGATGAGTTGAACAACTCCACCATCTTCCAGCTTCAAAGTCTTAAAGTATTGTTTTTGTAGGCACATGTGATAAGAGCATCCTAAGTCCATAACCTAACTTTTTTTAATTTGTCATACTCGAAACTACTAGTGCACCAACATTCTCATAACTATCCTCATATGAGGCATCTATAATCTAAACATAATATTCATTATCCTCCCTCTTGGGACAATATTTTTTAAAATGACCGATTTTTTTTTAATAAATAAAGCATTTTAACATTGAATTATATAACCTATTAGATTTAGAAATCTCTATAAGCTCGCTTCATCCTTTCAAGACACTCGTGTCATCACCACTATCATCAATCTTCAAATGTTTCACCTTTGAAAATTTATTGGAGCTCACGTCTGTTTAGACTTTATCCAAAGGATATGGATAATAAACATAACAAAAGTAGAATGGTGTATTCATCATAAATGTTCACTTCAATATTCTATAGAACCTAAATGGTCTTTTGAATATGCTATCAACTACTCTATTATAGATTTGTTCCTACCATTCGGAACAAATAGATTTTTTTTTTTGTTTATAACACAACCTTTGAGCCAAAAACTTGATCATCTACAATAATTAAGGATTTTCCCACATCTTCCTTCTTCGTGGCACAAAATAATAGCACTATAGGAATTATCCATAATCTATGTCTTCTCCGCGTGTGTTAGTTGTGCAAACATCGATGGCACTTCAATTAAGTTAAGATTACTTGCATATTCACTTTACACAACCCCAATTTGTTGTTTCCAAAAAACTTCTTGATATCTCACAGAACTAATAATGCTCAGTTGTAAACTTAGTCCATTTCCCTACAGTAGATGTCACTTGTTGTCGAATTGAAAGTTCAATCACAACAAGATCTTCTTATTTAAAAATAAGGGAAATCAAAATCAAATACCTCAAGCACAAATTAACATGAGAAACAATTTAATAAAATCCAAAAAAAGTAAGAAAATATATATAAACAATGAGTATACAAAGAATTTGTTTATCCAACACTATCGAAGTAACATTCAGACTTCTTGGATTGTAAAGTGGCATCCTACTTAGATAGAATTATATTTTATTTACTAATTATTGAGTCGAGAAGTAGGGTGTTACATTCTATGGGACAAAGCCAATTGTGAAGCTGAAGACTCTGGTGTTGAACCTATTCCTCTGGTGCTGAAGACTTTATAAGAGCTAAAGCAACATAGTAAAGTTGTTAGGACTCTCCAGGACAAGCAGGATGAAATGTTCAAGGAACTGGCTCAGACTATCACCAAGATTGAATGGATGCTTCAAGCCATTATGTCCAGATTGCCAACCCCGACTTAGAAACCCTCTTTTAAAAACTTGTTGCTTTCTTGCTTTTTGATTAATTCTTTTATTTTCATTTTTGTACTTTTATCATTCTTAATGAAATGAGGTTTCTACCGTCTTTTTACTCTGTCTTTATTATTGTTTTCCTTTTTGATTGATTACAAAGGAGGAGAAGAGTGGACACGAATTTTGATATACTTATTTCCCTTATGAATCTCAAACATCCGATACAGGCCTTTTATATTTTTGACTCTAATTGCTAATCTGTGAAATTTGAATAAGTTCACCATATTGCTAACTTTTCAATCAAGTTAACTAGGTTATTCAGAAGTTAAGAACTTCCAGAACTTCATAGTCAAAAGGCATTAACCAGGCATTTAAGATTTCTAAACCAAGTTCTGCTACATGATTCTGAAGTAAGACACATTGCTGATAGCCAAACTTTCTGATACATGAAGCCAAGTTAGTTCTAAAGAAATTTCAACCAGGCTTATTTGTTTAGGGAAGTTATTTATTTCATGCTGATTGAGATATTTTATGTGTTAAAATTATTTTAAGTCTTAAACTCAGGGGGAGCTTGCAAAGCTACCTCTGAAGTTCTAAGCTGAAAAATAATCTTAATAACATAAGATTCAGGGGGGCTTACAAACATCACTTTGATACCTTTATATGATAAAACCAAGTAAAAATTGTTCATTAAAATGTATTGTTTTGTCATCATTAAAAAGGACGAGATTGTAAGAACAAGATTTATACCCTAATACTTTTTTTAGTGTAAAAATTCTATATACAAGTCCTGACTCTGATTATAGGAAGTGTGAGATCATTAGATTCTAAAGCTAGTGCACTTCGACTCTAAGATATATGCTTAAAGTTGATTAAGTTCTGGATTATGTACTCAATGCTTCTGACATTTACGCATCCAAGGCTTTATTACTCTGAAGCTTCTAAAGTGGATATGCACTAAAGCCCTACGCTCAAAACAACTCTAAAATGTGTCACAAAACTCTGAAGACCAGGTTCTGATGAATTGGATCAAGACTCCGAACACCAAGTTTTTGAAGATTCTCTCAATCAAACTCTTATTCCTCTCTTATACATGCTTCATCACCTTTCTATCAGAAGCCTATGAATATTGAACATAAGATCAAAAGGTTTACATGAGAAAAATATACACATTACAAGATTAAATATTCCTTCCACTCCACTAATTTTGTGAGCTAAGAACTATATTATTATACAAATTTGTCTCCCATTTTCATAAATTGTTATGCAAGGATACAGTTGCATTTTGGTATTCCAATTCTACCCTCCCACGGATCTTTTCATTGCCTATACAAAGAAGACTTTGAAGAATGGAAAAACTCTAATGCTACGGTACACTCTAAGAGATTATCATATATGTGAACAATGCACTTTATGAAATATTTTGAGAGAAAAGAAAAACTCACATTACAATTTTTTATTCATACTCTTCATTGAATAAATTCTGCGTGATCTACTCGTAATTCATTTGTGTATTCTGCTTTCTTAGAAGTATTTTGTAAACACACTTTGTATCTCAATTTATTTGATTGTATTTTCCTTGAGTGATTAGAGTTTAGTCAGTATTAGTCAAGAATACATTGACTGTCGGTCTTTGTGTTGTAATCAAGTTTGATTATAGTTGATTATGTCCTTGTTGATAAGAAGAAATCACCATGGCGGTGGACTGGACGTAGCTTAGTTAACAGCGAATCAAGATAAAAAATAATTGTTTCATTATTTGTGTTCTTCATTTTGCGTTTATTATGATGGATTGAAAAAGATTTCATTTTGAGAAACCCAATTAAAACCCCTCATTTTTGTGTTTCTCCTCACCTCCAATGCTTTAGTGAAAAACAATACAACAATACTAGATACATTATAAACTTTGACTTTATTTAGAATTTAATTTATATGTAATTATAATGTAAAATAATTTAACACATATTTCCAAAATTATTTTTCAACAGTTTAAATATATATTAAAGAAAAATATTTGATGGTTATATTTAATTTGATATATGTGTAAACTTATTTTCATAATCAATGCATACAAATTAAAGTGCGTTATTTATTATCATGTGACAATTCAAAGGCTTCCTTCACCATGGTCCATGTTCCTTTTTTGTTGAAGAACTCTTCAAGAAACTCAGAGAAGTGGTAATTTTTGTATTTGGGAGGGTGTTCTTCATCTATTAGTTCTTGAATTGGACCAATTATCGTGTCCGGACTTGGCTCAAAAAACATCCCCATCGACAATCGTTGATTTAAATTGTTGGTAACAGCCCTGTGAAGCACACTTTTGTATCTTCCATTGCTTAAAACCTACATATGAAATTAGAAATTATACAAGACACACTTTAAATTATTTTCAAGTGATATCAAATATATATAAAAGTTTGCATTGTTATTTAAATAGATTAAGGTAAGTAAATGAGTTAAATGAGTTTAAAACTTGCGTACCAAAAGGGTAATATTTTTACATTCATCCTATTAGAATTTTTGGTTTCTAAAGCATTTAACAAAAAAGTTTATAAACGGTAAATGCTTAAAACATGATGAATTACTAATTTAAATGGTAAACTAAAATTTTGTTTGCGAGTTTGGAGGAAAAAATAAGAGAGAATTTTGAAAAAATAAAAAGAAATAATAAGTGAAAATAATTGAAGATGTGGATTTTGGGTGTTTAATTTTATTCATATCTAAAAATCTCGGAAGTTTGAAGAAATTTAAAAATTGAATTGAGAAGGAATTTGAAAGAGTGACACAAAATTTTCAATTTTAATTATGTTATTTTAATATTTTTAAAATATATTAATGATAAACATTTATCATTTATCATTTTATATAATATCATTCTTTAAAAAAATCTTCTTCCAAAACTCTTCATTCCTATTTTCTCCTAATTCGCAAACATAATAAAAGGATAAGGTACGTGAACAAAAACAAAGGTTAATATTGGAATAAGATACTCAACGACGACAATAAACCATTTCAAAGGAGTTTAAATCCATCATCTTATGTATTTTGGCTATGGAGATAATAAGTAATAACAAAGGTGGTGACAAACAAGATAAAAATCATGCATCTTAATCTTAATACTACAACTCAAGAGCAAAAAGGAGATTAATTTCAAATATTAGTGTGATAAGAAAGATGTAAGGAAATAAAACAATAATGAAAATAAAATTGGGACATAATTAAATATGTTAAAAGTTGTCAATTTATTTATGATTTAAGATAAAATAAATAAGATATTTTTTTCTCATGAGACAGAGAGAATATTAGATTTTAGTTATTAACATTTGTTTCATATAAACATTAAATTATATTAGATTTTGTTAGTGCGTGAGACATTTGTAGTGATGAGAGAAAGAGAGAGAATAAGAAAATAAAAATTTATATTATTGAATGAATGATAATAAAACTGAATTACAAAGTGTTTATTTATATGCATCTAAGTGACTTGACTACTGAGCAACAAATATAACAAGCTAAGTATCAAACCCTAAACCTTAATTAGCTTTGGGCTTGAGCCACATAATTTAACTCGGATTATATCTAATATCTCAACATACCCCCTATAATTCAAGTTGTCGAAACACACTAATCATTGTCGACCTGAATTGTTTCCAATTTCTTTCTCAACATTAGGAACCTGTCGATCTTAAATCCTTTGGTGAAAATGTCAACCAATTGTGATTCACTCGAGCAATGCCTTACTTCAAGTCCGCCTCGATTCACCTTCTCCCTTAAGAAGTCAAATCTAGCTTTGATGTGCTTATTTCTTCCATGCAAAACTCAATACTTCTCCAGATTTATGGCTGACTTGCTGCCGATCTACAGTACCAGAGATTCCTTCACTTCGACCTTCATTTCTTTAAGCACATATCTGATCCAAATTGCTTGACACACAACATAGAATCCTGCTATATATTCAGCCTCACACGATAATAATGCCACCACAGGTTGTTTTCTCGAGCATTATGAGATTGAGGCACCAAATAGTTGAAAGAAATATCCATTAGTGCTTCTCTGATCTTCCTTATATCCACACCAACCAGCATCTGAATAACAAGTAACCATAGCATCTTTACTTTTAGAGTCTCTTCGAAATAGAATTCCATAGCTTGTTGATCCTTTTAAGTATCTCAGGATTCTTCTTGCAGCCTTCATGTGTGACACCCTCGGTTCACTCATGTATCTGCTCACTAATCCAACTGAGAAACATATATCAGATTGGCTGTTGCACATATATCTTAAAGATCCGATAATTTGTTTGAACAAAGTTGCATCGACTTTGTCTTCTTTTCCATGCTTCTCCAACTTCAAGTTTGGTTCGATAGGCAAAGATGCAGGAGTATAATCATCCATTATGAATCTCTTGAGTATCGCTTTGGTATACTTTCTTTGATGTAGCACTATAAACTTTTTTCGACATTTAAAATTCTTTGCCTTGGAAGTACGACAACTTTCCCAAATTTGACATCTCAAATTCCTTTTTCATCAGTTCTTTGAACTTCGACAAGTTCTCCAAACTACTTCCTATTACTAACAAGTCATCGGCATATAAGCAGATAATTTTTATATCTTATGCCACAACCTGAACATAGACACCATACTCAAATTTGCATTTGACGAATCTCAATTTGACCAAGTATGAGTCAATCTTCTTGTTCCATACCATAGGTGCCTGCTTGAGACCATAGAGCGTTTTGTGCAACTTGTATACTTTCCTTGCTTTCTCCTGAATCACAAACCCAAGAGGTTGTGTGACATACACCTCTTCATCTAAAGGTCCATTCAAAAATTCTGATTTTACATCTAAGTGAAATGTCGACCAGCCTTGATTGCATGCCAAGGCTACCACAAGTCAAACAGTTTCTAATCTCGCGACAAGTGCAAATACTTCAGAGTAATAGAGTCCTGCTCTCTAAAGAAATCCTCGAGCTACCAATATTTCCTTATGTATTGCTATCGAGCCATCAACATTGTGCTTCAACTTGAATACTACTTCACTTCGATAGCTTTTGTATGAGCTAGCAATTCGACCAACTCTCATGTATTGTTTCTTTCAATTGCTTGTAACACTTTGACCATAACAAACTTCAACTGTTTATCTCTAAAAACTTCACTATAGTTGATTGGTTCAGCACCTGCAAGGAAATCAAAATGGACTAGTTCTCCATCTGTTGTGACTTCATCATCACCAACCACTTCATAGTCTTGAAGTCTTGTTCGACGAGCTCTAGTTCTTTGAGGTCTCTGGCTTGTTCCAGCCATATCCTCTATGACTTCGACTGTGTGAGGTATATCAGCAACAACTTCGACTTCAACTAGAATATTGATAATATCTTTGACTTCGACATCATTACTTGCTTTGTCGAAATCATAGCTCATCAATGGCTTGTCAATTGCAATACTAGAATTCCATCCCCAGACAAAATTTTCATCAATCACAACGTCTCGATTCATCACGATCTTATTGTTCATTGGATTAAATAGCCTGCATGCTCTTGTCTTATGATATCCTACCAAAGTAATAGGTTCGCTCTTGTTATCAAGCTTCCTTCTTCTTGCATCAGTAACATGCTTGTAGAAAATAGAGCCAAACACCTTTAGATGACTCACTGATGGTTGTTTGTCACTCCACACTTCTTTAGGAACCTTTTTCTTCAGCTTCTTGGTAAGACACCTATTCAGAATATAAACAACATCCGAAACAGCTTCACCTTATAAGGACTTTGGAAAATTCTTCTGCTTCAGCATGCATCTCGCCATGTCCAATATGGTCTTGTTTCTTTTTTCTTCTATTCCATTATATTGAGGAGTATAAGGAGCATCTATCTCATGATCAATATTATGTTCTGCACAAAATGCTTCAAATATCTTAGATGTGTATTTGCCACCTCCATCTATTCACAAAACTTTGATCTTCTTTTCACCCTGGTTTTTGACAAGTATCTTGAATCTCTTAAAGATTTCAAATACTTCGTTCTTTTGTTTGATCACATGGATCTAGAGCTTTCAATTGTACTCATCGACAAATGAGGCGAAATATCTGTTGCCACCAATGGTATGCTCTTCAAAAGGATCACATACATTTGAATGTACAACTTCGAGTATGCAGGATGATCTCATTGGCAAAGTCGAAACGAAAGACTTCCTGGGCTGCATTCCGACTAGACAACCTTCACAAAGTATGTCAGGCATGTCAAAACTTGGTATGCTAGTTACCATGTCTTGAGTTATCAATTGATTGAGCGAACTAAAGCTTAGATGACCAAACCTCAGATGCCACAACCAACTATTCTTGCGGTCGACAACTACTTTTAAGACCTTGTACCTCAGTCGAACTAATCATGGTCTTAAATGTCCTATTCTTCAACAGAGGAGATTTCAAGACCAAGTTATTCTGGATGTTGAAAAGTTATAAGGCTCCATATTTCAAAACCACTGAGAACCCCTTTTCGACCAGTTGTCCAACACTTAGTAGATTGAACTTCATTTTGGACACATAGAGTACATCTTTGATCAAGGATTTTGCTTCATTACTCCTTTGAATAACTATGTTGTCAGCACCTTCTACTTGCAATGAGCTATTATCAGCAAGTTTGAAACTGCTCTTCTTTAACCCGTCAAAATCTACTAACCATATTTTTTCAACCAGTCATGTGGTTCGAGCAGCCTGAGTCGAGGAACCAGACTATGGATTTGACATGGTCATCTACAACTGCAACTATAACAACCATATCATTTGAATCATCTGAATCTTGACGTGCAAGGTTCACTCCTTCGTCCTTGCCTTTTTTCGATCCCTTATCTTTCCTATACCAACAATGCTTGGCCAAGTGAGCCCACTTTTCACAGTTATAGCATTTCATACCTTTTTTTATCTACTTTGTCTTTCTGATAGGAATTTCCTTATCTTCTTTTGGAGGATTAGGAAGTGCTATCATCGATCTTATTCTTGTGAGGATTCGACCAAGACTTCTTGCCTGAGTCTTGTTGATTTTTCCTTTGGACTTGTTCAAACCACTATTCTTTATCCATGACTGAGCCTGTAGTACTTGTATCGAGTATTGAACTCCTTTTCTTTCGATAATCCGAATCTCATGCGCCTCCAACGAACCAACCAAATCTTCCAATTTTAGGGTTTCAAGATTGTTAGATTCTTGAATAGCTACGATAATGTGATCAAAGTGAAATGTCAACGTACACATTACCTTATCAAATATCATCTAATTAGTTAGGCTTTCGCCATAACCATTCTTGAGATGGAAGAGTTTCTGCACCTTCAAAACATAGCTAACAATCTTTTCGTCTTCTCCCATCGGCAATAATTCATATTGTCGTCATAAAATTTGTAACTTGACAACCTTGACTTTATCGACTCCTTCATAGTACTTGACAAGAATATCCCATGCCTCCTTCGCTGATTTAGCATGAGTGATTCTATCAAAACTAGCTGCATCAACCTCCGATTGGATGTAAAATGCCGCTTTGCAATCCTTCTTCTTAGCATCCTTGTAAGTGATTCCTTGTGCGTTGGTTGCATCTTCACCAAGCACAGGAACACCGTTAGTAACCACTTCTAGGGTTTCATTAAAGCCAAATAGATATTGCATATGTTTTCTCCATCGAAGTCAATTCTTGCAGTCAAGAGTTGGAAGAGAGTTTGGTAAATTTATGTTACCATTCATCTTTACAGCGATTGATCAACAACAACCCACGATCCCGAAAACACGATCTCTAACATGTGATTCTTGAAAACACGACCAAGAATCTAACTTAAGCTTTAGATACCAATTTGTTAGTGCGTGAGGCATTTTTAGTGAGGAGAGAAAGAGAAAGAATAAGGAAATAATGATTGATATTATTAAATGAATGATAATAAAACTGAATTACAAAGTTTTTTATTTATATACACCTAAGTGACTTGACTACTAAGCAACAAATACAACAAACTAAGTAACAAACCCTAAACCCTAATTAGCTTTGAGTTTGGACCACATAATTCAACTTAGATTATATCTAATATCTCAACAGATTTTACATAACAATATTTTCTCTTTTTAAAATTTTCACTAAATCTTATAAAAGTAGGTTAATAACTTTGTGTTAATTCAAATTTTGATAAATAAAGGAAAGAAGAATGATAAAAATAACATACAAAGTTATCACCTACTTAGTTGTCGCTTTTCAAATATACTAAGTGATAAGGTAGTATCCAAAATGTTACATCCACACATTTCAACATTTGTGTAATCTCATAATAATAAAATATTCCTATCTGTGTTATGGCCCCATAAATAATAGTAAAAAAGACAATAGTATTGTAGGAAATCACACTGTGATAAGTGAAAATATGGAGCTATATCATTCTAATTTTTTTTATCTCTTATCTTGTTAAAGGATATGACTTTGTTATTTGCAAACAATGCCTAAAAAATATGGAGCTCAACCACATTAAGAATCTTACTCCCCTCCATGCCACAACCGATCAAACGCATATTTATCTCATGTAAAACACATTAAAAATGATATAAAATGACTCTAGGCATTTACCATGCTTTGACCTCGTATCTTATAGTTTGTTCTTTTCATGAAAGTATTCACTAGATAATGATGAATGACCAATAACATTTGAACTATCTAAAATATATAACTCACATATTCTAGACCCTTTATCCACGATCATTCTACTATGCAAAATTTTCAATATCCCATATCTAACTCTAGTACAACAACCTAGATCATCAAACATGTCTCACATTTCTTATGGACGACAAACTATGCTTGAGCTCGGCAACATACCTCAGATTGCATAGAAGAAATTCATGATCATCGAACATTTTATGTCTTATTGTACCAACATTGTGAACCATGCAAGCTTCTAATTATTTATGAGTTGAATAACTTCATTATCTTCCAGCTTCAAAGTCTTAAAATATTGTTTTCAAGAGCACATGTGATAAGAGCATCCTAAGTCCATAACCCAACTCTTTTCCCTTTTCATACTTGAAACCAATAATGCACCAACATTCTCATAACTATCCTCATCTGATGCATCTATAATATAAACATAAGCATTCCTTGGAGAATTCCTTGGAGCTCACAACCATTTGAGCTTCATCTAAAGGATATGTGTAATAAACTTAACAAGAGTAGAGTGACGTACTCATCATAAACGTTCACTTCAACATTCTATAGAACATAAATGATCTTGTGAATATTTTGAAAACTACTATATTATATATTTGTTCTCTATTATTCGAAATGAGTAGATTTGTTGTTTATAATACAACATTTGAGCCAAAAACTTGATCATATACAATAATTCAAGATTTCCCCACATCGACGTCAGAGTCTGTTCCCTGACGATTTTCCTTAGAACTTTATTCTCTAGGAAAAAGAAATTAGCACTACAAGAATTATCCACAAGATTTTGTTTACCTAGCTCTATCAAACTAATTTACTTTGAAGGAGAGATCAACTCTCTGATTTAGTGCTTTCAAAATTTGTTACAAGAGATTACAAATGAGTTACAAGAAAATAATTTCTCGCATGATTGTCAAACTCGCGGGTAGACTCGTAAAATCGTACGAGTTTACCAGTCTAGGAAGCATAAATGAGTAGACTCATGCATGTGATTAATTTTTGATAGACTTGAGTAGACTCGGGTAGACTCGCACGAACTATTATAGACTCGCGAGTCTATAACGAGTTTACGAGTCTATAAGTTTTTTTTAAAATTTTTTTAAAACTAAATAAATGCCTAAATTCTCCAAAAGATTTTATTTTATTTTTTTAATAAAAAAAACACTTATTTTTTTTCTTGTACGAGAATTAAAAAGTCTCTTATTTCAGAAAAGTTTCTTCCTCCCTTTGTCATCTGCGTAAGTTTGTAATGTCTCTTGCTTTGTTTGTGTTCGTGGTCGTAAATAAATCATTTGTTGTGTAAGTCTTTTCTTATATGTTTCACTTGGATTCTTCTAATGTATGACATATTGTGTAAAAGGGATGTGTCATTCTCCAATCAGGTCCAATGATCCCAATGCACATGTATCAATTTGCATGTGACTAAATAGTTTAGAAAATTTATAATTTATGGCATAAAATAGTTTAGGAAGGATATCTTATCTGCTGAAAGGCGGGATTTCTATGAAGATATGACTCCATAATTAAAGAGGTTTGCAATTCGTGTTCTAAGCTTCACTTGTAGCTTCTCTGGTTGTGAACGTAATTGGAGTTCCTTTGAAATGGTAATGAATTTTTTGTGTGTATAAACTTGATTTTAATTTGTTTAAAAATGTTGAGTTGAATTATTATTTACTATTAGGTTCACACAAAAAGAAGAAATATGTTGCCACAGAAAAAAGGTGAATAATTTGGTTTATGTCATGTACAATTTAACGTTGAAAAGTGGAAAAGTAAAATCAAATAATGTTGTTCTTTCATTTGAAGATAGTCATTCTGATGATGAATGGATAATTGAAGACCCTAATGAATAAAATATGCAATTGAAGTTAATGTTGAGTAAGATGATATTATTGTTGATAATGTTCTAGAAGCTGATGTTTTTTTATCTAATATTATGCAAAGTGGTGGTGGTGGCAATGTTAAATTAGGTGGAAGTGGAACTTCAAGCAATCCAACATTGATTAATGATGGAGAAGGTGTTTCTTTCGGGACAAAGTTTGATGATGATACTCAAGATACCGATAAAGATGATGATTATTATATTCGTGATGGTGATTTCACTAGAAATTTAAATGTTTGAAGCTATTAGCATATATGTTTTATGTTTTCATTTTTTGTTTGTTTGATGTAGTAGCCAATTAAAAAGAAATTAGTAATTTAAGTCTTTAACTACATACTTTGCAATTTTGTTTGTTTTATTATCAAGTTCTTTTGTTAAGAAATTTGTTAGAGTATGAAATTTAAATTTTAATGTTAATTGGTGCTCTATTATAGAAGCGTGTCATTTGTGTGTCACTTTTAGGTTTTTGAAAGTCATTTCTAATTTTTCCCAGACTCGTACGAGTTTGCGAGTCATGTCTACGTACTTTTTACAAGTTTGAGTAGACTCGCGAGTTTGACAACCTTAGTCTCTCAAGTTCTCAAGAATAAACTCTATTTTCTATCCAAGTGTTTTCAAATCTCTCAAACTCTATATATGAATGACATAATATCAAAGTGTTTAAAATTGTTTCTCGATCCCCTTAAATACTTTGAAAAGTCTCTCAAATTTTAAGAATTCCAAAAAATTTTTACTCTTACCTCTCTAACTAGGATCACCTCTTCCCTCTGTCTACTTTTCTTACTAACAAAAGTAATAAAGAGCCATATTTATAGTATCCTCAAACCTTAATGGGTATGATACCCAAATAAGGACAAAACAATACACATTACTGAATTTGTCCATGAATCAAACTGTTCAGGCCCGTGACTCGAGAAACAGTCGGACCGTTACCGCTCCCTAACTTTCGACCTACCGCTTGTCAAAACTTCCTCACCATCACTGTGACTTCGAATGCTGACATTTTGTTGATGAACAACACCACTTCCATCATCGATATGCCCTGCCATCGGTCGAACTTCAATTATCGCCATTTTCCGATGACCAACACCACCAAGATGCCGCCGCCATCTGCTATTGATTTTTCCTATCTTAATAATATGTTTTGTTACTCTATATCCCTAGAAGTTTTAAGACATTCTTCTAGTGCTAGTGCTAGAGTTATACATTTTTTTAACTATAAAGTGTCAGGATATTATGACTTGGTTGACCTCTGGATTAGGTTAGTTGGGGACACATTTGTGAAACAGCCAAAACTTGATATATTTATTTACATTTCCTCATCTTAGTATAAGATAACTTAATCAGGATAATGGGAATGAATGTTAGCTAGAAAATGTTTTGGAAAAACACACCAATGAGACATACCTCAATTTGATCTGCAAGGTTGATAATAAAAGCATTGGGAATAAAAGGTACAGAAACCCATTTCCCATCTTTGTTGACTTGAAGACCAGAAACTTCTGATTGCAAAAGTACAGTGAGAGCATTGAGATCAGTATGCTCAATTAGACCCATGGTTAACTCTGGATATGGACACGGTGGATAGAAATTTGCTTGTGCTTTTGGCATAGACTGGTCACCTAACTTCTTCAACAAACAATCCTCCTCTAACCCAAGCCCCATTGATATCAAACCTAAAAGCCTGCTTCCCAAAGAACCAATCTCCTTTGCATATTCACTGAATGCCTGTCTGCAAAAAAAAAATGTATATATAGATCCAAAAGTATAAAATAACAATCCATAGCTTATGATCAGAATTTTTTTGATATCTATTTAACAAAAGATAAAATCAAGTTATTTTCATATAAATAATAGTAATAGATTAGCCAAATAAGAAAATCCAAACATATATAAAGTTAGATATTAGATTCAATTAAAACATTCTCACCTGTATTGAGTTTTAATTTTGTCAGGTAGAATAGATATGATATCGTCAATAGGATACCATGGATGACTAAAACATTCACTCCAAAATTTGACCTCTTCTCCACCTTCAAGTTTAAGGGAATAATTGGCCAATTTTACATTCTTTTTAAGATCTGTTGAATAGAAACTCTCCTTTTCCTCTGATGACAGTTCAAAAAGATCAGTAATTGCTTTCATCATTTTATGGCAAACTTGTTCAGGAACACCGTGGTTCACAACTTGAAAGAAACCAAATTCCTCACAAGCCTTTGAAATCTTGTGAATAACTTCCAATGATGAAGGGTTGTTGTCATGACAGTAACTCAAATCAATTATGGGGATTGAGTCTAGAGATTTAACCTCTGAAAGGTTCGGTCTTTTGCTTTCTGGGAGGATGAATTTGTTGGGAATTACAGAAAGGGGAGAAGACTCGTTGGATAATAGGAATGACTTCATATTGATAGAAAACTTGAGGTCTAAGATCATTCAACAAAAAAGAGAAATTAATATTATATGCAAACTCACAAGTACAATCATAGGACTTATCTCAATTATTATTATTATTATTTTTTTTTTTTTTTGGTTAACAATATGTACATGTTTAAGTCAATAATTAATTATTATAGCTATTGATTTACTATCGGTTTTGATTAAGTTACACACTTTATTTACATGATATTATAAATTTTGAAAACATTTTATGTTCATCCGTTAATAAAAACAATTTGTAGAAGTAACTTCTCATATAGTACCTTACAGTTCACATGTATGGTGATATCTACATTTGTTGTTCTCTTTGATACTTGCATCACCAATTCTAAAAACTCATTAAAAATTCAGTTTTTGTATGAACGCTATCAACATCCCCGTGAAAGCCTCATGTTTGTAGTTAATATCAATACTCCACAATAACTTTAAAGATATAATAAATTAATGGACATGAAACAGGAAAGTTTTCAGCAATGGATGTTAAATGTATTGGAAAATTACACCAATGATGACTCTATCAGCAAAATTTACTAAAATTGCAGTCGTCTATCCTTAAGTATTATTTATTTTAAGAGTTGTCTATACTTTTTTTCTAGTACTCTTCTTATATAACAATTTTAACACGTCTTACACAAAGGACGTAGGCTGAATCTGGTCCATTCAAGAATTTAACTTAGGAAACGAAATATGTACACAATCCCCTCATTCAAGAGTTATGTAAGGAAGAAAAGTATTCATATGGCATACCAATAAATCGAACATGTATACAGTCCCTCAGTATGAGTTGTGTAAGGGAGAAATGCTTTTTATAAAAACCAAACATGTACAGAGCCCCTCAAGTATGAGCTATATAAGGACAAAATACTTTCTCGAGACTGTTCAATGATTATCTGGTATGCCTCAACGAATGCTCTTTTTCGGGAGAGCTTACTCTAATTTTTTAGACGTGGTAGTCTCTAATCGTGGTTAGCTAATGTTCGTTGGTCGTTTGACTGTTCCACTTCCTCTAGTTGTGATAATGGCTCAACGTCTTGGAAATAAGAGAAACTAATTACTCATCCTTACTTTCCGCGGCCCTTACATGCAGCCTTGATTTTGTATTCCACTCAAATTCGATAAATATGCTTCATATTTTCTCATTTTTCTCATGTCTTCACTTTACTTTACAAATTTTTGAGCAATACATATGCACCATTCTCCCATATTTGTCTTGAATCTTTAACAAACTCTTACGACACCATGCAATACTCCATTTCTTCTGTGTTTTCCTTTCTTCTTCTGTGGTGTTGGTTGTAACACCCTAATTTTAGTAATTATTTATTTAATTATATTATATTAATTAATTAATTGAGTGATTTTATGCATATTTGATTTAATTGAATTAATTAAATTATTTGATTTAATTGATTTATTTGAATTAATTAATTAATTTGATTTAATTGATTTGTTTTATTTATTTTATTTGGTGGAATAAAATATAGAATTGGTAGAATTAGTAATCGGTCTAGATTGGGGGTGTGAATAGAAAGTGAGAAAGTGAGTGAGTAAGCCTAATAAACTAATGAGAAAATTGTGAGATTGATAAAATAAGAGAAAGAAATAGAATAGGGTTAGAAGTTTGAAAGGAGGCTAAGGAGAGAAAGAGGAGAAGAGAAGAGGAACCTAAGAGAAAACTAAAGAATCCAAGAAAATCAAGGTAAGGGTGAATTTGTATATGATTATTGGGATTGTATGATAGTGTATGATGGGTAGTATCATATTTAGGATAAAAATCCCTAATTTCCATGATTTTGAAATTGATGATTACATTATGTATGAAGGTAAGATCCTTAAATATGCGTTGTGGGTGGTTATAATTGTCATATAATAGTAGTATTTCAAATTCTGAAATTGATACTTTTTACGGAATTGAAATCGGAGGTCCGGAAGGCCTCAAACGGTGAAAAACGCAGAAAATTTTGCATACTATACTGTTTGCGTCGACGCATCCGTCGCAGCAGTTGATGCATACTGAGTGCGTTTTTTTTGGATTTGTTTCTGTCTTCAATGTGTCAACTTATCCCGTCGATAGCGGTCAACGCATGTTGTGTATTGGTAAAATTTTCGTTTCAACGATTTTGGCCATAAATTTTGATCCGTAAGTTTGTTTTGTTCCCCGTTAAGCTAATGAATAGAGATATATCATATTATAGATAAGAGAATTAATTTTCCAATATTTTTATATCTAATAAGTTTTGGAAGCCAATTGTGCATATGTTCTATTAATGGATTATTGTGCTGTTTGCTGCCTGTTGTGAAATTATTTGTGGATAATTTATGAAGGAATACCATTTGCCAACGAGCCACTCGTCCGGTGAGAGCAGGCTTCTCGAATTTGTATTTGATAGGATCCATTTTGGAAATCAGCAGCGTTGTATGGATAAGCATATATTGCCTTAGCCGCTTTGTTACCCAAGCTAATGCACAACATGTCTTCTTAAGCATTTAGTACCTTGATTCACAATCATTAAATTTCTTGTTGAGGTAGTAGATTATATGCTCTTTTCTACCGGTTTCATCATGCTGACCCAACACACATCCCATGGATCCTTCTAGCATAGTTAAGTATATGATCAGAGGTCATCCGGGTACTAAAGGCATCAAGATCGGTGGTTCTTGTAGATAGTCTTTTATTTTCTCAAAGGCTTTCTGACAATTATCATTCCGCACAACAGCTTGACCTTTCCTAAGCAGTTTGAAGATGGGTTCACAAGTGGCAGTTAAATGAGATATGAATCTTGCAATGTAATCCAATCTCCCAAGGAAACCTCGAACTTCTTTTTCGGTTTTAGGCGCTGGCATGTTTTGGATAGCTTTGACTTTATCTGGGTCGAGTTCAATCCCCTTTTGCCTTACAATAAAACATAGCAGTTTACTAGATCTTACACCAAAATTGCATTTGTTGGGATTTAACCTCAGTTTGAATTTTATCAGTCTTGCAAAAAGCTTTTCCAAATGAATGAGGTGTTCTTCCTCAGTCTAGGATTTCGCGATCATATCATCCACATAACACTCGATCTCTTTATGTATCATATCATGAAAGAGAGTGACCATAGCCCGCTGATATGTCGCACATGCGTTCTTAAGTCCAAACAACATGACCTTGTAACAGAAAGTCCCCCATAGAGTGATGAAATTCGTTTTTTCCATATCTTCTGGCGCCATTTGGATCTGATTATAGCCAGAAAACCCATCTATAAACGAGAAGACAAAGAACTGGGTCGTATTATCCACTAGCACGTCAATATGTGGCAGAGGGAAATCGTCTTTTGGACTTGCTCTGTTGAGGTCCCTGTAATCAATGCACATTCACACCTTCCCATCCTTCTTCGGTACTAGGACGATATTTGCTGCCCATTGCGGATAGCTGGGTACTTCCAGGAAAATAGTGTCTAGCTGCTTCTGAACTTCCTCTTTGATCTTGAAGGACATCTTTGGCTTCGTTCTCCTCAAATTTTGCTTCTGGAGGGCAATCTTCTTTGAGGGGTAGCTTGTGCACTACAATGTCTTCATCTAGCCCACGGATATCTTTGTAGGACCAAGCAAACACATCAACGTACTCTCGCAACAACGTGACCAACTTTTTTTTAATCTCTGCTTCCAATGCAGCACTTATCTTGATCTCCTTGGCATCCTCTTCGGTTACCATGTTGATGACTTCAACCTCTTCTTGATACGGTTGAATGAACTTCGACTCTTGCTTTAACAGTCTAGCCAGCTCTTCTGGGAGTTCACAATCTTCCTCGTAGTCTTCGTCTGCATGGTAAATTGGGTTATCAAAGTCATATCGGACCATAGCAGAATCGTTATCAATAGGAACAGGGGATGATCTGCATGATGAATGATTTCATGCTTTCATTTTAATAAAAATGAAAAAGAAGAAAACAAAAACATTGCCCTTTTAAAAATATTTTCATGTGCAAAAAGTAAAAATGAAAGAAAGAGAGCGCAATTGGATGCAAAAGTCGTTTATTGATGATAAGTCCGTGCCTTAAAAGAAAAAGCCCTACAACATGATCTGTATGCCTTGGGCAGAGCATAGAATTTTTAGAAAAAACAAAAAAACAGGGAATTACTCATCTACTAGAATAACTTCGGGAATTTCAACGATACTCCAGTTGTTCAATGTCTGGTTGGGTTCCCTAGGGTACACCATGCACAATTCTTCATGACCACCGTCTTCAGTCTCCATAAATGTGACTTGACCTTCGACGAGATGGCCTTCACTAGTAAAAACTAATGGAGTTACAAGTCATTTACCCCTATCAGAGGCGTTCTTCTGCTTATAACTCAGACCGATTCCATTCTTGTTGATAGGCAGCTCCAACACCCTACCCCATCCTCGAGGGTGACCTTCTTCTATCACTGTCTTCGAATCTTTCCAAGTTACAATTGAAGATACCGACTTCTCATGAATCATTTCAACATTGATCACTTCAAAGGCTTGGAACAGAGTCTCATGCACTTCGTCTCCTACCTCAACATAGTGGAAAGAAGCAAGATGACTCACAAGAACATCTTCTTTGCCATCAATGATAACCATCTGATTGTTAATTATGAACTTGAGTCTCTGATGAAGAGTTTACGTTATGGTACCAGCTGAATGGATCCACGGGCGACCAAGAAGGCAACTGTGGCCCAATATTGATCGGGAGATCAACCTCGCCAATTACAGTTCTCTTGGCTCCATCAAAAGCCTTCACAACAGTCTGACTTGGATTCATCACAAGCCCTTCAATTGACATATTACACAACGAGCTTTTAGGAAGTACGTTCAACGACGACCCAGTATCGACTAGCACTCGAGAGAACACAACATCTACACATTCCACAAAAATGTGCAAGGCCTTGTTATGATTTTTACCCTCAGGAGGTAATTCACTATCATTGAAGCTCAGAATATGACTTGACGATATGTTCCCAACCACTTCTTCAAAGTGTACCACCGATATTTCTTGAGGCACGTGAGCAGCCTTCAAGAATTTTAAGAGTGCTTCCTGGTGAGCCTTTGAACACGTCACTAATGACAGCATGGAGATTTTCGAAGGAGTTTGATTGAGATGGTCAATCACTCTGTAATTGCTTTTTTGTATGATCCTTAAAAATTCTTCTGCTTCATTATTAGGGACAACCTTCTGCTTGGAGGACTGCCCCTGTTCGATAGTGCCTTGTTTTCCAGTGTCTTTGTTTGCATTGCCATTCTTTTTGACGGGTGATGTTGTTGGTGCAAAAATCCTACCGCTTCTAGTGACACCACCAGTTCCCACGATATTTTCCACAGTCTTCTTTTCCTCTAGAATGTCCTCTTCTCTAACCTTGTGTCCATTGAGAAAAACATCCTCATCATATAACCATGGAACGACGTTCGTGCTCTTGTAAGGAAACGGAGCTGGAGTTGATATGACAAGTTGATTCAATGAGGGTGGAGACATAAGTATCTCAATTAGATCATAAGGTATACTCAAAGGTTTTTCATCTTGACCCCAAGGGAGCACACATGATTCGTCGTAAGGGATCTGCAGAGGGATATGAGCCTGACCATACACATTGTCCCAATCTTCTTTATTGCACGACGTTGTTAGTGGAGTACGATCCATATTATTGGAAGGGTTCCATGATTCGCTTTCATCATCATATGGTATTTCCAATGTCTCAAACAGAATATCAAGAGTAGCAACTTCTTCAGCCTTCAAAAGTTGTTCTGCCACCAATATGCCCTGATCAATCAGGCATTGAATGCCTTTCTTCAATCCATGCATTCTTGAGATTTTCTCACACAAACGTGACAATCAGCTGGACAGCCAGGATAAATATTTTTTAGCAGGAGCTGCTCTTTAACAATGGAGAGGGGTGTTTTCAATTTATCAATGTTCGAAATTAATCGAATCCCTCTAGAGCTCTCAATCATATTTGTGGAGTGATAATGAGGCGACATTGGGTTGGTCTTAATATTTGGGGTGTTTCTGGTGAAATTTATTGCTTTTGAATCAATAAGGTCTTGGACGACATATTTCAAGGTCTTGCAGTTTTCGATGTTGTGGCTTGGGGCGCCAGAATAAAGTTCACATCTTGCATTAACATCATAATCGAGGGGAAGGACAGCTGGATGGTCCCTCATTTCCCTCAATTGCATTAGACCTCCTTTTAACAGGTACGGAAGGAGTCTAGCATACGTAGATGGGATTGGATCAAATCTTCTCTCTGGCCTTCTCTGTCTTTGTTGGCCATGATACTGATTCGGTCGCGATTGGTATGGTTGTTGTTGTTGGTTTTGTTGAGCCACATCATGGCTTGCGAGAATATAAAGTGATTGTTGCGGAGCAACAACAACAACATGATGATAACCCTGATGAACTTTCCCTTTTTCTGTGGAAACGACACTAGCTTCTCCTTCCTTCTTCTTAATGAATCCCTAATACGGCTTTTTGGGCCCGCTCGAGGATCCACTAGCATTTTGAATCTTTCTAGATTTCATCAAGCTCTCTAACCTTTCACCAGCCATGACGAGTTCGAAAAATACCGTGGAAGTGGTAGACGACAGACGTTCAAGAATTGGGCCTTGCATAGTCCCCATGAAGATATCGATCAGCTCTCTCTCCAACAACGGGGGTTGTACTCTTGTAGCTAGTCACCTCCACCTTTGTGTGAAGTCTTTAAAAGACTCATTTGGCTTTTGGGTCAGACTTTTTAATTGCGTTCGATTTGGAGCCATATCAGTGTTGTACTGATAATGGTTTACGAAAGCATCTGCCAACTTTTTCCATCTTTTAACATGGAAGCACTCGAGCTGCATATACCATTCTAGAGAAGCCTCAGTCAAACTATCCTGGAAGAAATGGATTAGGAGCTTCTCATCATCGAAGTAAGCGGCCATCTTCCTGCAATAAGACCTTATGTGGGTCTTAGGACAGCTATTACCTTTGTACTTCTCAAAAGTCGGAATAGTGAACTTTGGAGGTATCTTAACTCCTGGTGCAAGGCATATTTCCGCAGTGTCCAATCCCAAAACGTCAGGACCTTGCATCGCTCTAACTGTCTCTTGCAGAGCATTGAATTTCTTCTCTAACTCAGTGTTCTGCGAACCACACGCATCCACCGTCGAATCTTCATAGAAACCCTCATGATCATCGTAATAAACTGGAGGTGGAAGCGTACCGCCAGGAGGATGGACTACACCAACTGGTGGATGAACTGTGCCAACAGGGATAGGTAATGCACCAATGGTTATAGGAATTGCACCAACAAGGGTTGGAATTGCGCCATTTGCGTTTGGAACCACGCCAACAGGGGTATGATTTGCATTTCTCTCTGCTGCTAGCCTCATCTCTTCTTGGCTTATGGCAATGTTCTGAATCACCTCCATGAGCTGGTTCATCTGCGTCTTCATGCTTTGCATCTCCTCCCTCATAGCAGCTTGATTTTGTTCTAGTTGATTCATGATTCTCCTTTGATTACTTCTTGTATTGTATGGATGTCGTGAAGTCAGCTTGCTATACTTCTGAAAGGGAAAACGGTGTGTGAGGTCGGGTTTCAGGGAATGCAAAAATGATGTGCAGGTATATGGAATGTTTGAATGATGTTCAAAAGACTTTCGAGACCTGTGATTATCATTGGTATTATAGAACTGTGAATGAACAGTAAAATTGCACAATTGAGTCCAAAAAGAAACTTTCATTAATTTTCAAGGAAAGATCTTATGCAAATGATTTAACCATTGCTTCAATAGGCTGAATACAAAAGTTTATGCAACAAAAGAAAGAACTGAGCAACTAAAAGGTCTTCTTTTAGATGTGCTCTTCAAGCTTCTTTGACTCAAACATGAATCTGCTAACCATCTGATCGCAAAGCTGGATGAAGTGATGGAGTGAAGGAGAGATATTGTTCCCTTCCAAGTCTTGAATTTCGCTTTCCAACCTCCACGGGATTGTTGCACCCCAAAATTTGCCTAACCTTTTTTGTACATAGCTTGTGTTTCATTGCATTCATATTAGCATTATCATCTGCATTGGATTGACATGTGTGCAGGAGATCAAGAGGTATGACTACCAACAAACGGCTACACAAGGTTATTAAGCTAGCTAAGAGGGTTAATCAAGTATTCAAGGGTTGATATCCTCATCTATGAAGTTAAAGATTCTCAGAGAAAGTCGTTGAATTCAAGTGTGTACACCTCCTAACTTGAAAGTTGTGGGAAGGTTATCAAATGATTCTGAATCCATGAAGTTGGACTTGAAGCCTTGAGAAAGTTCATGAGAAGTATTGAAATTCATTTTGAAGCCTAGACAGGTCATTATGCAAGAGATAAAAAGCTGATGCCAAGATGGTGCAACTAGGGTTTCATCTGGTCAACCCTAAGTTAACAGATGATTTGAAGAAGGTTGAGACCTAATTTCAAAGCCATGTGATCATGGATTGATGTATTAAGACGCCCAAGGGAAGATTCCAAGGTCAACTCATCATGAATCAAGAGTGTGAGGAGTTCCTAGGCTAGGGTTGTTATGATTGACAGTGTAAAATCCCCTAGTTTAGTGCCTAACTTCAAGACCACATAACTCAAGATGTGATTTTCATCTCACCTTGACCCCAACATTATTGTTGTAGAGCATGATCATAGCTTTAATTTGAGTACTAGAAGTCCTTGATAGGGTTTATAGAACTCAAGTTATGAGTCAGACAAGTTACAGATCATCAGATGAATGTGAATTTGGAGCTTGAAAGTCAACCAACTTGCATGACACGTTTGACCTATAAAGATGGTTCTCATGAACTTTTGGCCAACATGAATGTTGTTCCTTATCTTCTTAGATTTCTAGAAAGTACTAGAAGTCCATGATTAGATTTGTAGAACTCAAGTTATGAGCTTTACAAGACAATGGTATTTTGGGAATTTGAGATTATAGGCCATTTTGATTATGGGTCAATTCCACCATCTTACGCACCTCAAATGGAATTTTGTCCAACTTTAAAGTTGTTCAAAATGATTTTATTTGTCCAACAATGAACCAAGAATCCATTGATATGGGTTAGAATGAGAAATGCTTGAAGAAGAATTCATGAATGAATCATTAAAGGAAGCTTGGAAAGGGCTAATTCAAACCAATTCATTTTGGAACCAAATTAGGCCATGTTTGTGCTTTTTTTGAGTCTAATGAATGTTTTAAGAACATTGGAAAAATCAGAAACCAAGTTTGAAGTCATTTGCTTTGCCAAATCCAAGGTTTCTTCACCAAAAAGCAACATAATGGAAATCAACCATCCATTCCATTTCAAGGTCTCAATCCTATCCACACATCTTCCTTACATCACAAGAAAGGAAATTGGATCAGTTTGCAAGTGGTTTGGCCTTGTTCTCACCATAACATAAAAGCTTCAAACTTGGAAATTTGGATTTTGAATTGGGTTGCCATGGGCTCCAATTGGGCTTGTAATCATTCTAGGTCCATTGCATATAACATTTTGGATGATTCCTAACTGCCATAACATAATTTGGTGGAAGATAACAGAAAATTGAGTTAAGAAAAAAGTGGAGAAACTTGGAAAATTGATTTTGAAGATAGAGCCATTTTCAGTCCAAATCACCATTGCAAAAAGCTTCAGTGAGGTTCATTGATGAATTCTGGACGATTTGCTTGAAGCTTCATCCATAATTCAAGTCTCCATTGAAGCTCAAAACCAGGTTCTTATCTTTCATCCATACACTATGTTCTTGATGAATTGCTATGCTATTTTCACATGATTGTGATCCTTAGAGTGTGTAGAACGTTTTTGGATTAGAACGGTTAAGTTTCATGACAAATCTTGACAGAGCACCTTAGGTTGTAGTTCGAATATCTCTCTAACTATTGGATGAAAATGGAAAAGAAACATAGATTGTTGATGTAGGAAGTGAGAGGAAGAGATTAGTGGCTTCAATTTTAAGTTTTGTGAAAGTTGGAAATTCTTGAGTGATTCTTGGAGGTTCATGATTTTTTATTTTTAATGGAGGAAAGTAGAAATAAATTTCATATTTAGATTCTACATGAAAAATAACACAAGTTTGGTTCAAGAAAAACTTATTTTGGGCAAGAAATGAAGAAGTTGGATTTTTGGCTAGAGGAAGAAGATGACCGGAACGAAGTCTGGACACCGTCACCACCGTCCCCCACTGCGTCTGTAAACTTCCTCCATTTTTCATTTAAATTTCCAGGTTTAATCGTGTCCGTTAGATCACGAGAAAGCTTGGACTTAGTATCCCATTTCCACGACCGAGATGTAGTTTCGCGTGGCCATTTCCCCTTAAGCCAAAACGCAGAGTTTCATTTATTGAAACTCTGGGCCTTTAACCCACTTCGCTACCAGCACCCCCGTACGTAAGGCCCACACGGAATTACACGTAGATCCAATACTAGATGCACCCCTTGCTGTTTCCATTTTAATTTCATTTCCCTTTAGTTTTCATTATTAATCCTTGTTTGATTTTAATTCAGAAAAAATATTAAATGATATCCATAAATCATGAGAAAAATATTAGAGATACTTGAATGTGTGTAGAATTTTGTCATGATTTTTTAATTGCAATTTTAATTCTTTTTTCAATTAATTTTGTATTTTTCTTTTATGTGCTTTTCCATGAATAGGAATAATGCCATGTTAACTTCTAGATTTTTGTTTCTATATCAATACTTGGATTTAATCTCTGATTATTTGTATGGTAAATGTTGATACATTGTAGGATATTGTATGATTTTTCTTAAATTTTTTAGATGATTCTAAGTATGGTTTTGAGATAGGTTTTTAGGATCATTCCATGATGGATTCCTTTTAGCACACCTTAAAAGGAAGAAATTGTTTAGGACCTTTTGATTGAGGTTTTGCCCCTGGTTTTTGTACCATGATCCATTAACATACTTAGGAAGCTAGAGGATTTTTCTTATATTTTTTAGAATTGATTTCTTATTTTCCCCACATTTTACAAATTGATGATGTTTAGATGATCCTAATCTAGCTTTCCTCTTAGTTTAGACTTAAAGGTGAACCTTTAGCTAACTTTAAGCTTTTAATTGTTCCTTGATAGGATCATGCTTAGGTAGATACCTCTTTAGAACCTTTATTAGGCCTTGATATAACCCTTGAGCCTTTAGTTTAGGCGATCCTTAGAATGTAATTATTGAGGTTCCTTAGAAGTTCAAATTAGGTGGATGATTCTTCCCATAAGTTTAGCTTCCCTCAAAATCTTCCTTGCTTAACTAGGATCCTCCTTGTGAGCATGATTCCTCCTGTGGAGGAATTCTATGCATTTTCACAAAGGAGTTGAATCTACGCAAACTTTCTGAGGTAGTGGAGTTGGTTGAGTGCCTGTGGTAAGTTCCTGTGGACCTTACCCTGCTTACCATCTTCATTCTCCTAATCTTCCCTTATCTAATCATCCTAGGAACCTCCTTGAGGTAGCATAGTCCCTCCTGTGGGGGGAATTTTGCATATATCCTGAAGGAGTCACACCTTTAAAACTTTCCGAATCCATTGAGTTGGTTGAGTGCCTGTGGTAAGTTCCTGTGGACCTTACCCTTGCCTCCCAACATTCAATTCCTTTCCTTAGGATAGATGCCTTGTTTGTTTACTTGTGGAATGAATTCCTTATTTGTCATAAGTCCTTTCCTTCATTCATGATTGAGTGGTGTGTTGCATTAGAGTAGCTCATGTTTAGGGTAGTCTAAGTATAGATGCACGACTGCATTAAGAGGTTGAGTGAGTCTCCCTCTGCTTGCTTGCCTTAAGGGTTGAGGTGATCCTCCCCTTGCTTGTGTGTTATTTTCCCCTTTTCTAACTGATGTGTTTGCATTGAAAGGTGAGGTGACCCTCCCTTTGCTTGTCTATTTTTGCTTGTTTTCTTTGCTTGATTGCTTAGAGGTTGAGTCTCTCCCTCTGCTTGTATTGCTGCATTGCATTTGCATCTTTATTGTATGCGTTGCTGTCTTATCTGCTTTGCTGTCTTAATGATTTTTTCAGTCTGTTGTCTGTTTCCCACTTCACATGATCCCCTAAGACTCTCACTTCCTTTGATAAGAAAGTGATGATAGAACTTTAGGTTGAAACCTATGCATGATAACATCTTGGAGCTCCCTGTTTCAAACTCAACCATAGGATGAATCTGTGGCATGACAACATTAGGACTTGATAGTTTCCCTTGTAGAGACCGTTCTTTTCTCATCTCCAAAACAACAGTAAAAAACATAATAAAGGTAAGTTGGTACAGTGCATTACGAGCCTTAAGCCATTTGGGAAATGATAATTGCGCGGTTTCCTCTCAATCATCTAGAGTGTTTAGCATATGTACTTTGGACGATATGCGACACATTCGCTCCTAAGTCATAGTCTCTAGTGCTCTACGAACTACAGACATCCATAAAAAACACTTCTTCCATAAAAAACAGAAAACAAATATCAAACCTCTTTTTGCCCCGTGGGCCCTTAATTCAAGGAAAACGTTTCAGAAAAAGAGTGTCGTTGGCGCTCAGTTCTACCTCAAACGGTAACGCACGAGTCTCCGATGAGCGAGCTGCATACACCAAACTGCTGGAACTGTTTGTTAACCCTATTCGGAAAAACAGATGAATCTAAACCCGTAAGCCGTAGTATCCCGAACTACGTAAGCTCTGATCTCTCATATCTGTTGAGAGTACGTAGGCACAATACTGACGTATTGGCGAGCAACCTTCCCCCATCCCTTCACCCGTAGTTAGCCGTAGTACGTTGACTATGATTTGTCGTTCTCTGACGAGAATACGTAGGCACGAAGCGCGACGCTTTGCCGAGTCATTTTTCTTTTCTTTCAGACCAGCCTTGATAGGTAGATAGATAAACCAACCCGTCAGATAAACACAACAAGCGTGGATCCTGTTGAGTACAACGGACGTGAGAGGTGCTAATACCTTCCCCTTGCGTAACCAACTCCTGAACCCAGACTTGGTTGCGATGACCTTGTCTTATACCTTTTCGTCAGGTTTTTCCGATCGTTTTCTTTCCCTTTCTGTGGGATAAATAACGAAAGGTGGCGACTCTTCTATTTTTCCAACACCTTATTTTCGCAGTAGCGACAGCTGGCGACTCTGCTAGGGACTGTGATGGTTCCCTATGCGAGTCTCGCCTTGTATTTTCTTCTTAGCTGTCTAGGTCATCCCCAGAAGCTGTCGACTCTGCTGGGGACTCTGGTTCCCTATGCGAGTCAATCCTAGCGCTTGTGTGTTTATCTGTTGGGTTTGCATTTATTTATCGCACTTTACTTTCCGCATTTTATTTTCAGTATAATATGATTAGTTGTTGTGCTGTTGCGGGAGGGGTACTCTGATGAGTGATAAGCCAGACCCAGGCTTGAGTATATACATAGCACTAGAAGCAGATTAGTGGTGAACCTGTATGTTAGGCATGCACTAGTTCCCATGAAATCTGCGCTCAAACGAGATTCTTTGAGATGATTTCCATTTCCATCCCAGTGGGCCGTTGAAAGGATTTCAGATCTAAGGATTGTCGACTCTGGGGACCGTTCATTTGTGACTCAGTCGAGTGAGGCCTCTTCAGGGAGTGATGATGCCAAACCAGAAATGGTGAACGTATCATCATTTTGTGAAAGTCTGTGACATTGGGAAACGCATAGGATGCCATACCTTGTCAGTGGATAGGATTCATACCTGTGAGCGGGGTTGGGTTATTGTAGGAAACCTTGACCTTCAGACAACCTGGTTTTCTTAACAGTGAATCAGTATTGTTGGTATCAGAGGGTTCTTATCATCAAAGATGTGTTTGTTCTTGACAGAGCAGAGTTTTGGTCTTCCCCAATCAACAACACACTCTTGATCCCTTGCTGCATCTTTGCACTTGCATTTGCATCATCATAGACATGTGCATTTTGCATCTTGCATTTTCATTTGCATTGCAGGTTGTTCCTGGTGGCTTCATATTCTTACCTCTGCTTGGTTTGCAATAGTGACAGGATTGAGCAGGTCAGATTTCACAGATATCCCACTCGAGGTAGTCAACAAAGGGTAATGGATCAAGTTCAAGCCGAAGTGCAGGAGCTCAGGGCTCGCATGACTCAGTTCATGGAAATGATGCAGGGCGTCGCAGCAGGACAAGAACAGTTGAGAACCATAGTTTAACCATTGATGGCCCGGGTGAACGAAGAAGGTGTTGTCCATGGAGGTGTTGGTGTTATCCCTTCTGTTGGTGGTTCTATTCCACCTCCTATCCCTGTTGTTGTTGCACCTCCGGGCAGAGGCGCTAAGAATGGAAATGGAAATGTTGCTGGTGGGAGTACCCACCCTGGGTATAGAACCGCTGATCCTTGCTGGGAAGATCACCAAAGCGATATCTTTTCCATGAGAGATATGGAAGCGGCCATGCCGACTGAAGCTGAACAGAGGTTTAAGCTGATTGAAGAGAAGATGAAGGCTTTTGAGAATCAAAACTCTTTAGGCCTCGATATATCTGATATAGGTCTGGTTCCGGGAGTCAGAATTCCTCCCAAGTTCAGGGTGCCAGAATTCGACAAGTACAAAGGGACAACCTGTCCTCGAGTCCACGTCCGAGCATACTTTCGAAAGATGTCTGCATATTCTAAAGACGAAAAGCTGCTAATGCATTTCTTCCAGGATAGTCTGACCGAGGCATCATTGGAATGGTATATGGGGCTTGAGAGAACTCACATCTGTAGTTGGAAAGAGTTGGATAAAGCTTTTGTGCGTCATTATCAATATAACAGTGATCTGGCACCAACCAGGCTACAACTGCAGAGTTTGTCACAAAAGAGTACTGAGAGCTTCAAGGAGTACGCCCAGAGATGGCGAGACTTGGCAGCAAGAGTACAACCTCCCCTGATGGAGAGAGAGCTGAATGACATGTTCACGGCTACACTTCCTGGTGTGTATTATGAAAAACTGATAGGTTGCATGACTGCAAATTTCTCGGATCTGGTAATAGCAGGGGAAAGAGTCGAAAGCGGTATCAAATTGGGAAAGATGCAAGTCGCTCCTGTTTCTGCTAAAGATGCAAAGAAGCTGCATGTTGGAGAAACTAGTATTGTGTCTACTCCAGCTGCTGGTCAATGTTCAGCCTGAAGCCAACAACCTCGTGCTCCTCGGCAGCAAAATAATCGGTGCCAAAATCAAGATAGACCTCGTATCAACCTGGAAAGGAGGACTGCTCCTCTTCACCACGTTCCAATGCCGCTCAGCCAGATTCTGCCGCATCTGATTCAGAACTCGTTGGTGGAGCCTAAGGCTCTCAAACCAAGGCCAGAGCCCTATCCATCGGGATACGACCCCAGTGCTCAATGTGATTATCGTGCAGGATCCCAGGGGCACGCGACTGAAGATTGCAAGGCTTTCCAAGCCAAAGTGCAGCACTTGATGGACCAAGAATACATTTCCTTTCCCGAAGGAGAGCTGGTTGTACATGTTGACCTTTCATCTAATCAAGTTTGAAGACTTCAAGGGTTGCATCTCCCTAGTCAGTGGTTCAGATACAAGAAGCCCGGTTCTCGAAAGCTGGCGATCTGCATTTTATCATGACATTTCTTTACATTTGTAGTTTCTTTCCTGTTAGAATTGCAAATTTCGTTTGTAAAGCTTGTTATTTTTCAATTGATATTAATAATGAAATAAATATGCTTGTTTTGAACTAATCCATTCGTGTTCACTCTATTGCTTTCTTTTATTTTAAACGCGTGTTTAAGTGGAATCTGGGGAGGATGACAAAATCAAACGATGCGTAAGCTTCCGATGCTATGCTTTTGAATAAAAACCTGTTGATGATGTACATGCATTATTTCAAATCCCAAACACCGGAGATATAAGGAAGATAATCCCTTGTTAACCCCTTTGAGCCTAGTTGTAGGAGTTTCTTTCTGAAGATGGAAAACCCTCAATCTTAACCCGGGGCAGGGTAGGTGTCAGTTAATTTGACCAAGCGTTCAAATTACATAAGGAGTGTCCGTTCGAGGACCAATCACACCGCTATAGGTCGTACCAAAAAAACCATGATGGTTAAACCTGGTCGATCAGGAGTGAAACAGTCACAATCTCTTTAACAAGTCAGACGAGTCGTTGTCATACGATTTGTTCAAAAAAAAGAAGAAGAAAAAAGAATCGAAAGGAAAAAGCCCGATAAGTCGAATCTTGCAAACAAGCGACTTAGGAAAAAATTAGGGTACCCCGCTAGACTTCAAAATTGAAGAAACTCAAAAGAGTTAGTCCGGGAAAAAGTTAGGGGAAAACGAAAAACGAAAAAACGAAAAGCGAAAAAGGATTATGAAAGAAAAATCCTCAAACAAGAACGAAATCGTGTGGCTCCGGACGCCAAAAGACGAATGGAGCGTAACTGTCACTTCGAAAAGTGTAATTTCTTGAACTGTCACTCAACCTTTGAAAGGTGAGCGCTAAGGTCGATTTAGCTGAACGTAGGATCGGAGAACATCAAGGAGAATGGGTAGGTTAAAATGAATTTTGAGCCTGTATCCTTTCTTTCTTAAACCGTGAACTTGACCATGTTACAACCTTTAAAAGTCCTAATTGAAATAGGTTTGTTTCGAAAGCATACTTCAGTAAAGATCGCATCGGAACTGACTCCTAGAAAGGATTCCCATTACAGCGTTGTACTAATACTGACATGTTGATGAATGATTTCATACATTTTATGTCATAAAATTTTTTTTTCCAGTGAACAGGAATGGATTTCCAAAACTACCATATGCATTGCATTTGATATGTCTTTTATGCATAACAACTTGTTTTACTAGCGAGTAAGCGCTTGACAGCGGGAAAGTTTCCATGACGGAAAGATTTGATCAGGATAGAACGCAGAACGCCTGAGTATTCCGGTGAACCGGGGCAAGATATATCCAATGATCATAGCATGGGAGTCAGCCATCCAGAAGTCAGGGCCAATCAGGTCGAGATTCGGTACATCTCTCGTAGCCAGAGGTATTGCTCCACGAACCAGTCAGTCAGGGGCGGGCCACCCTGAAAGCTCAAGAGCTACTCATGCCAAGAAGGTAGTTAAGCTGAAGCACCTCTTCGAGGTTTGAAATGCTGAGGTAGTACACGTCAAACAAGCAGAAGTATAGAAAGTACAGATCTCCTTGCAAGAGAGTTTTGCAGAAATCCCACAGGCTGGGGAAAAATTGGAAACAACGGAGTTGTCCCTATCCATATCATCAGAGCCAAATAAGCAAGGATGAGTCCTTTTGTGATATTTATTTTAGGGCAAGTCGTCTCGAGTTCGTCTCATGACAAGATTGCTTTATCCGCGAGTTAAACTAAGCTGGGGCAGTTCCTCAAGCAGGTGTATTTTCTCCCCAGTCAAAGTTGAGCGTCGGAGAATCGGGTCGTCACCCTTATCAAATAACTTGAAACTTTCATGGTCCAGTCTTGTCTGGCTAACCCTCAAACCAGTTCTCGTCCAGTATATGTCAAAATGTTGAACCAGTCCCCGCCTGGTCCCTTCTTTTGGCAGTTCACTGTTTAACCAATCCTCGTACGGAAAACACAGTTGTAAAGTCTAGTCCTTGTTTGGGAAACCCAAAGTCAATCCTGTTTGATGTTCGAGCCAAATATCCAGTCCCTGTCTGATATCCATAATCCAGAATCAGTCATGTCTGATCTCCCTACCCGAAGTCAATCCTGTTTGATATTCAAACCAGATATCCAGTCCCTGTCTGATAGCCATAATCCGAAATCAGTCCTATCTGATCTCCTTACCCGAAGTCAATCATGTTTGATATTCAAACCAGATATCCAGTCCTGTCTGATATCCATAATCTAGAATCAGTCCTGTCTGATCTCCCTACCGGAAGTCAATCCTGTTTGATATTCGAACCAGATATCCAGTCCATGTCTGATATCCATGATCCGAAATCAGTCATGTCTGATCTCCTTACCCGAAATCAATCCTGTTTGATATTCGCACCAGATATTCAGTCCCTGTCTGATATCCGAAACCAGAAGTTCATGCTTATACCGGAGATTATTTCTTGTCTGACGACTTAACTTGTGACACCAATTCTTGCATGGTGGTTCACCCTTGAATGCTAGTACCTGTCTAGTACTTTCCCGTTTAAATCCACTCTCATTAGTAAGCTTACGTTCGAGGTTCAGCTCCAGCTTGGAAAACCGTTTCAGAATCCAGTGCTTGTCTGGCCTGCCATTCTTTTGAAGATTAATCCCCGTTTTATAAGCCCTCGACCGGTAGTCAGTCTACGTCTGAACTGCTCTGTTAAAGTCCATTTCCAGACCGATGTCCAAGTGGTTCAGTCTCCCTAAGCAGAGATAGATTCTCCCCAACCAGATGCATCCTAGGAAGGATCATCATTTCCCCAGCTGAGTCATACGCAGAAGTGTGTACTCGTTTCCAGCAGTGGGTCAATAGGAAGTTTTCTCGTAGAAGACTATCCACAAGTGTTTAGCTCTCGATAGTTTTGACTGAAGTCTCTAGAAGGGTTAAAATTCCCCACAGAGTTGTGTTCTCCCCGGCAGATAGGAGTTATTCCAGCGTCTAGTTGCGTATCCTCAGCCGAGTTTGCAGTCCTCCAAGAGAGCCGAGTCCTTGGAGGCCATTCAAGCCATTATTGGTTTTCCCTAGTAGAGCGTTTGAATAGCTGTTGCTATACTTCCCCATCGGAGTCCATTTCTCCAGGAAGATTTTATCTGCGAAGGCCGTGCAGTTTATTTCTGCGATTGATATCGTGTCCTCAGTAGTTTGTGGTTTGTATACTCAGTTGAGCGAGTACAGGTTCTCGTAGAACTTTGTCCCCTGCAGTAAAGTCGACTGAAGTTCGTTTCCCCAGGTTAAGTCCAATTGAGATTGGTGTGACTTCTTCTCCACAGTAGGATGAGTCTTTCTCCCTATCAGAATGGTTCTTTCTCCTTGACAAGAGGATTTTCTCTTCATCATTTATTTTGCTAATTCGGGTCGTGGCATTTGGCATGATTGCATAGCATCTACCCTAAACGCATAGCATTTCCATTATGTGGAGCATTACGCCATTGTCAAACATATGCAACATGAGCTAGGTCGTTACCCTCCTTGTGTGCAGGTGTTCCCTAGCGAAGTTGTTTGTTCAGGATGATTCTTGAAGTCCCCGGCGAAGTTGTTTGTTCAGGATGATTCTTGAAGTCCCCAGCGAAGTTGTTTGTTCAGGATGATTCTTGAGCTCCTCAGCAAAGTTTATTCGTTCAGAATGATTCTGAATCCCCAAAGCAGAGTTACTTGATAGTTCTCCAGAATCCCCAGTGGAGATGTGTCATCCCCAGCAGGTTTCAAACAGAGAAGTTGAAATTTCCCTTGAAGACTTGACGAATGAAGTCTGGCAGTAGTGCCAAACCCCCTGACTTACTGATGAAGTCCGACTGCGATGTCGAACCAGTTCTCCCAGCTGACGAGGAGTGTCTGACGGCAAAAGTTTAGATATCCCTAGTGGTTCATGATTGATTGAGGATTCTATTTTCAACTTACTGACGAAGTCCGGCGAACGCCCGAGAATTTCTTTGAATGCCCGACGGCATGATTGTCAAAAAATTCCTAATAACCCGATGAGTCCTGAGGAATTCTTCTGTTGCCGTGCCGCAGAATGCCTGACGACAATATCAGCTATCCTTCACCAGTTACCATGTAACCGGTGATCCCTTGATGACTTGAGGACGAAGATCTACAGTGAAATCGAATGATCATCCTGACGGAGATTTGAGATTAAGCATTCACCAGCAAGTTGCCGTGCAACTATCAATATCAGATATCCTTCACCAGTTACCGTGTAACCGGTGATCCCTTGATGACTTAAGGACGAAGTTTTACAGTGAAATTAGATACGTCAGATTAGTAATTCTACAGCAAGTTGCCGTGCAACTGTCATTTCAGTTTCCGAAGAATTTGTCCCCATCAGAATATCGTTTACTTGTGCGGTTGGCAAATTTCCGGGTTTATTGGTATTCAACCGTATTTTACCATGATTGTTTGAGAGCCGTTCTCTACTCACCCATTCAGGTCCAAACCGTTTGAATAGGGGCAGCTGTTGCACCCCAAAATTTGCCTAACCTTTTTTGTACATAGCTTGTGTTTCATTGCATTCATATTAGCATTATCATCTGCATTGCATTGACATGTGTGCAGGAGATCAAGAGGTATGACTACCAACAAAGGGCTACACAAGGTTATGAAGCTATATAAGAGGGTTATTCAAGTATTCAAGGGTTGATATCCTCATCTATGAAGTTAAAGATTCTCAGAGAAAGTGGTTGAAGCCAAGTGAGTACACCTCCTAACTTGAAAGTTGTGGGAAGGTCATCAAATGATTCTGAATCCATGAAGTTGGACTTGAAGCCTTGAGAAAGTTCATGAGAAGTATTGAAAGTCATTTTGAAGCCTATACAGGTCATTATGCAAGAGATAAAAAGTTGATGCCAAGATGGTGCAACTAGGGTTTCATCTGGTCAACCCTAGGTTAACTGATGATTTGAAGAAGGTTGAGACCTAATTTCGAAGCCATGTGATCATGGATTGATGTGTTAAGACGCCCAAGGGATGATTCCAAGGTTAACTCATCATGAATCAAGAGTGTGAGGAGTTCCTAGGCTAGGGTTGCTATGCTTGACAGTGTAAAATCCCCTAGTTTAATGCCTAACTTCAAGACCATATAACTCAAGATGTGATTTTCATCTCACCTTGACCCCAACATAATTGTTGCAGAGCATGATCATAGCTTTAATTTGAGTACTAGAAGTCCTTGATAGGGTTTATAGAACTCAAGTTATGAGTCAGACAAGTTACAGGTCATCAGATGAATGTGAATTTGGAGCTTGAAAGTCAACCAACTTGCATGACACTTTTGACCTAGAAAGATGATTCTCATGAAGTTTTGGCTAACATGAATGTTGTTCCTTATATTCTTATCTTTCTAGAAAGTACTAGAAGTCCATGATTGGATTTGTAGAACTCAAGTTATGAGCTTTACAAGACAAGGGTATTTTGGGAATTTGAGATTATAGGCCATTTTGATTATAGGTCAATTCCACCATCTTACGCACCTCAAATGGAGTTTTGCCCAACTTGAAAGTTGTTCAAAATGATGTTATTTGTCCAACCATGAACCAAGAATCCATTGATATGGGTTAGAATGAGAAATGCTTGAAGAAGAATTCATGAATGAATCATTAAAGGAAGCTTGGAAAGGGCTAATTCAAACCAATTCATTTTGGAACCAAATTAGGCCATGTTTGTGCTTTTTTTGAGTCCAATGGATGTTTTAAGAACATTGGAAAAATCAAAAACCAAGTTTGAAGTCATTTGCTTTGCCAAATCCAAGGTTTCTTCACCAAAAAGCAACATAATGGAAATCAACCATCCATTCCATTTCAAGGTCTCAATCCTATCCACACATCTTCCTTACATCACAAGAAAGGAAATTGGATCAGTTTGCAAGTGGTTTGGCATTGTTCTCACCATAACATAAAAGCTTCAAACTTGGAAATTTGGATTTTGAATTGGGCTGCCATGGGCTCCAATTGGGCTTGTAATCACTCTAGGTCCATTGCATATAAAATTTTGGATGATTCCTAACTGCCATAACAGAATTTGGTGGAAGATAATAGAAAATTGAATTAAGAAAAAAGTGGAAAAACTTGGAAAATTGATTTTGAAGATAGAGTCATTTTCAGTCCAAATCACCATTGCAAAAAGCTTCAGTGAGGTTCATTGATGGATTCTGGACGATTTGCTTGAAGCTTCATCCATAATTCAAGTCTCCATTGAAGCTCAAAACCAGGTTCTTATCTTTCATCCATACACTCTGTTCTTGATGAATTGCTATGCTATTTTCACATGATTGTGATCCTTAGAGTGTGTAGAACGTTTTTGGATTAGAACGGTTAAGTTTCATGACAAATCTTGACAGAGCACCTTAGGTTGTAGTTTGAATATCTCTCTAAATATTGGATGAAAATGGAAAAGAAACATAGATTGTTGATGTAGGAAGTGAGAGGAAGAGATTAGTGGCTTCAATTTTAAGTTTTGTGAAAGTTGGAAATTCTTGAGTGATTCTTGGAGGTTCATGATTTTGGATTTTTAATGGAGGAAAGTAGAAATAAATTTCATATTTAGATTTTACATGAAAAATAACACAAGTTTGGTTCAAGAAAAACTTATTTTGGGCAAGAAATGAAGAAGTTGGATTTTTGGCTAGAGGAAGAAGATGACCGGAACGAAGTCCGGCCACCGTCACCACCGTCCCCCACCGCGTCTGTAAACTCCCTCCATTTTTCATTTAAATTGCCAGGTTTAATCGTGTCCGTTAGATCACGCGAAAGCTTGGACTTAGTATCCCATTTCCACGGCCGAGATGTAGTTTCGCGTGGCCATTTCCCCTTAAGCCAAAATGCAGAGTTTCATTTATTGAAACTCTGGGCCTTTAACCCACTTCGCTATCAGCACCCCTGTACGCAAGGCCCATGCGGAATTACACGTAGATCCAATACTAGATGCACCCCTTGCTGTTTCTATTTTAATTTCATTTCCCTTTAGTTTTTATTATTAATCCTTGTTTGATTTTAATTCAGAAAAAATATTAAATGATGTCCATAAATCATGAGAAAAATATTGGAGATACTTGAATGTGTGTAGAATTTTGTCATGATTTTTTAATTGCAATTTTAATTCTTTTTTCAATTAATTTTGTATTTTTATTTTATGTGCTTTTCCATGAATAGGAATAATGCCATGTTAACTTCTAGATTTTTGTTTCCATATCAATGCTTGGATTTAATCTCTGATTTTTTGTATGGTAAATGTTGATACATTTTAGGATATTTTATGATTTTTCTTACATTTTTTATATGATTCTAAGTATGGTTTTTAGATAGGTTTTTAGAATCATTCCATGATGGATTCCTTTTAGCACACCTTAAAAGGAAGATATTGTTTAGGACCTTTTTAATGAGGTTTTGCCCCTGATTTTTGTACCATGATCCATTAACATACTTAGGAAGCTCTAGGATTTTTTTTTAGATTTTTTTAGAATTGATTTCTTATTTTCCCCACATTTTACAAATTGATGATGTTTAGGTGATCCTAATCTAGCTTTCCTCTTAGTTTAGACTTAAAGGTGAACCTTTAGCTAACTTTAGGCTTTTAATTGTTCCTTGATAGGATCAAGCTTAGGTAGATACCTCTTTAGAACCTTGATTAGGCCTTGATAGAGCCCTTGAGTCTTTAGTTTAGGTGATCCTTAGAATGTAATTATTGAGGTTCCTTAGAAGTTCAAATTAGGTGGATGATTCTTCCCATAAGTTTAGCTTCCCTCAAAATCTTCCTTGCTTAACTAGGATCCTACTTGTGAGCATGATTCCTCCTGTGGAGGAATTCTATGCATTTTTACAAAGGAGTTGAATCTACGCAAGCTTTCTGAGGTAGTGGAGTTGGTTGAGTGCCTGTGGACCTTACCCTGTTTCCCATCTTCATTCTCCTAATCTTACCTTATCCAATCATCCTAGGAACCTCCTTGAGGTAGCATAGTCCCTCCTGTGGGGGGAATTTTGCACATCTCCTGAAGGAGTCACACCTTTAAAACTTTCCAAATCCATTGAGTTGGTTGAGTGCCTGTGGTAAGTTCCTATGGACCTTACCCTTGCCTCCCAACATTCAATTCCTTTCCTTAGGATAGATGCCTTGTTTGTTTACTTATGGAATGAATTCCTTATTTGTCATAAGTCCTTTCCTTCATTCATGATTGAGTGGTGTGTTGCATTAGAGTAGCTCATGTTTAGGGTAGTCTAAGTATAGATGCACGACTGCATTAAGAGGTTGAGTGAGTCTCCCCCTGCTTGCTTGCCTTAAGGGTTGAGGTGATCCTCCCCTTGCTTGTGTGTTATTTTCCCCTTTTCTAATTGATGTGTTTGCATTGAAAGGTGAGGTGACCCTCCCTTTACTTGTCTGTTTTTGCTTGTTTTCTTTGCTTGATTGCTTAGAGGTTGAGTATCTCCCTCTGCTTGTATTGCTGCATTGCATTTGCATCTTTACTGTATGCTTTGCTGTCTTGTATGCTTTGTTATCTGTTTCCCACTTCACATGATCCCTTAGGACTCTCACTTCCTTTTATAAGGAAGTGATTATAGAACTTTAGGTTGAAACCTATGCATGATAACATCTACGAGTTCCCTATTTAAAACTCAACCATAGGATGAATCTGTGGCATGACAATATTAGGACTTGATAGTTTCCCCTGTAGAGTTCATTCTCTTCTCATCTCCAAAACAACAGTAAAAAACGTAAAAAAGGCAAGTTGGTACAGTGCGTTAAGAGCCTTAAGCCATTTGGGAAATGATAATTGAGCGGTTTCTCTCAATCATCTAGAGTGTTTAGCATATGTCCTTTGGACGATATGCGACACATTCGCTCCTAAGTCATAGTCTCTATTGTTGTACGAACTACAGACATCCATAAAAAAACACTTCTTCCGTAAAAAACAGAAAACAAATATCAAACCTCTTTTTGCCCCATGGGCCCTTAATTCAAGGAAAACGTTTCAGAAAAAGAGTGTCGTTGGCGCTCAGTTCTACCGCAAACGGTAATGCACGAGTCTCCGACGAGCGAGCTGCATACACCAAACTGCTGGAACTGTTTGTTAACCCTACTCGAAAAAACAGATGAATCTAAACCCCTAAGCCGTAGTATCCCGAACTACGTAAGCTCTGATCTCTCATATCTGTTGAGAGTACGTAGGCACAATACTGATGTATTGGCGAGCAACCTTCCCCCATCCCTTCACCCGTATTTAGCCGAACTACGTTGACTCTAATTTCTCGTTCTCTGACGAGAATACGTAGGCATGAAGCGCGACGCTTTGCCGAGTCATTTTTCTTTTCTTTTCAGACCAACCTTGATAGGTAGATAGATAAACCAACCCGTCAGATAAACACAACAAGCATGGATCCCGTTGAGTACAACGGACGTGAGGGGTGCTAATACCTTCCCCTTGCGTAACCGACTCCCGAACCCAGACTTAGTTGCGATGACCTTGTCTTATACCTTTTCGTCAGGTTTTTCCGATCGTTTCCTTTCCCTTTCTGTGGGATAAATAACGAAAGGTGGTGACTCTTTTGTTTTGCCGGCACCTTATTTTTGCAGTAGCGACAGGGATATCACGGATCATGAGGTTGCAATGCTCCACTAGATCATTATACTTAGCACGGTACATGTCTAGAGTCGGCTAATAATACCGGAGGGAATCCACATGTGTATCCAACAATTTGTTGAGTTGAGCTTCTTTCTTGACCCATTGTGAACTATCCATTTTCATAGCATCGAAACGATCCTTCCACATAGTGGCTGTTTCTTGAGCGGTCTCCAACTCTAAGCACTTTTTGTTCCACCTGCTAGGAGTGACATATGAAGCTCTTAATGCTTCTTCCTTGAGTTGTCGTTCATCTTCAGCTAGGGTCAAGGCACTTCTCAATTTCTCTTCGATATCATCAATGTCAGTCTCAAGTTTTTCCCTTGTCTTCTTCTTTTCAGTAGAAGCTAGCTCACAAAAATGCCACGCTCTATCACAAGATTCCTTGGCTTCTTTCAAGTGTTGTCGGAGAGTCTTCCCTGATGCATTAACCCCTTCAAAGCCATTTTGATACATGACCCTCAGATCTATCTCTAACTTCAAATTCTTGCTGCTTTCTGCTACTTGGTCTTGCTCAACCTCCATTTTTCTCTTGAATTGGCCATTTTCCACACCTGCTTGATGCATTTCATCTTGAAGATTCTGGTTTTCTTTGGTCAACCTTTCTACCACTAGCTTTAGCTTCTCATATTCTTCTATGGATCCATGAGTGGGAACAGGAGGTTTCTCTTGCATGGGAGATTCTGGAGGAAATGGTAGCAACTTTCCAGCCACTCTAGTTAACAACCATCTGTTGTATGGCTCTTTAGCCACACAGTTCTTCGCTTTCAGCTCTTTCCTTCCCTTTGTATGGATTTTGGTCCATGCCCTAGCAATTTTCCTGACAAACCCAGGATCTTCTATTTTGGTGAGCAAGAAGAAACTTTGGATTTTCTCCGCTTCGGGCTCGTCTTCCATAGTATAACCCAATTGACACAATGCCATGACTGGGTTGTAATTAATGCACCCAGCACTTCCAATCAAAGGCACATTACCAAATTCTCCACAGCTAAAAATGATCTCCACATCATAGTATTCATCGGTTACCAGAGACATAATGTGTTTAGACCATTTCAGCTTCTCTTTGTTTTCCACAAACGGTCCTTTCTTTGGAAAATGAGAGGCATACCATTTGAACAACAGATGAGAACAACAATGGACCATTTTTGTCTTCTTCTCACTCTTCCAAAGAATGGAGTGGTAAGTATCAGCAAGGAGGGTAGGAATAGGATTCTTCTGCATAAAGAGAGTGATGGCAGTGATATCTATGAAATTGTCTATATTGGGAAAAAGAACAATCCCATAAATCATCAAAGCAACAACGACACCAAATCTTTCCCAATCCTCATTAGTCTTGTACTAGACGGCTTTTTCAAGCAGAAACTTCAAAGGAAATCCCTAAGTACCTCCCTTATTGGCTAGACTAGCCTCAACTTCTTCCTTAGTCATATGGAGAGCAAGAGCAATGGCAAGAGGCTTCTTCCAAACCGGTGTAAATGGGTTGGTCCTTAATCTTGATATTCAACAGGTGAGAATATTCTTCAAGAGTAGGGGCCAATTGATAATTTTGGAAGGTAAAACATCTGAGCGGTGCATTATAAAATTGAGCCATAGAGAACAAAACCCAAGTATCCACCTCAGAATAGAGGAGATCAATTAATTTCCCATGCTTCCCTTGAAAATTGATTTTGACAGTCTTCGGTACGTCAATCAAAAGATCTTGGATGAGTCCCAATTTTGGTTCTCTGAACTTCAAGGAGTTTGTGCTTCTTTTTTCTTTGATCATTCATTGTTCAGCAATACCTGAGATAATCACAGTCTCTTAAGTCCCTTGATATGTAATAATGCTATGCAATGCAATGCTTTATGAATGCATATGAGAACAACAACACAAGGATCAAGGTCATAGGTCTTGCAAGGTAACGCAACGAGATATCCCTCACCTCAAGTGGGCAATCTATTGGTTTATAACAGGGAATCCCAAGAGTTTTCAAGCAAGGTCCCATGCACTAACCCTTAAAAGTTTTCCATCATAACGACGATTCGTAAGACAGTAATCCCTTCAAAGGATGAGCACAGAGTTATGTTTTAGTAACTTTTATAATAGGGTTCTAAAAAGGTCCTCATAATTATGGACTCCCAGGTCGGAAATAAAGACGCCACTACGACTACTCGTAAGACATAATCATCCCAAAGGGGCCTCATCTGAGTGGTGGAATTCAAACCAACTCAACGAGTCCTAAGTCTCACAAATCAGAAAGAAACCAACTCCTAACTTAGTGTATACTAGAAAAGCTCGGGTAGAAAGCTTTTATCCTTACAAACCATCCCCAATAAAATCCAACAGATAAGAGGAACACAACACAATAAAATAATGAAAACAAATAAAACACACATGCGACAAACAAACTAGGTTTGGCTTGCTAGGTTCTCCCTAGCATAGTCACCAAGTTGTCGCTACTCGAAAATGAAACGATGGAGAGGCGAAAATGGAGAGATAGAAGAGTCACCATCGAACTTTATTTATCCAAAAAGGGGAAGGGAAAACATCGAGAAAACCCCAAGATGAAACGGATAAGATGGTACCGCAACCAAGAGAAAAGGTTCGGAAGCCGGTTATGCGAAAGGAAGGTATTAGTACCCCTCGCATCCATCGTACTCGATGGGAACCATTTGCTTGTCTATGTGTTAAGGTATTTGCTAAAAGGTATTGCTATATAAGAGTGTTCTAAAGGGAGAGGGAGAGGTTGGAAACAAGGCAAATAGAAGATAAAAAGGGGAAAAGAGACTCGGTAGGACCTCGCGGTTCTATGCCTACGTATTCTTAACAGGTATGAGAAAGTCAGAGTCAACGTAGTTCAGAAGACTACAGATAAAAGACGGGAAAGTGCTTGACAAGAATTGGGGCCCTTGTCCCTATGTATCTACACTTAAAAGAAGTGAAGAATCAGAGCATCCGTAGTTCGGCCTACGGTTTACTGGTATTTTTATGGATGATGCTAACGTGCGCATTGTAGCAGTTACGTGTATTGTAGCTCGCTTGTGGAATCTTAGGCGTTACCTATTTGTGGTAGAATAGATGTAACATATCCTTTTGAAAAGAGATAGTTTTCGCCATCAAGGCAAGATGTCACATTTGATTTGTGGAAGTTATTTTTAAGGGTGAAATAGGTCCTCGGATAGTAACCCCTTGCAGGTAGTACCTAATTCTTTATCTCAAATGATTTATTATGAAAATGGTGTGGCAAATATAGTCACGTCTTCATATTGAAAGACGAGTATCGAGACCACACACTCTAAAGTGAGTATCTTGACACTCAGAAAGGAAGAAGTTTGCACTCAATCCTCTCTCTTTAATTCAACACAAAGAGAACTTCATTCTCTTATTAAAGGTGTTTTGATCTTGAATGGTAAGTGTTTTACGACAGTGAACCCTAAAGGTAATATCAAGCACTCGGGATAGGAGAAAGCCGTCGCCTAACCACTCCACAACGATCCAAGTTTATTAGGAAAAGAGTTTGAAAATGCACTTGGTACAAGACCAAGGTTTTTAGACTCAAGGAGACAAAAAGAAATTGAGAGAAGTTTTAAAAAGAAAGGGTGATAAGTAGATCGGGTTAGGTTGATGGTGATGCGCGAAGAAATCGACTTACAAGGGTTGGATACATACAAGGTTGGTGTGGTTTGATGGAAAAGCTGTGAAATGAGAAAGGGAAACCCTAAGGTGGTCCAATTTGAAATGAGTTTGAAAATGACTTGACGTTGGATCAAGCCTCATTTGTCCTTTATTTTGAAAACGTGTTCTAGCCTAATTTATTTTTATCTTTCTTAACAAGTAACAAGCAAACATGAGAGGAACTGAGCTATTACACTGTAATGGGAGGGGGATACATATAAAGTACAAGGGATTGCGAGAAATATATGATCTCATTGTCAGGTAGCCCAAGAGAAAGTCGTGTGTGTGCAAGGTGTCCTAAACTAAACAATGAAGAAGAGTTCGAACACAAATATCCAGACTAGGGTTTAAGTACATGGTCTAGATTCCAGCACCTAAGATAATGATCAACAGTCCACCGATTAAACATTTTTAGGGTTTTAATTGTTTTATTAAGTTTTTGGTATTTTTGAATGAGATAACCAAGAAAAATGGTTAGGAGACAGTATAGGTAATATGACAGGATGAAATATGAACAATGATGATAAGATGAGCAAGATAATGAGTAAGATAATATCGATTATAATATAATCAAAGAATATGTGCAAGAATATATAAATAGTGATATAATGACTGAAATTAAATCGAGGGTATATTTGACTGAAAAGTGAAGTAATTATATCGAACAAAAATTAAAATCAAGAATTAATGATTGATTAAATGAAATGGGTCAAAATGTAACGCTAAACCATCGTAGCTCGACTTATGACGAAAGTCGGAAAATAAGAGGTTGCGTAAATTAATATCCGTGCTAAAAACAAGATAGAGAAATGATATTGAGGATCATTCTCCGATTTAATCATGTCGCACGGACCCAAAAGAGTGAGATATCATCTTAATCATAAAATCGTGTTGGTTAACCGAAGGTAAGCTCTCACGATCCCAAAGTATAGAAAAATGATCCAAATGATCATTTTCTATAGATTTGAAATAATGAAGATTATCGATTTCGATAAGTTGACATTTACGAATGTAAAGACTTCATTGACCGATAAAATAAAATAAAATCGAGATGAAATTGAAAGTGAGGTTGGATCTTATCTTAATCACAAACCCTATGTTAATTAATCAAGGGTAACCTCTCATGATCCCAAAGTATAAAAAAAAATGATCGGAATGGTCATTTTCTACAAATTTGAAATAATGAAGGTTTGACAACCTCGAAAACTAACGTTCGTGAATCAAAGACTTCATCGATTCGAAAAATGTAATAAAGTCGAAAATGAGAAAGAATATGAGCAGTGAAAAAGTGGGTGGTCTCGAATAAATCACTATTTATCAATAATTTGACCAATAACAATTTCAGAGGTCTCGTCATCGACCCAAAAGAGGTTGGAAACAAAATTAAATGAAGAAAGAAGAAAACACAAATGAAAACATAAAATTCTTAAAAAAATTATTACCAATCTCTAAGAAAAACCTAATTAGAATCAATTTACAAAAAAAATAAGTCTCAAGCAACTTCTTTTATAATAAATAAAAATAAAAAAAAAACAAATGGGTGGTGTGATAATCAAAATGTGGGTGTTAACATAAATGGGTGGAATCGTCATGGGCTTTGAGCCCATTCATCCACTCCTAAAAATAAAATCCGGTTGAAATGAAAAAAGGGGGGTGGAAAATAAAAACACGGGCCCCTGGCCCATAGTCCAATCACCAAAGGGACACTAAAAAAGCACACACAAAACAAAACACCTCAGCAGGTCCAATATTACCAACAGTTTTCCATCATCCTCAACTAAAAAAAAAGAAAAGAACGGCCAAACAATGGCTCCACCGATGCCGACTAAGGAAGAAAAACAGAGGAACGACTCGAAATGAAAACAATGACCCCAATCCAACCTTTTTCTTGCGTTAAACACAACAAAGGCAGATCTAGCTTTGTATCGTTCAACCTTCGTTCGAAACTTAAAACAGGTTCGTGTTCTTCCCAGCTCAGATTTTGATTTTGAGGCTTTAGATTTTGTTCTCAATCTCTTTCTCTACTATCTTCATCTCTCTCTCTTTTTTGGCTTTGTTTGAGGATTGATTCTGGAAAATGGTTGGGTTTGATTTAGTTTTGGGTGTGAAAGAAAAATGAAGTTTAGGTTCAAGGTTTGATGGTGGTTGAATGAGGTTTTAGAGATTGATGAAGGGACGATTGGGGTTGTTGTAAGATAGAAAGGATTTGAAGGTGGATTTGAAAGTGTGATTAAAGGTGAAGTTTTGGGGTTGTTGGTTCTCTCAAGAAAAGCCGTGATTTTTTTTGCAGCAGCATTAGCTCTCCCCCCTTTTATCAAATGAAAACGAGTGGAATTTATAAGAGAGGGTTGGGTTTTCTTGTGAAATTCGGACGATACTCACCCTCTTTGGGTAGTGTCGTTTTATTGCGTTTTCATAAGCTTTTTGCTAGTTTTGGTTTTCTTCCTTCCGCAGATTGTACCAGTCATTTGCGTGAATTTATTTTCTTTTTGTCTCTTTGCAGGCTTGTGACGTGGTTCAGATGGTGGTGCATTTTTGTAACGACTTGGCTTGCACGGGGTTCTCTTGTACGTTCTCTGGGAACATTTCGTTAGTGCGGTGCCGACTGAAAAGTGGTGCTTTGTGGCAACGTTATATGTGACATAGTTTTGTGAATGAAAAGTTTATTTTGGTTTGCAGCGTGTGAGGTTTGTGGTCGCAAGTCGAGAGTTATGTGAGAATTCGATGGTGGAAGGTACAAGCTCAAGACACTGTGTTGCGAGTTTACGAGGTGGGGTCGTGCTGCATGAAGTTTGGCACTGATGATTCGCCGGTTTGGAGCGAAAAACAATTATTTCCATTTTTTGAGGACTTTGTGAAATATTTGGAGAATTTTATTGCTGTTTTTTTATTTTGTAATTGCGTGCTGATGTGAATCAAAGGACTTGCCATTTCACTGCATTTTACTGATATAATGTATATTTTTTTGGATGCAAGAATCGTGGTATCTGCCGATGCTAGGAAAAGTAGCTATTATGAGAATGGCTTGTAAATATTGTTTAGTGATATTTTTTTCTTTTTTCATGGCTAGTGGTTCTCTTTGTATGGAAAGTAATATGATACATTGTATCAAGGCTGAAAATATTGATATGATTTTTTTTCTATTTTTGGGAACTTATTTAAGATGGGCTTTGGATTTATTTTCCATGAATTGGATTTTTTGTGTCTTTTTTTTTTTGCAAACTTCTAACAGGGGCTTGAATTGATCTTGACACCTCTAATTTCTATCTTGAACCATGATTGACCATTCCACTTGACTATCGATTTTAAAAGGCCACGACAATTGTGCTTGACTTTCTCATTTGAATCCACTAAATTCACGAACCAAAATCCACCCTCTTGAAACTCGAATGAATTATGAGAAATATAATTGACTATAAATCCATTTTGATCCTTGGATGAATTAAAGCCCTGACATAGTAAAAAATACCAATAAACCAATCCTCGAATTTTGCCACTGACTCTGAAATAGATCTTGGATCTAACTAAAAAAATGAATCAAATCCTCTTAGCCATTCTTGAACAAATCCTGGAAATATGATTGAAATTCAATCCAACTTAAAAATGATCGTGAACAAATAGCTTGCTTGACTTTTCCTAACTTTGCCACAACCTGACATCTAGAGGATGAAGTCCACTACTTGTCTGCCCAAAATCAGGTCACTCTCTATTTGAACGTCAACCGCCATCACACACACGTGACCTAACAACTTGACTTGAACTCCACTTCCTCGAACGAGAAGAAATGAAGGCAATAACCTATTTGGATTTTCTGAATATGGTTAGTGGATAGAAATACAAAATGAAATGTATATATAGGTAGGACAACTTTGGAGTATGACACTTATAGATAAACACACCCTTTGATTAGACAACAAACGTGGATCCTATTGAGTATAACGGTCGTGAGGGGTGATAATACCTTCCCCTTGCGTAACCAACTCCCGAACACAAGATTTGGTTGCGATGACCTTGTCTTTTCCCTTTCTTCAAGTTTTCTTAGATCATTTCCTTTCCCTCTCTTTGGGATAAATAACGTTTGGTGGTGACTCTTCTGTTTTTCCGCCGGGTGTTTTTCGCAGTTGCGACAATGAGGCCCTGGCTATCAGCATTATGCGTCTGGACAGACCTGCCTTTGTATTTTCAATTGAAGAGGTACCAGATGGAAAGCCATGGTATCATGATATCAAGTGTTTTCTCAAGAATCAGGAGTACCCATCAGGGGCATATAACAAGGATAAGAAGACTCTGAGGAGCCTTGCGGACAATCTTTATCTGAAAAAGGATGATGTGTTGTATAGGAGAAACTTCGACATGGTTTTGTTGTGTTGTGTTGATGAACATGAAGCAAGCCTATTGATGGAAGAGTTTCACGAGGGTTCATTTGGTACTCATGTCGGTGGACATGCAATGGCAAAAAAATTATTGAGGGTTGGGTGTTATTGGATGACTATGGAATCTGATTGTTTCAAATACGCCAGAAAGTGCCATAAATGCCAGATTTATGCTGATAAGGTGCATGTGCCACCAACCCCTTTAAACGTGCTGACATCTTCTTCGCCCTTCGCTGTGTGGGGCATTGATATGATTGGAAATATTGAGCTGGTTGCTTCCAATGATAAAAGCCAATGATGGTTCACCGTAATCATTAAAGCCAGGCAATCACTCTCTTTCTTTCAAAAACAAAAAAAAGAAAAATTCAAAGAAAAAAGCCCGCTAAGTCAAAACCTATGAAGGAGATTTAGGAAAAACTAGGGCATCCCGCTGACTGTAAGCTTCAAGAGAAATAGTTCAGGTAAAAGTTAGGGATAATAAAAGAGGAGATCTTTAAACCTTCACCCTCAAAATCCTCAATGTCAAAACAACCAAATGTTATAGGGAAGTAGTGACTGCCTTTTCAAAGGTCCCTTGACTTCTGAACCATCACCATGGCTATCATCAATGCAATTTCCAACCTATGGGAACCTGAGCGAATGGTATGAGTTAACTTAGCGTAGGACTGAAGATCATCACGTAAATTAGGTGGGCACAAATAAACTTTGAGCCTTTATCCTTTTTCTTTAAAATCGTGAACCAAACCATGTTACAACCCTCAAAAGACCTAACTGAAGCAATGTTATTTTGAAAGCATACTACATCAAGGTTGCATAAACTGACTCCAAAAGATCTTTGCAAATCAATTATTTTAGCATTTCTTATTCGATTGTTCTTTCGGATATGTCTATTCATCTTTTACATCTGATACCATTCTCAAATATTGTGTCTATACCTTTCATTCAAAGCCATTATTGGATGTTTAGTTTCCTTTCATCCAATGCCATTCTTGGGTATCACTTATGTTTCTCTCTCTGATGTTTTTTCAGATTGAGTCTTTATTCTAATGTTCTTTCAGAACTCATTTTGTGTCTATCTGAGTTTTTCCGGATATGACTTTTGTTCTTCCAGAACTCCTTTGTGTCTATCTGATGCTTTTCCGGATATGACTTTTGTTTATGATGCTTTTCCGGATATGTATTTTACTTCTGATGTTTTTCCAGAGCCCCTTTGTGTCTATCTGATGCTTTTCCGGATATGACTTTTATTTCTGATGTGTTTCCAGAAACTCTTTTGTGTCTATCTAATACTTTTCCAGATATGACTTTTGTTTCTAATGTTTTTCCATAAACTCTTTAGTACTTATCTGATACTTTTCCAGATATGACTTTTGCTTCTAATGTTTTCACAGAGCCCCTTTGTGTCTATCTGATGCTTTTCTGGATATGACTTTTGTTCTGATGTTCTTCCAGAACTCCTTTTGCGTCTATATGATACTTTTATGGATATGACTTTTGTTTCTGATGTTTTTCTAGCAACTCTTGTGTACCTATCTGATGCTTTTTTGGATATGTATTTATGTTTTGATAATCTTCCAGAACTCATTTGTTGCTTATCTGATGTTCTTCTAGATATGTCTTCAAATATTTTTCTAGTATATTTAATTCTTTTCTAAATGTTTCAGATGTACCTTCGGAATCTTTGTCTTCATCTAATGCTCTTCTAGATGTCTTCAATTTTTTTTTGACTTTGGTTAACATATTTTGATTGTTTTCATGTCTGTTTCCATTCTCCGCCCAATGCTTTTCTGAATGTGTCCCAGAGTTTATTCGATGTTTTCCCGAATATCTCTGATGGTTTCTAGAGTCCATTCAATGCTTTTCTGGATGTCTCTAATGTTTGTTATGTTCTAGTCCATTCAATGCTTTTCTGAATGTCTGTGATGTTTGTTTCAATGTCCCTAATATATTTCCCAGATTCCCCTCACCTCATTCAATGATCTTCTGAATATTGTGACTCTTTTACATCCAGTTTTGTTCATGGATGATAATTATTGCTTCCCCAGTGCTGTTGTCTCTCCCCAGTGAATGATTATTCATTGTGATGTCTTTATCCCTGTTTGCCTTTGTTTTTATCTGCATTTTGCATTTATTATCCCATCATTATCATCATATTAGAGTTCATGGCATGTCAGCACTGCATAGTTTTCTTTTGTCCATAGCATAACATGTCATTGCATCTAAGGGCAAATTTTTTTATTATTTATATTTAAATACCTTTCACCATGATTTTATGAGGATTTTCATCACTCATGACATTCAGTGAGGATATTTAAATAGGGGTAACTGTCATAACCCAAATTTTACCCTCAGATTCTACGATCATTTTCATATCATTTTAAGTCAACCATCTTTGCATTCACAGTTATGTAGTTCATTAGTGAATAATCATGCTTTCGTTTCGTTTAATTTTTGTCACCTAATGTCATCTTGATCTTTGTCTGATTTGTTCCGTTTAAATTTCTTATCTCATTTTTCTAATTCAATTTTTCAGGCATATTTTTTACACTTAATCTTATTCTAGATTTTTTAGAAATTTATGTTTGTTTTAATTTAGAATATTTTATTTTATTACTTTTAGGTAATTTGTTTAATTTAAGATTTAATTTATTTTTGTTAATATATTTTCCTTTCAAATTACCAATATTTATTAAATCTCATTTTCTATTATTGTTACTATCACTAAATACCAATTCATGATTCAAATCCATATAAGTCCAAAGCATCAAATACAAATTGCAACAAAAGCCCATTACATTTCATTTTTTAAACCCATCATTCCTTCTTTTTATTTTACAACCAAAGTTAACAAATTTAAAAATATATTACTAAAATACAAACTTTGACCAAGTTTTCCAAATACTTTGGCCTGCTATCGTTGCCATACAGTAAACTTCAAAATTCTGCAAATGTTGTATCACCACACCATACTGTTGTGCTAAACCCTGCACACAGTAACCCAATACACAAGCCTCTAAAATCTATTATAATACACAAAAGTTGATGTCGGGCCATCCAAACAAGCAACAATGACTTGTCTCTAAACCTTGACCAAGTCTCCAAAGTCTTCAAACCAAAACTTTCTGCCCGCCTGTTACAAACCTGTACAGCTATCACCCTGCAACCAAAGCAAAAAATAATTATAGCTATTACCCTGTGCATCAGAACCTCCAAAATCCACAAAACTCCAAACATAATAGGCATTGAGAGGGACATAATAGAAGAAGGTACCAAGGAATTTGGTGGTTTTCAAATAAATTAAAAATAAAAAACTGATACCTGGACTTAAAGTTTTTCGCGACCAAAACACATATAGTATGATTCCCTCTGCATTATAAAACACAGACCCACCAAACCATAACTCCCTTATCTTCAGCATAAATCACAACTTTCAAAACCACCCTTCCGCCAAATCGCAAACGCCAACATTCGCCTTCAACTTTGAAAACCACTCACCGTGCACTTTCAAAATGCCGCGATAATGCATAACCACAATAACAATAAAAGCTTCAGCAACAGCCGCATCTGCAACAACAAGTGCACACAAACCACTTTTCCATTCACCACTACCACCACAAATCTGCCGAGAACTATGATGAAACAGATCGAGAGAGGGTTCAAGCACTGCGAGAAAGTGAAACAGAGCGAAACTAGGTGCGTGAGATTGATGAGATCGGAGCAGGAAGAAGAACGGAAAGAAATCATAGCGATTACCAGCAGACTTTCTTGAAAATCCTTCCACGATTCGCAACAGAGTAAGATCCATCAGAGGGAGGCTTTCGTTGTTTCTGTTTTTGGTTTATTCTTGTTTCACTCATGTTACACTAATAGATAGCCATGTCTTTTTCCTTTTTTTTAGACTTAGGTTTTAGGTTCTTTAGACCTAAACGGGTGACGGTTCACCCGACCCAATCCGTGACTCATTTGGGGCCCATCTCACTGGCTCGTATATTTGTTTTGTGTGTAGTTTCAGTTGATGATATTCATATGCAGTGACAACTATCTTTATGTAACTATGACTAATTTATTTTTTGTTCTTTTTTTAATATTTTATTTTCATTTCTTTTAATTTTCCTTTTAACAAAATTTTAAACTTATTATATCATATATTTTTGAAAAAGGATGAAAAACGTTTTTTAATAAATATTTTACTTTCTTGTTTATTTCCATTAGATGTTTATTTTTATATTAATTATAATTTTTTTAAGTAATTAATTGGTAATAGTATTGTTTTTTAAATATTGTTTCATTTAATTTTTTAGTTTTTTTAGATTAATCATTTCATTTGTTTTCAATTAACTAAAAACTTCAAATAAAATTTTCTTATTAGATTAATCTTTTAATTTTTTCATTTATTTATTTTTGTTCAGAATGCATTTTTTTAGGATTTATTATTGATCATATCGATTTCGATTTTCACTAATTTTCTTGACTTTTGTGACTGGTAACTTAGGACCTCTTTGTCGATCTTGTGATTTTGATTTTTACCTTGACTATGTCGTTGTTCATATCTTGTACTCTTCATTCATGCATCTTTTGGTTTGATTCTATCTTACGATTATTTGCTCTCGTGATTTAGGTTTGACTTCTCTTGTTAATTCATATTTACTTTTGAATTATACCTCAATTATTTGTTTGCTCATTGCCTCACATATTCCTTTAGAATCTCCTAGATCGACTTAATGTTAGATTAAGCTTGAGGTAGGATAGATTTTAGGATGTTAATCCTTGCATGACAACATTAGGTTATCATTTCCCTCAATCGATTCCAAAGGAAAGGATTCTCTCTGTTGACTGCCATATCATATTAAGGATATCCTTATCTACATTTCCCTTGAGAATTTGTTAGAGTCTTACTCTTTTTAACCTAGCCTTAGGTTTAGAATCGCCGCACTCTATGTAGGTGTCTCACTGTAGACATTTACTTTTTCCATTGGAACCTTGACCACAATCAAGAGTTCCTCACCCTTATTGAGGGGAACTATGAACGCTCTGATTTCTTATTTATCAATGAGAATATGTAGGCACGAGATGTGATGTCTTGGCAAGCTCACTTTAACAACTAACTTCCTATTAACATTTGCAACTTAGGATTGGAGTCGCCGTGCTTCAGGTAGTCGTCCCACCGTGGATACTTCCCATGCTAACCTTTACCATAGGACTTGGAGTCGACGTGCTTTATTTAGTCGTCCCGTCGTGGACATTCCCTTCCTTTCTAACTTAACCTTGGCTTAGAGTCGCCACACTTTATGTAGGTGTCTCACCATAAACATTTACTTTCCCTTTGGATCCTTGACCACAGTCAAGAGTTCCTCACCCCTTTTGGGAGGAACTACGGTTGCTTTGATTCCATTTACGTCAGGATACGTAGGCATGAGATGTGATGTCTTCGCGAGCATACTTTGTACATACCTTAGGTCTTTACCTTAGCAAGAAAACTTTAGTATGATACATATACTAACAAGAGGTTCATGTAGAGTACTATAGATACTTAGGATTCTAACACCTTCCCTAGGTATAACCAACCCCCGAACCTTAGATCTCTTAGTTGTGTTGTTACATAGCGCACTTAGGGTATTCTTTGATCTTTACTCTTTCCTTTGGATAAATCAAATCTCGGTGGTGAACTTCATGATTTGTGATTCAAGTTAATTCAATAGCTTAATATCTGATTCTCACTGCAACACAAGAATATTAAGAAGATTGTGCAGAAGATGGTGGTGACCTACAAGGATTGGCACGAGATGTTACCTTTTGCTCTACACGATTATCGTACTTCGATACGTACATCAACAGGGGAAAATCCTTTCTCACTAGTGTATGGTATAGAGGCAGTCCTATCGTTGGAAGTTGAGATTCCTTCTTTGAGAGTGTTGGTTGATGTGAAGCTTGACAAAGCTAAATGGGTGCAAGCCATGTTGAATCAGTTGAATCTTATTGACAAGAAGTGATTGGCATCCATTGCACATGGTTAGTTATACCAAAGAAGGATGAAGAAATCCTTTGATTAGAAAGTGTGTCCTCAGTGCTTCCAGACAGGTGATTTGGTTTTGAAAAGGATCCTTCCTCCTCAGACAAATCACAAGGGAAAATGAACTCCAAACTGCGAAGGTCCTTATATGGTAAGAAAGGTTTTCTCTGGTGGAGCCTTATTACTATGAACTATGGATGGCGAAGACTTTACGTCCCCTGTAAACGCAGACGTAGTAAAAAAAATACTTTGCTTAAAAGAGACCCGCTGGACAACAAAACAAAAAGTCCAGGCAAAAAAAGGGCATCTCGACAAACCACAAAAGGAAAAAGGTTCAGGAAAAATTAGGCATAAAAGAAAAAAAATAATAAACCCGCAAAGTTGAAAACCCGAAAAGGCAACTTTGGCAAAAATGGGTATCCCAGTGGATTGAAAACCCGAAAGAGCGATCCAGGAAAAAGTTATGGATTTGAAAGCAAACGGCTACGGTCTGTGTTCGATTTGTGATTTCATCTTGATGCATGTTTAACTCAAAAGGAAGGAATCAGCTCAGTCAGTCTTTTCATAAGGCGAAGCATTTATGAACATTGAAGACTTACAAGTCATAGCTGAATCGACACATGGTGGATATCTGTTCCCACATTGCCGACATTTGTATTTCCATTTTGCTTTTTACGCAATTACCTCTTTTCAGGAATTGCATCCAAATTGTAACTTGCTTATTTACAGGCCATTTCAATCAATAAAGTATTCATTCCACTTAAAGAGATTTCCATTTTCTGTCCTTACTTTTACTATTTTGTTTGCGAAAATGCCTGATATTTTTAATAAACATTACATGTGAATACATCAGGCTTTATAGAGCATATTGAAAATAATGAATTTACTTGGATGGTAGGTGTTATGAATGGTAACTGAGGTAGCCATTTCACATTTAGAACATCCTATTGCTTATTGTTGTTTGCAGGATGACATGATTCTCTACCCAGTAGAGCTTTCTCTCTCCAACAATGAAGTTCTAACAGGATCAGCAGTGCATGGTGAATTTTTCCTCCCTTAGCAGGAGTTCAGAAGGTTGTGTTCCCCAGCCAAATTTAATTTGTACTCCTCAGCGAGTGTTCAAAGGTTGACTACTCCAGACAAAATGATGTTGGTGTACAAGAGCAGCTGTTCAGCAGGAGATTTGCTGTTTGCTCCCATAGCAGAAATTTTGTCTTCTCCATTGAGTCCTGTTATTATCTCAGGAGTATTTTTGCCAGCAACAGTGTGCAATCATCCCTAGCAGGGTATGGTTAAAGGATATTCCCCGGCAGCAAGGTAAGTTCAAAGTTATTCCCCAACAGGATTGGTATCATTGACTTCTCTCTTCAAGCAGATTTTGGTATTGATTCCCTCGACAGGTAGATCAACAAAGGTTGGTACCCCTGGTAGATTCAAAGTTCAATGATCATTGGCATTTTTTAGAATCATATTTTTGGGACGATCTCCCAGCATATGTTACTCTCAACTCCCAGCAAATGTTACTCTCAATTCCCAGCATAGTGGAATTTTCAACAGAGGTTATATTCAGGAAGGCCATTCAGTGTGTCTTCCTCAACAGAGTTTGTTTTCAAATCTTCTCAGTACTTCTCCCGGTGGAGTTTCCTTTTGCATAGCATAAGCATCTTTATATTTCATCCTTCCACATACGTAGCATTTCCATTTCGTATGGAGCATTACAACATATTCAAACATATGCATTCAAAGCATAAGCCAGGTTTGATATCATTGTTGCCAGACGTCTCTCCAATAGGTATTGGCATAACTCAGGAGAGTTTTGTGATACTTTACTCCCAACAAAAGTCATTGATAAATGTGTTCATCTTCCTTGTACTCCCCGATAGAGTTTTTTGTTTAAACTTCTCTTTCCCTCAGCGGAGTCTTCTTTTCAGGTCGTAAGTTGGTTGATTCTATTTCCTGTATATCCTGGTTATATCCCAACTTTTAGTTGGTATCTTTTCGGAACCTTATCCCAACTTTTGGTTGGTCCTCTTCTATTTTATCCCAACTTTTGGTTGGTATCCCTTTTGTTTAATCCCAACTCTTGGTTGGTATCTTTCATCATGAATTCGCCTTTGGTCGACGTCTCAGTTATCCTAACTTTTGGTTAGTACCCGCTTTATCCTAACTTTTGGTTGGTATCTTTTGTGGGATGTATCCCAACTTTTGGTTGGCGTCCCTTATGGTTATTCTAACTTTTGGTTAGTACCCCTTTTGTTAATTATCCAAACTTTTGGTTGGTATTCTCCCCTAATAAGTCATCATTCCAACTTTTGGTTGGTAGTCTTCATTTGCGAGTTCCCCTTCGGTAGGCGTTCTGGTGATTCTAACTTTTGGTTAGTAGTTTTTTATCCCAACTTTTGGTTGGTAATTCTTGTTGATCATCCCAAATTTTGGTTGGTAGTCTTCATTTATGAGTTCGCCTTCGGTCGGTGTTCTGGTGATTCTAAATTTTGGTTAGTAGTCTTTTATCCTAACTTTTGGTTGGTATTTTTTCATCCTAACTTTTGGTTGGTATTTTTTCATCCTAACTTTTGGTTGGTATTCTTCATTGTGGATTCGCCTTCGGTCGGTGTTCCGGTGATCCTAACGTTTGGTTAGTATCCTTTGTCCCAACTTTTGGTTGGTACTCGTTCTGGTGATTCTAACTTTAGGTTAGTAGCCTTTTATCCCAACTTTTGTTGGCACTCCTTGTTTCGTCCCCAACTTTTGGTTGGTGTTCTCTCCAGTGATTCTAACTTTTGGTTAGTAGCCTTTATTCTAACTTTTGTTTGTAACCTTTTTCTATCCCAACTTTTGGTTGATATCTTGTGTCTGTTAGTTATCCCAACCTTTGGTTGGTACCCACTACATTTAAGTCCACCTTCGGTTGGCAACCATTTTACTCTATGTATCCCCATAGTTTGCAAATTTCTAGGCTCCTTTGGTATTCAACCTCCATGTACCTTGAATGTCTGAAATTTGTTGCTATCACTCCTTCATGTCCAAGATGTTTGAATAGAGGCAGCTGTAACACCCCAAAATTTTCCTTATATTTTGGCTTATGTTTCATTCCATTTGCATCATCATTTGTGCATAACATTGTTTCTAAACAGGGGATCAAGGTATCTTGGTTTTCTTTTCAAGAGGATTATCAAAGCTCAAGCAAGGGTTTATTCTCAACCTTGAGTAATTCTCAAGCCCCAAGGTCCTCTCATCACCAGGGCATGTCTCACAGTCATTTGAATCAAGGTTACATGCATTGGTCACCTCCTCATATCTTATGAACAACTGGATTAAGGTTTTAATCAAAGGGCGTATGTAGCTAGCTACTTAGGAAAGACCTGGTACTATGGCTCAATACACATCTTGAGGGTTCTATACATGTATTATGTATCATCACAAGTCATGCCATGAGCTTCAACCAATGGAAAGAGTGCTAGGGTTTCATCTGATCAAGAAAAGTCAACTATGGCTCCATAAGGTCAAAGTCTTGGATTTCTAGGTCAACTAAGGGAATGCTATGTGTTCTAAAGGTTTTTCATGTGCTTGAAACAAGAAGAATCAATGAGAAACATAAAATCAAGAGTTTGGTTGGATTAGGGTTTTATGGAAATATTTTCTAAGTGTAGAAAACCCTAATTCTAGCCATTTTGCAACATCTATAACTTTCTTATCCTTGATCCTATTGGAGAAAATTTGTTATTAAATTAAAGAGGACATCAAGAAATACAATTTTGTAGAAGAAAGCAAGTCCAAAATATTCATAGATTGAGAGATGTGGAGAGCTAAAGTTTAGAAAATCAAGATTTTGTCATTTCAACACTTAGAAATTTTTCGAAGTATAGAAATTCAGCCTGAGGTGCATGTTTTCAAGCCTATCTTTCATGGTGATCCATGCTTCAATTGAATTTTCATCCAACATGAAAATTGTAGAGCATCCTCTAAGATGTCGTTTGAGAACTAGAACTCCTTCATTGGATGTGTATAACTCAAGTTATGATGTCTCCAAGTTAGGGTTTCAAGGATGTCAAATTGGACAAGTTTTTAGGCAGATTTTTGGGTCAATCTTCCAAGGCATTTTTCATCAAGTTTTTTACTCCAAACCAATTTCCTTTGAACATGAAAGTTGAATATCATTCTTTAAGATTTCTATCCATTACAAGAACTCTTTCATTGGATCAAAACTCTTCAAGTTATGTGGCTTCAAAGATGAAGTTTCAATGATATCAAAAGTTCATAACTTAGAAATTTCTTTAAGTTACTTTGGGAAGATTTTGAGACATGACTTTAAACCAATTTTTCATGATCATCCAAGTCTCAATTCAAGTTTACATCAACATGGATTTTGTTCATCATCATGCAAGCTTTCCATTGGACCCAAAACCTCACTATTTGGACTTGAATTCATGGAGTTATCATCATCCAAAGTTATTGTTATCACATGATCTTCAAGCCATATTTATGCATATCATGTGTCATTTCTTGCAGCATGGTTTTGTCACTAATTCATGCACATTGCCTTGCCAAAAACTTGCCTAAAGTATCTAAACATGTGTTTCTAACCTTTTGTACCACAAGTAGGAGAGACATTAAGCTTTCAATCCTTTGAATAATAACAATTAGGATAGTTCCTCTTTGACCCCAACTTTAGGTCCTTCATTTATGTGATAACATTAGGTAGACTTCCCTTTCATCCCAATCTTAGGACCATTTTATATCATAACATTAGGATTCAGTTTCCCTTAGTGTTTTCTTTTCAACCTTTGAGTCCTTTCTCTTCTCATTTCAAAACAATTTCAATACACTTAATAAAGATGATGAACATTGTGCGCCACGAGCCTTAAGCATATGGGGAATGATGAGTGAGGTGTTTCTCCTTACTTGTCTAGAGTGTTTAGTGTACGTCCCGTCTGGGGGCGATATGTGACGTATTTTTTCCTATATCATAGTCTTTAGTGCAACGTGAATCTCAAATCAGTTAATTCACTTCTCTAAAACTCATGAACAAAATTCAAACCTTTTTTATCCTTCGGGATTGTTCTTAAAACTCATTTTCAGAAAAAAGCATGTTACACTTTTCTGTTCTATCACAAACAGGCATCGACCTTAACTGCTGGAATGGGAGCCTAACGTTGCTCATAAAAAACACTTAACTAACCTTTGGTTTAGTTTGCCGAACTACGTTTGCTCTGATTTCTCATACTAAATGAGGATACGTAGGCACAAGACGGTGATGTCTTAGCAAGCAACCTTCCCCCCATCACCCGTAGTTTTTCAAACTACATTGATTCTGACTTTCCCATTACACGAGGGAATACATAGACATAGGGTGGCAATGTTCTATCGAGTCTCCTTTTCTTTTCCTTTTCCCATTTTCTTTTACCAGTAGCTTTAGATAACACACCCTTTGATTAGACAACAATCGTGGATCCCATTGAGTACAATGGATGTGACGAGGTGCTAATACCTTCCCCTTGCATAACCGACTCCCGAACCCAAGATTTGGTTGTGATGACCTTGTCTTTTCCTTTCTTTTAGGTTTTCTTTGATCGTTTCCTTTCACTGCATTGGGATAAATAACGATCAGTGGCGACTCTTCTGTTTGTTTTAGCTGGTTATTTTTTCGCAGTTGTCTAGCACCCCAAAATTTACCCACCCTTTTTCTTAATCTCTTGGCTTATGTTTCATATAATTTTACGTTGTCATTTATGCATAGCATTGGTTCTAGGAAAGGGATCAAGGTATCTTGTTCATTTCTCAAGAAGAAGAGCTTGATTCTCAAAGCTCAAGGAAGGGATAATTCTCAACCTTGTGGTATTCTCAATCCCCATAGTCCTCTCATCATCAAGGTGTAGCACCCCAAAATTTGCCCATCTTTTCTCTTGGGTCTTGGCTTATGTTTCATTAAATTTTCATATTCATTATTGCATGTCATTGTTCTTGACAAGGGATCAAGATATCATGGTTTGTTTCTCAAGGTAGGAGGAGCATGTTTCTTCAACCTTAAGCAAGATTTCTCCTTGACTTTATGGTATTATCAAGCTCCCAAAGATCCTTATCATCAATTTTTATTCAAGGAAACATTATTTCAATATCATATATGATTCACCGTGGCTTATTTTGCAAGAAATCATCAAGAGATTCAAAGTTTATTCAAGGTGTTTGACCTAATTTAGAAATTTACGGATGCTATGATCAAATGGGTATAACTTCTTAAATTTTCAACATCTTGAGGTGGTTCTTTTTCTAATGGACTCTTCTCGTCATCCCCAAAAATTTCTCTTTGCAAGGAAAGATCCAATTATGCTTGGAAAGTCATCAAAGGTTTGAAGACATTATATGCCATTTTGAGTTTTGGAAGGATTTTCTAGTCAACTCCAACAGGTCATAACTTGGTCAATTTTCATCATTTGGAGCCCATTCTTTTTCTAGAATGAACTTAAAGATGTACCATACAACTTTTATTCAAGGTGGAAGTGCTAAAAACCTATGGAAGGTCTTGGTTTTTGTTAAAACATTATAGGTCATTTTTGGTCCCTAAAAAGACTTGAAATTTTTCTAAGTGTTTTGCAATTTTGAACCTTTTCATGGAAGCTACTTTGAAGGATCATATCTCTCAACTCATATTTCCAAACCAATACTTTATTTTCACATTTCAAAGATTGCATCATCCTCTATCCAATGCAAAAAGAATCATCTCATAAAGCCTCATACATTGTGAGAATCATGGTGGAAAAAATTGAATTTCAAAGTTGAAATTTCTCTCCAAGTCAGAATTGAATTTGGTTGAAATGGCCTCTAATCACCAAATTAAGCCATGAATTCAATCTAAACATGATTAAAAAACTTGCCTGGTGTTGTACCCCAAATTTTGACACCTTAGATTCTCATTATCATTTTTAGAAGCATGATCATGAATTATCTAACCCTAAATCAGTGCAAGTTCATTATTGTCAAGTTACAGATGAATCAGGGTTTTCGCACCGACAAATTCAAAACAACCAAGGAATGATCAACCAAAGATTTGGGCCAATTCAATCATGGAATGAAATCAAAGATAATATCAAAGTCAAATGAGAAGACAATTTGAAGAAATCATTTCAGAATCAAGGACAGTGCAGTCAGGAGGCCCCGATTAGGGTTTTAACTAGTGAAAAGTCAACTGTGGTTTGACTTTGATGTTGCAAGATGTTTTAATGGTGGTATTGAGGTCCATGAAGTTCATATGGCTTATTAAAGACTATTCAAGAAGTATCAAAGTCTCAGGATGTCCAGAATGTCAACAGGCGACTCAATCGGCACCGATCGATCGTACGGTTGACCGAAAAGTCAACTCCTCAAATTTTGAGAATTGGAATCCAAGTTGTGAATCAAAGTTGTTCCTTATGTCATAATGGACTTGCATATCAATTTTCATGATCATTGGATCAAGGATGAGAGAGTAATCGAGAAATCGGGAAATTAGGGTTTTGAAAAGGGCTAAACCATAACTCCTTAACCACACATCCAATTGAGTTGGTTCAAATCTCATTTGGAAGCTCTTGACAAATCCTACAAAAGTCCCATACTAGTCCACAACCAAAAAATGCATACTTTTTGAGATAGAAGCAAAAGCATTCTTAGAAGGGAAAATAACTTAGAAAATTTCTGTTATTTTCACTTTAAAAGCTTGTGTGCAGCCAACTTTGAGGGGGTTTTTCACCTAGTTCCAATTGGAGTTTGATTTCTTGGAAAACATGAATGTTTTAGAGCTATGTGAGGGATTTCTAAATTGTACAAGAACTCCTCAAGATGATTTATGAGCAGAAAGATACATGTGTTCAAAGTTGGTGTTTTGTCACTTTAGTCCCACATTGACCAATTTTGCAAAAGCACCTCTCCCACCCAAGTGGGCCAATTTTAACTTGCCAAACTCATGTTACCTGATATATTGAACATCTCAAGCATGTTAGAATAGAAAGATTGCATAGAATTAGCATGGAATTAAAGTTGTGAAGTTCATTGCCAAAGTTGCCATTTTTGACTTTTCCAAGCATGAGGTGTAAAGCAAACCTACTCCAGCCACTCTATCAAGCCTCTAGCCTTCATTTTGACAGTAAAAACATCAATTTAACTTGCCCCTTGAGTGAAAAGAACAGCCAAAGGTCAGAAAAGCAAGGCAAGTTGGATGGTGGGTGAAAAATATCAAAGATAACTTCATGTTTAAGCAAAGTTCTCAAGCAAGCACCTCCTTGCTTTTTACTATAAAAAGGGACCTCATACCCCTCATTCAAGGCATCAATATCATTCTGAAAACCTGAGAAATCAAGCTCTCTCACCACCTCCCACTCTTGCTTGCATTTTGCAAAATTCTTCAAAGTTGTCAAGTGTAGCCAAAATTCTGCACTTTGCGATTTCTCTACCACATCAAGTTCTACTCATTCCAGCACCCAAACCATCATCCATACATCTTCTAAATAACATATAGAAGGTGTACAATCCATCAAACCACCAAAAAACTCAAGAAATCAAAAAGTCAAATGTTCATGTAGCTTACTTTGACCAAAGCCATAAAAAACACCAAATTGAGTTCTTAGCATTTCCTTGAGGTTGTGACCACTTGAACACCTCACATACCATATATCTCAACTGTCCAAGCCCTTATCCATCATTAGAAACTCATAGTTTTCAATTTGGCATCATAAGTGGTTGTTACTTAAAGTTGAAGCAAGGTGCTAAAGCAAAGATTTGTGTTCAAAAATCTCTGGTTTTCTCGACTATTCTAATTTGTTTAAAAGAACCTACAAGAGGTATGTAACTTGTTTCCTCTAGATTTTGCATCATTTTCATACTTTGGCATTTTTATGAAATTTGAAGCTATGAATTGTTGATGATTTACATGACATTTGTTGTTTGGTGAAGATAAGTTTTAGTGAGTTTTAGAATGTATGTTAAAGTTTGTTCTTGTTAAAGTTGCTATGAATTTTTGCTGTCAAAACAAATTCTAGACTTTGAGCCCATGAATTAGTTTGCTAGGAAATTGGATAGGATAGTGTGTTTTTCCTTTGAGTGCAGCCTGTTGTATGCTTGATTGTTTAAATCTCTTGATGTGAAATAAACCTCTTTCAAGTTGGTTTTGAAAAGGAGAGGATGAATTGTTATGAACTTCTGCTGTGAGTGAATTGCTTGAACACCACAAGACTGGCTTGGTTTTCAAAAATGTATGTTTCAAGACTGTTTTTGCTATTGTACTCATCACCTGATCTGTCATCACTGCCACATGCGGCACAAAACTGTAGAACACACACTTACACCTCATAGTTTATTTGTTTTTTTAAGCTGAGCTAGCAATCTGATTATGTATAGCAGTTTAGGTTTGCAATCTGTTTTGGGTTTTAGTAGCCTTAATTGTTGGACTGAAACTCATTGTGCTTGCCAAAATGTTGTTGACTGTTGGTGTAAGTTAGTAATACATGTGTTCATCACCAAGGATAGTTTGGAACTGATGGAAATATGTTAGTCAGTCTGCTGTGGGTGATTCGACTTGAAAAGCTGTTGAGTTTTTATGCAGCTGGATGAGGGGCCAGTATTGGATTGTGTTGGTGATTGCTGGTTGTGTGAGCAGTCTTGATTTGATGATCTTTGTTGTTTGAAGGCTTGGAAAAGGGGGGACTGTTTTGAGTGGATCCATTTTAGTTTGGCCTCACCTAGAGTCCTTTTTGTACTGATCACTTGCTTTAGATTCTTGATTTGGCAGTTTATTGCCTTGGCCCCTCACTCTCCTCATTTCAACTTTGCATTCCCCTCATCATTAATGTGTTAATTTTGGTTTTGTAAATATCCAGTTAATACCAACAAAACAGCTTGCTAGTATCTTAAGCTCTTGATTTTTGATTGTGTTTGTTTATTATGACAAGTCCTCTAAGTGAGATTTTGAGCTACACAGCAGCCTGCCCTCAGCAGGCTTTGTAGCAGTTTTTTTTACTTTGCTTTGTTATGCTTGGCTTTTGGCTCATGTGATTGAAGTTGAGAAGGATTGATTGGAACTGGAAAATTGTGTTTAACTGTGCTAGCTGGCTTTGATCTTCATCTTTATTGTTGTCATTAATATATGGCTCATGATTGTTGGTCTTTTTGATTACATGCATTTTCATGAGTTGATCAATTTCTGCTAAGAACATATTGCTAGCAGGGCTCATTTTGTTGCCATTGTGTTTAACTATGTGAAGAATTGAAACATCATCATCATGTTATGGTAAAATGTTGCTTTCCTTGGACTGTTAGTTAATTTTCATCTGCTGTCAAAACCATCCCACAGTTGGAAAACATATTTTTACATAAAGCATTAAAATCAATTTTTTCTCCTTGGAGCATGTTTAAATGAGCATTTGGAAAGTGTGTGGATGCTTGCATTGGGTTTTTGGTGCATAAATTGAGAAACTCATGTTCACACTTACATCACAAGCCACAACATTATCACTTTTTGCATATTACATGATATGTTTGATTTTCTCATCTCAACATGCTTGTATGATCATTCTGAACATGCCTATGTGATTGTTTTGCTGTTTTATTGCCTTACATCAAATTTCACATCTTGTCACAAAAAGTCTCAAACACACATCCACACAACTTGACACTTTTAGCACCAACTCACTTTTCATTAAAATTACAGTGCACACACATCACTTTGAACATGCTTGAGATGTTAGGATCATCATTTTGCTCAAAAACACACTGCTATGAAAATCCATATGTCAAATGGTCACATTTTCAAGCAAGAACTACATCACCAAGACCAGTTTTGGAAAGAGCTTGTTTCTGAGCAAAGTAATGAATCATCCATCCCATATTAACTAAATGAAACATGCTAGCATAGTCATCTTGCACTAAAACACACTACACCACAAAATCACACACAAAATGCATTTTTGCTTCTACATGCTCACTATGCTATATCAGTTTGAGAATGATTGATTTTTCTTGAGATCTTGGTGTTCCTACAGCTTTGAATGATCATATAGGACATGTCTAAATGAACAAAAACACTGGAATTTGACTGACACAAGAAGCACACCATCTCATGCACTAACACACACCAAAGTGCACTTTGAAAACCAAATAGATCCACACTTGTTCCAGTTTGGTTTTTATCATACACACACACACACTTAATATCATATGCTAGAGATGTTTGGATGGTTGGCATGACCTTTGATCACTTTAAATTTACATTTCACACTGTTTTGCATTTTTGCTTATGATCATTTGCAAATTGAAGTGGATTTTCCATAACCAGTGTATCCTGGCCATGAGCATTTTTTCATCTGTTTAAGTATCATTTAACTAATGTGTATGTGAGTTTAGTTGGTTTTTAACATGATTGTATCAAGCTGTCCATAGCCTTTTGCAAATTTTAAGCCAAATCAAACACCCTATCGGGTTTTTCAATAGGAAATGAATTTCAAAAAACCAAGACCACCATGTTAATCCTCACATTTTTCTACCCCAAAAGCATATAAATTTTGTCCCAAAACTCAAAAAATTGAGGGAGTTATGACCCCTTTTGCATCCTTGAAAAACACTTCTATTTTGTCCAGCCATGAATGAAAACACACATTATATATTTATCCTTGCGCTTCAATTAACGGATGTATGGCCGCCCCAGCGGTAGAAGCTTGCGCGCGTATTGTTCATGGCATGGGTTCGATCCTTGTGATAACCCTTGTTGCCACTTTTTTTTTTCATTTTGTACATGAAACTTCAAAAAATCATAACTCTCTCATTTTTTTTTATCATTTTTCACCCATTCTTTTTTCATTGTGTTTGTTTTAATGTGTACTTTCATGTCATAATTTTATTTTCCATGTTTGATTAATTTTTCACCATGTTTGACTATGTGCAACTTGTCATATTGACAGTACTAACCCTAGCTGTTGCAGATGAATGTTTAAAGGGTTCCACTTGTTTTTCTTTGTGAAAATTGATTGTTATCACACCTATACATGTTTGTCAACATGCTAGGATTTTTACTTTGAATTATTATCATGCCTACCTCATATGTTTGTTAATTGTACTCCAGGTGCGATCTGCCGTCACAGTTTTCGTACTAATCATCTGCTTTGATTGTTATCATTGCTCTTCATCTTTAATATTTTTCATTGGTTGTCACCATGATTGCTCTTGTATGACGTTTGTATTTTATTTTTATCCCCAAGTGATGAAGCTTGTTAGCTTTCGTCCAGTTGCCGACAATACTGTCCCTCCAAAGGAAGGTCTGTCCACTTGACTGTCAATGTCTTGGACCAAAATCTCTGTTTTCCCTTTGACTTTGTTAAGTCATTTTCACCCTAATTAAGAAACCTCTAGACTTTTCTTGAAGTCTAAGAAACCCACCCATACTAGGAGTGTTCTTCAACTAGAACCCTAGGAAAGAGTTCGTCAACTCTGTGTAAGAATCATCGTCATGATTTCTTACTTCCCCTTTTAATTTAGACTAGGGAGTTTTCTCAAACTCCACACAAACATTGTCATGTTTGCTCCTCCCTTGAACCTTAATCATCATCAAGAGTTCTTTCCCCTTGTAAGGTGAACTACGATTGCTCTGATTCTATCCTAGTCAGGATACGTAGGCAGAAGGCGCGATGCCTTTGGGAGCAAACTTAGAAAACCATTTAGGCCTTTGTTTTATTTTTATCCCAATTCCCAATTCAAACCATAGTGCATATTTCACACCTTAGCAAGTAATTAAACAAAAGGTTCCTGTAGAGTACTACAAATATTTAGGGTGCTTATACCTTCCCTAGATATAATTAACCCCCGATCCCCGAATCTCTTAAGCGTTGTCGTTACATCGCGAAAAAGGTTTTTCTTTCTTGAGACCTTTCCTTTGGATAAATTAAAGATCGGTTGTAAAAGAAATAAGGTTCAAGTTAATTAATAGCTTGATATCAAATTTTCACCGCAACAGAAATGGCGACTTCACTGGGGACATTGCTTTTGCTTTTATTTTGAGGGTTCAACCTATTTTGTTTAACTAAATGCTATCTGTGAATACTTGTATATATTTGTGCTCTGATGGTTTGGGAAACTTGAAATGGTGAGACAGCACTACACCCGTGCTCAAGCGTACTTATGATAGGAAGGTGATATATTCAAGAAGGCTTATAGGGAGTAGATTCCCGACCAAGCTGACTTGAGAAAATCACCACTCAGTGGAGGCCCTTTAGAGAGCTAGTATTGTTGATCGAGTATTCGTGAAAACTATGTTATTTTCTACATAGGTGCCCATGACACTGAGGACCTTTAGATACCTTTTCCCCCACTATGGCTTTCTTAGGATGTAGTGCGATGACTATAAGGAAGTAATTCCAAAGTAGTTGATACGCGATACTACACTTGGACGAGACTCTCTTGAGAATATTATCGACCACCAAGTATTTAGGAAATTGATAATATCCGAAAGATGGGTCGAGGACTCCAGGAACTCTTTTAGAACCTTGTTCTGCAATTGTGGGAACCTTAGTACATACCTTTGGGATGGGTAGACCTCGACTCCTCTTTCATTATCCAAACCCAAAACCTTGTCTGTTTACTTATGTGAATCTGTGAATACGTGATTACCTGTGTTTGTGCATTCATGCATCCATAAACATCATGTCATAAAAGTTTTATGGAACTCAGGGCCGTTTATTTATAAAATATCAGGAACATCATGGACAATGGAAAAAAGAAAACTATAAAGTACACTTACAAAAGCGCTAATGTAGATGAGATTGAAAGGTTGAGCACTCTGATCACAGATGTAGAAGGGTTCAAAAGCAGGTACGGGAATTTATTGTCTCTACTGAAAACAAGGAAGAAAATGGATTTGGGACTCCTTTCCACATTACTCCAGTTCTATGACCCACTTTATCACTGCTTCACATTTCCGGACTATCAGTTAGTGCCGACACTTGAAGAGTATTCCTATTTGATTGGGTTACCCATCCTTGATGCATCTCCTTTTCCCGTCATGGAGAAGGACCCTAAAGAGGAAGAAATTGCTAAAGCCACACGTATCGGGTTGGTAGACATTCAGAAGAACATGGTTACTAAAGGAGGGATCTTTGGGCTGACTGCAAAATTCTTGATTGGGAAAGCTCAGTATTATGTCGATCACTTGAGTATGGATGCTTTTGAGGCTATTCTAGCCTTGCTTATTTATGGGATCTTTCTGTTTCCAAGCTTTGACAACTTTGTGGATCTCAATGCCATCAAAATATTCTTGAAGAAGAATCCAGTACCTACTCTACTAGTTGATGCTTACCACTCTGTTCATCAAAGAAATCTTCACAAAGGAGGAATGATCGTCTGTTGTGTTCCGTTGTTGTATAAATGGTTTGTTTCTCATCTACCCAAAGCCCATACTTTTTGGAGCAAAGGATGGTGGTCTGAAAAGATTATGGCTCTTACTCACTCTGATATTGACTGGTACAGCCGTAGTTATGATGGAATCAAAATCATTGATAGTTGTGGAAGCTTCGGGAATATACCTCTCCTTGGTACAAATGGGGGAATCAGCTATAACCCTGTGATTGCTCGTCGACAAATTGGTTATCCGCTGAAAGACAAACCTTGCAGCGCTCGCGTAGAAGGTATTTTCTTCATAGGAGTTTCAGAATTAAAAGATGAAATTCTCAAAGCATGGGGGCATATACGCAGAAAAGGAAAAGGGGACTTGGGAAGACCTAACTGCATCTCTTTTGAACCTTATCTCCAATGGGTACGAAAGAGGGTCATTCAGTTGAAAATGCCTTATCCTCCACAAAAGCCTATGGTCTTAATAGAAGAACAACCGTTGATTTTCATGTATGAGGAAGAGAAGCTGAAGATTGCTCTGAGGAAGTCACAGCTGACTGAGATATCCTTGAAGTACAAATATCCGGTGGCTATGGAAGAGAACGAGGAACTCCACAAACAACTTCAGTCGAAAGAAGAGGAAGCAGTTGCAAGCAAGAAAAGGAAGGCACAGGAAGATGCATTTTATTCCAACCATCAATCAACTCCTTGGAAGGCTATGGTAGACAAACTCATCCTTGAGAAAGCGCAGGTGGAAGAAGAGCTCAGAAGAATCAAGAAGAGAGAGGATTTTCTTTTAGAGCATATTGAGTTGTAATGTTAGGGCTTTTGTAAGATGTACTAAAATCTTTTGTAATACCCCTTTTGAAAATTAATGAAATGGAAGGATATTTTTGTAAATTTAAGTTCCATAAAACTTTTGCATTTAAAGTTGCATTCTTGTTATTTTAAACATTCAAGGAACTAAAAGATTATTTTACAGATATTATAGGATGGATTCTGGAAAGAAAGAAGAGGTTGTGTTCCGAAGACCAAGATTAGAGAACTTGAAGAAACTGGTAACTTTGGTAGAAGACCCCGAGGCGTTCATAGAAAGACATGGGAATATGCTGTCATTACTGGAAGTTCAAGTGTATGAAGAGATGTTATCCGCACTCTTGCAATTCTATGATTCAACCTATCATTGTTTCACGTTTCCAGATTATCAGTTGCTACCAACTTTGGAAGAGTATTTCGCCCTAATGGGAGTAGGCGTTACTCCTAGTCCCTTTTCTGGAAGGGAGGGGACTCCTAATGAAAGAGCAATTGTAGAGGCCGCGTATTTGGAGTTGGACGAAGTGCGATCCCATATGGGTGCTAAGGGAGGATTGTATGGAATTTCAGCTATGTTCATATATGAAAAAGCTCAGAGCTATGCCTTGTCACAAAATACTGAAGCATTTGAAGCCATCCTGGTGTTACTTATTTACGGACTGTTTCTGTTCCCAACTGCTAGTGATTTTGTGGACGCAGATGCGATCAATCTCTTCTTGATCAAAAATCCCGTACCTACCTTGCTGGCCGACACTTATTTTACCCTCCACCGAAGGAACCGCTATGGGGTTGGACGAATTGAATGTTGCACCGTTCTCCTGCACAAGTGGTTTATTTCACACTTGTCAGAAATTCCAGCCATTTGGGATAAGCAAAATGGACTCTCATGGACAGAAAAGCTGCTGTTGCTCAAACACTCAGACATTAAATGGTATGATCCTATGTATGGAGGAATTTCCATGATCCAAAGCTGTGGAGATTTCCCGAATGTACCGTTCATCAGCGTCAATGGTTGCATCAACTATAATCCTATTCTGGCCCGTCGACAGTTGGGGCACCCTATGGAAGATGAACCAGATCCAAACTATTTGAGGAAATTTTACTTGGAGGAAAGGAAGAATCCCGCTTATAGGGCTCGAATTGCATACGCTTGGTGTTATGTCCACACAAGGGGAGTAACTGCCCTATGCCCCCACAACGCTACTGTTTCAGAATCTTACCTATCATGGGTGAGAGAAGCGGCAATGAAGATGTTCTATACCCGCTTTAAGCCTGACTCGCCCAAGCCCACCCTCGTAGAAGAATTGAAAGCCGCCTTGGCAAAAGCTGAGAAAGAAGGGAAAATGTGGAGAGATAAGTATTTCAAGGCTATGCAAGAGAAAGAAGAACTTCAAGAATTGGTACGTCAAGGTGGAAGAAAGAATCAGTCTGAAGATGAAGGACCATCCAGCAGAAGAATCTAGAATCTATTGTTGTTGCTTTTCGTATTTTGTAGAAGCTTGTATTTTCATTTCCCGTTTGATGTTGTAAACTCTCCAGATGTTATCAATGAAGATTTGTCTGTTTTTCCTATTTATTGTTATAATATTTGCAAATAAAGCTTTTATTCCCTTGAATGTTTAAAATCTGCATTTTGCATGTCCGCATTTCATAAGCATTGCATATGCATGTTCCTGAGTCGAGTCTCATCCCTCTGTCTTGTCAACAGAATCACACTGAGACCTCGCCATCGATACAACACCCGAGCCCAAGCTCGCTTAAGGATGGAAGAGCAGAACTTAGATATAGACCGAATCGACAATGAACTCGGAGAGCTCCGAGGAGGCATGGGAAAGATCAAGGAAGCCTTACAAGTCATCCGTGCAATGCTGGACACTCGAGCCACCGTTGTCTCTGAAATCACTGCAGAACCAATCCCGACAGCTGTAACCATTACAAATATGCCAACCTATGGATTACCTCCAGGCTTTGTACCTCCACCAAGAGTCACTCAGCAGACAGTTTCCCTAGGGGGAGAAGTTCCTCAGGCAATTCCTACATATACTCGAGCTGCTGTACAGATTCAGGCACGCCCTGTGTTCCACAATCCTCCACCAGTATACGAAGGTCTTGAGGGGTATGAAGAGGATAATGAATCACATGAGAAGTTAAGGGAAAGTGTTGAAACTATAGGGAGAAAGATCCGAGCGATGGAAGGAAACGATACCTTTGGCACTGACGCCAGAGAAATGTGTTTGGTATCTGGACTAGTAATACCGCCAAAGTTCAAAATCCCAAATTTCGATTAGTACTCAGGAGCTACTTGTCCACGAACTCACTTAATCATGTACTATAGAAGAATGGCAGCACACGTCGAAGACGAAAAGTTAATGATCCATTGCTTCCAAGACAGTCTGAAAGGAGCTCCAGCAAAATGGTATCTAAGTCTATATCAGTCAAGAATCCACAGTTTTCAAGATTTGGCTGATGCATTCATGAAACATTACAAATATAATATGGATATGGTACCTGACCGAAGGCAGTTGTTGAACATGTCCCAGAAAAGCACAGAGTCATTCAAAGAGTACGCTCAGCGGTTGAGAGAAACAGCGTCCCAGGTAGAACCACCTCTAAGTGAGAAAGAACTGACAGACTGGTTTGTTGACACAGTGAGACCAGAATTCTATGAGAAAATGATCAGCAGTGTGTCTGCAAGTTTTTCAGACATTGTGGCCGTGGGAGTGAGGGTAGAATTGGGAATGAAAAGTGGAAAGGTAGCCAGCAGCTCCAGCAGTTCTAACAACAACAGTATTAAGAAGGTCAGCAGTGGGTTTCACAAGAAGAAAGAAGGTGAAACAAATGCCGTAATGGGAAGAAGAAATCGTACCGTGAGACCTCCATACCAGCAATATCAACCGCCTCAACAAAGTCTCTTCCAGCCAATCCAACCTAACTATGTTCAACCGTTTCATCAACAAAGACCCGTGTACCCAGTACAGTATGCCCCTCAGCAATATGTGGCAGCTGTGACCCCAGCATTCAACCATTCATCTTCAAACTATCAACCAGGGTGACCAGCGCCCATGTATCAGCAAAACCAGCAAGGGCATCAACGAGCGCCCAACGCTCCACCCTTTCAACAAAATCAGCAGCAGAGGGTACCACAGCCCAGACAACAATACCAGAACCGGAGGCCAACCACAAAACCTCCACTCCCACAGATACCAATGACGTATACTGAGTTATATCCATCTTTGGTCCATCAGGGGTTGATCACGACAAGACCACTTAATCCGGATACCACATCTCCACATTATAACCCAAATGCCCATTGTGCTTTCCATGAAGGTGCTGCCGGCCACGACTTAGAAGGATGCTTTGCCTTAAAACATCTGGTAAGAGAGTTGATGGAGAAGAAAATCCTGTCCTTTGATGATGTACCACCTAACGTCAAAAGTAACCCACTGCCAAACCATGGAGGGGTCAATGCCATTGAAAATTCAGATGAAGAGATAATTAATGATGTGTCAAAAATCAGAACGCCATTGAAGACATTGCATGATAAGCTGACAGAAGCAGGGTTGTTGGGAAGTGTTCATAACAAATGTGAAAAATGTACTGTTAGTTCCAGTGGATGTAATGTGATACAGGAAGATATACAAAGATTGATAAATGAGGGGATGTTACAAGTATGTGGTAAGGAAAGGAAAGAAGAGGTTTCTGTAATAGAGCCAGTTTTCGACCTGTCCAGGAAAAAAGAGAAAGTTCCAGTGTTTAACAGGGGTGCAAGACCAGTTTTCAACAGAGCTGCTATTGGTCAACCGCGACCAATCGTAGTTCAAAAACCGAGACCGTTCCATTATGACAATACAAAAGCTGTTCCGTGGAAGTACGACGTGACCGTGGTAGACCAAGAAACGAAAAAGGTTGTTCAGACAGATAATCAGAAAGATGTGACCAACATTGCCGACACTAGCAAGATGACCCGCAGCGGTCGGATCTATCAGCCGAAAGAATCAGTAGCTATTCCAAAAGAAGTCATTCCTGTTGTGGTAATCAAAGAAAAAGAAGCTCCAAGCACAGAAGAAGAAAATGATGAGTTTTTGAGGATTATCCGAAGAAGTGATTACAAGGTGATAGATCAACTTCATCAGACGCCATCAAAAATATCAATCTTGTCACTCTTGATAAATTCTCCAGCTCACAGGGAAGCATTAAAGAAAGTATTGAGACAAGCACATGTAACCAAGGATATTTCACTTGGGCAGTTTGATTCCATAGTGGCTAACATCACGGCATGCAATACTTTAAGTTTCAGCGACGCCGAGTTACCGAAGGAAAAACGTGATCACAATCGTGCACTACACATATCCATCAAATGCCAGGAAGATACTTTGGCACGAGTACTGGTCGACACAGGATCCTCGTTAAACGTGCTACCCGCAAGATCACTGTCCAGACTAGCCTATGTCGGGGCAGAGATGAAACCAACCTCATTAATTGTAAAAGCCTTTGATGGTTCGAGGAGAACGGTCATCGGAGAAGTAGAATTACCGATCTTGGTGGGACCCCATGAGTTTAACATTGTATTTTAGGTGATGGACATAAATCCAGCTTATAGCTGCCTACTGGGACGTCCCTGGATCCATGAAGCAGGGGCGGTAACTTCTACCCTGCACCAAAGAATGAAGTTTGTGGTAAATGATAAGCTGGTGATTGTTCATGGTGAAGAGGAATTAATGGTCAGTAATCTTTCATCATTCCGGTACATTGAAGCAGAAGAGGACGCGCTAGAGACATCATTCCAAGCACTAGAAATAGAAAACGCAGTGATGATAGAGGAGATGGTGGCAAAAAGTGGTCCAACTTTCGCATCTGCTCAAGGCGCCAAAGCTACGATGGAAGAAGGCACTCCCGCAGGATGGGGAGAAGTCATTGAGGTAAAGCCGAAGAGGAACCGCCGGGGGTTGGGTTACAAACCAACTCAAAGTGAAGAACCAAGGCATGACAACAGCCGGCCAAAGGCTATTCAAGAAATATTTATCAGTGGCGGTTTTCAAATTAACGCCGTAGAAGGAAATCTTGAAAGTGAAGACATGGGACAACTAGTATATCATGACAAAGCTACTCTGAACAACTGGGAGGCTATCGAAGTTCCTGTAGTTTTTCCCGAGTTAAACTAATTTGTTGTTTTCTTTCTTTGTTATTTTAAAATCTCCATAGCCGTGCCCAAGGCTATAGGAATGTTTTGTAAGGGCCCCATGCTTTCAAAGAAATATCAATGAGAATGGACTATTTTGTTAAAAATCCTCGTGTTGTTTCTTTACCGTCTTTTTTTGCTTTTACTTTGAAAGAAAAATGGCAATACAAAAAAACAAAACAAAAACAATTTTCTCTTTCTCTGTGTGTGTTGCATTTGTTGATTGTGTGTTTTAATAAAGTAAACCCTTCAAACATGCAGTGATGACCATAACCCCATTGAATCCTGTAACCTCGCATTCCCTCCAGACGTGGATTCCCCAATATACCAAGCCGAAGACGAGGATGAAGATTCTGAAATCCCTGAGGAACTGGTAAGATGGGCACAGTCTGAGTACACCGAGTTTCAGCCACACAAGGAACATTTGGAGGTCATTAATCTTGGCACAGAGGGAGACAGAAAAGAAGTCAAAATTGGGGCAGCCCTAGGGGCAGAAGTAAAACAGCAGTTAAAGGAACTCTTAAGAGAATATGTAGATGTGTTTGCTTGGTCTTATCAGGATATGCCTGGTTTGGATACAGACATAGTGGTTCACAAGCTACCACTCCGACCTGAATGCCCGCCGGTTAAATAGAAACTCAGAAGAACCAGACCCGACAGGGCTCTTAAAATCAGAGATGAGGTAAAAAAGCAGATTGATGCAGGCTTCCTTGCAGTGGCCAAGTATCCAGAATGGGTAGCCAACACTGTTCCTGTACCAAAGAAAGATGGAAAGGTAAGGGTGTGTGTGGACTATCGAGATTTAAACAAAGCCAGTCCAAAGGACGACTTCCCTTTACCACATATTGATACTTTGGTAGATAATACAGCTCGGTTTGCAGTGTTTTCCTTTATGGACGGTTTCTCTGGTTACAATCAAATCAAAATGGATCCTGACGACATGGAAAAAACAACCTTCATCACTCCATGGGGCACCTATTGTTATAAGGTTATGCCATTCGGTTTAAGGAATGCAGGCGCAACTTATCAAAGAGCTATGGTGGCTTTGTTCCACGACATGATGCACAAAGAAATAGAAGTATATGTGGATGACATGATCGCCAAGTCTCAAAATGAAGAAGACCATCTAGAACATTTGTTGAAGTTATTCAAAAGACTCCAGAAATATCAGTTGAGATTGAATCCCGCAAAGTGCACTTTCGGAGTCAGATCAGGTAAATTACTCGGTTTTATTGTCAGCCACAAGGGGATTGAGGTAGATCCAGACAAAGTTCGTGCCATCCAAGACATACCAGCTCCGCGGACCGAAAATCAGGTTAGAAGCTTCCTTGGAAGGTTGAATTACATATCCAGGTTCATTTCCAATATGACCCCCACCTGTGAACCGATCTTCAAGTTGTTACGAAAGGATCAAACGGTTGTATGGAATTCTGATTGTCAAACAGCGTTCGACAAAATCAAAGGTTATCTCCAAGAACCTCCAATTTTGATACCACCCGTTCCGGGAAAGCCTCTCTTTATGTATTTGACAGTGCTTGAAAACTTAATGGGTTGCGTTCTGGGCCAACAAGACGAATCCGGACGGAAAGAACATGCCATTTATTATCTGAGCAAGAAGTTTACTGATTGTGAAAGCAGATACTCACTCCTAGAAAAGACTTGTTGTGCTTTAGCATGGGCCGCTAAGCGTTTGAGGCAGTATATGATTTGTCACACCACTTTATTGATCTCGAAAATGGATCCAATAAAGTACATCTTTGAGAAGCCGACACAAACCAGAAGACTCGCCCGGTGGCATATGCTACTATCAGAATATGATATTCAATATGTGGCTCAGAAATCCATCAAAGGCAGTGTGTTATCAGAATATCTCGCAGATCAACCTGTCGAAGATTATGAACCTCTGAAGTTTGATTTTCCGGACGAAGATATCATGTTAGTAAAAGATTGTGAAGAAACAAGTTCTGACAAAGGCCAACAGACAGATAATTGGTGGAAGATGATGTTCGACGGTTCCTCCAATTATAGCGGACATGGCGTAGGTGCAGTCTTAATGAATCCTGAAGGTGGTTACACTCTGTTTACAGCCAGATTAGACTTTGATTGTACAAACAACATCGCTGAATACGAAGCATGTATCCTGGGTCTCGAAGCAGCCATTGATCTCCAAATCAAAAATCTCGAAGTCAGTGGAGACTCAGCTTTGGTTATCTACCAAGTCACGAGTGAATGGGAGACAAGACATGAAAACCTGATCCCTTACAGAGCTTATATCGTTGAAACAATCAAGTATTTTGATGAAATCACCTTTAAACATGTTCCAAGAGCAGAAAATCACATCGCCGACGCCTTAGCCATGCTGGCCTCGATGTGGAAAACTAGAGATGTCAATGATGGCACACTTATCAAAATTGAACGCAAGACAGAGCCTGCTTACTGTCAAATGATTGAAGAAGAAACCGATGGCAAACCCTGGTATCATGATATAAAGAATTATCTGTTGAAACAAGAATATCCCGCAGATGCTATAGCACTTGACAAGAAAACACTGAGACGATTAGCATCCAAATTCTTCCTCAGCAATGGTGTACTTTACAAAAGAAATCATGATATGGTCTTACTCAGATGTGTTGACAAAAGAGAAGCGGACTTGTTAATGAAAGATGTTCATGAAGGAATGTTTGGTACTCACGCCAACGGATACGCCATGTCTAAAAAGATCTTGAGAGCCGGTTATTACTGGTTGACCTTGGAAACTGACTGTATTCAATACGCCAGAAAGTGTCACAAGTGCCAGATTTATGCAGACAAAATGCATGTACCTCCAACACTGTTGAATGTACTGTCGTCACCATGACCTTTCTCTATGTGGGGGATTGACATGATTGGGGAAATTGAGCCAAAAGCTTCAAATGGACACCGTTTCATTCTGGTTGCCATCGACTATTTCACAAAATGGGTTGAAGCTGTATCTTACACCAATGTTACACGTCAAGTGGTGGCTCGCTTCATTAAAAAGGAGATCATCTGTCACTACGGGATCCCAAGCAGAATTATAATAGACAACGGCACCAATCTGAACAACAAAGTCATGAAAGAATTATGTGATGATTTCAAAATCGAACACCACAACTCTTCCCCTTACCGTCCAAAAATGAATGGAGCTGTGGAAGCTGCAAATAAAAACATCAAGAAGATCTTGCAGAAAATGGTTAAAACCTACAAAGATTGGCATGAAATGCTACCATTTTCCCTGCACGGATACAGAACCTCCGTCCGCACTTCCACATGGGCAACCCCCTTTTCTCTGGTATATGGAATGGACGCAGTTCTTCCCATCGAGGTCGAGATACCATCCCTCAGAGTCATCATGGAAACCAAGTTAGAAGAGGCAGAATGGATTAAAGAAAGATTTGATCAGCTGAATCTCATCGATGAAAAGCGCATGTCTGCGATGTGTCACGGCCAATTGTATCAAAAAAGAATCAAGAGGGCGTTCGATAAAAAGGTCCGTATCAGAGAGTTCCGCGAAGGAGAACTTGTGCTCAAAAAGATCTTACCAGTTCACAAAGACGCAAGAGGGAAGTGGATGCCTAATTATGATGGCCCCTTTATTGTGAAGACAGTATTCTCCGGAGGTTCACTGGTCCTTACTACCATGGACGGAGAACAACTCACACACCCGATAAACTCTGACGCAGTTCGGAAATATTACGCCTAAAAAGTACCCGATAAGCCGGAAAATCCAAAAGAGCGGTTTATGCAAAAGTTAGGGTAAAAAAAAAGAAGAAAAGAAAAAGAGAAAAGAAATCAAAAAGCTCGCTAAGTTGAAAACCCGAAAGGGCGGCTTAGGCAAAAATGAGCGTCCTGGTGGATTGAAAACCCGAAAGGGCGATCCAGGCAAAAATTAGGGACAAAGGCGTTTCGCTGCATCAGACAAAGCCATCAACACTGCAGACTCAACAAAGATTCATCTCAACAGCTCTCGTCAGAAGCAAGGATCTTGGAGAATTCTAGTCTTTAGGGATAGTTAGGTCACAGGATTCAATGTAACCTTATCCACTTTTTCCATTTTACTTGTAAAAATTTCCATGGAATATTGTCATTGGCAAGATTTCATCCTTTAAATAAAATCAGCCTTTTGAGCCTCTCTTTCTTGTGCAAATTATCAGTTCCTTATTTTCTTTGTTATGCAAAATACCGTTCGTTAGTCAACGATTGTTTTTGAAAGCATTAAAGTCCAGATTCTTGAAAAAAAATAATAACTTGGAAATATTTTACAAAATGTTTTAACTTGTGGAAAGACTCGAGGAAAATCATACATCCCCCGAAACTTCAGGGTAGCAGGAGTCTTGATGCACAGTCAGAATTTACATTCCCCAATGAAATGCTAGCAAGTTGAGCGACAAAGAGTCCTTTGGCCATGTATGGTTACCAAGATTGAAGATTAACCCTCAGAATTTCTTATGATGATATGAAGGTTCTTTCCCCAGCGAAGTATTTCTGGACATCTGTTTGAATTCACCTCAGCAGAATCTATCTACAGGCTCTATTCCTCAGTAGGTCTTCGGGTTTATTTTCCCAAGTCCACGTACACCCCTCATCATGGGATCAGTGTGATTCGTTTGTTCCCCGAGTCGGTGACATCTATCAATCCCCGCGAAGTCTAGTCATTACTCACTTCATTTCCAAGTATAAGTCCAGTCGTAACTGGCATTTTGTTCAAACCAATTGTCGTTGGCATTCATTTGGTCGTCACCATCCATGTCCTTTTAAAGCCCAGTCGTCACTGGCATTGTCTAAATCCAATCGTCATTGGTATCTCGTTAGTCGTCACTAACAAATCCACGTATAAGTCCAGTTGTCACTGGCACTGTTTAAAAGTCATATTGTCATTTGCGCCTCTTGGTTTGGTCGTTACCAACCTTTCCCCAGGGAATCCAGTCGTCATTGGTATTGTTCCAATTATTATCGGTATCTTGTTAGTTGTTACTAACTCTCCCCATGAAGTCCAGTCGTCACTGGCACTGCCTAAATCCAATCGTCATTTGGTATCTTGAGGTTTTAACCAATTTTTCCCTTTGAAACCCAGTCGTAACTGGTATCATCATCTAGAGTCCAATCGTTATTGGAATCTGTTTCGTCTGGTCGTTACCAACACCCCAGCTAGAAGATCTAGTAATCACTAGCATTTTTGTATAACCAATCGTCATTGGTATTCCCCAGCATGGTCGTCACCATCTTCATTAAAAATCCAGTCGTAACTGGCATTGTTTCATAACTAATTGTCATTGATACCCTGATTTGGTCGTCACCAGTCACCATTAAAAGACCAGTCGTCACTGGCATCGCTTAGAATTCTGGTCGTTACCAATTCCCCAGGAAGTCTATTAATTACCAGCATTGTGTGAACTGTTTGCAGAAACTGAGGGTGTATCCCCAGTAATCCATGTTCCCAGTCAAGTCCTGGAGATCTAGTCGTCATTAGTGGTCTCCGTGTGTGATTAGTCTTGATTCTAGTCCATTCCTGAAGATCCCGTTTGAACTCTTCACTATAGAAAGTTCCTCATCTGATCATCCCCAGTGAGGTTGTATCCAGTCTTTCGCTTCCCCGGTGAATCCTGATTCTCTTTTCCCAATGGAATTAATTTTTCATTCCCCCAGGAAAAGTATACCCTTTTCCCCAGTAGAAGTCTATTCTTCTCCCCGGTGGAGTACCTCTGTTCCAATAAGATTATCATCTTTATTGGATTTGTCTCTTCCCCATGTGAAGTTTCCCTGCTTACGCTATCAGTCATGTCTGAACTGTTAATTTAGTTTTTTAGTACGAGTCCCCAGTGTCGAGTCCTTGTATTTGTCATTGTTTGTTTTACTGTTCCTTTTATTATCGTTGCATCTATGTTATTTGCATTCAAGCATCATAAAGCATCATTTAGAGTGCATGGCATATCATAATTTGTCCTTTAGCATGGCATCGGATCTAAGGGACAAAATTTTCGGTTATCTATATTTAAATACCTTTCACTGCGATTTAACGAAGATTGTCATCTCTCGTTCCCCATCTAGTGAAGATATTTAAATAGGGGCAACTGTTGTACCCCAAATTTTGACCCCTTAGATTCTCATTATCATTTTTAGAAGCATGATCATGAATTATCTAACCCTAAATCAGTGCAAGTTCATTATTGTCAAGTTACAGATGAATCAGGGTTTTCGCACCGACAAATTCAAAACAACCAAGGAATGATCAACCAATGATTTGGGCCAATTAAATCATGGAATGAAATCAAAGATAATATAAAAGTCAAATGAGAAGACAATTTGAAGAAATCATTTCAGAATCAAGGACAGTGCAGTCAGGAGGCCCCGATTAGGGTTTTAACTAGTGAAAAGTCAACTGTGGTTTGACTTTGATGTTGGAAGATGTTTTAATGGTGGGATTGAGGTCCATGAAGTTCATATGGCTTATTAAAGACTATTCAATAAGTATCAAAGTCTCAGGATGTCCAGAATGTCATTAGGCGACTCAATCGGCACCGATCGATCGTACGGTTGACCGAAAAGTCAACTTCTCAAATTTTGAGAATTGGAATCCAAGTTGTGAATCAAAGTTGTTCCTTATGTCATAATGGACTTGCATATCAATTTTCATGATCATTGGATCAAGGATGAGAGAGTAATCGAGAAATCGGGAAATTAGGGTTTTGAAAAGGGTTGAACCATAACTCCTTAACCACACATCCAATTGAGTTGGTTCAAATCTCATTTGGAAGCTCTTGACAGATCCTACAAAAGTCCCATACTAGTCCACAACCAAAAAATGCATACTTTTTGAGATAGAAGCAAAAGCATTCTTAGAAGGGAAAATAACTTAGAAAATTTCTAAGTTATTTTCACTTTAAAAGCTTGTGTGCAGCCAACTTTGAGGGGGTTTTTCACCTAGTTCCAATTGGAGTTTGATTTCTTGGCAAACATGAATGTTTTAGAGCTATGTGAGGGCTTTCTAAATTGTACAAGAACTCCTCAAGATGATTTATGAGCAGAAAGATACATGTGTTCAAAGTTGGTGTTTTGTCACTTTAGTCCCACATTGACCAATTTTGCAAAAGCACCTCTCCCACCCAACTGGGCCAATTTTAACTTGCCAAACTCATGTTACCTGATATATTGAACATCTCAAGCATTTTATAACAGAAAGATTGCATAGAATTAGCATGAAATTAAAGTTGTGAAGTTCATTACCAAAGTTGCCATTTTTTACTTTTCCAAGCATGAGGTGTAAAGAAAACCTACTCCAGCCACTCTATCAAGCCTCTAGCCTGCATTTTGACAGTAAAAACATCAATTTAACTTGCCCCTTGAGTGAAAAGAACAGCCAAAGGTCAGAAAAGCAAGGCAAGTTGGATGGTGGGTGAAAAATATCAAAGATAACTTCATGTTTAAGCAAAGTTCTCAAGCAAGCACCTCCTTGCTTTTTACTATAAAAAGGGACCTCATACCCCTCATTCAAGGCATCAATATCATTCTGAAAACCTGAGAAATCAAGCTCTCTCACCACCTCCCACTCTTGCTTGCATTTTGCAAAATTCTTCAAAGTTGTCAAGTGTAGCCAAAATTCTGCACTTTGCGATTTCTCTACCACATCAAGTTCTACTCATTCCAGCACCCAAACCATCATCCATACATCTTCTAAATAACATATAGAAGGTGTACAATCCATCAAACCACCAAAAAACTCAAGAAATCAAAAAGTCAAATGTTCATGTAGCTTACTTTGACCAAAGCCATAAAAAACACCAAATTGAGTTCTTAGCATTTCCTTGAGATTGTGACCACTTGAACACCTCACATACCATATATCTCAATTGTCCAAGCCCTTATCCATCATTAGAAACTCATAGTTTTCAATTTGGCATCATAAGTGGTTGTTACTTAAAGTTGAAGCAAGGTGCTAAAGCAAAGATTTGTGTTCAAAAATCTCTGGTTTTCTCGACTATTCTAATTTGTTTAAAAGAACCTACAAGAGGTATGTAACTTGTTTCCTCTAGATTTTGCATCATTTTCATACTTTGGCATTTTTATGAAATTTGAAGCTATGAATTGTTGATGATTTACATGACATTTGTTGTTTGGTGAAGATAAGTTTTAGTGAGTTTTAGAATGTGTGTTAAAGTTTGTTCTTGTTAAAGTTGCTATGAATTTTTGCTGTCAAAACAAATTCTAGACTTTGAGCCCATGAATTAGTTTGCTAGGAAATTGGTTAGGATAGTGTGTTTTTCCTTTGAGTGCAGCCTGTTGTATGCTTGATTGTTTAAATCTCTTGATGTGAAATAAACCTCTTTCAAGTTGGTTTTGAAAAGGAGAGGATGAATTGTTATGAACTTCTGCTGTGAGTGAATTTCTTGAACACCACAAGACTGGCTTGGTTTTCAAAAATGTATGTTTCAAGACTGTTTTTGCTATTGTACTCATCACCTGATCTGTCATCACTGCCACATGGGGCACAAAACTGTAGAACACACACTTACACCTCATAGTTTGTTTGTTTTTTTAAGCTGAGCTAGCAATCTGATTATGTATAGCAGTTTAGGTTTGCAATCTGTTTTGGGTTTTAGTAGCCTTAATTGTTGGACTGAAACTCATTGTGCTTGCCAAAATGTTGTTGACTGTTGGTGTAAGTTAGTAATACATGTGTTCATCACCAAGGATAGTTTGGAACTGATGGAAATGTGTTAGTCAGTCTGCTGTGGGTGATTCGACTTGAAAAGCTGTTGGTTTTTATGCAGCTGGATGAGGGGCCAGTATTGGATTGTGTTGGTGATTGCTGGTTGTGTGAGCAGTCTTGATTTGATGATCTTTGTTGTTTGAAGGCTTGGAAAAGGGGGGACTGTTTTGAGTGGATCCATTTTAGTTTGGCCTCACCTAGAGTCCTTTTTGTACTGATCACTTGCTTTAGATTCTTGATTTGGCAGTTTATTGCCTTGACCCCTCACTCTCCTCATTTCAGCTTTGCATTCCCCTCATCATTAATGTGCACGAATTTGTTAAAATTTGCATCATTCACCCTCCCTCAATATTCAAAAAGCTTCTCCTATAAATAAGGGACTCATTCCACTCATTTTGACAAGCTTTGATAACTAGAATCACCCTGTTGAGATCCCATTTGAACTCTTAAGCTTGAACTTCAAATTTTCATTTCGACACCCTAAACCCTCAAATTCTCCATTCAGTTAGCTTCACCAATATTCAGTGAAGCTAACCAGCTCAAGAACTTGAAGGATCATGGTCTGAATCAAGCGTGAGGATTCCATTTTCAGAGCTTTGAAGTTGAACTTCAACAGGTACAATTCTTAATGATTTTTACTCAAATTTGTTGCTAAGATGTAGTCTTTGATGTGCTGATGTTGTTTGGATAGTTAGATTTTGGTTTTGGTTGAGTTTTGATGTTTAAGTTTCAAATTCGTGTTTGCTTTTCTTTCTGGTTTTTTTTCAAATCGAGTGAGCTATGGTTTAAAGAAATATGGCGCGATGATATGGTTGAGATCATCTTGAAAAGACGCATCAAATGAAACCACTATGAGCTCCAATGGTTATGGTTTGATGGATCCACGATTTTCTGCAATTTCTTTTGGAATTGAAATGGCTGGAGGTTGAAGATGATGAGCTGGCATCATTTGACAGTCCAAGTCTGACAGTTGTTATAATTTTGTGCCTCTGAATTTTGTTGGCTCCGTGTGGTTGAGTTGACTTGAGTCTATCATGGATGCGCGCTTTTGGATCATCCACGTCATTTAATGAAATCAGATCCAACGCATCTTGTTTTTCTGTTTTTATTTTCTTTTTCTATTTTATTTTTAAATTTATTTTATATTCAGAAATTTATAAAAAAATCACTTTTAATCAGAAAAATACCAAAATATTTTCTAAAATTTCCTTTTATTTTTTTCTTTCTATTTTTTATTTTTGTGCATTTTTATATTTCGGTTTTTTATTTTTCTTGAATTTTAATTTGTTTGAGTCAATTTTAATTAGTTTAAAATTGTTTTTAGACATTTTAAAATTATTAGAAAAATATTATATCACCCTATGATGATTTCTGATCTATGGTGATTTTATTTTATTTTTATTTCTAGTTTTTCTATTTTCCATGTATTTTTTATTTATTAGGTTAATTTTAATTGGTTTAAAATTTTTTTTGAGCCATTTAAAATTATGAGGAAATTAGCATATATTCCTATGATGGTTTCTGACCTATGGTGATGTTTGGATTTTTGTTTGAGGTCTAACTAATTTTCATCCTTTTTTAGGTTTTATTTTCCTTTTTATTTTGTTTTTTATTTTATTTTAAATTGCAAAATGATGTGATGTTGTTTTTAATCCATTATTGGGTGCTTTTCTGTTTTTTCTCAAGTCTTTTGAGACTTTGATGTTTGTTTGGTGGTTGCTTTCCATTTGTGGATGTTTTGATGTTTGATTTCTTCTTGAGGCATGGTTTTGTTTCCCACTTGTGTGATTCCACTTGTATGATATTTTTTGCATGTTCATGTTTGAATGTAAACTTGTTGATCATGTGGATGTGTGGCTTCACTTTGTTTCCGTGCCATGTTCTCATGCTTTGCCCTTTTGGGATGGTTTGTATGCATGCTTGTTTGACTTGTGTTTGAATTGTATGCTTGACTTGCTTTGTGCCCTCTCCTTGATCATTGATATGACTTGAGTATGAGATGTTGTGCTTGCTACCCTACCATGTTTCTTGTGCCATTTGACTTCATTTCATCTTGTTTTGTGGTTATGAATGTTTGTTTGATGTTAACTTGATGATGATGCTTGCTTTGTTTGAGATTGAAATGAATGTGCTTGTTGTCTTCATCTTGGTTTGATAATGACTTCTAGTTTATCCATTCTTATTTTTCTTCATTCTTCTTCATATTTCTTCTCTTTTTGAAACTTTTCTAAGTTTCATTCTTTTTGTCATTTGTGATTGAATTGATTGGTGTTTACTTGTGCTTTCTCACATGATCCCTTAGGGTTCCTAGTCCCTCTGTTTAAGATGGGAGTATGAGAGACATTAGGTTTTCAATCCTTTGCATGATAACAATTAGGATAGTCTCTTTCATCTCAACTTTAGGTACATCCTTTGTATGATAACATTAGATAGACTTCCTTTTCATTCTAACTTTAGGACCATTTTGCATGATAACATTAGGCTTTTCAGTTTCCCTTTAGTGTTTTCTTTTGTGTCTTCTCTTCTCATATCAAACAATCATAAGACATTTAATAAAGAATGATGAACGTTGTGCGCCATGAGCCTTAAGTATATGAGAAATGATGAGTGAGGGGTTTCTCCTCACTTATCTAGAGTGTTTAGTGTATGCCCTTTGGACGATATACGACGCATTTGCTCCTATGTCATAGTCTTTAATGCAACGTGAATCTCAAACAAATTGAACTCACTTCTCTAAAACTCTTAAATCAAATTCAAACCTTTTTATCCTTCGGGATTGTTCTTAAATAATTTTCATAAAAGAGTATGTTACTTTTCTGTTCTACCGCAAACAAGCATCGACCCTAACTGCTGGAATGGAAGCTTAATGTCACTCATAAAAAACACATAACCAACTAGTGGTCTAGTTACCCGAACTACATTTTCTCTGATTTGTCATACTAAATGAGGATACATAGGCACAAGATGGTAATGTCTCGGTGAGCAACCTTCCCCTCGTCACCCGTAGTTTTTGAACTACTTTGACTCTGACTTTCCCATTGCACGAGGGAATACGTAGGCATAGGACGACAATGTCCTATCGAGTCTCCTTTTTCTTTTTCATCCCCTATTTAGTAGTAGCTTTTAGATAACTCACCCCTTTTGATAGACAACAAGCATGGATCCGGTTGAGTACAACGGACGTGAGGGGTGCTCATACCTTCCCCTTGCGTAACCGACTCCCGAACCTAAGATTTGGTTGTGATGAACTTATCTTTTCCCATTCTTTTAGGTTTTCTTTGATTGTTTCCTTTCCCTCTCTTTGGAATAAATAACATTCGATGGCGAATCTTTTATTTGTTTCCACCGGCCCTTTTCAAAGTTGAGACACAAGGTATGTCTCACAACCATTTGAATCAAGGTTACAAGCATTGATCACCTCCTCCTATCTTGTGAACAACTGGATTAGGGTTTTGATCAAAAGGCATTTTTGGCTAGTTCTTTGGGCAAGACATGGTTCTAGGGCCCAATACACATCTTGAGGGCTCTCTACATATGTAATGTATCATCACAAGCCATGACACGAGCTTCAATCAATGGAAATGGTGCTAGGGTTTCATCTGATCAACAAAAGTCAATTGTGCTCAATGTGGTCAAAGTCTTGGATTTCAAGGTCAACCAATGGTATGCTATGTGCTCTCAACTGTTTTCATGTGTTTGAAACAAACAAAGTCAAGGAGAAACATAAAATCAGGAGTTTAGTTGGATTAGGGTTTGATTGAGATATTTTCTAAGTGTAGAAAACCCTAATTCTAGCCATTTTGCAACATCCATAACTTTCTCATCTTTGATCCAATGAGACCAAACTTGTTATCAAATTAAAGAGGAAATCAGAACTACAAGTTTGTCGAAGAAAGAAAGTCTAAAAGATCTATAGTTTGATATATATGAAGACCTAAAGTTGAGAAAAAGGAGGTTTTGTCATTCCAACACTTCAAAATTTTTCTAAGTATGGAAATTCAGCTTGAAGTACATGTTTTCAAGCCCATCTTACATGGTGATTCAAGCTCCAAATGACTTTTCCTACAAAATGAAAGTTGTATAGAATACTCCAAGAATTATTTTAAGTACTAGAACTCCTCCATTGGATGTATAAAGCTCAAGTTATGATGTCTCAAAGTTAGGGTTTCAAAGATGTCATATTGGATAAGTTTTAGGCAGATTTTTAAGGCAACTTTCCAAGGCACTTTCCACCAAGTTCTTGACCTCAAATTAACTTCCTTTGAACATGAAAGTTGAAGATTATTATTCAAGCTTTCTATCCATTATTAAACAATTTATTGGATCAAGAAATTTTAAGTTATGGTGCTCCCAAGACAAGACATTTTAAGGTACAATTTGGCAACTTAGTGAAATTTCACTAAATGTTTTTAGGAAGATTTTTCAAACCACTTTCAAGGCCATTTTACATCAACTCCCAAGCCTTATTACAAGTTTATTCTAACATGAATCTTGTCCCATATTATTCATACTTGATTTTTAGCACAAGTGCTCCTCAAATGGATAAGAATTCATCAAGATATAAACATTTGAAGTTGATGACATGAAACCTGGAAATCACAATGTCAAACCTCATTCCCATACACCAATTGATCTTTCATGAAAGGCATTTTAGTTCACCAAAGTACACGTACCAAAGCTTTTGTTTTGCTAACTAAAACACTACTCAAAATATCCAAACATGACTCTTATCACATGTACCATTTTTTCATCATCTTGCCAAAAGAAGAAACGTAGAAACTTGCTCACCAAGGAGTTCCTTTTCCACTCTCTTTCTAATTTGCATTCTCCACTCAAAAGAGACAGCTCACACCACTACCTCACCACCTCATTCGTACCAATCTCACTCCTCTCATTTTTAATTTTTGCAAATCTGTTACCATGAGTTTTTACCACAATTAAAGCTTTTTCAACCACAAAACACTTCATATATAAGCTTAAAAAACCCTAGCAAAGCAGCCACACTTCATTTTGCTCAGAATCAGAACCCTAAACTCTCATTTCTCTAAAATTTTCTCCTCTTCGAATATGTTCTTTCCAAAGGATTCTTCAAGTTTTCTTACTACCTTCACACTCTTTGAAGATCACTAACACATTTGGTGAAATTTTCCTCAAATTACTGCAAGGTTTGAAGGTGCAGTGGCCATTCTCCACTAGGCAACTTTCATGATCCATTTCCTCTCATTCTAGACACATGTTAGGATCATATTAAGTACATCTGAATCCATACTCATGGTAGGCAATGTTTGCATAGCTTGTTGTGTCATTTTGTTGAGTTTCAGTTTGTGTGTACTAAACGTTTCTCTTTCAATTCACCATGAAAACGTGTTTATTTTTAAAACTAAGGGTGGATTTGGAATCTACATGAAATTTGGAGTGGGATAGTGGTCTGATTGTGTATTTCTAGATTGTTTGATGGTGCTCCGGTGAGAGGTTGGCCGGAGAAGACGATCTGAGCTAGGGCTCCGGCATCTCTGAGGTTGAAGAAGAGTGATGTGGCATCTGGCGCCACTTTTTGAATTTGAATCACTTGAGTTGTCTAGATTTAGGCCATTGGTTGTGATGAGTCAGTGCCACCTCAATTAATGAGGTTGACCTGGCATGCCACGCAGGGTTTTTTTGTTTGTTTCTTGATCTGAATTGATTTGGGCTTACCTCTTCTTATTATTCACACCCTTGGTTTTAGGCCCAAAGCGCGTTTGAACTAATTCTCTTTGTTGCTCTTATTACTTTCTCACCCCTTGCCTTGTTTCGCTTATGTTTTATTTTAGTTTCTTTCATTTTCATTTTGAATTTATTTTTAATACTTCCATCCATCTTAAAAATCAGCAAAAATATATTTTAGACACTTCAACATGTTATTTAATTTTTCATTATTTTTATTTTTATTTTATTTTATTATTTTATTTGGATTTATTTTCATAAGGTGTTTATTTGACCTAGCTTCAAACATTGATCTTGTTTCATGACCTATCTTTGTGGCTTGTAACTCTAAAGTTTTACCATAATTTGGCACATGTTTGAAGAGTGTTTGGATTCTGTTTCCATGCCTTGATGATCACTTTTTGGTTGATTTTTATTTTATTATGTTTGTCCCACAAAATATGCTCGACTAGTTGAATACTTGAGTTTGTTTGATGCAATTGATGATGTTTTCATGCAATCCATGTTGTGATCCTTTGCATATTGTTTCTTAATAGACTTGAATTGAGTTTGAATGCCTATTTGGATTTTATTTGGTCTTGTTTCTATTTTTGGATGATGCATCAAGTTGTTGTTGCTTTGATCATGTTTTTGTGCATGTCTTGACCTAGTCTTTTGAGTTTTCTTCTTGGATGATTCAAGGGATGTTTTATGATTCTTATATGATTTTGTTGACATGTTTGAGTTTCTGATTTTCATGTATGGAGGTTTATTGCATGACCACTTTATCTCATATGGTTCACATGATCATTTGCTTCTTTTATGAGTTAACTTGAGAGATGTTTGCTTGACTTTTGTGCTTCAACTTGAGTTTGTCTCTTCTTGAGTTTGATTGTTGATTTGAATTTGAACATGATGCATATCATTTGAGATTGTTTCTAACCTTAATGATTTTATGCTTGATCATTTGTGTTCTTGTTGAATATCTCATTTCTTTGAGAATGACTTTGGTGTATGAACTTGTCCTTGATACATGTTTTGAATTTAAACCTTGATGTTTCCTTTGTGTGTTCACGAGTGAATCTTTGACTTGATATTCATGTTGATTTTTCTACCCACACTTGGTTTCATGCCCTAATCTCATGTCTTTTCCCTTAATGTTATGTCGTGTATGCTTGTTTTATATGGCAATTGTTTTGTTTATGAATGGGATCCATGACTTGAGTCTTTGTGCTTCTCCTTTGATAATTGACATGAATTGTATATGTTGTGATATTGCTACTGACCTACCTTACTTCTTGCATCATTTGACTTCATTTCACGTTGCTTTGTGATTGATAATGCTTCTTGTAAGATATTTAGGTCATTTGAATGTGTGCGGGCACTTTGTTTTTCCATTGGGTTTTGTTTTCAAATCTTTTGATATGGTTTGACATGTGAATATTTCCTTGTTATTTTGACATGATCTTGGCGTTCACCTTGTTCATCTTGTTTGCATCTTCTTCATATTTTTCCTTCATCTCTTTTCTTTTCTTGAGACTTGTTTAAGTTTCAATATTATTTTCATTTGTGATTGAATTGGATAGTGTTTACTTGTGCTTGTTCACATGATCCCTTAGGATTCCTAGTCCCACTTAATTTCTGATTAAGGTGGGAGTAGGAGAGACATTAGGCTTTCAATCCTCTACATGATAAAAATTAAGGATAGTTCCTCTTGGACCTCAAGTTTAGGTCCATGATTTGTATGATAACATTAGGTAGATTTCCCTTTTTTCCTAACCTTAGGACCATTTTGTATGATAACATTAGGGTTTTAGTTTCCCTTAGTTGTTTTGTTTTCACCCTTTGTGTCTTCTCTTCTCATCTGAAAACATTTCTAAGACACCTAATAAAGACGACGAACATTGTGCGCCACGAGCCTTAAGCATATGGAAAATTATGAGTGAGGGGTTTCTCCTTACTTGTATAGAGTGTTTAGTGTACGTCCCCAAGTAATCAAATAAATCATTTAAACACATATTAAAATTTCATCAGAGTAAAATTAAAACATGGTATAAAAGAGGTATGAAAAATCATACACGAAATTGAAACATACAACACCTGCTCTATAGAAGACATGCAACAGTGGGGTAGCCTTCAACCTAGGAACTTAGTCCTTACACCTACATCTCAATATTTAGAATTAAAAGCGGAAAATCTAAACATTGAATCACTTTAAACATGTAATCATATAAATACATATCATCCAGTTTGATTCACCACATCATTCATGTTTACATAAACATTTGTCAGCAGATACATATACAAATGTATCACAAAAGAATACTATACAATCCTAGCTACTCGGTGCTACATATCAGAGCTAACCGACCAAAAAGAATGAAGTTACACTTCACAAAAGACCTCCAGAAATCCTAATCTGCAATGCCTCATAGAGCATTATAAAACAGCAGAAGGGTGAGAAATATTATCATAATAATCAATGCACATAATTTATATATGTATAAACATAAAATACCCATTCTCACACTTCAATCCTCATCAATTACTATCATTCACAATTATACACATGCATACTTTCATACAACAATCACACCTATGCTATGTGACTCGCATAAAACTCATCAATTTTCATCAGTGCCCATTTAGAATTATGGATACATCACTTATACCCCACCAGGAACAACATCTCGATCGTTCTACCCCGGCGATTACTCCACTAGGAACGACACCTTGTCATTCTACCCCAGTGATTACTCCACTAGGAACAACATCTGGTCATTCTACCCCAGTGATTACTCCACTAGGAACAACATCTGTCATTCTTACCCAGTGATTACTCCACTAGGAACAACATCTGGTTATTCTACCCCAGTGATTACTCCACTAGGAACAACATCTGGTCATTCTACCTCAGTGATTACTCCACTAGGAACAACATCTGATCATTCTACCCTAGTGATTACGAGTTTTGCACATACACATATTTTCATAAAACAATCATATGCACTTAAGACCGTTCTCGCATCTTAATCTCATGCATACTCAAATAATTCATCACACAAGAATTATAACATGACTGCACACACAACACATCTCATAATAATTAAAGTGTTCATACTTTCATTCATCTGCACTACATTTATCAAGCAATGCACACATATTCACTAATATGTTCCCATGCATTCTTCACATACAGTCACATACAATTAATATGCATTCATAATATCGTGCCAACGGCAATGAACTCAATCACATTCATCATGCACTTTTAATTAATTTAAATAATGCATGTATTGGTCAAAAGACCGCATTCCACAATCGATTCCACAATCTAGGATTCACGTCATACGGCTACCCACAACATATCAGATCACAACATACAACTATGCATTAAAAGAAAGGGTTAGTCACATTCGAATCGGAGAATCAACATTGGATGGAAAACACAAGGAAATGAAAATGATGTCACACTCGCTGGCTTGCTCGCCTAGCGAGTTCATGGCGAATGTTCGCTACTGCCTCGCCTAGCGAACAAGCTCGCGAAGGCAAACAAAAGCTACTGGAAGGGTTCGCTACTGGCTCGCTGTTGCACCCCAAAATTTGACCAACCAGGTCTCGCATTTGGCTCGATGTTTCGACGCATAACCGCATTCGCATCTGCATATCGCATACATTGCATTTTTCATTTGTATTGATTTTATCAGGGATCACAGCTCCCGTCTCGTGTTTCAGGTGTTTTAATCAGTAGAGTCGATTTTTGGGATATTTCGGTGCCCGTTTATTTTTACCGATTATTTTTGTGTCGTTTGGTGCTCATTTTGTCCCTCTGGGAATTATCGTGATTTTTCTGGATTTTATAGGATTTTTTAGGGTTTAATTAGCTTTTAAATCATTTTTTTAGGATTTAATAGAATTTTTGATATTTTTAATTCTTTTTAAATCAATTTTTAGCATTTTAGAGAAATAAATAGATTTTAAATTCATTTTAGGGTTTAATAGAATTTTTTAAATAGATTTAAATAATATAGAATAGTTTTGTTAATAGAAATTAATGGTTTTTAATTTTAGAGGTAGAATATAGACCTTTCATAAATGAATAGAGTTTCTTTTATAAAAATAAATAGGTTTTATTTTCTTTTATAGAATAATAGATTTTTAGAATTTATTAGAGTTTTTTTAGAATTTTAATTAGGAGTTAATTTGAATTTTAGAGTTAATAGGGGTTTAGAGTTAATTTTCAGATTAGTGGGTTATTAGTAGTTAGTTAGCATTTTTTTAAATGTTGTTTTTCAGTTTTGGTGCAGTTTTTTGTTCATTGTGGTGTTGGGCTTAGGTAATTTTCGCAGCCCAGTTCATTTTTGTCCAAAAGGTGATTCAGCAAAAAAAGGGTCCAAAAATGAGTCCAAAACGTCCAGCGTTTTCCAGCACCATCAGGAAGCTTCCAGATCTTTCCAGCGAAATCTCAGCTATAAAGCCCAGACGCAGCCACGTGTCCAGGATGGGAGGTCCCACATTGCAGCGTTCCACACACGCCACTTCACTGATTCTCTCTCCCTCAGCCTCACACGTGGAGGCCATGCAAGCCTCCACACCTCCACCGTCCACCCACGTGTCGTCTCCACAGAACCCCATCGGAAGAAAGCCCCTACCACCGTGCATGCACTCCGGCCACCACAAACTCGCCGGAACTCCCTCCAAGCCCAGATTCCGGTCACCAACCTCTTCCTCCCTATGAAGCTTCATCATCTTCCTTCGTGATCTCCCCAGAATCATCATCCAACCTTCATCGCCACCATCGATCCACCAGAAACCACCGCTAATCTCCCCCAGATCTTCACCTTCAAACATTCATCTCCTTCATCCAACCTTCAAGAACTCCAGAAAACTCCAGAATCCCTCAACAGAACTAGCAACATCAAGTGAATCCTCTTCCCAGCAACGATCTTCAACAAAATCTCAAGAACCTTCACGCATGTTCGTCGATTTCCCTCAATCTTCAAGTAAGGTCCCTGGAACACTCAAAGCCTTCATCCATGTTCGTTGTGTTCTTCACGTTTTCCAGTTTCTTTCCTCCAAGAACTTCCAAGAGTCTTCATGAAGCTTCAACAAGATTTTCAAGTACGATCTAAGTCATCAATCTTCAAACAGAAATCATCAGAGTAGCATCTAGATCCAGCTTTAGTTAGACCTCCATCAAGAACACGAACCTTCGTCATCTGAGATCTTCAAGCCATGGACACCGATTGCATTGGGGTTGTTAGTTGGTGGGTGAGTTGATTTGAGCTGAGCGTTTGTGCTTGCGAACGTTTGAGAGAGGGATTGAACGAAGGTGGAGAGAGAGTTTGAGAGGGGACGAAGAGGTGGCGGCGGCGGCGCTGAAGATGGTCTAGGGTTTCTTCAGAATCTGGGAAGGGAGAAAGGAGAGGGAGAGACTGGGTCGTGGGCCTCAGGGCCCAGTTCACTTTTTTGGCACATGTCCCTCCGTGTTTTTGGCAGGTTCTGGGCTCAAGCCCAATAAAGCTCATTTCCAGCATACACACCCAGTTTTCCCACAGCACCCCCCTGCTGCGTTTTCTGAAGTGATTGGGCTGGGCCCTTCAAATTTTTGTTTTATTTTTTGTAATCCCCTGTAGGCAATACACCCCCCAGCCCCATTTTTGTATTTTTTTATTATTCTTTTTTAAGATTAGAAAATACATTTGAAAAAGAAAAGAAGAAAAAGTAAAAGAAATATAATAAAAAAAAAGAGAAAAAGAAATATAGTGGAAAATATCAAAAGAGAAAAAGAAATATAGTGGAAAATATCAAAAGAGAAAAAGAAATATAGTGGAAAATATCAAAAGAGAAAAAGAAATATGTTTGAAAAAAAAAAGAAAAAATAGAGAAGAAAAGAAATAAAGAAAAAAGTGAAAGAAATATTGTTTAAAAAATAGAAAAAAAAGGATATAAGAAAAGAGAAAAATATAGAAAAAGATATTTTGAGAAAAAAGAGGAAAAAATATGTTGAGAATAGAAAAGGAGAAAAAAGAGAAAAAAATATAAAGTGCCAATTTAATATTTTTAAGCATTTCTTTTAGGATACTTTCATAGATTTTATTTCTCGACTTTTAGGATAGAATTAGAGGCCCATTTGTTAGGGGGCCATTTTCACTCGATTTTTCAGGATAGAATAGGATAGCGTTTCCTAGGAGATTTATTTTCAGTATGCACCCATTGTAATCATTTTTCAGAGATGAATAAAACGAGATTTGAGCTGTGGTCCGATAGTAGCCGAACTACAGCTGCTCTGATTCTTCGTACCAGACGAAGATATGTAGGCATAGGATGCGATATCCTAGCGAGCACACTAACGACTAACCTGTTGTTCTCTCGCGGCTGTGCGATCGAGACTTTCCCGCTGACGATTAATTGAGAACCATTTTTCTCTCTTGCCCAAGTGCATTTGAGACTCAGCCATAGTTAAGACCATAGGTTCCCGACCCTGTGAAGCCAGTTGTTTTTCTCACTGCTGTGTGAGAATGTTTGATTAGCCGTAGTGAGTCTGAACTACGTAAAGCTCTGATCTTCCATCCAGTGGAAGTACGTAGGCACAGGACGCGATGTCCTGGCGAGCCATTTTCCCTGTAGTCCCGAACTACGTTGACTCTGACTTTCTCTCTTGAGAATACGTAGGCATAGAGTGCGATGCTCTATCGAGTCAATTCCCTTCCCTTTAGATTTAGCAGCCGTAGATAGATTGTTTTGCATCCAGTAGACAGCCCAAGCAAGCGTGGATCCCGTCGAGTACGACGGACGTGAGGGGTGCTAATACCTTCCCCTTGCGTAACCGACTCCCGAACCCAGGCTATGGTTGCGATGACCATACCTTTTCCCCGTTTTTTGCGAGGTTTACTTCGAGCGTTTCCTTTCCCGCTCTGAGGGATAAATAACGCACGGTGGCGACTCTTCTGTCAGCCGGCGCCGATTTTCGCAGTAGCGACAGCTGGCGACTCTGCTGGGGACTGCGATAGTTTCCTAGGGATTCAACGTCCCGAGAGCGAGTCAATTTGTGGGATCCAACGTCCCCTAAGAGAGAGTCAATCCTAGCGCTTGTTTGCTTGTCTATTAGGTGTTTATTTATCGATATTATCTATTGCTGTTGGGCTGTTACGGGTATTCTATGATTGAGATAAGCCGGACCTGGGCTCGAGTATGAGTATACACCTAGATATAGTTGCGGAGAAGTAGTAGACGAACCTGTCTGCTGAGCAGGCGCAGTTCCCTACGAAAATTCGCACTCGGACGAGGTTCTCGCAGAGGTGCTCCTTTCCGGTCCTGAGGATCTGAGGGGAGTCCAGACGTGAGGATTGTCGACTCTGGGAACCGATCAATTGGAAGTTAGCTAAGTGAGGCCTCTTCATGAGATGACGATGCCACTCCTTCTGGGAATCGTATCATTCCTCATGAAAGTCTGTGACGCTGACGACCGCATAGGATGCCGTACCTTGTCAGATATAGGTCCATACCTGTGAGTGGGGGGGTTTTTATTTGCAGGAAACTTGACTTCCAACCTACCCGTTATGCTGGTATTCTTTTCAGAGAGCGTCTCCGTCAGCAGCGCAGCAGTATTTAGATTTTGTGTGGGGGCTGTGGTCCCATTGTTTGCTGCATTTTGCATATCATATGCATACCAGTGTTGCATTGCATATCATCCTCCAGCTAGCCAGAGTTCTGATCCAGCCTTTGTTTCCTGAAGGTGATTACCCGGAGTTTGGATTGAGCAGCTGTTGATTGTCAGCAGACCTACCCAGGGGTTGAGTAGATTTGAGCAGAATCAAGTGTCGAAGTCAGCTGAAGATTATTGGTAGCCATGTCTGAAGGCAATTTCCAGTCTCCTAACACCTTGACAGGGTTCACTATGGCGTCCAACCCTCTGTATGACTCTACGGAAGACTTCCCGCAAGTGAACAACGTTGCTGCAGACCAAGTTGTACAGCCTTCTGTTGAGAACCGAGATCGACATGAGCAGTTTGTTGCCCAGAATGAGCGTCCTCCTCCTGCTAACAATCAAGGTGTTGCTTTCCCTGTGATGAATTACCGAAGAGATATTCCAGCAGCTGGGATGGTAGGTCCAAGAGCTCTTGACGATGCTAGAAGAGTCCGAGTGTTGGAAGAGCAAATGAAAGCTTTGAAAGCCAAAGAGGCTGTCAACCTGGATGCTGTAGGCATGTGTTTGGTTCCTGACCTGGTGTTGCCTTACAAGTTCAAAGTGCCGAAATTTGAGAAGTACACGGGAGATAGCTGTCCAAAGCTGCATTTGATGATGTTCTGTCGAAGAATGACTGCGTTTGCGCGAAATGATAAGTTGATGATCCATTGCTTTCAAGATAGTCTGACTGGGGCATCTTTGAGGTGGTATATGCAGTTAGAGAGGAATCAGATTCAGTCATGGATGGATTTAGCCAGAGCTTTTCTGAAGCAGTACGACTACAATTTAGATATTGCTCCTTATCGCATGCATTTGCAAGAGTTGTCTCAAGAGATCAATGAACCTATCAGGAGATATGCTCAGAGATGGAGAGAATTTGCTGCTAGAGTGCGTCCACCGCTGTTAGACCAAGAGCTGGCAAGCATGTTTGTGGATTCCCTACAATATCCGTACTTCAAAAGGTTGCTCGGAGTTCCGGCAAGTTTCTCTGACGTGGTAGCATTAGGAGAACGCCTTGAGTACTCCATAAGAATGGGGAAAATTCAGATTACTTCATATGATCAAGCTGGTGAAACTGAATACCCTTGTGACTATCAGAGTGAAGAAGAAGTGGTGATCAACTCAGTCATGCCAAAGATTGAATATCCTCGAAGCGAATCAGTGAATTTTGTTGGTTCATCATCTTATCAGAGATCAGTACCTCCCGTGGCTTGTTATACTGAGCAGACAGCCGTGCCTGGGGCACCATATCAGGAACCTTATGTCGCTTCCATTGCAAATCAGCGAACTCGCGGCCGAGGTTATCAGAATCAGCGTCAGAATCAGAACCGACCTCGCAACAATTTGGAACGAAGGAAAGTCCCTTTTCACCCAGTGCCGATGCCGTATAGCCAGTTGCTACCGTCTTTGATCCAGAAGTCTTTGGTGGAGCCGAAAGCTCTTAAGCCAGTTCCAGAACCTTACCCTCCTGGGTACAATCCCCACGTGCAGTGTGGTTATCATGGCGGCTCTCCGGGGCATTCAACCGAAGATTGTAAAGCATTTCAGGCGAAGGTACAGCAGTTGATTGATCAGGATCGCATTTCCTTTCGAGAAGGATTTCTGTTTGTTCATCCCTAACAGCTGTCTAAGCTCATAGATTCAGAGGGTCTATTCCCCAGCAGAAGCCAGTGGTTCAGACAGGCAGGCGCCTCAGCAGTGGCAATTCTCAAGCCTTTATATCATTTGCATCTGTAGTTTCTTGTTCTGTTAGTTACTACCTGCTTTTTAACATTGTATGTTTTGAATGGTGATAATAATAAAGTGACTATGCATTTTTCTGAATTAATCATGTCGCTGTCGCTCATTTACTGCATTGCACTGACACTTGCATTTTATTCACTCCATTTTTTCGATGTGACTAGCAAAGTTAGGAGGGAGGATGACGAAACTGAAACTCATAACCAATGATTGTATGCTTTCAGATAAGACCGTACCGATGACGTACAAGGCATTGTTTCAAATTCCCCAAACACTGGAGATATAAGGAGTTAGTCCCTTGTTAACCACTTCGAGCCAGGAAGTAGAAGTTTTTTCGGACTTATAAACCCTCACATCTTAACCCGGGGCAGGGTAGTTGTCAGTTAGCTTGACCGAGCATTCGAGTCTTGCAGAGGAGTGTTGCCTTTCGAGGACCAATCAGTTTATACCTTCAAAAGGTCAAATCTCACCAATCAGGAGTGAGACAGTTACAATCCTTTCGGAGCAATCAAGACAACCAGTGTCACACGACTTTGTTCCAAAAGAAAGAAAATAAGAAAGCCCGCTAAGTAAAAAGAAAGAAGAGCTGAGAAAGCAAATACTTAGGCAAAAATCAGGGCATCCCGCTGGACTTCAAAAGAAATCGAAGAATCGAAAAGAACTCAAAATGAGTCAGTCCAGGCAAAAGTTAGGGAATCAAAAGAATGAAAAGAGGGATTAAAAAGAAATTTTCCCCAGCAAATCACAAAGTCGTGTACACAGACACCGAAAGCGAAGAAGGAGTAACTATCACTCTAGAAGAAAAGCTTGTGAATTCCTTAACTGTGGTTCTTACCATTCAACATATCTCTCGAAGAGGCGAGCGCTTGTGCCAGGTTAACTGAACCTTAGGATCGGAGATCATCACGTAGAAGGGGTGGGTACAAATCAAAATTTGAGCCAAATATCCCTTGTTTCACGAACCGTGAACCCGACCACGATACAACCCTCAAAAGACCTAATTGAGGTAGGGTTAGTCTGAAGCGCATTACGATAAGGTTGAGTAACCTGACTCCTTCTTGACTTGCTAGTCACATCTTGTTGTATTTTTCACTGACCACGTAAGCACTGCGTTTGAACTTTGATTCATTCGTCACTCACAATTATCATTGCATGTAAATGAGTGACAGCTCAGAATTTTTTCAAAATCTGCATAACCATTGCATTAAGATTACCATTCGTAGACAGCCGATTCTAATTGCAGGTTAGTAGTTGGCATGAAAGAAATTCCAGCAGAAAATAATCAAATAGGACTGAGTAATCCAGCAGTCTGAACCAGAACGGTGTATGTTGTGAAGCCCAATGAATCAGGGGCATTATCTTCCAGTAAGTTCAGTATCAGTCAGTCTGAGGACCAGTCCCGAAGCTTCAGTTGAGCAGGGGGCAGTTTATTTGAGAAGTAGTTGATCAGAAGGAGTCTTCTCAGGATCCAATCAGGGGCAGTTATGCAGAATGTTGAGATTTGAAAGCAGATGCTTCCAATGGATAATCAGATCGGGTTGAGTCGCTAGAACGCTCATTCAGGGGCAAGTCATCGCAGAGAATGTTGAAATCAACTGGGTTGTTAGGTGTTTAATTGGAGATTGAATTCTTTTGTCATACAGATACCGGGGCAAATATTCTCGAGGTCTTCTCGTAGCAAGCTGTTCAGAGCAATATTCCCAAGAGTTAGATTGGGGCAAGGTGAATGGTACTGGGGCAAGTTGTGCAAGCCAGTCTTTCTATCCCCAGCTGAGTGTACCAAGGGCAAGTCATTCTGTTTATCTCCAGCCAGAGTTGAGTATCGGGGAATCATGTCAATACCTTATCGAAAACCTTTCAAATAAGAAGGTCTTGTTGTCATTGGATCATTATCCTGCAGTTTAAACCTGTTGCGTGTCAGTAACCAGTCGTTTCCAAAGGCCAGTTCTCGCCTGGCAAATCGGTAACCAGTTCTCGTCTAGCCCACCTTCCGTAAGCATCAGTTCCCGTCCTGATGCAGTTTATTGTAAGCAGCAGTTCCCGTCCTGGTGCAGTTTATTGGTAACCAATTCTCGTTTGGTCACCGTTTCTTCAAGTGTTGTATCAGTTCTCGCCTGGTACATGTCATCGCACAATCAGTTCTCGTGTGTTTTACCCTATGTGTTATACCAGTTCTCGCCTGGTGTACGTGAGCTTTCAGCCAGTTCTCGCCTGGTTGTCTATACCTCAGCTCGTTATCCAGTCAGCTCGTCTGATGTCAAAAACACAAAAATCAATTTTCCTAACCTATTTTCCTATCAGTCCTCGCCTGGTAGTCTACCTTTGAATGCTAGTTCTCGTCTAGTATTTCCATTTCCCTGTGTGCATAATCCATGTTTATTCTAAATCAGAAAAGCAAAACAAAAAACCTAAAGGTATCTGACACAGTATTTCCCAATGACCCGCATGCCGTCATGTTCCCCGATACGAAGCTCGATTAATGCCAGTGCTCCGAGTAATGTTTGAATTCCTTGGGGATATTGTCAAATCAGAATTGTTACTCTTCAGCAGATGAAAGTTGCTTGTTATCCCCGGAAGAGTCGAGATTGTCTTGTACCCCGTATCAGAGTAGGATCAGAAGTATCTTCAGCAGATTAAGATTAACATCCTTGATAGTAGGAGCATTTCCAGCGGTGTGCTGCGCGTAATCAACCTCAGTTTGGGTCAATCCCCGCAGAGCGCAATCAGTTGCCAATGGTTTGAAGAAAGCATCCCCGAGCAGAGTTGTCTTTCTTTCCCCAGTGAAGTCGTCAAGCAGGGCTGCCTTTCCATTTTCTCCAGCAGGGCAGTTATCCTCAGTGGATTTGATTTCTCGTTTCCAGCATTTATTTTGCTGAAATGGTTCTGTGACTTCAGGTCATCCCCAGTAGAGTTGACGTTATCTTCGGCATTTATTTTGCCAAGTGGTTTTCAGACCTGGTGTTCTCTGGCAGCTCGAGCTTGCATTAGCATTTGCATATATAGTCATAGCATTTATACAAGCATATAGCATATCCATATCATATAGGGCATCGCATTTTCAAACAGAACGCATAGCATTTACATATCATATAGGGCATTGCATCATTATCAAGCATACGCATGTCGAAACATAGACCAAGATGGTTGCCTATTGGATTTCGAATTTGTTCACCTGCAGAGTTGTGTGGTTCAGCTTCTTGACTTCCCCAGCGGAGTGATTCTTCATTTGATTGTTACGTCAGCATCGGGAAAAAACAACAACAACAACAACAACAAGGAGATTGACATATATCAGACTTCTGAAGCTGCCCCCTTTGTCAAAACAGGTGCAAGGCAGTTCAATTCAGAATTTCCCCAGGAGAATTGTCCTCAAGTTCGCAATGAACTGTGAGTTGACCAGACTTGATCCCACGAGAGAGATGGGAATCAAGGTGTTTGCTTTATGAAGCATTATTTCAATACTTGTGGCGTCACACAGGTTTTGGAGAAGAAAATTGTATCAGAAAATTGACCAGATGTTGCCGTGATAACCAAACTTCAGTTTATTGGAAGCTATTCCTCAAGCAGCTTTGCAGTATATTCTCGCGGTTGGCAAATTTCAGGGTTCCATTTGTATTCAACCGTCATCTACCTTGAATGTTTGAAGGCTGAGCGCTCTTCACCCATTCAGGTCGAAGCCGCTTGAATAGGGGCAGCTGTTGCACCCCAAAATTTGACCAACCAGGTCTCGCATTTGGCTCGATGTTTCGACGCATAACCGCATTCGCATCTGCATATCGCATACATTGCATTTTTCATTTGTATTGATTTTATCAGGGATCACAGCTCCCGTCTCGTGTTTCAGGTGTTTTAATCAGTAGAGTCGATTTTTGGGATATTTCGGTGCCCGTTTATTTTTACCGATTATTTTTGTGTCGTTTGGTGCTCATTTTGTCCCTCTGGGAATTATCGTGATTTTTCTGGATTTTATAGGATTTTTTAGGGTTTAATTAGCTTTTAAATCATTTTTTTAGGATTTAATAGAATTTTTGATATTTTTAATTCTTTTTAAATCAATTTTTAGCATTTTAGAGAAATAAATAGATTTTAAATTCATTTTAGGGTTTAATAGAATTTTTTAAATAGATTTAAATAATATAGAATAGTTTTGTTAATAGAAATTAATGGTTTTTAATTTTAGAGGTAGAATATAGACCTTTCATAAATGAATAGAGTTTCTTTTATAAAAATAAATAGGTTTTATTTTCTTTTATAGAATAATAGATTTTTAGAATTTATTAGAGTTTTTTTAGAATTTTAATTAGGAGTTAATTTGAATTTTAGAGTTAATAGGGGTTTAGAGTTAATTTTCAGATTAGTGGGTTATTAGTAGTTAGTTAGCATTTTTTTAAATGTTGTTTTTCAGTTTTGGTGCAGTTTTTTGTTCATTGTGGTGTTGGGCTTAGGTAATTTTCGCAGCCCAGTTCATTTTTGTCCAAAAGGTGATTCAGCAAAAAAAGGGTCCAAAAATGAGTCCAAAACGTCCAGCGTTTTCCAGCACCATCAGGAAGCTTCCAGATCTTTCCAGCGAAATCTCAGCTATAAAGCCCAGACGCAGCCACGTGTCCAGGATGGGAGGTCCCACATTGCAGCGTTCCACACACGCCACTTCACTGATTCTCTCTCCCTCAGCCTCACACGTGGAGGCCATGCAAGCCTCCACACCTCCACCGTCCACCCACGTGTCGTCTCCACAGAACCCCATCGGAAGAAAGCCCCTACCACCGTGCATGCACTCCGGCCACCACAAACTCGCCGGAACTCCCTCCAAGCCCAGATTCCGGTCACCAACCTCTTCCTCCCTATGAAGCTTCATCATCTTCCTTCGTGATCTCCCCAGAATCATCATCCAACCTTCATCGCCACCATCGATCCACCAGAAACCACCGCTAATCTCCCCCAGATCTTCACCTTCAAACATTCATCTCCTTCATCCAACCTTCAAGAACTCCAGAAAACTCCAGAATCCCTCAACAGAACTAGCAACATCAAGTGAATCCTCTTCCCAGCAACGATCTTCAACAAAATCTCAAGAACCTTCACGCATGTTCGTCGATTTCCCTCAATCTTCAAGTAAGGTCCCTGGAACACTCAAAGCCTTCATCCATGTTCGTTGTGTTCTTCACGTTTTCCAGTTTCTTTCCTCCAAGAACTTCCAAGAGTCTTCATGAAGCTTCAACAAGATTTTCAAGTACGATCTAAGTCATCAATCTTCAAACAGAAATCATCAGAGTAGCATCTAGATCCAGCTTTAGTTAGACCTCCATCAAGAACACGAACCTTCGTCATCTGAGATCTTCAAGCCATGGACACCGATTGCATTGGGGTTGTTAGTTGGTGGGTGAGTTGATTTGAGCTGAGCGTTTGTGCTTGCGAACGTTTGAGAGAGGGATTGAACGAAGGTGGAGAGAGAGTTTGAGAGGGGACGAAGAGGTGGCGGCGGCGGCGCTGAAGATGGTCTAGGGTTTCTTCAGAATCTGGGAAGGGAGAAAGGAGAGGGAGAGACTGGGTCGTGGGCCTCAGGGCCCAGTTCACTTTTTTGGCACATGTCCCTCCGTGTTTTTGGCAGGTTCTGGGCTCAAGCCCAATAAAGCTCATTTCCAGCATACACACCCAGTTTTCCCACAGCACCCCCCTGCTGCGTTTTCTGAAGTGATTGGGCTGGGCCCTTCAAATTTTTGTTTTATTTTTTGTAATCCCCTGTAGGCAATACACCCCCCAGCCCCATTTTTGTATTTTTTTATTATTCTTTTTTAAGATTAGAAAATACATTTGAAAAAGAAAAGAAGAAAAAGTAAAAGAAATATAATAAAAAAAAAGAGAAAAAGAAATATAGTGGAAAATATCAAAAGAGAAAAAGAAATATAGTGGAAAATATCAAAAGAGAAAAAGAAATATAGTGGAAAATATCAAAAGAGAAAAAGAAATATGTTTGAAAAAAAAAAGAAAAAATAGAGAAGAAAAGAAATAAAGAAAAAAGTGAAAGAAATATTGTTTAAAAAATAGAAAAAAAAGGATATAAGAAAAGAGAAAAATATAGAAAAAGATATTTTGAGAAAAAAGAGGAAAAAATATGTTGAGAATAGAAAAGGAGAAAAAAGAGAAAAAAATATAAAGTGCCAATTTAATATTTTTAAGCATTTCTTTTAGGATACTTTCATAGATTTTATTTCTCGACTTTTAGGATAGAATTAGAGGCCCATTTGTTAGGGGGCCATTTTCACTCGATTTTTCAGGATAGAATAGGATAGCGTTTCCTAGGAGATTTATTTTCAGTATGCACCCATTGTAATCATTTTTCAGAGATGAATAAAACGAGATTTGAGCTGTGGTCCGATAGTAGCCGAACTACAGCTGCTCTGATTCTTCGTACCAGACGAAGATATGTAGGCATAGGATGCGATATCCTAGCGAGCACACTAACGACTAACCTGTTGTTCTCTCGCGGCTGTGCGATCGAGACTTTCCCGCTGACGATTAATTGAGAACCATTTTTCTCTCTTGCCCAAGTGCATTTGAGACTCAGCCATAGTTAAGACCATAGGTTCCCGACCCTGTGAAGCCAGTTGTTTTTCTCACTGCTGTGTGAGAATGTTTGATTAGCCGTAGTGAGTCTGAACTACGTAAAGCTCTGATCTTCCATCCAGTGGAAGTACGTAGGCACAGGACGCGATGTCCTGGCGAGCCATTTTCCCTGTAGTCCCGAACTACGTTGACTCTGACTTTCTCTCTTGAGAATACGTAGGCATAGAGTGCGATGCTCTATCGAGTCAATTCCCTTCCCTTTAGATTTAGCAGCCGTAGATAGATTGTTTTGCATCCAGTAGACAGCCCAAGCAAGCGTGGATCCCGTCGAGTACGACGGACGTGAGGGGTGCTAATACCTTCCCCTTGCGTAACCGACTCCCGAACCCAGGCTATGGTTGCGATGACCATACCTTTTCCCCGTTTTTTGCGAGGTTTACTTCGAGCGTTTCCTTTCCCGCTCTGAGGGATAAATAACGCACGGTGGCGACTCTTCTGTCAGCCGGCGCCGATTTTCGCAGTAGCGACACTCGCTACAGCCTCGCCTAGGGAACAACTCGCTACAATACTCGCTACTAGCGAAGAGGGTTATTTCCATTCTGCCCAGGTCTGGGACCATTCGCTACAGCTCGCTTAGCGAACACTCGCTATCCTGCTCGCCTAGCGAACGTCTGCGTACTCCAAAACCCCAACTGTCCAAAACTCTATGAAACTTCCAAAATCACCTGATTTCCACCAAACCAGTTCCAATAGTCTTAGTCTAACATTTCTCGACTAATCTACACCCTTAATTCCAAATTTTAATCGTTAGAACATCGATTTCTACCGAATTTCTGCCCTAGAATGGAAAATGTAGAAAAACACCCAACAATCCAAACCAATCATACATAATCATATACATTGGTAAGATAACAATATTTCACACCCTTACCTTGATTAAATCGATTCCTAAGAGTTGATCTTGAAGAATCCAAGCTTTCCTCTCTTTTCCTTCTCTTTTCTCTTCTTCCTCTTTCTTTCTCTACTCTTTCCCTTATGTTTCTATTCTTCCCTTTTCTTTCCACTCTTCCTTATATGTCTTTCTATTTCCTTCCATCATATTTCTTCTCTCAAAATATCTACCAATAATTCCAATAATTAAAATCATCCAAATTAATTAATTAATTAATATGAATAATTAATTAATTAAAATTGGGTTGTTACAACCCTCCCCCACTTTAGGAATTTTCGTCCTCGAAAATGTTACCTGATTCAAACAACTCTGGATACGACTCCCTCATCTGACTCTCAAGTTCCAAAGTCACATTTCCACCAGCCGGTCCTCCCCAAGCAACCTTCACCAAAGCCATCTCTTTAACTCGAAGTTGCTTCATCTCCCGATGCTCTATCCGCATAGGTGATGTCTCCACAGTCAAGTTATCTCTCACCTGCACATCATCTACTTGGACTACATGAGACGGATCCGCAATGTATTTCCTCAACTGAGATACATGGAACACGTCATAGAGATTAGCAAGCGACTGCGGTAAAGCAACCTGATAGGCTACCTCTCCTATCTTCTGCAAAATCTGATAAGGACCGATGAAACGCAACGTCAACTTACGCGACTTCAACGCTCTACCAACACCAGTCATCGGAGTAACCCGAAGAAACACGTGATCTCCCTCCTGAAATTCAAGTGTTTTCCTCCTCTTGTCATGATAACTCTTTTGACGACTCTAAGAAATCTTCATCTTCTCTTGAACCATCTTAATCTTATTGGTAGTCTGCTGGACTATCTCGGGTCCAACCACAAAACTCTCTCCCGACTCATACCAACACAATGGCGTCATACACCGTCTACCGTACAATGCCTCAAACGGTGCCATACAAATACTCAAATGAAAACTGTTGTTGTAAGTAAATTCAATCAAAGGTAAGTAGCTATCCCAAGCTCCTCCCTTCTCCAACACACAAGCTCTCAAAAGATCCTCAAGTGACTGAATCTTCCTCTCAGTCTGACCATCGGTCTGCGGATGATAAGCTGAACTCAAACGCAACTTAGTACCCAAAGCACTTTGCAGACTCTCCCAAAATCTCGAAGTAAACCTCAGATCTCTATTTGACACAATGCTAGACGGAATACCATGTAAACTGACAATCCTTTCAATGTAAAACTTTGCCAATTTCCTCAATGGGTAATCCATTCGCATAGGAATAAAGTGAGCAGATTTGGTCAATCTATCCACAATAACCCAAATGGCTTCAAAGTTAGTCGGCGTCCTAGGTAAACCAGACACAAAATCCATAGATATGCTATCCCATTTCCACTCAGGAATAAATAACGGTTGCATCAAGCCTGACGGTTTCTGATGCTCAATCTTTGACTTTTGACAAGTCAAACAAGAATATACAAACTCAGCAATATCCTTCTTTATACGAGGACACCAAAATACTTTCCTCAAATCTTGATACATCTTAGTAGCACCCGGATGAATACTCAATCCACTATGATGCCCTTCTTCAAGAATACTCTTCTTCAGCTCAACGATATCAGGAATACAAACTCTATCACGACATCTCATGATACCATTTTCATCAATCCGAAAATCACCACCTTGACCTTGATTGATCAAAGTCAACCGATCGACTAAACTCAAATCAGATTTCTGTCCTTCTCGAATCTCGTCAAGAATACCACTAGTAAGCTTTAGCATACCAAGCTTAACTCCGTAAGAAGTCTTCTCACATACCAAGCTCAAATCGCGAAATTGCTCAATCAATTCCAACTCTTTCACCATCATCATCGACATATGCAACGATTTCCTACTCAATGCATCAGCTACCACATTTGCTTTATCCGGATGGTAATTCAAACTAAAATCATAATCCTTCAAATTTTCCAACCATATCCTCTACCTTGCATTCAATTCTTTCTGATCGAAGAGATACTTCAAACTCTTATGATCACTAAATACCTCAAATCTCGAACCAAACAAATAATGCCTCCAAAGTTTCAACACAAATACAACGACGACCAACTCTAGGTCATGCGTCGGGTAATTCTTATCATGCACTTTGAGTTGCCTTGAAGCATAAGCCACAAGTTGTTTATTTTGCATCAACACACCTCCTAAAGCCATCAAAGAAGCATCACAATACACAACAAACGGTTCTGCCGGATTCGGCAAAATCAAAACAGGAGCTGTCGTCAATCTTCTCTTAAGCTCTTGAAAACTTCCTTCACACTTTGCATCCCAAACAAAAGCTTGACCCTTCCTAGTCAACTGCGTCAACGACGATGATAACTTAGCAAATCCCTCAATGAGTTTCCGATAATATCTTGCCAAACCAAGAAAACTTCTAATCTCAAAAACCGATTTTGGAGTCTCCCATTGCGATACCACTTTAACCTTCGATGGATCAACTGCAATACCTCTACTCGAGATCACATGACCAAGGAAACTCACTTCCCTCAACCAAAATTCACACTTAGAAAGTTTAGCATACGTCTGCTTCTCTTTCAACACAGATAGCACAATCCTCAGATGCTCTTCGAATAAATCAAAATATCATCAATGAACACAACCAAAAACTTGTCCAAATAAGGATGAAAAATCCTGTTCATGTACTCCATAAATACACCTGGTGCATTAGTCACACCAAATGGCATCACAGAATACTCATAATGTCCATACATCGTTCTAAAAGCAGTCTTCTGAATATCCTCAGCCTTCACACGGATCTGATGATACCCATATCTCAGATCTATCTTACTGAACAACTTGCACCAACCAACTAATACATTAAATAATCAATCCTCGGAAGTGGATACTTATTCTTGATAGTCACCTTGTTCAATTGTTTGTAGTCCATACAGAGTCTCATAGAACCGTCTTTCTTCTTAACCAACAAAACTAGTGCACCCCACGATGACACACTCGGACGAATAAACCTCTTCTCAAGTAGATCTTCAAGTTGACTCTTCAACTCTTTCAATTCTGATGCGGATATACGATATGGAGCCATCGATATCGGACTAGTTCTAGGAATTAAGTCGATCATAAACTCCACTTCTCGTTCCGACGGTAAATCTCTTATCTCATCAGGAAAAACTTCCGAAAAATCACGGACAATTGGTAAAGCATCACTTGCTCCATTTTCACCAATGTTCAAAGTTGCCATCAACATAAATACCTTCGCACCATCTTGCGTTGATTCCTACACTTGCTTAGCAGTCATAAACAAATCTCCTTCATCATCAGGTTCAGGAAAAATAACCATTTTGTCAAAATAATTAATATAGACACGATTTAATTCCAACCAATTCATCCCAAGAATAACATCAAGTTGATCTAAGTGAAGACACACTAAATCAACTCCAAAGTCTTTACCAAAAATACTCAACAGACAATTCAAACACAAATACGGGGTAGTTACTGAACCCATAACAAGAGTATCAATAACCATACCTCCACTCATAATAGACAACTCAAGATTTAACCTCTTAACATAATCAAAGGAAATAAAAGAATGTGTAGCTCCAGTATCAATTATAGCGACCAAAGATACACCATTAATGAAGCACGTACCTCGGATCAATCGATCTTCACTAGCAGTCTTCGATCCTGATAGAGCAAACACTTTCCCATTCCCTTGAGTCTTCTTTGGCTTATCACACTTGGTACTAATGTGCCCTTGCTCACCACAGTTGTAGCAAGTCACATTCGCACCACTTCTCAAAAGTCTTGTGGCCTGGCTTCCCACACTTGAAACACTTCTGCTCAACACTCGTGCACTTAGGAGCACGATGTCCTTCAACGCCACATTTAAAACACTTCACTGGAGTGGAAGCTCCTGCCCCAGTCGGCTTCTTTCCGTAACCAGCTTTTTGTTTCCCCTTATCAGCAGGAGTCACATACGACTTTCCTATGAATTGACCTTTTCCCTTCTTATTATTTAAACTCTTGTAGTGACTAGACCGAGCCCTACTATCTTCATCATAAATTCTACTCTTGTTCACAAACTCAGAAAATCGCCTAATTTCCTGATAACCAACGGCTTGCTTGATTTCAGGCCTTAAACCATTCACAAACTTGAGACACTTGGATCTCTCAGCATTGGTAGTGTTGTAATGGGGGAAAAACTTAATCAATTTCTCAAACCTTGTCGCATACTCGACTACAGTTGAGTTACCCTGCTTCAGCTCAAGGAATTCAATTTCCTTCTTACCACGCACATCTTCTGGAAAATACTTCTCCAGAAATGTCTCTCTAAAAACATCCCAAGTAACCACAACCTCATCTTCTTCAAACCTTTGGCGAGTATCACCCCACCAGTCCTCAGCTTCCTCTTCAAGCATATGAGTGCAACACTACACCCTCTGTGCATCCGAACAGTTCATGACTCGAAAGATCTTCTCAATTTCTTTTAGCCATACCTGTGCTTTGTCAGGTTCATGGGTTCCCTTAAGAATTGGCGGATTGTTCCTTTGAAACTTCCCAAAGCACGAAACTCATCATCAACGTTGTTTCCAGCATTCACATTGCCTTGAGGATTCTGTCCAATCGCCCCAGCCAACCTCGTCAAAGCCTCAACAATCGCTTCATCATTCCTACCGGCGACCATCATTCTGAATCCCAACAACAGAACTTCATAAGATCAAACAATATTGATAGTGTCATACACACAATCAGATATATATAGGGAATAAACACCTTAAAAACTTGGCCAACTGGCCGACTTGCTCTGATACCACTTAATGTAACACCCCCTTCTAAACCCCCAAGTAATCAAATAAATCATTTAAGCACATATTAAAATTTCATCAGAGTAAAATTAAAACATGGTATAAAAGAGGTATGAAAAATCATACACGAAATTGAAACATACAACACCTGCTCTATAGAAGACATGCAACAGTGGGGTAGCCTTCAACCTAGGAACTTAGTCCTTACACCTACATCTCAATATTTAGAATTAAAAGCGGAAAATCTAAACATTGAATCACTTTAAACATGTAATCATATAAATACATATCATCCAGTTTGATTCACCACATCATTCATGTTTACATAAACATTTGTCAGCAGATACATATACAAATGTATCACAAAAGAATACTATACAATCCTAGCTACTCGGTGCTACATATCAGAGCTAACCGACCAAAAAGAATGAAGTTACACTTCACAAAAGACCTCCAGAAATCCTAATCTGCAATGCCTCATAGAGCATTATAAAACAGCAGAAGGGTGAGAAATATTATCATAATAATCAATGCACATAATTTATATATGTATAAACATAAAATACCCATTCTCACACTTCAATCCTCATCAATTACTATCATTCATCAATTTTCATCAGTGCCCATTTAGAATTATGAATACATCGCTTATACCCCACCAGGAACAACATCTCGGTCGTTCTACCCCGGCGATTACTCCACTAGGAACGACACCTTATCATTCTACCCCAGTGATTACTCCACTAGGAACAACATCTGGTCATTCTACCCCAGTGATTACTCCACTAGGAACAACATCTGTCATTCTTACCCAGTGATTACTCCACTAGGAACAACATCTGGTTATTCTACCCCAGTGATTACTCCACTAGGAACAACATCTGGTCATTCTACCCCAGTGATTACTCCACTAGGAACAACATCTGATCATTCTACCCTAGTGATTACGAGTTTTGCACATACACATATTTTCATAAAACAATCATATGCACTTAAGACCGTTCTCGCATCTTAATCTCATGCATACTCAAATAATTCATCACACAAGAATTATAACATGACTGCACACACAACACATGTCATAATAATTAAAGTGTTCATACTTTCATTCATCTGCACTACATTTATCAAGCAATGCACACATATTCACTAATATGTTCCCATGCATTCTTCACATACGGTCACATACAATCAATATGCATTCACAATATCGTGCCAACGACAACGAACTCAATCACATTCATCATGCACTTTTAATTAATTTAAACAATGCATGTATTGGTCAAAAGACCGCATTCCACAATCGATTCCACAATCTAGGATTCACGTCATACGGCTACCCACAACATATCAGATCATAACATACAACTATGCATTAAAAGAAAGGGTTAATCACATTCGAATCGGAGAATCGATATTGGATGGAAAACACAAGGAAATGAAAATGATGTCACACTTGCTTGCTTGCTCGCCTAGCGAGTTCATGGCGAATGTTCGCTATTGGCTCGCCTAGCGAACAAGCTCGCGAAGGCAAATAAAAGCTACTAGAAGGGTTCGCTACTGGCTTGCTACAACCACGCCTAGCGAACAACTCGCTACAATACTCGCTACTAGCGAAGAGGGTTATTTCCATTCTGCCCAAGTCTGGGACCATTCGCTACTTGCTCGCTATCCTGCTCGCCTAGCGAACGTGCTAGCGAACGTCTGCGTACTCCAAAACCCCAACTGTCCAAAACTCTCCGAAACTTCCAAAATCACCCGATTTCCACCAAACCAGTTCCAATAGTCTTAGTCTAACATTTCTCGACTAATCTACACCCTTAATTCCAAATTTTAACCGTTAGAACATCGATTTCTACCGATTAAATCATTTCTGCCCTAGAATGGAAAATGTAGAAAAACACCCAACAATCCAAACCAATCATACATAATCATATACATTGGTAAGATAACAATATTTCACACCCTTACCTTAATTAAATCGATTCCTAAGAGTTGATCTTGAAGAATCCAAGCTTTCCTCTCTTTTCCTTCTCTTTTCTCTTCTTCCTCTTTCTTTCTCTACTCTTTCCCTTATGTTTCTATTCTTCCCTTTTCTTTCCACTCTTCCTTATATGTCTTTCTATTTCCTTCCATCATATTTCTTCTCTCAAAATATCTACCAATAATTCCAATAATTAAAATCATCCAAATAAATCAATTAATTAATATGAATAATTATTTAATTAAAATTGGGTTGTTACAGTCTTTAGTGCAACGTGAATCTCAAATCAATCAATTTACTTCACTAAAATTCACAATCAAAATTCAAACCTTTTTATCCTTCGGGATTGTCTTTCAAAATTATTTTCAGAAAAGAGTATATTACTTTTCCGTTCTACCGCAAACAGGCGTCGACCCTAACTGCTGGAGTGGGAACTTAGCGTCACTCATAAAAAAACACTTAACCAGCCCGTGGTTTAGTTACCCGAACTACGTTTGCTCTGATTTCTCTTACCAGATGAGGATTCGTAGGCACAAGACGGTGATGTCTTGGCGAGCAGCCTTCCGCCTATCATCCGTAGTTTTTCGAACTACGTTGATTCTGACTTTCCCATTGCACGAGGGAATACATAGGCATAGGGTGGTGATGTCCTATCGAGTCTCCTTTTTCTGTTCCCTTTCTCGTTTCCGTTTAGGATTAGCTTTTAGATAACTCTCCCCTTTGATTAGACAACAAGTATGGATCCCGTTGAGTACAATAGACGTGCGGGGTGCTAATACCTTCCCCTTGCGTAACCGACTTCCGAACCCCTGATTTGGTTGTGACGACCTTGTATTTTCCTTTCTTTTAGGTTTTCTTTGATCATTTCCTTTCCCTCATTTGGGATAAATCACCTTCGGTGGCGACTCTTTTGTTTGGTTCCGCCGGTTGTTTTTCTTGCAGTTGCGACAGCTGGTGACTCCTGTTCCCTATGCGAGTCAATCCTAGCGCTTTTCTGTTTTATATATTTGGATGTATATTTTTGTGCATATGTATGCTATATCTGTTGTATATTTACTATTGTATATTATTGCATTTGCATTTTATCTTTGCACCTCTATTATTGTTATCCTATTATGCTGCTGTTGATGTATTGTTGGATGGGTTATTCTATGAGAGATAAGCCCAATACCCAGGCTTGAGTACACACATAGGATTAGTGTGGAAAGTAGTGAGAGCTTGTGTGGCGTCTGGCCATGCAATAGCTCACACGAAATTCGTGTCCAGACGAGGTTTTTCTTTTGAGATACTATATCCTGCGCGTTTAGTGCAGCTGAGGGAGTATTGACTTAGAAAAGCTAACGACTCTGAAGACCATTCATTGGGAAGTCAGTTGAGACCTCCTTGATTGACCATGATGCCAAACAAGAAATGGTGAACGTATCATCGTTTCTCGACCTGAGAGTCTGTTATACTGATAACCTGTTAGGATTGCCATGTCTTCCAAGACTAGAACCCACATGAGAGAAGGGATGGGTTTTGCAGGAAACCTTGACTTTCAACCAACCCGGTTTTCTGGATTTCTTGTTAGAGCAGACTTTTGATCTTGGGTATTCTGGTTTTCTATCATCTCAGTGTTCTCGTTTTCTAGATTTCTTATTAGAGCAAAGCTCTGGTTATATTCAGTCAACAGCACAATAGCAATCTTGAGCATTGGATACCTTGATCCCGTGTCTGCATCTGCATAATCATTATGTATCTTAACATTGCATGTTTATATGCTTTCAAGCTCTTGTCTCTTCTTTAATTTTGGTTATCTAATTTTCTATAGAAATGGAGGATGAGAGAAAGAAGATCGTTGTACACAAGTTCCCATCATCGGAGTTGGGACCTTTATTTGGTCTGATTTCTATGGCTGATCCCGGTGTCCTTGAAACCTTCAGAAGATATTATCAAAGGATTTGAATTTTGTCCTAAGGTCACAAGCTTTGAGCATGGAGCCATTCACACTATATTACAGTTCTATGACCCTCCGCTACGTTGTTTCACCTTCCTATATTATATATTGGTTCCTAATTTAGAAGAATATGCTTTTATTTTGGGAGTTCCAGTCCAACACGAGGTACCATTCTTTCATTCAGAAGAAGAACTCGATCTCGAGAAGTTTGCCGCCGCTCTTTATTTGAGCGCATCTGATTTGGTTGATAATGTAGTTAGCATAAATGGAGTCTCTGGCTTTACTTTATCTTTATTGGTGGACAAAACCCAGAAGTATGCTGAAGAGGGTTGTTAGGTGATCTTTAGTGCTATTCAAGCTCTGTGTGTTTATGGCATCGTGTTGTTTCCCAATATATTGGAATTTGTTAAAATGAGTGTTGTTCGTATCTTCACCTTCAAGAATCATGTACCCACACTCATAGGAGATTTGTACCATTCAGTACATTACAAGAACGAGAAGAGAAGAGGAAAGATTATTTCTTGTTGTGCACCACTTCTCCACAAGTGGTTTATGGATCATCTTCCTCGTTCCATAGCTTTCATTGATTTGAGAAATTCATCTGAATGGTCAAAAAGACTAATGGGTTTACCCCAAAATTTTCCCAACATTTCTTCACCTAGCTTGTGTTTCATTTCATTCACATTAGCATTATCATTTGCATTTCATTGACATGTGTGCAGGAGATCAAGAGGTATGATTACCAATAAAGAGCTATACAAGACTATGTAGCTAGCTGGGAGGCTTATTCAGGTGTTCAAGGGTTGATATCCTTGTCAGAGAAGTTAAAAGATCCTCAGAGAGAGTGATTGAAGCCAAGAGGGTGTGTCTCCTAACTTGAGAGTTGTGGGAAGTCATCAGATGATTATGAGGCCATGAAGATGGACTTGAGGTTTTGAGAGAGCTCATGAGAAGGTTTGAAGATCAATTTGAGGCCTAGACAGGTCATTGTGCAAGATTAAGAAGGCTCAGCCATGAGTGGTGCAGCTAGGGTTTGACTGGGTCAACCCTAAGTCAACTGAGGATTTGAAGAAGGTTGAGACCTAATCCAAGAGCCATGTGATCATGGATTGATACATTGATATGTTATAAGGATTATTCCAAGGTTAACTCATCATGATTGAAGAGTTTGAGAAGTTTCAAGCTAGGGTTTCTAAGGCTTGACAGTGTAAAATCCCCTAGGTTGACCCCTATCTTCAAGGAAATTTAGCTCAAGATGTGATTGTCATCTCATCTTGCCCCCAACATGATTGTTGTAGAGCATGGTCTTAGATTTAATTTGAGTGCTGAAAGTATTTGATAGGATTTGTAGAACTCAAGTTATGGCTTTGACAAGTTACAAGTCATCTGAGGTATGTGAATTTGGAGCTTGAAAGTTACCCAACTTGCATGGAACGTTTGCCCAAGAAGGATGACTCCTATGAACTTTTGGTCAACATGAATGTTGTTCCTTATTCTCTTAGCTTTCCATAGAGTACTAGAAGTCCATGATAGGATTTGTAGAACTCAAGTTATGGCTTCGACAAGTCAAGGGTATTTTGGGAAGTTGTGATTATGGGTCATTTATGATTATAGGTCATTTTCACCAACTTAGACACCTCAAATGAAATTTTGTTCAACTTGAAAGTTGCTCAAAATGGGGTTTTAACCTTTACCATGAATCAAAGAGACATTGAAATGGCTCAAGGAAGGATTTGGTTCAAGAAATTTTGAAAAAAAGAATAATTAAAGGCATTTAATGACAAAAAATTGAAACAATTCATTTTGTGTCCAAACAAGGCAAAATAATAGGTCATTTTGAATGGAAAAATCATTTTAGAAAATTTGGCAATGCTAGAATTTTGGTTTGAAGTCAAATTCATGCCATTTCATTTCATTTCTTCATGATGAAGCAACATAACCAACATGAACCATTGGCTTGCAAACAAGGAAATAATCATAACAAACCAATTCAATATCTCACGAGATGAATTTTCAAAGCATTTCCATGCCCAAATAGAGCCAAAATCGTGACTGGTGTGGATGACATTTTGGAGAGAAATTGAAATTGCAAAATCTCATTTGGGTGGTTACAGAACTTTCTAGATGATTCTAATGAGTTCTATATAAGATTTGGAGTGTGTTCAGCCATTTTTTTTGGAAGCATTTGAAGCAGGAAGCAGAGAGAGCAACTGAAAACTCAGAGCTGCAACTCAAGATCGTGTTTTGAGATTGAAGAGGAATCAAGCCAAATTGAGGTGTGCATTGGCTTCAGAGGAAGATTTGGAGTGAATCTGGATCATTGTGGAGGAGGAATCGAGCAAGAATTGCACCTGTTCTTCATCTGAAACCAGGTTTGTACAAATCAAATTCGTGCTTAATTTAGGGAGAGATAGGTAGAAACTTGCATGTGGTTAGGTTCTTATCATGACATAGATGGATTTTGGTACGAGAATTTGATGGATAGAGACACTTTAGGCCATGGATCATTTTCTGTTGAGGTTGATATTTCAAGATTCTTGAAGGAATAATCATGATTGGATAGTGGAAATTGATCAGTGAGAAGTGTAGATTACATTAGGATCATTATTGTTGAGAATTGTGATGATCAAGATTTGGTGTATTTCTGAAAATCCTATCGTGTTTGAAGTTAGAGAAGGAATTAGTAAAATTGGAGATTGGATTCGTGTTCAGGAGGAAAAATTGAGTAAGATTGGGTATTGGTTTGACATTTTTGATGACCTGAGACGAGCACCTCACCGGAGAAGACGGTGGCGTTGCAACTCAAGCCACCATCTGAGAACTCCCTCCATCTCAGATTGAAATTGGGGACGAAGCACATTGGCCATTGGATGAAGGGTGGACCTTTGACTCAGGCAATGGATGGATGGCCACGATTGGCTTTCAAACTCTGAAGAGAGACTCTGAATGAAACGCACCGTTTCATTAATTGGAATGGTTTGGGCTTAAGGATCCAAGTGATATCCACACCCCCGTTTTGGCCCAATATGTGAAATGAACTGGAATGATTTGCTATTCAGCACGCAGGTTTCATCATTTTCTTTTATTTTTCTTTATTTTTCATCATTTCAAATAGTTTAGAGAATAATTCATAATAAATAGGAAAATAACTCAAATTGATCCAATTTTTCCCCCTGACTCATGAGTGAGTCTAGAAATTTAGGAAATTGAAAGATTAGGGATTCATGCATTTGTGATTTTAATTGCATTTTTTGTATTTTAATTGATATTAATTTCATTATGGTTGATACCTTGTCTTGTGAAATTTTGTGTGATCATTTGATGATGATTTTTGAGCTGATTTCTTGTGTGTAGTTAGCTTAGACATGTATGCTCCGATAGTATTTTTATCACATTTTTTTGATGAAATTAGATGAGGTTTTTAGATTGAAACTTTAGGTGCTCTAGTTTTAGGGTTTAGCCTTAGTACCTCATAGTTTAGAATTTTATTCTAGGACTTATTGGATGATTTAATCTCTGGAATTAACATGATAGAGTCATGATTGACTTAGGTTCCCATAGTTATTTTTGTAGGATTTTACAATTGGTTTTAGTATTTTAGTTGGAATTAACTTTAGTACTAGGTTTTAGGTGATCCTAACTTGCTAATTCAACTAGAATGACTTCTTTAGTTCCCTTAGATTAGGGTTTTGCTTCTCTTGCTCTTGGATGATGATGGAGGCATGTGTGGGCTGCTGTGGAATGCATGGTGGAGCTTGGACTTGAAGTTTTGCTCTTCCTTTGGTGTAGTTTGTTTAGGGTTAAGGATTAGGGTTTTAGGGAGATCTCTTAGACTAGATTTTCTTCCTTCATAAAACATGGAAGGTTTTGATCACTTCCATTCCTCCCTATGATGTAAGGTCCCATTGTGAAGGCCTCATCCCTCCTTTGGTAGGATGATTGGCTCCTCACAAATTGGTAGAACCTTTGAGGGTGTCTTTCCTTGATGGTGGAGTGCTTAGAGGTGACCTTTGGTCTTCACTTTGCTTTTCACTATCCACACCTTACTCTTGTTAGATGAATCTTTCTCCCTTGCTAGAGGATGGAGTTCCTTGCTAGAAGATTGAAGATTCTAGAGGTTGCCACTTCCCTGTGTTTGAAGATTGCCTTGGAGCTGAAGCTTGAGGATCAAGAAGAACAAGTTGACACTTGTGTGAAGTGGAAGGAGCTGAAGCTTGAAGAAGATGAAGATCAAGTTGATGCTTGTGATTGATGTATTGAAAGCTTGAAGAAGCAAGTTGACATTTGCTATTGAAGATGAGAGCCTAGAAAAACAGTTGCAGACTGAGGACTGAACTGCTGTCAGAGGATTGCTTTGCTGTGAAGGTTGTGGAAGCTGTTGATCTGCTTTCTTTCCTGTCTGTTTGCTTTCTGTGCAGCTGTATTGATGTGACTTGTGTGATTTGCTTGATGCATTAGAATAAGTTCATGTTTAGACTGATTTAAGCTAGGAGCATGACTGCATTAGAGGTTGAGTTGCTCCCTCTGCTTGTATTTTTACTGTATGGCTTTGCTTGCGGGTATTCGGTAGGCCCAGCTCCCTTGCCTATGTGGTTTGTGATTTGCTGGATGGCATTTTATTTTTTCTGTATGATTGCAGTTATTCATATCTGGCTTGAGGTTGAGATGAGCTTGTGGAGGGTGATGCCCCACACACATTTCCTCCCTCACTTGCATTGCATGCATTTTACAGTCATTTACTGTTTATTGTTTAAGCTGATGCTTTATCTGTTGATGTTTATCATTGATATGATCCCCTAGGAATCTCACTTCCCTTGATAAGGAAGTGATGATTAGAACTTTAGGTTGAAACCTATGCATGATAACTTCTAGGAGATCGCTGTTTCAAACTTCAACCATAGGATGAATCCTTGGCATGACAACATTAGGACTTGATAGTCTCCCTGTAGTTGTCCCTCTCTCTTCTCATCTCAAACAACCGTAAAAAACGTAATAAAGGCAAGTTAGTATAAGCGCGTTACGAGCCTTAAGCTACTTGGGTAATGATAATTGAGCGGCCTCCTCTCAATTGTCTAGAATGTTTAGTATACATCCTTTAGACGATATGCGACGCATTCGTTCCCAGGTCATAGTCTCTAGTGCTGTACAAACTACAGACAACTAAAAAAGACTTCTTTCGTAAAAGACAGAAAACAAACTTCAAAACTTTTTGCCCCGTGGGCCCATAATTCAAAGGAAGCTTTTCTGAAGAAAAGAGTGTCGTTAACTCCCAGTTCTACCACAAACGGTAACGCCTGAGTCTCCAAGGGTCGAGCTGCGTACACCAAACTGCTGGAACTGTTTGTTAACCCTACTCGAAAAAACAGATGAATCTGAATTCCCGTAATCCATATTATCCCGAACTACGTAAGCTCTGATCTCTCATAACTGTTGAGAGTACGTAGGCACAATACTGATGTATTGGCGAGCCACCTTCCCCGTAACCTGTAGTTAGGCGAACTACATTGACTTTGATTTCTCATTCTCTGATGAGAATACGTAGGCATAAAGTGCGACGCTTTGCCGAGTCATTTTCTTTTCTTTTCAGACCAGCCTTGATAGGTAGATAGATAAAACCAACCCGTCAGATAAACACAACAAGCGTGGATCCCATCGAGTACGATGGACGTGAGGGGTGTTAATACCTTCCCCTTGCGTAATTGACTCCCGAACCCAGACAATGGTTGCGATGACCTTGTCTTATACCTTTTCGTCAGGTTTTTCCGATCGTTTCCTTTCCCGTTCTGAGGGATAAATAACGAAAGGTGGCGACTCTTCTGTTTTGCCGGCACCTTATTTTCGCGGTAGCGACAGCTGGCGACTCTGCTGGGGAGTTGATAGTTTCCTGGGATCCAACGTCCCTTATGCGAGTCAATTTGGGGATCCAACGTCCCCTGCGAGAGTCAATCCTAGAGCTTGTATGATTACTTGTTGGGTTGTGTTCATTTATCGCATTTTATTTCCCGCACTTTACTTTCAGTATGATATGATTATCTGCACTGTTGTGGGAGGGGCATTCTGATGAGTGAGAAGCCAGACCCAGGCTTGAGAGCTACATAGTATTAGAGTGGGTTAGTGGAGGACGTGCTTGCTTTGCTTGCAGTTGTTCCCACGTAATCCACACTCAGATGAGGTTCTCTTTGATGGCTTCCTATTGGTCCTTTGGACTCGAGGGGTTGTCGGATCTGAGGATTGTCGACTCTGGGAACCGATCATTTGGAATTCAGCTAAGTGAGGCCGCTTCAAGAGATGATGATGCCACACCTTCTGGGTATCGTATCGTCGTTTCTTGAAAGTTTGTGACGCTGATGACCGCATAGGATGCCGAACCTTTTCCGTGACTAGGTCCATACCTATGAGCAGGGTTGGGTTATTGTAGGAAACCTTAACCTTCAGACTACCTGGTTTTCTTGACAGTGAATCAGTTTTGTTGGTATCAGGGTTTCTTCTCATCAGATATGTGTGTTCTTGACAGAGCAGATTTATGGTCTGATATCAGAGGTTCTCATCATCAGATATGTGTGTTCTTGGCAGAGCAGATTTATGGTCTGATATCAGAGGTTCTCATCATCAGATGTGTGTGTTCTTGACAGAGCAGGGTTATGGTCTGGTATCAGGGGTTACTTCTCATCAGAGATTTGGTTGTTCTTGACAGAGCAGTATTGTGGTTTTGTTGATACAGAATCTTCACCTTCATCTCCTTAACAGCACAGTTGTCTTGATCTCCTGCTACATGATTGCATTTTGCATTGTTTGCATCCTCATTTGCATGTCATTAACGTGTATCTGTGTTGCAGGTGCATATTTCTCCCCTGGTTCTAGTGATCTTGATCCTCATGGCAGATATGACATCTCTGAAGAAGACAGTTGCTTACAAGCTACCGACACCTGACATCCGAGAGTTGCGGACTTTGATTTCTTTGGCTGATAAGACAGTGATGGAGAGCTTCAGACATAGTTATGGGAGACTTCTGGGTATTGTGTATAAGCTTCCTACGTACGAGTTGAATGGCCTCTACGCCCTACTACAGTTTTATGACCCACAACAAAGATGCTTTGTGTTTCCAGACTATGTCCTAGCCCCGACCTTAGAGGAGTACTCTGACCTGTTGGGGGTGCCTTTGATGAATCAAATGCCTTACTACCGTGTTGAGAGTGAACCCAAATTGAGTAAGCTGATTGACGCTCTTCATGTAGATGAGTCTGAATTGGAAGGGATGGTATCCATAAAGATTGGAGTTCATGGTTTCCTTTTGTCTTTCCTGATGGAAAAAGCCCGAAAGTCCGTCGAGAAGGGTCACTGGGATGTGTTCAATGCCTTCTTAGCCATCTGTATCTATGGGATCATGCTATTCCCAAGTCATCCGGACTTCATCAGTATGGACGCTTGCCATATATTTGCCTCCAGAAATCCAGTGCCCACTCTCCTCGGAGACGTCTACCATTCGGTTCACAGCAAGAATGAAAACAGAAAGGGGAAGAACATGGCATGTTGTGCTCCTTTACTGTATAAGTGGTTCGCTAGCCATCTTCCTAAGTTAGGGCCATTCATTGATTCTGCTGAGTCTTCGCCTTGGTCTGCATGCTTGATGGGTTTGACTGTTGATGATATCATCTGGTTTGATAGAGATCTGCTGGGCAAAGATATTGTGTATAGCTGCTGTGGCTTTCCAAACGTCCCCTTGGTTAGAAGGAATGAATGTATCAACTACAATCCATCTCTGCTAGTACGACAATTTGGGTATGCACTACGAGGTCCTCCTGAAGAGGAAGAGATACAGGAATCTCTGTATCTCACAGGGTTGCTTGAAGGCGACACTTTGGTCAAGGTACAAAATGCTTGGAGCAATATTCACCGGAAGGAGAAAGTCTTGCTGGGAAAAAGCAATAACAAGGCCTTTGATCCGTATGTGACTTGGGTTCGAGAGAGGGCTGCCAAGTTTCTAATGCCATTTCCTGCCGTGGAACCATTGTGTGCTCCCGTGTACAAAGAGCCTACTATAGTTGATATTCAGAAATTCAACCAGGTACTCCAAGAGAAGGAAGAGCTACAAAACGCCAACGAAGAGTTGGAGAAAGAGATCGCTCAACTTCGGAAAGAGAAAAGTGAAGTCGTTTATACCTGCAAGAAGCAGACTGAGATGATCAACCGTCTAGGCTCCAACCTGACCAAAGAAACTGATGCTAGGGAACAGCTGAGATTGGACCTGAAGTCCGTACATGGCGTGTTGACAACCAAGAAACAGGATCTGGACAGAGTGTACCGGAAGCTTACCCAGTACGAGAGGGTCTGGAGCAGCACCATAGCCAAGTACAAAGAACGGGAAGAAAAGCTGAAGCAACGAGTAGCCGAGCTGGAAGCTCAGATTATGGTGAAAGACGAGAGTACAGAGGCTGAAGCCTCCCTACGACATGACGTCCAGTATAGATTGGCTGAGGCCGAGGCGATTTTGCAAGATTCTCAACTCCGGGCTGATGCTAAGAGAAGAAGAGTCGAGAACCATTCTGAAGAAGGTATTTCCAGGAGCGTTGCCGAGCACCTCCCAAAGTCCACCAGTCAGAAGGACCTGCTGACCCAGAGTTTGCTTACTCAGTCAGATCACTCCACTACAAAGAAGTTGATAGAAGATTTTCGTGCCCGTAGCCGCGCCTGATCTTTTGTATCTTTCTTTGTACATTTTATGCATTGGTATGCTGATCACCGCCAGGTCTGTTGGTTGGGGTCATGCCTTATTGCTTCAGTTGTATGTGATTACAGTTGTACGCTACCCGAGCGGGATTTTCAAATGAATATATGAGGGTTTCTTTTCCATGATTGGATCATAGGCTTTATTTGTCTCGGAAACTAGGATCGGGGGGAATCTCCCCAAGGCACAGACACACGTTTGCATTTGCATGAAGCATTTGCATAACGAGCACCTTGTCATTTTTTTTCTAACCTTTTGTGTATGCAGGTTGTTCCAGGATTGATCGAAGACCGATCCACCGCTATCCGACCAGAGCAAATCAAGCTAGAGCAATGGAACAAGTGCAAACTGACGTTCAGGAACTCCGAGAGAGGATGGACCGCTTCATGGAGCTCATGCAAATGGTCGCCAACGACCAAGACCAGCTCAGAACATTGGTCCAGCCTCTGATCTCAAGGGTCGACAGCAATGGCGTGCTTCATGGAGGGAGCGTTCCAACCCCTCCTCCTGTTGAAACTCCTTAGAATGGCATCCCCGTGACCGGGGGGGGGGGGGGGAATGGAAGTGGTAATGGTAATGTGATCAGTAACATCGGGCTCAATGTTAATACGACTGGCGTCGTCAATGGAAATTTTGAAGCCAATGGCAATGCTGGACTGGGCAACGGCAACACAGGTGCTGGAAATCTGTATGGGCCTCAGCCATGACTAGAAGATCGTCAAGAAGATCTGTTATCACAGAGGAGTGCTGAAGGAGAGATGACTGCTGAAGCACGTTTGAGGTTTAAGGCACTCGAGGACAAAATGAGGAATTTCGAGAACCTGAACACTATAGGTGTCGACATGTCTAAATTGGGATTAATTTCTGATTTCTAGGTGCCTCCCAAATTCAAGGTACCCGACTTTGAGAAGTACAAGGGCACCACTTGCCCTCGCGTCCACTTAAGGTCATACTACCAAAAGATGTCCGCTCACTCTGAAGATGAGAAGCTGCTGATGCACTTCTTTCAGGATAGCTTGTCCGGGCCATCCTTGGAATGGTACATGAGTTTGGAACCCACCAGTGTACGCACGTGGAAGGAACTTGCTGAGGCATTCATGCACCATTATCAGTATAACAGTGACGTGGCTCCGAACCGGGTTCAACTGCAGAACTTGTCACAGAGGAACAACGAAGGGTTCAAAGAATACGCCCAGCGGTGGTGTGAATTAGCAGCTAGAGTTCAACCGCCAATGGTTGAACGGGAGCTTGTTGAGATGTTTGTAGCCACTCTCCCCGGGGTCTATTACGAGAAATTGGTCAGCGGTATGTCAGGGAGTTTCTCAGATCTCATCATTACTGGCGAGCACGTTGAAAATGGGATCAAGTTGGGGAAAATTCAAGGTGGTGATATATCCTCAGCTGGAGGAGGAAAGAAACCATATGGTAGCAAAAGGCGTGAAGGAGAGACGAGCGTTGTGTCCAATGCTCGAAGGAAAGGTAAAAGCCAGCGCCAGCAGGTGGCTAGCATAACCATCCCTGCTGTCCAACAACCCCAGCCACAGCAGCCGCCGCAGCAGCAGCAGCCAAATCAGCAAGGATACCGAAAGTATCAGAACAGGGCACCTCTGTCAAGTCGTCACCTCGAGACACCGCCTATGTCTTATGCTCAGCTGTTACAAACTCTGCTTTAGTTACAGCTAGTCCAGAAAAGAACCCTGGCTCCCTTGACAGGGGCACCTCCGCAGGGTTATGATGCGAATGCTACATGTGATTTTCACTCGGGGGCACTTGGCCACACGATAGAAAACTGCAAAGCCTTCAAGCACAAGGTGCAAGATATGGTAGATGCTAAGATCATCAATTTCTCAGATAATGTGCCGAATGTCACAAAGAACCCTATGCCGAATCATAGGGGAGGTGGGGTGAATGCTATTATTGAAGACGAGAACTTGGATTTGTTGACCGATGTCAAGGACCTGAAGACACCGCTTAGCTTCGTTAAAGCCAAACTGATGAAGAGAGGTTTCTTTCCGGGCTGTGGAGAATTGTGTATGGGCTGTGCGACTCGTCCTGATGGATGTGAACAATTGATAGAGGGGATTCAGAGTATGATGACCGAAGGAATCTTGCAGTTTAGCCGAAGGGCCGAATGTGGATCTGGGGAGGTAATGCTGAAGCAAGATGATGAGGTTGCCACCATCACCATCCCTCGCCAGACAATAACCATTTCTGCACTCAGACCGCCCACAATTACCATCACCAAAGTTGGGCCGATACCTTTTAAAAGCACCAATGCTGTCCCATGGCACTATGGGGCAGACGTCTACTGTAACGGACAGAAGTTGGAACTAGAACCATCTGGGCGGTTAGTGGATAACCTAGTTGTAATTGGCGGAATCACGCGCAGCGGAAGAGTATTTGCTCCACCTGAGATTGTGGTGGACAAAGCAGACAAAGCTGAGGAAACAGATAAGGGAAAGAGCAAAGTCGTTGAGGAAACTCCTCGTGGGGTAGAGAAGGACTTACTTGTAAAGGACACTGAAGAGTTCATGAGGGTGATCAAGAAGAGTGATTACAAGATCATTGACCATCTTCATCAAACACCCTCGAAAATTTCAATCCTGAATCTATTGCTGTGTTCGGAGTCACATCGCAATGCGCTGTTAAAAGTTTTGAATGCCACGTATGTACCGCAGGAAATCTCGGTCAGCCAGTTGAAAGGGGTAGTAGCCCACGTGAACGCTGGAAACAGGTTAGGGTTCACTGACCTGGAGCTGACGCCGAAGGGAAGAAACCACAACAGCGCCCTGCACACCCAGTGATCTGGTTGTGAAGGCTTTTGATGGAACCAAGCGTCATGTCTTTGGAGAGGTAACTCTACCAATCTAAGTTGGGCCGGAAACTTTCGACGCAGTCTTCTACATCATAGACATCATGTCAGCCTACAACTGTCTCTTAGGCCGGCCATGGATCCATTATGCTGATGCCGTGACCTACACGTTGCACCAAAAACTCAAGTATGCTGTCGGAGGCAGCATCGTGATGGTATATGGCGAGGAAGACATAATGGTGAGCCATTTGTAGTCCTTCAAATATGTTGAGATGGATGGGGAAATCCACGAAACCCTATGTCAGGAGTTCGAAGCTGTTAAGGTCAAAGACGTGGCTCCAGTAATGACTGAGAAACCAGAGATGACTCTCTCTTCCTTCAAGGAAGCCCGAGCCGTTGTTCAAGCCGGATCTACCCCAGGCTGGGGGCAAGTGCTAGAAATACCTAACAAACAGGACAAGTTTGGGTTGGGATACTCTCCTACGGCTGAAGCCTCCTCTTCTCACAGTGCGTCGCGAGGTAAAGGGCCGGTCCAGTTTACCAGTGGCGGGGTGATATTTGAAAGTGTCAACGCAGTGTCTGAAGACGGCGAAGGCAGCGATTGTGACCTAGACTCTTGGATCCAGCCAAGCAAACCAGGCCAGAGCCTCACCAACAGGTCCATCAGGGATACCATCCAAGTGACATGCAAAGAGTAATGATTTACTTTCTCCAATTATTGTACAACCCTATGTCCTACCCGGGGCATAGTGGTTTTATTGTCAGGGCCTTGTGTGATTATGTACATGCATTTTACCAATAAATCAAAAGGCGTTTTTCTTCGTATTCAAATGTTGTGATCTCTTCTATTCCTGTTTTATATTTGTTTTGAAAAACAATAAAATGGAAATGGGGTTTGTGCTAACCTGCATATCCTTGTCTTAAGCTTAACCCTTGTTATTGCAGGATCCACATAGCAGATGACATCGACTCTGGACCTTCTACGACTCACTTCGACTTCGATTGCCCGATCTATCAAGCCAAAGAAGAGATTGATGAAGACGAAGACCTTCCCGAAGAGTTGGCCCGCTTATTGAAACAAGAAGAGAAAGTTATTCTGCCTCACGAGGAAGAGATTGAGATTGTGAATCTGGGTTCTAAAGAACTGGTCAGGAACGTCAGGATAGGGGTTGCATTGCAGAGTGATGTCAAGCAGAGATTGGTCGAGATGCTGAGAGAGTATAGTGACATCTTTGCTTGGTCTTACGAAGATATGCCCGGACTTGACACTGACATCGTGGTCCATCACTTGCCGCTGCGAGAAGATTGTCCTCCCGTTAAGCAGAAGCTTAGGCGGATACGACCAGATATGGCCGTTAAGATCAAAGAAGAAGTGCAGAAGCAGCTTGATGCTGGCTTCTTAGCGGTCACTACTTACCCACCGTGGGTCGCCAACGTAGTACCTGTACCGAAGAAGGACGGTAAGGTGCAAATGTGCGTCGATTATCGGGACTTGAATAGGGCGAGCCCTAAAGATGATTTTCCGCTCCCTCATATTGATGTGTTGGTCGACAATACAGCTCAGTTCTCCGTATTTTCATTCATGGATGGCTTCTCCGGCTACAATCAGATCAAGATGGCGCCAGAGGACATGGAGAAAACTACGTTTATTACACCTTAGGGAACATTTTGCTACAAGGTAATGCCTTTCGGTCTGAAGAACGTAGGGGCCACTTACCAACGAGCAATGGTTACTTTGTTTCATGAAATGGTTCATCATGAGATCAAAGTCTATGTTGATGACATGATTGCGAAATCCCAAACGGAGGAGGGACATCTGGTCAATTTGCTGAAGCTTTTTGAGAGGCTTAGGAAGTTCAGGTTGAGGCTGAATCCTAACAAGTGTACTTTCGGAGTACGGTTTGGAAAACTAATGGGGTTTATCATGAGTGAAAGAGGCATTGAGGTTGATCCTACAAAGATAAAAGCAATACAAGAAATGCCAGTGCCAAAAACTGAAAAAGAAGTTCGTGGTTTCCTGGGAAGAATAAACTACATTGCAAGGTTTATCTCTTAGCTCACAGCCACGTGTGAACCGATGTTCAAACTGTTAAAGAAAGATCAGGCGATTATCTGGAACGAGGATTGCCAGAAGGCATTTGATAAGATAAAACAGTATCTACAGGAACCTCCGATCTTGATATCCCCAGTGGCCGGACGACCCTTAATCATGTACTTGACAGTTCTTGAGAATAGTATGGGGTGTGTTCTCGGTCAGCACGACGAGACGGGCAGAAAAGAGCATGCCATTTACTATTTGAGTAAGAAGTTCACAAACTGTGAATCTCGTTACTCGATGCTGGAGAAAATGTGTTGTGCACTAGCCTGGGTTGCCGAACGTTTACGACAGTACATGCTTGTTGTACCCCAAAATTTGACCAACATTCATTTACCCATCAAGTGTTTGAAGGTTGATACCTTCACCAGAGAACTCAAGAGATCCTCAGAGGAATTGGTTGAAACCAAGGGTTGTGTGCCTCATAACTTGAGAGTTGTGGGAGCTCCTCAGATAATTCTGAGACTGTGAGAATGAACTTGAAGCTTTGAGAAAGTTTATGAGATGTCTTGAAAGCCATCATGAAGCCTAGAGAAGTCATTGTACAAGAATTCAGAAGATTCATCCATGAGTGGTAGAATTAGGGTTTGACTGGGTCAACCCTAGGTCAACTGATGATGTGGAAAGGGTTGAGACCTAATCCAAGGGCCATGTGATCATGGAATGATATATTGAGATACTATAAGGATAATTCCTAGACCAACTCATCATGATTGAGGAGTTTGAGAAGTTTTAAGCTAGGGTTTCTAAGGATTGACAGTGTAAAATCCCCTAGTTTGATCCCTATCTTCCAGGACGTTTTAGCTCAAGATGTGATTGTCATCTAATCTTCCCCACAACATGAATGTTGTATAGCTTGTTCTTAGCTTTAATTTTAGTGGTAGAAGTCCTTGATAGGATTTGTGGAGCTCAAGTTATGGTTTTGACAAATTACAGGTCATCTGGGGTATGTGAATCTGGGTCCTTGAAAGTCACCCAACTTGCAGACAACCTTTACCCTAGTAGGATGATTCCTATGGATTCTTGGTCAACATGAGTGTTTAAGAGCATCTTCTTAGCTTTCTAGATAGTACTATAAGTCCTTGATAGGATTTGTAGAACTCAACTTATGGCTTTGACAAGCCAAGAGCACTTTGGTCATTTGGAAGTTATAGGTCATTTCAAGCATAAGGCCATATCTCCTACTTCCAAGCTTCAAATGGAAAACTCTTAAACATAAAACTTGCTTAGAATGATGTTTTAAGGCTAGTAGAGAGGTCTTGAGATGTTGAAAAGGCTCATATCAAAAAGTGATGAAAATGGCCTAAAAATGAGGCATAAGTTAATTCAAGTGAAGTTGAAAATCATAAATCATAAGCTACAAGTCCAAACCATGTCATGTAATAGGTCATTTTGACTCTAAATGACATTCTAAGAACAATGGTTCAGCCACAATTTTGATTTGAGGCTTGGATCATAGGGCTACTTTGGAAAAGTCTTACTTGCATAATAAGATACCAAACCAAAACAAGGAAAAACTCATTAAACAAGGAAGATATGCATTGTATCTCATCCAAAATATCATGTGGGGATAAAATCAAGTTGGTTGCAAAGGTTACAAGGGTTTGGCATGATATACCATGTTATGAGAAATGAAAATTCAAAATACCATTGCATGAAAAGATCAAATTCTCATGGGAAGGTCCTAGATGATTCTAGGGGGTTCTAGATTGTTCTAAACCTCTCTATATAATAAGTGCAACTTGCATTGAGGCAAGGTTGGTGTTGATTGTGGTAGATAAGAGAGTGTGAAATCATAAAGCTTCATTTGCAAATTACATTGAATCTCTTGATTCTTCTTCATTGATATCTCTTTTTTCTTCACAAACCTTCTCCATAAACATTTCTGAGTGTGTTCATATTGATTTGCAACTCCATTGATGAAGATTTGAAGGTATTCACATTGAAGTTGCAAGAAGGCAAATTACATTGGATCTTGAAGTACAAGCTCTCTCCTCCAAATCTTGTGCAAACAGAAGAATATTCATCATCTAGGGAGTGTTCTTGAGGAGTTACAAGGCCTGAATTGAAGAGTTTCATCACCTACCATTCCAAGAAGCCAGGTATGCAAAACCATTTCTACACCTCAATCTAGGCATGGCTAGGGTAAATTATTAGTGTAAAACTGCTAGAGACAATTCGGTGGTCATTTTTGATGAGTTTGAGACCAATTGGAGAAGTTTCATTAATGGATGTCATTTCTTGATGGAGTAAGAATGAGTGATATATTGAGTGTTAAGGCAAGATTTATGGCTGATTTTAATGAGTGTAACATGAGGATCATTTTTATGTAAAGATAGCTGAGTTTGGTTGAGGTCGAAAATGGATCATATTTTGAGATTGGTTTGGTTATGCATTCGGGTTTGAAGATAGAGAGTGTTTCATTGAAATCCAAGATCATAGCCGTGTTCATGGTAAAATTCTGAGCAAATTTGGTCTTTACATCATGTTGATTGATGCTGAAATGAGGGAGAACGAATGAGAGGAAGTTCTGTTGCATGGATGTGTTTTCATGGTGATTTTCTGAAAACCCTAGTCTTAAGGAAGAAGAAGATCGCTCGCCCGTTGGATTGCACGCTTGACCTTGACTCTAAAACTGATCCTATGGCCCAGATTCAAACGCGAACGAGAGGGAAAGCCAGCACGCATATGAAACGCGGCGTTTCATTAAAACGCCTCTGCTGGGCTTAAGTGGAATTTCTATCCAAACCCCCCAATTGAGGCCCAACCCATTTTTTAACTATAATTCATTGCTCTTTGCACCGCGCTATTTCCATTTTCTTTGTGATTTTTATAATTGTTTTTTCTGATTTTAAATGGGCCTGGCACTTTTCTTTTCACACCTCCCAGTTAAGCCCAAGCGCGTAAATGAACTGGATATTATTACTTTCTGCACCCATTCTCATCATGATCATTTTATTTTTACTCCAAATTTTCTCAATCTTTAAAAAATCCATATTAAATTGAAAAATGAATATTTTTTAATGGGAGTTTTTTATCCCTTTTCACATTTTTGTCAAGAAAAATATAAAATCATAAAATCGCCATTTTATTCCATTTTAATATTTTTTGCATATTTTTCATTTTAATTGCTTTTTAATGCTTTTTAGTTGATACCTTAATTTGTAGAATTTAGTTTAGGTAGATCGCTTTAGATTTTTAGGTTAATCTTTTTAGGGTAGTTAGATACATGTTTTAGGTTCCCCCTGGATTAATTCCATATTTTTGTGATGCTTTTTAGGATAGTTTTGATTAGATAATTCTAGGTTGTGTAGAATTAGGTTAAAACTTCAACATAGGTCCATAATAACTTTAGATTTTGGGTTTTTAGGACAATTTAGACTATGGGGCATATATGGGTATTAAGGGTAGGTATGTAGGATCCCTTAGAAATTATATTAGGATTTAATATAATAGTATGCTATTTTTAGTTGATTTTTGTATTGGTTGATTGTTTGTGTTGCCTTTAGGGCATGTTTGCTTAGTTGCTTTGCTTTGTGGGCTTGGAAAGCTTGGTATCTCATTGTGGAGCATTGTGGAGCATACTAGAAGACTTGAAGATGCATTAAGGAGCTTGAGAGCTTGTTCTTCTTTTCTTTTCTGTTGTTTTAGGGTTAGGAATTAGGAAGAGCTTAGATGTAGATAACTTCTTTCTCAAAACATGGATGGTATCATTCACCTCCATTCCTCCCTATGATTCAAAGTCCTTCCATGGTATACACCTCTCTCCTTTGGAGGGATAAGTGATATACCTAGGAAGTAGAACTTTTGAGGGAACTATTCCTTTGATGTTGAACCCTTATAGGTCACCTTTGGTGATCAAATAATCAGTTCAATATCCCCTAGTTTATCCAGTAAGTGATTTTCTCTGGTTTTGATTATCTTGAGAGAGGTTGAGCCTGAGCATGAAGATGAAGACTTCATTGAAGAGTATTGAAGAGGATGAATCCTTGAGCATTTCCATTCCAGCTGAAGCTTGAAGAGAAACAAGAGCAAGTTGATACTTGAAGATCCCTGAAGATTGAGTGAAGCCTGAAGGTGGAGCTGATCAAGAAGCTGAAGCTTAAGGGAGAAGATGAGTTGAAACTCATGTTGTAGGGTTGAAACCTGGAAAAGCAAACTGATGTTTGTCAAGTGATTGAAGTTTGAAGACTGAGTTGCTGTTGGAGAAGCTGAAGCTTGAAGTTGAGAGAGGAGCTTTCTTCTGTTTTTCTTTTCTGTATTGTGTGTTTTGTTTGATTTGTTTGATGCATTAGAATAAGTTCATCTAGAATAGGTAGAATCTAGGAGCATGATTACATTAGAGGTCGAGTTGCTCCCTCTGCTTGTATTGTTACTGCGTGGCTTTGCTTGCGGGTATTCGGTAGAGCCCAGCTCCCTTGCCCATGTGGTTTGTTTGCCTGATGGCATTTCATTTCATTTTATCTGTATGATTGTAGTTTACTGTTTATTGCTTGATAGCATGTTGTTTATATTTCAGTATGATTACTGTTACTTCATTCTGGCTTGAGGTTGAGATGAGCTTGTGGAGGATGAAGCCCCACACACATTTCCTCCCTCACTTGCATTGCATGCATTTTACTGTTAAGCTGATGCTTTGTCTGTTTTGGTGTATCATTGACATGATCCCTTAGGACTCTCATTTCCTTTGATAAGGATTTGATGATAGAATTTTAGGTTGAAACCTATGCATGACAACTTCTAGGAGTTCCCTGTTCAAACCTCAACCATAGGATGAATCCATGGCATGATAACAGTAGGACTTGATAGTCTCCCTCCTAGTTGGGCCTGTTCTCTTCTCATCTCAAAACAGTTTAAGATACGGTAATCATGAATGATTTCTTTCGTACGTTACGAGCCTTAAGCTATCTGAGAAAGGATTGTGGGAGAGTTTCTTTTCCACAGTCTGGATGTTTAGTATGGTACCCTTTGGGTGACATGCGACGCATTCACTCTCAGGTCATAGTCTCTAGTGCGGTTGAAATCGCAAACACAATAAAAAACACTTCTTTCGTAAAAGACAGGAAATAAACTGTAGTTTCCCGAACTACGTATGCTCTGATCTCTCATGCCTGTTGAGAGTACGTAGGCACAAGATGGCGATGTCTTGGTGAGCTACCTTCCCCCATAACCCTTCGTAGGCCGAACTACGTTGACTCTGATTTCTCATTCTCTGATGAGAATACGTAGGCATAAAGTGCGACGCTTTGCCGAGTCATTTTTCTTTTCTTTTTCAGCCAGCCTTGATAGGTAGATAGAATAAAACCAACCCGTCCAAGTAAACATAACAAGCGTGGATCCCGTCGAGTACGACGGACGTGAGGGGTGTTAATACCTTCCCCTTGCGTAACCGACTCCCGAACCCAGACAATGGTTGCGATGACCTTGTCTCACCCTTATTCGTCAGGTTTTTCCGATCGTTTCCTTTCCCGCTCTGAGGGATAAATAACGAAAGGTGGCGACTCTTCTGTTATGCCGGCACCTTATTTTCGCGCAAGCGACAATGCTCAACCACACAACCATGCTAATTTCGAAGATGGATCTGATCAAGTACATCTTCGAGAAGCAATCGCTTTCGGGCAGGATTGCCAGATGGCAAATGGTGTTGACGGAATATGACATTCAGTATGTTTCCCAGAAGGCCATCAAGGGAAGTGTATTGTCTGAATACCTTGCCGAACAGCCGATCGAAGATTATCAGCCGATGAAATTTGAATTCCCTGATGAGGATATCATGTTTCTCAAGGTGAAAGACTGTGATGAACCGTTGTCCTCCGAGGGGCCAGATAGGAAGTCCTAGTGGAAGTTGATATTTGATGGGGCGGTTAATTCTTACGGAAGTGGCATTGAGGCGATCATCACGACTCCCCATGGATCCCACATCCCGTTCACCACTAGACTGACGTTTCCGGTCACCAATAATGAAGCAGAGTATGAAGCATGCATCATGGGTCTAGAAGAAGCAATTGATTTGAGAATCAAGAACCTAGATGTATATGGTGACTCGGCACTTGTGATCAACCAGATTAAAGGGGAGTGGGAGACTCGCCAATCGAATTTGGTGCCGTACATGAATTATGCCAGAAGGCTGCTTCCGTTCTTTGATCGAGTGGAACTCCATCATGTGCCTAGAGCTGAAAATCAGATGGCTGATGCCTTAGCCACGTTGGCTTTGATGTATAAAGTCAATTTTTGGAATGAAGCTACAAGGATTGTCCTTTCTCGTCTTGATAGACCTGCATTTGTCTTTGCGATCGAGGAAGCCTCCGATGGCAAACCATGGTTCCATGATATCCAGACCTTCCTTATGACTAAGGAATATCCTGCGGGAGCGTCAACCCAGGATAAGAAGACTCTGAGGAGGCTGTCTGGAAATTTTTATCTCAATCCAGATGGAGTTTTGTATAAAAGAAACCATGATCTCGTGCTACTCAGATGTGTAGATGAGAAAGAAGCGAGTATGCTCATGGAAGAAGTCCATGAAGGCACATTTGGTACGCACGCCGGTGGACATGCTATGAGAAGAAAGATCCTGAGAGCAGGATACTACTGGCTGACGATGGAGTCGGATTGCTTTAAATTCGCGAAGAGATGTCATATATGCCAGATTTATGCGGATAAGATTCATGTGCCGCCGTGCCCGTTGAATGTCATGTCCTCCCCGTGGCCGTTTTCCATGTGGGGCATTGACATGATAGGCAAGATCGAGCCCACTGCATCTAACGGTCATTGCTTCATTTTAGTAGCCATCGACTACTTCACCAAGTGGGTGGAGGCAGCCTCGTATGCTAATGTGACCAAGCAGGTGGTGGCTAAATTCATAAAGAGGGACATCATCTGTCGTTACGGAATTCCCGAGCGGATCATTACTGATAATGGTTCGAATCTGAATAACAAGATGGTGAAGGAGTTATGCCAAAGTTTCAAGATTGAACACCACAACTCGTCTCCTTACCGGCCGAAGATGAATGGCGTCGTTGAAGCGGCCAATAAAAACATTAAGAAGATCGTACAGAAGATGGTTGTGACCTACGAGGATTGGAATGAGATGTTGCCATTTGCACTACACGGTTATCGTACAACGGTACGTACATCAACTGGGGCAACTCCTTTCTCACTGGTGTACGGTATGGAAGCTGTCCTACCGTTAGGAGTTGAGATCCCTTCTTTACGAGTTTTGGTTGATGTGAAACTCGATGAGGCAGAATGGATTAAGAACCGACTAAACCAACTCAGCCTGATGGACGAGAAGAGGTTAGCATCGATTGCATATGGTCGTCTGTACCAAAGCCGAATGAAGAAAGCCTATGACAAGAAGGTACGTCCTAGAAGCTTTCAGACGGGTGATCTCGTCCTGAAGAAGATTCTTCCTTCACACTCCGATCACCGGGGCAAGTGGACTCCCAATTACAAAGGTCCGTACATCGTCAACAAGGTCTTCTCGGGAGGAGCCTTGTTGTTATCCACGATGGATGGCAAAGATTTTGCATCCCCGGTGAACGCGGACGCAGTTAAAAAATACTTTGCTTAAAGAATGACCCGCTGGAAAGAAAAAGAATATCCAGGCAAAAATGGGGCATCCCGGTGAACCATAAAAAAAGAAAAGGGTTCGGGCAAAAATTAGAGATATGAAAGAAAAGAATGTACACCCGCAAAGTCGAAAACCCGGATGGGCGACTTTGGAAAAAAAGGGTATCCCGGTGATTCCGAAAACCCGAAAGGGCGATTCAGGCAAAAGTTAGGGATTTGAAAAAGCAAATGACTGCGTCCCGCGTATGGACTGTCTTTGTTTAGTGGTTTGGAAGACCTGAGGGCCGTTTATCCGAATCAATCTCTTCTGAAGCTGAAGCGTCGGAGAGGTATCAAAGTCGAGTGGGTCATAGAGGGATCAACTCATAGTGTTCGTCTACGCCGCATTGCCGACATTTGTGTATATACTGATGTATATTTATGTTTTATGTTTTTGCGCAGCTGCCTCATTCCAGGAGCTTGCATCTGTTGTAAAACATTTTCACCCATTCAGGGGTTCGTCATCAATAAAATATATATTATTCAGCAATTCTGTTTGCTTGTTTAGCATCTATCTGTTTTGTTTGCAAAAAAGAACGCCGATGTTTTTGATAAAATGCGCATACATAAACTTACTGGCCTAGGCCACTGATTGTTGAAACAATGAATTACTTGAACATTGCCGTGAGATGATAACCTTGATAGGTCCCTTTGAGAAGGGTATCTTGTCTGTTTGTTTGTGTTGTTGTAGGTATAGCCTATTCCGGGCAGTACGCCATATGCGTTCCCAAGCAGGATGATTCCTTCTTCTCCAGCAAGTTCAGTGGCATCTCCCCACGGAGTCTGAACATGGGACTAAGAGCATTGATTTCTCTCCCCAAACAGAGAAGATTCTCTCCCCAATCAGATGTATCCTGAAGGAACGTCATCTCCCAGGCTGAGTCATACAATTCAGTGTGCAGTTTTCTCATGAAAGACTATCTGCAAGTATGCAGCGCTCGATAGTTCAGACTGAAGTCTCCAGTGGAATTGAAATTCCCCACAAAATCGTACTCTCCCCAGCAAGCAGGATGATTCCTTCTTCCCCAGCCGAGCTGGCAGTTCCCCAAAAGAGTCGAGTTCTTGGAAAGCGTTCAGGCCATGAGTGGTGCTCCCCAGTAGAGTGTTGAATAGCTGATGCTGTATTTCCCCATCGGAGTCGTTATCTCCAGGAAAGTTTTGTTGCGAAGGCCGTGCAGTTTATTTCTGCAATTGACATAGTTTTCCTCGACAGTTGTGGTTCGTACACCTAGATGAGAAGGCCCAGGTTCTCGTAGAACTTTGTTCCCCTGCAGCAGTCAACTGAAGTTCGTTTCCCCAGGAGGAGTCCAATTGAGATTGGTGTGACTTCTTCTCCTCAGCAGGATGATTCCTTCCTCCACCAGAGTGGTTCTTTCTCATTGACAGGAGGATTCTCCCTTCAGCATTTATTTTGCTGATAGGGTCATAGCATTTTGCACGATTGCATAGCATTTACCCTAAACGCGTAGCATTTCCACCGTATGGAGCATTGCGCCATTGTCAAAGCATATGCATATGAAACATGAGCTAGGTCATTACCGTTCTTGTTTTGCAGGTGTTCCTTCGTAGAATGGTTTGCTCAAGGTGATTCTTGAATTCTCTAGCGAAGGTGTTTGCTTAAGATGATTCTTAAAACCCCCATTGAAGTCGCCAGAGAGGGTTGCTCAAATTGATGCTTAGAATTCCCGGCAGAGTGTTTTCTCAAGATGATTCCTGAAATCTCCAGCATAGTTATTGGTTCAGGGTGATTCTTGAAGTCCCCGGCGGAGTTATTTGTCCAAGATGATTCTTGAAGTCCTCAGCAGAGTTGATTCACCCATAATGATTTCTGGATCTCCGAAGCAAAGTTACTTGATAGTTCTCCAGAATCCCCAGCGGAGATGTGTCATCCCCAGCAGGTTTGAACGGAGAAGTTGAAATTTCCCTTGAAGACTTGATGATTGAAGTCTGGCACTAGTGCCAAATTCACTGACTTACTGAGGAAGTCCAACTGCAATGCCGAAGCATTTAACTCAGCTGACGCGGAGTGCCTAATGGTAGAAGATTGTATATCCCTATTGACCCGTGAATGACTAAAGATCCGATTTCAGGACTTACTGATGAAGTCCGACTGCAAGGCCGAAGCAGCTCTTCTAGCTGACGCAGAACGCCCGACGGCAAAATCAGCCATCCTTCACCAGTTACCGAGTAACCGATGATCCCTTATTGACTTACTGATGAAGTCCGACAAAGATGTTGTCGATGTTCCTAGCGACATGATAAGTCCATAGGCGACGATAAGGAATTCTTCTTCTATGACACAGAACGCCTGACGGCATAATTAACCATTCATTACCAGTTACCGCGTAACCGGTGACCCCTTGATGACTTGAGGACGAATATCTACAACAAGATCAGATGATCATCCTGACTGAGATTTGAGATTAGACCTTTCACTGGTTACTGTGTGAACAATTCCCCAGCGAGTTGTCATGCAACTGTCATGCTCAGTTTTTGAAGATGTTCCTACCAATCAAAGTACAGTTTACCTGTACGGTTGGCAAATCATCAGTTACCGTGTAACCGGTGATCCCTTGATGATTTGAGGACGCAATGACATCAGATAAATCATAGAATCATCCTGATGGAGATTCAGATCAGTATTTCTCCAGCTAGTTGCCGTGCAGCTATTATTTCAGTTTTCGAAGATTTGTTCCCATCAGAGTACCGTGTACTTGTGCAGTTGGCAAATTTTCGGGTTTGTTGGTATTCAACCATCTTTTACCTTGATTGTTTGAGAGCTATTCGCTTCTCACCCTGTTAGGTCCAAGACGTTTGAATAGGGGCAGCTGTTGCACCCTAAAATTTGCCCAACATTTCTTCACCTAGCTTGTGTTTCATTTCATTCACATTAGCATTATCATTTGCATTTCATTGACATGTGTGCAGGAGATCAAGAGGTATGATTACCAATCAAGAGCTATAAAAGACTATGTATCTAGCTGGGAGGCTTATTCAGGTGTTGAAGGGTTGATATCCTTGTCAGAGAAGTTAAAAGATCCTCAGAGAGAGTGATTGAAGCCAAGAGGGTGTGTCTCCTAACTTGAGCGTTGTGGGAAGTCATCAGATGATTCTGAGGCCATGAAGATGGACTTGAGGTTTTGAGAGAGCTCATGAGAAGGTTTGAAGATCACTTTGAGGCCTAGGCAGGTCATTGTGCAAGATTAAGAAGGCTCAGCCATGAGTGGTGTAGCTAGGGTTCGACTGGGTCAACCCTAAGTCAACTGAGGATTTGAAGAAGGTTGAGACCTAATCCAAGATCCATGTGATCATGGATTGATACATTGAGATGTTATAAGGATGATTCCAAGGTTAACTCATCATGATTGAAGAGTTTGGGAAGTTGTGATTATGGGTCATTTATGATTATAGGTCATTTTCACCAACTTAGACACCTCAAATGAAATTTTGTTCAACTTGAAGTTGCTCAAAATGGGGTTTTAACCTTGACCATGCATCAAAGAGACATTGAAATGGCTCAAGGAAGGATTTGGTTCAAGAAATTTTTAAAAAAGAAGAATTAAAGGCATTTAATGACCAAAAATTGAAATAATTCATTTTGTGTCCAAACAAGGCAAAATAATAAGTCATTTTGAATGGAAAAATCATTTTAGAAACTTTGGCAATGCTAGAATTTTGGTTTGAGGTCAAATTCATGCCATTTCATTTCATTTCTTCATGATGAAGCAACATAACCAACATGAACCATTGGCTTGCAAACAAGGAAATAATCATAACAAACCAATTCAATATCTCATGAGATGAATTTTCCAAGCATTTTCATGCCCAAACAGAGCCAGAATCATGACTAGTGTGGATGACATTTTGGAGAGAAATTGAAATTGCAAAATCTCATTTGGGTGGTTACAGAACTTTCTAGATGATTCTAATGAGTTATATATATGATTTGGAGTGTGTTCAACCATTTTTTTGGAAGCATTTGAAGCAGGAAGCAGAGAGAGCAACTGAAAACTCAGAGCTGCAACTCAAGATCGTGTTTTGAGATTGAAGAGGAATCAAGCCAAATTGAGGTGTGCATTGGCTTCAGAGGAAGATTTGGAGTGAATCTGGATCATTGTGGAGGAGGAATCGAGCAAGAATTGCACCTGTTCTTCATCTGAAACCAGGTTTGTACACATCAAATTTGTGCTTAATTTAGGGAGAGATAGCTAGAAACTTGCATGTGGTTAGGTTCTTATCATGACATAGATGGATTTTGGTACGAGAATTTGATGGATAGAGACACTTTAGGCCATGGATCATTTTCTGTTGAGGTTGATATCTCAAAATTCTTGAAGGAATAATCATGATTGGATAGTGGAAATTGATTAGTGAGAAGTGTAGATTACATTAGGATCATTATTGTTGAGAATTGTGATGATCAAGATTTGGTGTATTTCTGAAAATCCTATCGTGTTTGAAGTTAGAGAAGGAATTAGTAAAATTGGAGATCGGATTCGTGTTCAGGAGGAAAAATTGAGTAAGATTGGGTATTGGTTTGACATTTTTGATGACCTGAGACGAGCACCTCACCGGAGAAGACGGTGGCGCTGCAACTCAGGCCACCGTCTGAGAACTCCCTCCATCTCAGTTTGAAATTGGGGACGAAGCACATTGGCCATTGGATGAAGGGTGGACCTTTGAATCAGGCAATGGATGGATGGCCACGATTGGCTTTCAAACTCTGAAGAGAGACTCTGAATGAAACGCACCGTTTCATTAATTGGAATGGTTTGGGATTAAGGATCCAAGTGATATCCACACCCCTGTTTTGGCCCAATCTGTGAATTGAACTGGAATGATTTGCTATTCAGCACGCAAGTTTCATCATTTTCTTTTATTTTTCTTTATTTTTCATCATTTCATATAGTTTAGAGAATAATTCATAATAAATAGGAAAATAACTCAAATTGATCCAATTTTTTTCCCCCTGACTCATGAGTGAGTCTAGAATTTTAGGAAATTGAAAGATTATGGATTCATGCATTTGTGATTTTAATTGCATTTTTTGTATTTTAATTGATATTAATTTCATTATGGTTGATACCTTGTCTTGTGAAATTTTGTGTGATCATTTGATGATGATTCTTGAGATGATTTTTTGTGTGTAGTTAGCTTAGACATGTATGCTCCCATAGTATTTTTCTCACATTTTTGTGATGAAATTAGATGAGGTTTTTAGATTGAAACTTTAGGTTCTCTAGTTTTAGGGTTTAACCTTAGTACCTCATAGTTTAGAATTTAATTCTAGGACTTATTGGATGATTTAATCTCTGGAATTAACATGATAGAGTCATGATTGACTTAGGTTCCCATAGTTATTTTTGTAGGATTTTACAATTGGTTTTAGTATTTTAGTTGGAATTAACATTAGTACTAGGTTTTAGGTGATCATAACTTGCTAATTCAACTAGAATGACTTCTTTAGTTCCCTTAGATTAGGGTTTTGCTTCTCTTGCTCTTGGATGATGATGGAGGCATGTGTGGGCTGCTGTGGAATGCATGGTAGAGCTTGGACTTGAAGTTTTTCTCTTCCTTTGGTGTAGTTTGTTTAGGGTTAAGGATTAGGGTTTTAGGGAGATCTCTTAGACTAGATTTTCTTCCTTCATAAAACATGGAAGGTGTTGATCACTTCCATTCCTCCCTATGATGTAAGGTCCCATTGTGAAGGCCTCATCCCTCCTTTGGTAGGATGATTGGCTCCTCACAAATTGGAAGAACCTTTGAGGGTGTCTTTCCTTGATGGTGGAGTGCTTAGAGGTGACCTTTGGTCTTCACTTTGCTTTTCACTATCCACACCTTGCTCTTGTTAGATGAATCTTTCTCCTTTGCTAGAGGATGAAGTACCTTGCTAGAATATTGAAGATGCTAGAGGTTGCCACTTCCCTGTGTTTGAAGATTGTCTTGGAGCTGAAGCTTGAGGATCAAGAAGAACAAGTTGACACTCTTGTGAAGTGGAGGGAGCTGAAGCTTGAAGAAGATGAAGATCAAGTTGATACTTGTGATTGATGTATTGAAAGCTTGAAGAAGCAAGTTGACATTTTCTATTGAAGATGATAGCCTTGAAGAATAGTTGCAGACTGAGGACTGAACTGCTGTTAGAGGATTGCTTTGCTGTGAAGGCTGTGGAAGCTGTTGATCTGCTTTCTTTCCTGTCTGTTTGCTTTCTGTGCAGCTGTATTGATGTGACTTGTGTGATTTGCTTGATGCATTAGAATGAGTTCATGTTTAGACTGAATTAAGCTAGGAGCATGAATGCATTAGAGGTTGTGTTGCTCCCTCTGCTTGTATTTTTACTGTATGGCTTTGCTTGCGGGTATTCGGTAGAGCCCAGCTCCCTTGCCTATGTGGTTTGTGATTTGCTGGATGGCATTTTATTTTTTCTGTATGATTGCAGTTATTCATATCTGGCTTGAGGTTGAGATGAGCTTATGGAGGCTGATGCCCCACACACATTTCCTGCCTCACTTGCATTGCATGCATTTTACAGTCGTTTACCGTTTATTGTTTAAGCTGATGCTTTATCTGTTGCTGTTTATCATTGATATGATCCCCTAGGAATCTCACTTCCTTTGATAAGGAAGTGATGATTAGAACTTTAGGTTGAAACCTATGCATGATAACTTCTAGGAGATCCCTATTTCAAACTTCAACCATAGGATGAATCCTTGGCATGACAACATTAGGACTTGATAGTCTCCCCGTAGTTGTCCATCTCTCTTCTCATCTCAAACAACAGTAAAAAACGTAATAAAGGCAAGTTAGTATAAGCGCGTTACGAGCCTTAAGCTACTTGGGTAATGATAATTGAGCGGCCTCCTCTCAATTGTCTAGAATGTTTAGTATACATCCTTTGGACGATATGCGACGCATTCATTCCCAGATCATAGTCTCTAGTGCTGTACAAACTACAGACAACTAAAAAAGACTTCTTTCGTAAAAGACAGAAAACAAACTTCAAACCTTTTTGCCCCGTGGGCCCATAATTCAAAGGAAGCTTTTCTGAAGAAAAGAGTGTCGTTAACTCCCAGTTCTACCACAAACGGTAACACCTGAGTCTCCAAGGGTCGAGCTGCGTACACCAAACTGCTGGAACTGTTTGTTAACCCTTCTCGAAAAAACAGATGAATCTGAATTCCCGTAATCCGTATTATCCCGAACTACGTAAGCTCTGATCTCTCATACCTGTGGAGAGTACGTAGGCACAATATGATGTATTGGCGAGCCACCTTCCCCGTAACCCGTAGTTAGGCGAACTACGTTGACTCTGATTTCTCATTCTCTGATGAGAATACGTAGGCATAAAGTGCGACGCTTTGCCGAGTCATTTTCTTTTCTTTTCAGACCAGCCTTGATAGGTAGATAGATAAAACCAACCCGTCAGATAAACACAACGAGCATGGATCCCATCGAGTACGATGGACGTGAGGGGTGCTAATACCTTCCCCTTGCGTAACCGACTCCCGAACCCAGACAATGGTTGCGATGACCTTGTCTTATACCTTTTCGTCAGGTTTTTCCGATCGTTTCCTTTCCCGTTCTGAGGGATAAATAACAAAAGGTGGTGACTCTTCTTTTTTGCCGGCACCTTATTTTCGCGGTAGCGACAGGGACCACCAAAGGATGAAGAAGTGCAAGAATCTTTGTAATTTACTAGTATAGCTAACCATGATATTCTGGCAAGAGTTGTTGATGCGTGAAGAAAAGTTCACAAGAAAGGGAAGCTTTCCTTGGGTAAAGGTGACTGTAGAGCCTATGATTCTTACGTCGAATGGATCCAGAAGAGGGTTAAGGAGATACTATTTACTTTCTCTATTGAGGAACCTTTATATCCTTTGGTAGTTGAGGAGCCAACGACGATTGATATCCTGAGGTACAACAAGCTTTAGGCAGAGAAGGAAGAGCTGCACAAAGAGAATGAAGAATTGAAAAAGGAAATCAGTCAGCTGAAGCATGACAAGAATGAAGTTGTCCACTTGGCTAAGATGAATATAGAAACATTAACCAAGAAGGAGAATGAGCTATCTGAGGAGATCAAAAATTAAAGGAGTAATTTGGCCAGGATATGAAGAGTACTAGTAGCCTCTTAAAGCATAGAAAGAAGGATTTGGGCAGAGCTTATATGGAGATATCCAAATTCAATGATCAGTGGAACGCTACAGTAACTACCAACAAAAATAGGGAAGATGAACTTCACAACCAGATTGATAAGCTAAAGGTGCAGCTCAGGGTCAAAGAAAGAAGTTTAGGTAGAATCATCCCGCAGATATACAAGTGAGCAGAAACTACAAGAAACTTTGTCAGCTTTTGAAGAGCTCAATATTCAGGCAGAATTGAAGAATCCTAGGCTTGAATGTGTCTTTTATGATGATGCTTGGGAGAAATATTGTCAGTGTTTGAGAGATGTTATACACAGAAGAGATGTCCTTATCCAAGAACTTATTGCAAGACCAGAGCATCTAGACACAAAGAAGCTGCTTAAGGAAGCCCAGACTTGGTGCAAGGAGCATAGTGGTTGGGGAGGGTTATCTTCAGTTAATGATGTATCTCAGTAGTTTTTCCTTTCTTGTATTTGATCATTACCAGACTTGTTGGATGAGATCACAAGATCTTGTATTCAATTTCACTTCTTATTTGTGGATTGTATATGCTGACTTATTATTCTCATTTTATTTATGAGCAAAGCTTTTAATTATTCCATCTATCTTTATCGCGTGTTTATTTGTGAAACTAGAATCAAGGGGAAGATCTCCCTGCAACATATAAATATGTTTGCATTCTGAATTAGCATATTCATTTGCATAACAGGTGTTCTCGGTGGCTTTACTCTTATATCTGCTTGGTTTTCTTTATCAGTTGACAGGATTGCAAAATCTAGTTTCCTCAGATATTCAATTTGAGGTAATCAGCAAAGGATCATAGGATCAAGTTCAGACTGAGCTTCAGGAAGTTAGAACGTGCATGGCTCAATTCATGGAGTTGATGCAGAATGTAGCTAATGGACAAGAACAGTTAAAGACTTTGGTCCAACCTTTGATAGCACAGGTTGATGAAGTTGGTGTTCTACATGATGGAATTGGTTTGGTCCCTCCTCCTAGAAGTGATGTCGGTTCTCAAGGTGATAACGGGCATGCTGTTGTTTTACCTCTGAGCGGAGGCGTTGTTAATGGTCCTTGTAACGATGCTAGTGTATATGTAGTACATGGGGCTGTTGGCCCACAGTGGGAGGAGGATCATCAAGATGATGTATTTTCTATGCGAGATATGGACGCTGGTCTTCCGCCGGAGGCTGACAAAAGGTTTAAGCTGATTGAAGAAAAGATGAAGGCTTATGAGAATCAAAACTCATTAGTCCTTGATATGTCAGATTTGGGATTGGTTCCAGGGGTAATAATCCCACAAAATTTAAAATGGCGAACTTTGACAAGTATAAGGCGACAACCTGTCCTAGGACTCATATCTGTGCATACTATAGAAAGATGTCTGCATATTCTGATGACGAGAAACTTTTAACGCACTTCTTTCAGGATAGTTTGGTAGGACCATCATTGGAGTGGTACATGGGGTTGGAGATAACCCATGTCAGAAGCTGGAGAGAACTGCCAGAGGCTTTCGTTCATCATTATCAGTACAATAGTGATTTTGCACCAAATAGGGTGCAGTTACAGAACTTGTCGCAGAAAAATAATAAAGGTTTTAAAGAGTACACCCAGAGGTGGTGTGAGTTGGCAGCAAGAGTACAACCTCCAATGATGGAGAGGGAATTGATTGATATGTTTATGGCTATATTTCCCGGAACATACTATGAGGAGTTGGTTACTTGTATGTCAGGAAGTTTTTCAGACTGATTCATGGCAGGTGAAAGAGTGGAGAATGGGATCAAGACTGTAAAAATTCAAAGTGGAGGTGGATCCTCGTCTGGAGGAATGAAGAAACCATACACAAGAAACCCGAAGAAGCGGGAAGGGGGTTCTAGTTCTACCTCTTCTTATAGAGTTAAAGGCAGAGCACAACTGCAATATAATCAGCAAGTTGCTACTGTATCCATCCCGACTGCACCTTAGCAACAAGCTAATGCTCCCCGTCGTTATCAAGATAGAACAAGAGTGGCAAATAAACAATTTGATACCCCACCATGCCGTACTCTTAATTATTACAACATTTGTTTTAAGTACGACTCATTCAGAAGAAGACTCTGGCACCTCTCACCAGTGCACCTCCTCCTAGTTATGATGCTAATGCAAGATGTGAGTTCTATTCAGGCGCTCCTGGTCACCACATTGACAATTGCAAGTCATTCAAACATAAAGACCAAGATTTGCTTGATTCATAGGCCATCAATTTTACCAACGAGGGTCCCAATGTGAACCAGAATCCAATGCCAAATCATGGCATGGTAAGAACAAATGCTATTATTGACGGGGAGAGATTAAATCTGATAACTGATGTTGATGAATTGAAGGCATCGTTAAACTTTGTTAAAGACAGATTGTTGAAAGGGGTAGTATTCCCAGGTTGTTCTGTTGATTGTCCTGAATGTGAATTGCAGCCCGAGGGTTGTAGTCTTTTGAAGAATGGTATCTAGAAGATGATTAATGATTGCTGTTTACAGTTTGATAGAGTTTTTGAGGAAGATGTTAATGACAGGGTTAGTAATGATGGAAGAGATATCGCCATGATTTCGATTCCTTATCGGACCATAAATATTTTAGCGCCAACTAGGCAAGCACCGGTAATCATTACTACACCAAGACCAGTGTCGTACGATAGTACCAAAGTCATCCCATGGAACTATGCAGTTGAGGTGTTCTATAACAGACAAAAGCAAGAGTTGACTGGTTCATCGTGGTGGGTTCTGTTGTACCCCAAAATTTGACCAACCATTTCTTATACTTGGCTTGTGTTTCATTTCATTTTTGCATTTCTACATATCATAGCATTTGTTCTTGAGGCATGGGATCAAGGTATTTTTGTGGCTCAAGGTTCTCTTTTAGTGCAAGGGTCTAAACAGCGAGCATCAGAGGCTCCGACATTTATTTTGCCCAGCGATCGAGCGGTCGATTTTATTTTATTCAACAAGATGATTTTCAGCTCAGGAGATAAATCATAGGTTATCTCAGGCGTCCTTACAATTATAATATGCAAAGGCAAGTTTCAGAGGCTTAACGGGGCTCAGAACGGGTAAAAGCGGGCAAATGTGCAAGATTCCCTCCAAAAGGCGCCAAAATTCAAATTTTTAAGGCGTTAACCGGTTAACCATAGAAAAATCTGCCCTGTACATGAATTTTCATTGTGGCCACCTTGGGGTCTATTTTGATCACTTGTGAATTTGATTTTACACCAAAAGAAGGATCTAGAATCACTCTAATTTGGATTAACTTTCATAATTAATTCAACTTCCTTCCCACTTTCCATTCCTAATCCCATTCCAATTTTCATAACCTCACTCCAAACCACATTGTACTCCAAACCTAGATCATATTTAAATGAATTTGCTCCAAACCTCAAAAGACCCCTCACAATTACATTTCATTTTCAGATTTCACTCTCACTCTTGAAATTTTCTCTCCACATTTTCACTCCCAAAACCTCCATTAGAGCTCTTACTTGAGTTCTTTGATTCTTCATTGGAATTATAGAATTCTAGAGCTAAACCTCCATTCTTTGTCTCCATTATCTTCATTTCACCATTTAATTTTCGTTTGGATTTGGATCTGAATTTGGAAGCTAATTTGGAAGTGCTTATTTGGGTCGTTTTTGCTTGATCTTGCTTGATCTTCATTTCTACAACAAGAAAGCTCTTAGATCTTGAAGAATCTTTGGGTTTCTTGCTTGGATCTACTCATTTCAAGTGAATCAACACTCACCAAAGCAAATCTCCGCTTTGTAAGTTGGCAATTCTAGATCTAATTCTGTTTTGAGCTTATTTGGATAATCACAATGTAGATCTATGGCTTTTGATGCTTTTTGATCCATTTTTTTGATTTTGATTTTTAATCTTTGTGAGATCATTGCTTGTTTGATTTGGATTGATGTTGGATCACTGATTTTTGGTGTTAAATTCGTGCATAATTGATTACATGATCATTTGGATTATTGCATAATTGATTAATTGCTGAAAGTGCTTTTGAATTGCTGTTTTTCTGCTTCTGCTGCAATGTTAACGGGTTAACCAAAAGTGTTAACCGGTTAACCAGTGCAATTTTCTCAAATTATCATGGCGTTAACGGGTTAACCAAAAGCGTTAACCAGTGCAATTTTCTCAAATTTTCAGGGCGTTAACGGGTTAACCAAAAGCATTAACCGGTTAACCAGTGCAATTTCTCAAATTTTCAGGGCGTTAACCGGTTAACCAATAGTGTTAACTGATTAACACTGTACCAGAATGCAACGTTTGGTTATTTTCAAGCATGTATTGGTTTCTTCTCACCTTGAATCTTCATGGATTGATATGACGCATTTGTGTGGGCTGTTTTGGATATGTTTCACTGTTCTTGATTGTTTAATCTTGATTCTTCGACACGTGACATGTGGTTTCCGCTTGAATGCATATCATGTGGATGTTGTTCAAGTGATGAGTGATCTTTTTCCTTGCTTGAGTTTCAAGAATTTTTTGGTTGAGGTGTGCTTGTGGTGGTGGCTGCCCCACACTTTTTTCCTCCCATTCTTCTTTGATGATTGATGGTAATGGTTGTAGGAGCTTGTTTCTCCCATTTCATCTCATCCTCGCATCTTTTGTGCTTGCATTTCATGTTTGCATTTCTTATTTCATTTCTTTTCATATGTGATTGAGTTGCCAAGTGTTTACTTGGTCTTTTGCCATGATCCCTTAGGATTCCTAGTCCCTCTGGTTAGGATGGGAGTAGGAGAGACATTAGGTATTCAATCCTTTGCATGATAACATTATGATAGATTTCCCTTTCAATCCCAACTTTAGGAGCATTTTGCATGATAACATTAGGGTTGATTTAGTTTCCCCTTAGAGTTTGTGTCTTCTCTTATCATATCATAATCACTTAAGACATATAATAAAGGATAATAAATGTTGTACGCTACGAGTCTTAAGTACTTGAGGAATGATAGTTAGGGGTCTCCTCTCAATTTGTCTAGAGTGTTTAGCGTATGACCTTTGGGCGATATGCGATGCATTCGCTATCAAGTCATAGTCTTTAGTGCAACATGATTACAAACTTAATTCACTTCTTCTCATAAAAAACACAAAACAAACCATCAAACCTTTTTATCCTTCGGGATTGTTTGCAAATCATTTTCAGAAAGAGTGTGTTAAGTCTTGGCTCTACCGCAAACAGACATCGTCCCTAAGTGCTGGAACCACTATTTAACCCTACTCAGTTAAAACACTTAACCAATCTGTGGTCGTGTCAGCCCAAACTACGTTTGCTCTGATTTCTCATACCAGATGAGGATACGTAGGCAAAAGACGGTGATGTCCTGGCGAGCAACCTTTCCCCATTCACCCGTAGTTTTCCAAACTATGTTGACTCTGACTTTCCCATTGCACGGGGGAGTACGTAGGCATAGAGTGGCAATGCTCTATCGAGTCTCTTTTCTTTTCTTTTTTCCTTGTGAGCCAACCTTTGATAGATTAACACCCTTTTAGATAGACGACAAGTGTGGATCCCGTTGAGTACAACGGACGTGAGGGGTGCTCATACCTTCCCCTTGCGTAACCAACTCCTAAACCCAAGATTTGGTTGCGATGACGTGTCTTTTCCCTTTTTCATAGGTTTTGTCTGATCGTTTCCTTTCCCTCTCTTTGGGATAAATAACAAACGGTGGCGACTCTTCTGTCTTTGCCGGCCCTTTTTCGTAGTAGCGACAGGTTCTACTGTTGACAACATAGTGGGTGCAGGAGGGATCACTCGCAGTAGAAGGGTATTTTCTCTGCCTAAAGTTAATGTTAACAAGGATGATAAGGGAAAAGGGAAAGCAGTGGTTGAAGATGATGTGCAGCAACAGGCTGGTAGTGATTCTTTTTCTAAAGATGCTGAAGAGTTTATGAGGCTAATTCGTAAGATTGACTACAAGATTGTGGATCACTTGAATCAAACTCCATCCAAGATTTCCATTTTTTCTTTGGTGTTATGTTTAAAGGCACAACGTAATGCATTGTTGAGGATTCTGAATTCTGCTTACGTGCCACAAGAAATTTCAGTCAATCAATTAAAAGGGGTAGTAGCACACGTCAATGCTGGCAATGATTTAGGCTTCTCTGACCTAGATCTAACTCCTGCTATGAGAAATCACAACCATGTTTTGCATATTTCCATGGAGTGTATAGGATCGTTATTGTCTCATGTCCTAGTTGACACAGGATCATCACTCAAAGTGTTGCCAAAGAAGGCGTTAATGAAGTTGGATACCTAATGAGTGATATGTACACCAAGTGATTTGGTAGTGAGAGCCTTTGATGGCTCAAAAAGGTCTGTGTTTGGAGAGATTATAATGCCAATTCATGTAGGACCTGAAAATTTTAATGCAATGTTCTATATAATGGATATCCAACCGACATACAGCTATTTGCTAGGTCGGTCATGGATACATGTTGCGGGAGTAGTTACGTCAACTCTGCATCAAAATTTGAAATACATGATGGAAGGAAAGGTTGTTACTATGTGTAGGGAAGAAGATATAATGGTTAGTTAGTTGTCATCATTCAAATATGTAGAGGTGGATGGGGAGATCCATGAAAATCTCTGTCAAACCTTCAAAATCGTACAAATTTAGGAGAAACCTCCTGTCGAGGTTAAAGGCTCAGAGGTTTCAATGTTGTCTTTCAAAGAAGCCTGTGTTATTGTTGAGCCTGGAACTTCTCAAAGGTGGGGCCAAGTGCTTGATATTCTTATCAAACAAGATAAATTCGGTCTGGGGTACAAGCCCTCTAATCCTTCTCAAGACTCTCCAAGATACAATGGACCTGTCAGATTCACCAGTGGTGGAGTCATCTTTGACAGAATTCGTGCTATAGAGGACGAAGAAGAAGATAGCGATTGCGACATGGATGCTTGGATTCGTACTTGTATTCCTGGCCAGAAGTTGTGCAATTGAACACCGAGGAGATCATTCAAGCTACCACCGAAGAGTAATTTTCACCTGTTTTTGATTATGTCCAGTCCTACGTTCTGCCCAAGACGTAGTGACTCATTATGTAGGGCCCCTTTGTTATTTTTGACATCATCATAAATAAAGGACGTCTTTTTGCATTCAAATATTTTGATCCCTGTTTTTCCTTTTTTGTTTTTACATTTTTATTAACAGAAAAATGACAATTTGTTTGTGTTTGTTTGTTGCATTTCATAATAAACATAAAACATCAATCATGCTGGTCTTTCATCTCAGATACCACCGATTCAGATTCAGCTATGGCTCAGTATGACTTTGATAATCTTATCTATCAAGCTGAGGAAGAGACTAACGAAGAATGTGACCTTCCTAAGGAATTAGCTAGACTTCTGAAGCAGGAGGAAAGGGTCATTTTTCCTTATCAGAAGGATATTGAAGTCGTCAATTTGGGTACCAAGGATGAAAAGAAGGAAGTCAGAATTGGGGCTGCTTTGGAAGACAGTGTCAAGGGAAGATTGGTTGAAATGCTTCGTGAGTATATGGATATCTTCACTTGGTCTTACCAAGACATGTTTGGGCTGGATAGAGATATTGTGGTACACCAGTTGCCTCTCCGATAAGAATGTCCGCCAGTGAACCAGAAGTTGAGAAGGATGAGGCCTGACTTGGCAGTCAAGATTAAAGAAGAGGTTCAAAAGCAGTTGAACGTTGGTTTTCTTACTGTTACGAACTATCCTCTGTGGGTTGCTAACATTGTTCATGTACCTAAAAAAGATGGAAAGGTCAAGATGTGTGTTGATTACAGAGATCTGAACAGAGCGAGCCCTTAAGATGATTTCCCGCTCCCCCACATTGACGTGTTAGTTGATAACACTGCTCAATATTTTATGTTTTCCTTCATGGATGGCTTCTCTGGATATAACCAAATCAAAATGGCCCTAGAGGACATGGAGAAAACTACCTTCATAACACCGTAGGGACTTTTTTCTATAAGGTGATGCCCTTTGGATTGAAAAATGTTGGGGCAACCTATTAGCGGGCAATGGTGACTCTCTTTCATGATATGATACATCAAGAGATCGAGGTCTATGTTGATGACATGATTGCAAATTCATAGACGAAGGAAGGGCATTTGGTTAATCTTCTGAAACTATTTGAAAGATTGAGGAAATTCAAGCTGAGGTTGAATCCTAATTAGTGCACCTTCAGGGTGAAATCTAGAAAGCTGCTAGGTTTCATTGTCAGCGAGAGGGGTATTGAGGTAGATCCTGCAAAAATCAAAGTTATTCAAGAAATGTCTGAGTTGAGGAGTGAAAAATATGTTCGTGGTTTCTTAGGGAGGTTGAACTACATTTCAAGGTTCATCTCTCACCTTACAGCCATTTGCGAGCCTATATTCAAATTGCTAAGAAAAGATCAAGCGATTAGGTGAAACGAAAATTTCCATAAAGCTTTTGAGAAGATAAAGGAGTATTTGCAGGAACCTCCGATACTAATGCCTCCAGTAGCAGGGATGTTGCACCCCAAAATTTGCCCTCACAATACAAGACTTTGTGTTCTAAGAAGGTTCACAAGGTTCACAAGTTCTCCAACAACTTGCATAACCTTTCATGAAGTTCATAAAGTCCACAAGCTACTTTATGAAGGTTCACAAGGTTCACAAGATTCACAATTGGTCAGAAGAGTTGACAATTCCCTCAGACAATGCACCTCCTAAGCAGTGCACCCAAAACTAGGGTTTTGACTTTAATCAGGCTAAATGGACTTCCAAGACTTCAAGTGAGCTTCATAACATCTTATATGTGTATAAGAACCCCCATGTCAAGTTTCAAGACTTTTCTCAAAAGTTTGCTCAGTCAGATGATCAGATAAGTCAAAAGCAGTCAATGTAGTTAAAAGGTCAAACTGAGGTCAACTGTGGTCAAACCAAAGTCAAACTTCATGATTTTTTTTTGCCAACATCAAAGAGAGGTTGGGTGAGAAATATTATCATAATAACTGTAATACCCCAAATTTTGCCCTAAGATTTGTCGTCGCATTTCATTGCATTTAATCAATTACTAACAAATTTGTGTAGTCGTTTGACTTTTTGCAGGTAAATATCATATGGCATGCATTTTTTTTCTAAAAAGTAAAAATGGCACAATTGGCAGGAGGACATGTGTAAGGAGTTATGAGTGTGAGAGGTTGAGAGTTCGAATCTCACCTTTGTCACTTTTTTTTGTTTTTTATTATTTTTACTCTAAATTTTTCTATCTTTCATTAAAAAAATAACAAAAATAGTTTTTTATTATTATTTAATTATTATTTTCGTATTTTAATTAAATCATTTTTTAAAATATTATTTTTTTCACTTTTTTCTAAATTATTCATAAAAATATCCAAAAAATCATAAAATAAAAAATATTGAAAAAAATTTTGTTCTTTTTATAATATTTTTTATTTTAGGAATCAATAGGATTATTAGTTTTTATTTTAAGTTTATTTTAATTATTTTAAATTATTTAAATTTTATTTTTTCTTAACTAATTATTTAGTTTGGGCTTTAAAATGGGCTTTAGGGACATTATTGACAATTTGGTGTTAACCCTAATTTGTTCCCTATATATACATGTGTTGCCTTGTTGGAAAAGAGGGGGAGAATGAAAAAAACCTAAGAGGAGTGAGTGCCGTTTGCCGTTATTTAGTTTTCTTCTTCATCCATTACTATTGTTTCTTTTTCTTCATCGTTTACCGTTATTTCTTTTCCTTCATCTATTACTGTTGTTTCTTTTTCTTCATCTTTTACCGTTATTTCTTTTTCTTCATCTATTACCGTTATTTCTTTTTCTTTATCTATTACTGTTACGTTTATATATATATAATTTTTAAATTGTTAGAGTTTATATATATAAGATTTTTGATCGAATTATGTCGATACGATGTTTGCACATTTGTGTGCATGACGCGTGACATTTGTGTTAGTTCGATCTGGTTGCGATGATCGCATTTTTGTGTGAGCAATAGTACTATTTTTTGCTTAATTTCTTTTTCTTTGCGATAAATTTTGTTTCGTCCGATTTAGATCTGGTTGCGATAAGCGCATTTCTGCGTTAGCAACATTGTTGGGTTATTTGGCACATTTAAAATTCATTATTGCTTTATTATTATTATTATTATTATTATTATTATTATTATTATTATTATTATTATTATTATTATTATTATTATTATTATTATTATTATCATTATTTATTATTATTATCATTATTATCATTATTATTACCATTATTATTATTATTGTTATCATTAATTTATTAAAATTTGTTATAATATAAAAATCTGTTTTTTAAAATAAATAACATTAACATCTTTTCCAAATTAATATGAAAACCTATTATTTTTAAGAAAAACTTTTTTTTAGATAAATTTAAAATAATAACTAAAATCTTTTTTTTAAAATAATAACTAGAACCGTTATTTATTTTATTTTATTATTGTTCAATTCAAATTTCATTATCATATTGTATCTGCTCCTCTCATGTAACCTCGCGAACTTAACAATCGCTCTTTAAATTCTGCCTTTAAATTTCTGCTTGCATGGTTTAAATTATGACATTATCTCTCTGTTTGCATGATTCAATTATCTCACGCGTTTACTATTATTTCTGTCACATTGCACACATCCGAAGGTTAGGTCTAACTGTTTGGCCGCCGCGCCAATAGTCCGTAAAACTTCACACATTCAATTTCAAATCCTCAAAACTACAAACTACAAACCCTAATTTTCACAAATGCCTCGCCGCAGGCAAAATTACAATTTTACCCTTAGCATTAGGTCAAAGAGCCGCCGCGCTCATTTTAGGGTTTCTCGCCGTGGAATCCCTAATTTAACCCTAATTACAACTTAACATTTCAACGTAGAGATTTGGAGTTTCTACACTCCACGTAAGCGTGTCCTTAAGATGCGTTTATTCCCCTTGAGACCTTGACCACAGTCAAGAAGTTTCTAACCTCCCTATTGAGGGGAACTACGATTACTCTGATTCCGCTCCCGTAAGGATACGTAGGCACAAGATGCGATGTCTTGCCGAGTAAACTTAGAATTAACCCCCTTTATTATTTATTATTGCTTATTTATATTTTATTTAATTATTTTGCTTATTATTTTGTAATTGTTTCTTGGATGTAAAGTTGTTTAATTATTTAATTATTATTATGGTTAGTAATTAGGGAGTGTAACAACATGTATGTAATATTAAAATAAATTTAGATCACTTTTAAATAAAGATAATTAAAATAAACACGTCACACACGTAAGTCGATTTTAATCGCCGTCTCACTTCCTAAGGATATCCCTCAAGTTGCCTACGAATAATGGTTAAGTGGGGTGTATAAAGCAAGTCCCTCAAATAGAAAAATCATCAAAGTCCCTTATGGTTGCCTTTACGAATCGAGTCCCTTTCGAAAAATGATGATGGTCCCTTATATGTGCTTATTACATCCCACAATGGCCTTCAAAGTCAAATTGTCCCTCACATACCCCTTAACATCCAAAGTAAGGACTACCTACTCCATTATAGTAGGGATAGTCTTACTAAAGGAAAGAATGAAGAATAAGAAAGACCTTTAAACATTAGGGTAGGTCACTCCTAGGTGCTTGCTCACTTCAAAATTGTTTCGCACTTAAACAAATTTTCAACAAGTTTTCAAACAATTTCTTAACACATCCTTACATGGATTATTTATTAACTATTCTGAAAATTTTCTATTCACACACTACAATTTCAAAACAATTCAAAAGTGAGCTTAAGTACCTAAGAGCCCATGGATAACCATGGATGAAAAGGATGCTAATACCTTCCCTTTTCATAACCTACCCCCCGGACCCAAAATATTCTCTAAGGTCTTTCCTGTTCTTTTATAACCTTTCCTTATGGATAAAATAAAAGTCGGTGGCGACTCTTGCTATCCGCAACATTGTTTAAAGTCAGTTCACCGGGTTACAAGGGAGACCTCTGATCATGTATCTAACGGATCTTGAGAATTCAATAGGATGTGTGCTTAATCAACATGACGAGACAGGTAGAAAAGAACACATTATTTACTACCTGAGTAAGAAATTCACGAATTACGAGTCAAGGTACTCGATGCTAGAAAAAACATGTTGTGAACTCGCTTTGGTAGCTAAGAACTTGAGACAATATATGTTAAATCACACAACCCTATTGATATCGAAGATGGATCCGATCAATACGTGTTTGAGAAGAAGGCACTCTCCGAAAGGATCGCCGGATGGCAGATGGTTCTGACAGAATATGATATCCAGTATGTTTCCCAAAAGCCCATTAAGGGAAGTGTCTTGTCAGAATATCTTGCTGAACAACCAATTGAAGACTATCAGCCGATAAAGTTTGAATTTCCAGATGAAGACATCATGTTTCTGAAGATGAAAGATTGTGATGAGCCTTTGCCTGACGAGGGTCTTGAGAATGGATCTCAGTGGAAGTTGGTATTCGACGATGCTGTTAACTTATATGGCAACGGAATCGGGGGAATCATTACAACTCCTCACGGTTCTCATATACCGTTTACTTCTTGATTGACATTCGCTTGCACTAATAACGAAGCAGAATATGAAGTGTGCATTATGGGTTTAGAAGAGGCCATTGATCTGAGGATCAAGAATCTCGATGTATATGGCGATTCAGCGCTAGTTGTTAATCTGGTTTAAGGAGAATGGGAAATTCGTCAGGCAAACTTGGTGTCATACAAGAATTATGCTAGAATACTGCTACCCTTCTTTGATAGAGTTGAGTTTCATCATGTGCCTAGGGCTGGAAATTAGATGGAAGTCGCATTGGTTAAGTTATCGTCAATGTATAAAGTGAATTTCAGGAATGAAGCTCCAACAATCACCACCATGCGTCTTGATAGACCTGTCTTTGTGTTTACAGTTGAAGAGGCGTCAGATGGGAAGTCGTGGTATCATGACATCAGGCATTTTCTCAAGAATCAAGAGTACCCATCTGAGGCATCTAGCAAGGATGAAAAGACTCTAAGGAGGCTAGCCGGTAAATTCTACTTGAACAAGGACAATGTTTTGTATAGAAGAAACTTCGACATAGTTTTGTTGCGTTGTGTTGATGAACACGAAAGCAAGCCTGTTGATGGAAGAAGTTCACAAATGCTCCTTTGGTACTCATATCGGTGGACATGTAATGGCCAGAAAATTATTGAGAGTTGGGTATTATTGGATGACTATGGAATCCGATTGTTTCAAATACGCTAGAAAGTGCCATAAGTGTCAGATTTATGCTGATAAGGTGCATGTGCCACCTAACCCTCTGAACGTGCTAACATCTCCTTGGCCCTTTGCAATGTGGGGCATTAATATGATTGGAAAGATTGAGTCAACTGCTTCCGATGGGTGTCATTATATTTTGCTTGCTATTGATTATTTTACCAAGTGGATGGAGGTAGCCTCTTTTGCTAATGTCACGAGACAGATAGTTGCTCGATTCATAAGAAGGATATCATCTGCCGTTATGGAATACCATAGCAATTTCTTAACACATCCTTACATGGATTATTTATTAACTATTCTGAAAATTTTCTATTCACACACTACAATTTCAAAACAATTCAAAAGTGAGCTTAAGTACCTAAGAGCCCATGGATAACCATGGATGAAAAGGATGCTAATACCTTCCCTTTTCATAACCTACCCCCCGGACCCAAAATATTCTCTAAGGTCTTTCCTGTTCTTTTATAACCTTTCCTTATGGATAAAATAAAAGTCGGTGGCGACTCTTGCTATCCGCAACATTGTTTAAAGTCAGTTCACCGGGTTACAGAACTGGCGACTCTGCTGGGGACCTATTTAAGAGGGGTACCCTTAGGAATTAAGATCACTTTAAATTGTTTGCCTTGTTTGCTTTATTATTATATTGTTGGGGTGCTCTTATGTGTGAAAGGTCCTAACCCGGATCTAGTGTACCTTAGGTAAATGGCAATAGACCAAGGAAACTGTACGACGTATATCGATACGGTTGATCTGGTGGCCATAGTTAGTGCGACTTCTTGGTTGGTGCTTATATTCCTTAAGTCAAGTTGAGGATAATATTGAGGCTGCCATATGTTGTCAATGCACTAACTGACTTTTAGAACCCTAGTTAACTCATCTTGGCCTTTAGAAAGTAGTGAGGTAACCGGCTTTGGTGCAGGCTGAAGTTGGTTGACACTCGATACTACGCTCATTGAGATCTTAAACTTGGAGGGTTTTGGTTGGCAAGTAAGTTGCCTTCTGAACAACCACACTTGTGAAGGATCAATGATATTGAGATCCCTTAGAACCTGGTTACTTTTGTAGGACAGGATGAACCATCTAACTTCAGAGGAGGGTACTTGCCTTTGAACCTCATGCAAGCCTTTAAACCTAGGGCTATGGTGTGACTTGGTTGTGTGTGCCACATGTTTGTGATTGAGCATGACATCATGACATCATCATGCATCATAAGCATATCATTTTCCCTAACCATTTCAAGGACCAAAGGATTTATCTTTGTTCTTTGTTGCAGGTCATGGCTTCTGCTCGTAGAAACACCATCAGGATCAACTTTGTAGGGATACCTGCTAAGCTCAAGGAGTTGGTTTCCCTAGTGCCTGATCATTCCCAGTTCAACAAGAGACATGGTCACTTATTGGATCTAGTTACTTCAGGGTTCAGTGAAGACATGATGAGTGTGCTGTTTCAGTTCTTTGACCCTAAGCACTATTGCTTTACATTCCCTGATTATCAGCTGGTTCCAACCATGGAGGAGTTCTCTAAACTTCTGGGTATACCTGTTCTTGATCAGAAGCCATTCACAGGCTTAGAGAAGGAGCTTAAACCAGAAGTTATTGCTGCAGCTCTACGTCTGAAGAAGTCTGACATTGTTCTAGAGACGAGAAGTGGAGTTAAAGGTATTCTTGCCAAGGTATTAGCGGATAAAGCTCAAATGTTCTTGAAGGCTATGAGCTACGATGCTTTTGAGGAGATCTTAGCCTTATTGATTTATGGCTTAGTGTTGTTCCCCAATCCTGATCAGTTCATAGACGTTCATGCCATCAACATATTCCTGAGTCACAATCCAGTGCCTACCTTACTTGGAGACATCCTACATTCTCTTCACACCCGTACTACAAGGGCAAGAGGAACTTTGATGTGCTGCATACCTTTACTTTCTAGGTGGTTTATTTCTCACCTTCCTCGCTCAGTAATGAAGAATGAGCAAGGGTTCAGATGGTCCAAGAGGATCATGTCACTTTCTCACTCAGACATCCATTGGTGCTCCAGATCTATGGAGAATGTCACCATCATTGACCGTTGTGGGGAGTTTCCTAATGTGCCACTTCTAGGCATAAGAGGAGGCATCACCTACAACCCATGTCTAGCTTTACGACAGTTTGGTTACGCCCGGAGCGATGGTCCACATGACATGTTGATTCAGGGCATTGTGTTTGATTACGACAACGATCTTCAGGGTTACCGTCAGAGATTCATCCGAGCTTGGGGAAAGGTAAACAGGATTGACAGCAAGACACTGGAGCCTAAGTACACCATTCCTATGGAGGCTTATCTCAGATGGGTACGATTTCGTGCTCAGACCAGTTACCATGGAACCTGTTGCTGAAGGAGACACAGCTTATACCATCCTTCACCCAGACATGCCTACTGATATGGAAGACTTGCAGAGATCATGGATCCAACTGAAAGAGCAAAGGGATACTTTCGAGGCTCATTACAAAGCAAGCCAAGCAAGGATCCTAGAGCTAACAAAGCTACTTCATGAGGAACGAAACCTCAACTCATACCTCAACACTAAGAGGAAGCGTCCATGGGAGACTTAAAACCCCATCTTTTGTACTTATTTCGTTTTCATTTTTTGTAAGCCTAAAAGGCAAAACAAGTTATTACTAATAAAAAGTTACTTTCTTGTTTGTTTAAGCAAATTTAAATCCTGCGGTCCTTGAAAACATTGCATATGCATTCCCATATCATTGCATCACAGGTTTATAATTGTGTACAGGTTTCTCATCTCCTCGCTGTTTATTTCAGCAATGGCTCTTGAACAATCAGTTAAAGATCTCCAGGCACAGAATGCACAGTTCCAAGAGCTGATCCTGAACCTATCCAAGGGACAGGATGAATTGAAGACACTGCTGGCCAAGAAGACTAAGAAGGCTAGAAGGTCTGCTGGGTTGCTCAACATGGGAAGAAGGTTCAAAGGTCCTGTCAAGACCAAGGAACATGTTGAAGACTATGAATCTGAAGAATCTGAGCAGGAGAGAGGCAGTCTCCACAACACTATGGGGGACTCTGATTCTGAGGCTAACTACTACCATGAGCCTAACGAAGACAAATTCAAGATGCTGGTGGATAGAATGGATGCTATGGAATTACAGAAATCATCTGGGCTGGATTTTGAGGATTTGAGCTTGATATCTGGGGTGGTCATACCCATTGGGTTCAAAGTTCCTACATTTGTTGTCTATGATGGGGTCTCTTGTCCCAAATTGCATCTGAGGTCTTATGTCAGAAGAATTCAACCCCACACTGCTGATAAAAAGTTGTGGATCCATTTCTTTCAAGAGAGTTTATCTGGAGCTCAGCTAGAGTGGTATTATCAGTTGGAGAGTGTCAACATCAGAGATTGGAATGACCTTGCTGAAGCTTTCTACAAGCAGTATCAATACAATGCTGACTTAGCCCCCACTCGCATGCAGCTTCAAAGCATGTCTATGGGTGCCAAAGAAAGCTTTAAGGAGTATGCTCAGAAGTGGAGAGACTTAGCTGGAAGAGTTCAACCCCCTTTGACTGATAGGGAGTTGGTTGATATGTTCATGTGTACGCTGAATGGTCCGTTTTACAGTCATCTCATTGGAAGCTCATCATCTGGCTTCACTGAGTTAATCATGACAGGAGAGCGAGTAGAGAATGGTATCAAGAGTGGTAAGATCCAAGTGGGCACTTCTTCATCAGGTGCTGCAAAGAAGCCTCCCACTGGGAAGAAAGAATCTAATGCTGTGTATGGTCAGCCTGATCGTAACAGAAGGCATCAGTCTGTTAGTGCAGTTCATATTTCAAATCCAACTCCTGCAACAACAGAGCAGCCTCAAGGCAACCAACAGAGGGCTAGAAGACAGTTCACGAAGATCAACATGTCAATGGCTCAGGCATTGCAACACTTGTTGAAAGCTGAACTTATTACCCTGAGGGAGGCCCCTCAGAATCCCAATGTTACCTCTCCCAAGTACAATCCCAATGCACGATGTGCATATCATTCAAACTGTCCAGGACATGATACTAATAACTGCTGGGTCTTGAAGAACAAAATTCAGGATATGATTGATGCTGGAGAAATTGAGTTTGATCCACCAGGTACTCCAAATGTGATTACAGCTCCAATGCCAGATCACGAGAAGACTGTCAACGCCATTGATGAAGATATTGATGAAGATCTGCATGTCTATTCAGTTATGGAGTTGAGCACACCATTGTCTGTTATCAAAAAGAGGTTAGTACAAGCTGGGATCTTTCCAGGTTGTCATGAAGATTGTCTATATTGTACCTATAAGCCGGATAGTTGCTTCATTTTGAGAGATGGGGTCCAACGTCTCATGGATAAATATACTATAGTGTTTGAAAGAAGACCAGCATCTGTAGAAAGTATGGTGGATCATCTGACTCAGGGTAAGAAGATTGAAGAGGTTGACATGATTGACAAAGTACCACTAAGAATCACTTCAAAGGGTCCCATTAAAATCACTCATCAGGGCCCAATCAAGATTACTGCTGAAGGTCCTGTGAAAGTTGTTGCTGAAGCCAGAGTAGCTCCTCTGATCATTACCACTCCTGGTCCTATTCCTTATACATCTGACAAAGCTGTGCCTTGGCACTATGGGTCTGATGTTTACATCCATGGTGTCAAGCAGGAGCCTTTACCTGATATGCCTGTTGACATTGATAATATTGCTGGATCTAGCAAGATCACTCGTAGTGGAAGAGTCTTCTCTCCTCCAGTTGCTTCTAAGAGTGCAGTTACCCCTGCTGTTACTTCCACCACTGATGCTCGGGGCAAGGGTCCTGTTATTGAGCCTGTATCTACTGATGTGCCAGCTGCTGATGACCTCTCTAAGCAGATGGAAGAAGTATTGAAAATCATTCGCAAGAGTGATTATGATATTGTTGATCAGCTGGGGCATACTCCCTCAAAGATTTCTATGCTCTCCCTGTTATTATGTTCTGAGGCTCATGCCAAGTCATTGATCAAGTTTCTAAAGATGGCTCATGTACCCAGTGCAATTTCTGTGGACCAGTTTGAGAATTGTGTTGCTCACCTGACCTATGACAACGGGTTAGGATTTTCTGATGCTGACTTGACCCCTGCCAAGAGGGATCATAACAGGGCCTTGCATATTTCAATTGAATGCAGGGGCACTACCCTGTCTCATGTGCTGATAGACAATGGTTCCTCTCTGAATGTGTTGCCTAAGGAAGTCCTGAACAAGCTGAGTCCTAAAGATACGGTATTGAAGCCCAGTAATATTGTGGTAAAGGCTTTTGATGGTTCTAGAAGAGTAGTGCATGGGGAAATTGATCTTCCAATCAAGGTTGGCTCTCAGGTGTTCACTGCTACATTCTATGTGATGGATATTCGTCCTTCGTACTCATGTCTGCTTGGTCGTCCCTGGATCCATGGGGCAGGTGCTGTGACCTCCACATTACATCAAAAGTTGAGATATCCGGTGAATGGAAAAGTTGTTACTGTCTTTGGAGAGGAAGAATACTTTGTCAGCCATGTAAACACTTTCAAGTATCTGGAAGTAGAAGGTGAATACATTGAAACTCCATGTCAGTCATTTGAAGTGGTTCCCTGGGCTGTTAAGGATTGTGTGACTCCTCCTGCTGTGAAGAAGGTTCCTGTGGTCATCAGAAACCCTCCAACAATGGCAATGGCCTCCCTCAATGATGCAAAAGCTGTGGTGGAAGAAGGTGGTTGTACTATTTGGGGTCAGCTTCCTGATATTCCATACAAGTCTGACAAGTTTGGTTTGGGTTTCACTGCAGAGTCCCAGAAGGCTGTCCGTCGTGCCCGTGCTGTTCATATCACCAATCAAGGGGTTATCAATGCTGTGGGAGATCAAGATGAAGACTACAACCTGGGGGCATGGATTTTTCCTACTGTGGGTGCTGGACTCAATAATTGGACAGCTGAAGATGTTATCCCTATCTCCTTTAGTCAGGAGTAAATACTATTACTGTGTTATGTTTTTAAATTTATAATTTCTGGAACAATTAAAACTTTCAAGCCCTGTGCCTTACCCGGGGCACAATGGTGTGCTTGTTACGGGTTGTCATTTCATTTGCATACTTCATTCAATAAAATCAGTGGACGTTTCGTTTTCGTAAATATTGTGTTCCTTGTCTTTCTTTTTCTTTTATTTTTGCTTTATCAGCTATGTGTTCTTACACACACCCACGTCACTAAAATGCAGATCCTCATCCACTCTGGATCCAGTTGATAACAGTTCTACTATTGCCAATTACAATTTCGAGAATCCGATCTATCAAACTGAAGACGGAAACGAGGACGATTGTGAAATACCTGTAGAGCTTGCTAGGTTGTTACAACAAGAAGAGAAAGCTATACAGCCACATGAAGAGCCAGTCGAAGTTGTGAATCTGGGAACTGAAGAAAACAGAAAAGAGGTCAAGATAGGGGCTGATCTAGAGGACAGTGTCAAGAGCAGGTTGATTCAGATGCTACGTGACTATGTGGAGATCTTTGCTTGGTCTTATGAAGATATGCCAGGGTTGGATACAGACATTGTGGTTCACCGTTTGCCAGTGAAAGAAGATTGTCGTCCAAAGAAGCAGAAGGTTCGTCGTATGCGTCCTGAAATGTCAGAAAAGATCAAAGCAGAGGTAATGAAACAGTTCAATGCAGGGTTCTTGGCCGTAACTTCTTATCCTCAGTGGGTTGCAAATGTGGTACCAGTTCCTAAGAAAGATGGTAAGGTACGTATGTGTGTAGATTACAGAGATCTGAACAAGGCTAGCCCTAAAGATGACTTTCCACTTCCTCATATTGATATTCTGGTAGACAACACTGCTCAGCATAAGGTATTCTCTTTTATGGATGGTTTCTCTGGTTACAATCAAATCAAGATGGCACCTGAAGATATGGAGAAGACTACATTTGTGACACAGTGGGGCACCTTTTGCTATAAGGTAATGCCATTTGGTTTGAAGAATGCAGGGGCAACATATCAGCGTGCTATGGTGGCTTTGTTTCATGATATGATTCATCATGAGATAGAGGTATATGTGGATGATATGATAGCCAGGTCTCAGAATGAAGAACAACATCTTGATCATCTGCACAAGTTGTTTGAGAGGTTGAAGAAATACAGGTTGAGATTAAATCCAAACAAGTGTACTTTTGGAGTTAGATCTGGAAAGCTCCTGGGTTTCATTGTCAGTGGAAAAGGTATTGAAGTGGATCCTGCAAAAGTGAAAGCTATACGAGAGATGCCCGCTCCCCGTACTGAGAAGGAGGTTAGAGGTTTCTTGGGACGATTGAACTACATTGCAAGATTTATTTCCCAATTAACTACCATCTGTGAGCCAATCTTCAAGTTGTTGAAGAAAGATCAGGTGATGGAATGGAATGATGAGTGCCAGACTGCCTTTGATGAAATCAAGAGATATTTGCTAGAACCTCCAATTTTAATGCCACCAGTTGATGGAAGACCCTTGATTATGTATTTAACAGTATTAGACAACTCAATGGGGTGTGTATTGGGGCAACATGACGAGTCTGGTCGAAAAGAGCAGGCAATATACTACCTTAGCAAAAAGTTTACCGACTGTGAAACAAGATACTCACTGCTCAAGAAAACTTGCTGCGCTTTGGCATGGGCTGCTCGCCGACTAAGACAGTATATGTTGACCCATGCTACCTTGTTGATTTCGAAGATGGATCCAATCAAGTACATATTTGAGAAACCTGCTCTCTCCGGAAGAATTGCAAGATGGCAAATGATCTTGACGGAATATGATATACAGTATACTACTCAGAAGGCCATTAAGGGGAGTGTTGTTGCCGATCATTTGGCTCATCAAGCAGTAGATGATTACCAGTCAATGAATTTTGAATTCCCTGATGAAGACATTATGTCTGTTACCAAAGAACCTGGACAATATGACGGACCTGAACAAGGATCCCGATGGACTATGGTTTTTGATGGTGCCTCCAATGCACATGGTAATGGTGTTGGTGTTGTGATTAGTTCCCCTGAAGGTTGTCATACCCCGATTACTGCCAGACTTTGTTTCTATTGTACCAATAACATGGCTGAGTATGAGGCATGTATCATGGGTATGCAAGTTGCTATTGATATGAAGATTCAGTTCCTTGAGGTGTATGGAGATTCAGCTCTGGTAGTAAGTCAGATTAAAGGAGATTGGGATACAAAGCATGATAATCTCATTCCTTACAGAGAACATGTGTTGTCTTTGATCCCACATTTCAAAGAGATTACTTTTGGACATATTCCACGAAGAGAGAATCAGTTGGCAGACGCATTGGCCACCATGGCATCTATGTTTGAGATCAGCTGGGATGATGAAGCTCCCAAGATTACCATTGATAGATTTGAGAAGCCTGCATACTGCAATGAGATTGACACTGAAGGGGCAGAGGAGAAGCCTTGGTTCTATGAAGTGAAAAACTATCTTGAAGCTCAGGAGTTCCCTGAAGGGGCATCTGTCAAAGATAGGAAGTTCCTGAGAAGGTTTTCTGCTAAGTTCTTTCTGAGTAATGGCGTTCTGTATAAGCGTAATCATGATTCAACTATGCTTCGTTGTGTGGATAAGAAGGAAGCTACAGAAATTATGGAAGAGATGCATGATGGGACCTTTGGCACTCATTCTAGTGGTCATACCATGGCAAAGAATATTTTGAGAGCAGGTTACTATTGGTCTACCATGGAAGCTGATTGCTATCAACACTCCAGAACATGTCACAAATGTCAAATCTATGCTGATAAAGTACATGTACCTCCATCTCCATTGAATGTGTTGACTGCTCCTTGGCCCTTTGCCATGTGGGGCATTGATATGATTGGTGAGATCAAGCCTACTGCTTCTAATGGGCATCGTTTCATCCTGGTTGCTATTGATTACTTCACGAAGTGGGTAGAGGCAGCTTCACTTGCATCTGTGACTAAGAATGTTGTGGCTCGGTTCATTAAGAATAATCTTATATGTAGGTATGGTATCCCTGAAAGGATTATCACTGACAATGGCTCTAATCTGAACAACACTATGATTACTGATCTCTGTACGCGGTTCAAAATTAAGCATCACAACTCTTCTCCGTATCGTCCAAAGATGAATGGGGCAGTTGAAACTGCTAATAAGAACATTAAGAAGATTGTACAGAAGATGATTGTTACTTACAAGGATTGGCACGAGATGTTACCATTTGCTCTGCATGGTTATCGTACTACAATACGTACTTCAACAGGGGCAACCCCATTCTCCTTAGTCTATGGTATGGAAGCAGTTCTGCCTATTGAAGTTCAGATCCCCTCCTTGAGAATTATGAAGGATGAAGGCTTGGATGAAGATGAGTGGATTCAGACTCGACTTGACCAGATAAATTTGATTGATGAGAAAAGGTTAGCAGCAGTTTGTCATGGCCAGATGTACCAGAAACGGATGATCAAAGCTTTTAACAAGAAGGTTAAGCCAAAGGTATATCAGGCTGGTGACTTGGTAATCAAGCGTATCATATTACCACAGGGTGATCCTAGGGGCAAGTGGACTCCAACATATGAGGGACCATTTGTAGTCAAGACAGTGTTCTCAGGAGGTGCCATGATACTGACTACAATGGATGGTGAAGACTTCCCACAACCTGTAAACGCAGACATAGTTAAAAAATACTACGCATAAAAAGAGACCCGCTAGGTTGACAGGCCTAGGCAAAAATAAGGGCATCCCGGCAAACCAAAAGGGTTTGGGCAAAAATTAGGGATATATATATAAAAAGATGTACACCCGGCAAGTCGAAAACCTGAAAAGGCGGCTTGGGCAAAAAAGGGTATCCCGGTGGATTGAAAACCTGAAAGGGCAATCCAGGCAAAAGTTAGGGATTAAAGCGTATGACTATGTCTCGTTTGGATCACTCATGAAGTTGCAACCAGTTGTACTACTTACTCAAGCTCAAACAGATGAAGCTCAATCCAATCGTTTCCGTCTCAACAGCAAGAAGATGAGATACTTGAGTGGCAATAGTAGAATTGAAACTCAATAGGATTATTTCCCACATAGCTGATTCTTTTTGTAAAACTTCATGACCAAATTCTCTTACTAGGGTTTATGTCTCCTTGTACAAACTTACCTGTGTATGGGTCACTTTTGATATAAATAAACTCCATCTTTTGAATCCAGATTTACTTTTACCCTATTTACATAAGCGAAACGTCCATTGGTTGTGTTTGAATGTATGTATGCCTTTGAATATGATTGATGTTTACCAAAAATGCATGTATGCTTTTAATATGATTGATGTTTACCAGAAATGCATGAAAATGCAGTAATAGTATTTACTAAGGACGAACGAGGGAAGGATTTCAACGAAGCTTCGCCGGTTCATCTTTACAAGACAGTAGGACTAATCCATTTTCACAAAGTCTAATCTCCCCTGGAATTTATATCCATCTCTTTTATCCTCATACGGATATACGGGAAATTACTTTCCAATAAGGGCACGATGAACGAAGACGGGATGTTATACTTATCCTACTATCAAACGAAAACGAAGGTTATCTATACCCTACTATCCCCAACAACGGGAGGTTATTTATACCTTGTTATCCCCAACAACGGGAGGTTATCTATACCTTGTTATCCCCAGCAGACGGAGGGTTATATATTCTTCAACAACGAATCGGGATTTATTTTCCTTGGCCAGCAGTTGTTATACAAGGATATCCAGACACTTCCAGCAGTGTCATAGCATACATACGTCATTTACATCATACCATAACATATATGTCTATAGTACATTACCTAAGTGCATCATGTCATACATGCATACATAAAGCATAAACTAATGTTGTTATACAGAATGCTACCTTGTTTTCAGGTTAATTATCCAACAAACAAGCTTATGATCTTTGGGACTGCTTTATTGTAACCTCAGGGTTACTTTATCCTCCTGATGAGCTTCTTATTACTTTGGGACTGCTTTATTGTAACCTCAGGGTTACTTTATCCTCCTGATGAGCTTCTTATTACTTTGGGACTGCTTTATTGTAACCTCAGGGTTATTTTATCCTCCTGATAGCCTCTCATGACTTCAAGACTGCTTTAGAGCTACTGATTGCTCTATCCTCCTGAAATCATCCTATTACTTCAAGACTGCTTTAGAGCTATTCATTGCTCAATCCTCATGAGGTCATATTACTACTTCAAGACTGCTTTAGAGCTATTCATTGCTCTATCCTCCTGAAGCCATCTAATTATTTCAAGACTGCTTTAGAGTTATCCATTGCTCTATCCTCCTGAAATTACATTATTATTTCAAGACTGCTTTAGAGCTATCCATTGCTCTATCCTCCTGAAATCATTACTTCAAGACTGCTTTAGAGCTATTGATTGCTCTATCCTCCTGAAGACATATCACATTATTACTTCAAGACTGCTTTAGAGCTATTGATTGCTCTATCCTCCTGAAGACATATCACATTATTATTTCAAGACTGCTTTAGAGCCATTCATTGTTCTATCCTCCTGAAATCATATCATTGCTCCAAGACTGCTTTAGGGTTATCACTATTGATTGCTCTATCCTCATGAAGACATGCTGCTACACCATTATTATTCCAGACTCCTGACAGCTTTCATCATACACCCATATTTTGAACTGCTCCCCCCCTAGTGGCATCTTTAAGCCCACTCAATCATATTCAACTAGCCATCTGTACCACTCTAGTGCACTGGTGAGTGCAAATTTTTGGGCTTTTGTGTTCAATCCCCTTCAACCTTCCAGGTTACGACTGGCAAATATACCAATCTAACCCCTCAGGTTTCAGAAAATTGAACAGGGGCAGCTGTTGCACCCCAAAATTTGCCCTCACAATACAAGACTTTGTGTTCTAAGAAGGTTCACAAGGTTCACAAGTTCTCCAACAACTTGCATAACCTTTCATGAAGTTCATAAAGTCCACAAGCTACTTTATGAAGGTTCACAAGGTTCACAAGATTCACAATTGGTCAGAAGAGTTGACAATTCCCTCAGACAATGCACCTCCTAAGCAGTGCACCCAAAACTAGGGTTTTGACTTTAATCAGGCTAAATGGACTTCCAAGACTTCAAGTGAGCTTCATAACATCTTATATGTGTATAAGAACCCCCATGTCAAGTTTCAAGACTTTTCTCAAAAGTTTGCTCAGTCAGATGATCAGATAAGTCAAAAGCAGTCAATGTAGTTAAAAGGTCAAACTGAGGTCAACTGTGGTCAAACCAAAGTCAAACTTCATGATTTTTTTTTGCCAACATCAAAGAGAGGTTGGGTGAGAAATATTATCATAATAACTGTAATACCCCAAATTTTGCCCTAAGATTTGTCGTCGCATTTCATTGCATTTAATCAATTACTAACAAATTTGTGTAGTCGTTTGACTTTTTGCAGGTAAATATCATATGGCATGCATTTTTTTTCTAAAAAGTAAAAATGGCACAATTGGCAGGAGGACATGTGTAAGGAGTTATGAGTGTGAGAGGTTGAGAGTTCGAATCTCACCTTTGTCACTTTTTTTTGTTTTTTATTATTTTTACTCTAAATTTTTCTATCTTTCATTAAAAAAATAACAAAAATAGTTTTTTATTATTATTTAATTATTATTTTCGTATTTTAATTAAATCATTTTTTAAAATATTATTTTTTTCACTTTTTTCTAAATTATTCATAAAAATATCCAAAAAATCATAAAATAAAAAATATTGAAAAAAATTTTGTTCTTTTTATAATATTTTTTATTTTAGGAATCAATAGGATTATTAGTTTTTATTTTAAGTTTATTTTAATTATTTTAAATTATTTAAATTTTATTTTTTCTTAACTAATTATTTAGTTTGGGCTTTAAAATGGGCTTTAGGGACATTATTGACAATTTGGTGTTAACCCTAATTTGTTCCCTATATATACATGTGTTGCCTTGTTGGAAAAGAGGGGGAGAATGAAAAAAACCTAAGAGGAGTGAGTGCCGTTTGCCGTTATTTAGTTTTCTTCTTCATCCATTACTATTGTTTCTTTTTCTTCATCGTTTACCGTTATTTCTTTTCCTTCATCTATTACTGTTGTTTCTTTTTCTTCATCTTTTACCGTTATTTCTTTTTCTTCATCTATTACCGTTATTTCTTTTTCTTTATCTATTACTGTTACGTTTATATATATATAATTTTTAAATTGTTAGAGTTTATATATATAAGATTTTTGATCGAATTATGTCGATACGATGTTTGCACATTTGTGTGCATGACGCGTGACATTTGTGTTAGTTCGATCTGGTTGCGATGATCGCATTTTTGTGTGAGCAATAGTACTATTTTTTGCTTAATTTCTTTTTCTTTGCGATAAATTTTGTTTCGTCCGATTTAGATCTGGTTGCGATGAGCGCATTTCTGCGTTAGCAACATTGTTGGGTTATTTGGCACATTTAAAATTCATTATTGCTTTATTATTATTATTATTATTATTATTATTATTATTATTATTATTATTATTATTATTATTATTATTATTATCATTATTTATTATTATTATCATTATTATCATTATTATTACCATTATTATTATTATTGTTATCATTAATTTATTAAAATTTGTTATAATATAAAAATCTGTTTTTTAAAATAAATAACATTAACATCTTTTCCAAATTAATATGAAAACCTATTATTTTTAAGAAAAACTTTTTTTTAGATAAATTTAAAATAATAACTAAAATCTTTTTTTTAAAATAATAACTAGAACCGTTATTTATTTTATTTTATTATTGTTCAATTCAAATTTCATTATCATATTGTATCTGCTCCTCTCATGTAACCTCGCGAACTTAACAATCGCTCTTTAAATTCTGCCTTTAAATTTCTGCTTGCATGGTTTAAATTATGACATTATCTCTCTGTTTGCATGATTCAATTATCTCACGCGTTTACTATTATTTCTGTCACATTGCACACATCCGAAGGTTAGGTCTAACTGTTTGGCCGCCGCGCCAATAGTCCGTAAAACTTCACACATTCAATTTCAAATCCTCAAAACTACAAACTACAAACCCTAATTTTCACAAATGCCTCGCCGCAGGCAAAATTACAATTTTACCCTTAGCATTAGGTCAAAGAGCCGCCGCGCTCATTTTAGGGTTTCTCGCCGTGGAATCCCTAATTTAACCCTAATTACAACTTAACATTTCAACGTAGAGATTTGGAGTTTCTACACTCCACGTAAGCGTGTCCTTAAGATGCGTTTATTCCCCTTGAGACCTTGACCACAGTCAAGAAGTTTCTAACCTCCCTATTGAGGGGAACTACGATTACTCTGATTCCGCTCCCGTAAGGATACGTAGGCACAAGATGCGATGTCTTGCCGAGTAAACTTAGAATTAACCCCCTTTATTATTTATTATTGCTTATTTATATTTTATTTAATTATTTTGCTTATTATTTTGTAATTGTTTCTTGGATGTAAAGTTGTTTAATTATTTAATTATTATTATGGTTAGTAATTAGGGAGTGTAACAACATGTATGTAATATTAAAATAAATTTAGATCACTTTTAAATAAAGATAATTAAAATAAACACGTCACACACGTAAGTCGATTTTAATCGCCGTCTCACTTCCTAAGGATATCCCTCAAGTTGCCTACGAATAATGGTTAAGTGGGGTGTATAAAGCAAGTCCCTCAAATAGAAAAATCATCAAAGTCCCTTATGGTTGCCTTTACGAATCGAGTCCCTTTCGAAAAATGATGATGGTCCCTTATATGTGCTTATTACATCCCACAATGGCCTTCAAAGTCAAATTGTCCCTCACATACCCCTTAACATCCAAAGTAAGGACTACCTACTCCATTATAGTAGGGATAGTCTTACTAAAGGAAAGAATGAAGAATAAGAAAGACCTTTAAACATTAGGGTAGGTCACTCCTAGGTGCTTGCTCACTTCAAAATTGTTTCGCACTTAAACAAATTTTCAACAAGTTTTCAAACAATTTCTTAACACATCCTTACATGGATTATTTATTAACTATTCTGAAAATTTTCTATTCACACACTACAATTTCAAAACAATTCAAAAGTGAGCTTAAGTACCTAAGAGCCCATGGATAACCATGGATGAAAAGGATGCTAATACCTTCCCTTTTCATAACCTACCCCCCGGACCCAAAATATTCTCTAAGGTCTTTCCTGTTCTTTTATAACCTTTCCTTATGGATAAAATAAAAGTCGGTGGCGACTCTTGCTATCCGCAACATTGTTTAAAGTCAGTTCACCGGGTTACAAGGGAGACCTCTGATCATGTATCTAACGGATCTTGAGAATTCAATAGGATGTGTGCTTAATCAACATGACGAGACAGGTAGAAAAGAACACATTATTTACTACCTGAGTAAGAAATTCACGAATTACGAGTCAAGGTACTCGATGCTAGAAAAAACATGTTGTGAACTCGCTTTGGTAGCTAAGAACTTGAGACAATATATGTTAAATCACACAACCCTATTGATATCGAAGATGGATCCGATCAATACGTGTTTGAGAAGAAGGCACTCTCCGAAAGGATCGCCGGATGGCAGATGGTTCTGACAGAATATGATATCCAGTATGTTTCCCAAAAGCCCATTAAGGGAAGTGTCTTGTCAGAATATCTTGCTGAACAACCAATTGAAGACTATCAGCCGATAAAGTTTGAATTTCCAGATGAAGACATCATGTTTCTGAAGATGAAAGATTGTGATGAGCCTTTGCCTGACGAGGGTCTTGAGAATGGATCTCAGTGGAAGTTGGTATTCGACGATGCTGTTAACTTATATGGCAACGGAATCGGGGGAATCATTACAACTCCTCACGGTTCTCATATACCGTTTACTTCTTGATTGACATTCGCTTGCACTAATAACGAAGCAGAATATGAAGTGTGCATTATGGGTTTAGAAGAGGCCATTGATCTGAGGATCAAGAATCTCGATGTATATGGCGATTCAGCGCTAGTTGTTAATCTGGTTTAAGGAGAATGGGAAATTCGTCAGGCAAACTTGGTGTCATACAAGAATTATGCTAGAATACTGCTACCCTTCTTTGATAGAGTTGAGTTTCATCATGTGCCTAGGGCTGGAAATTAGATGGAAGTCGCATTGGTTAAGTTATCGTCAATGTATAAAGTGAATTTCAGGAATGAAGCTCCAACAATCACCACCATGCGTCTTGATAGACCTGTCTTTGTGTTTACAGTTGAAGAGGCGTCAGATGGGAAGTCGTGGTATCATGACATCAGGCATTTTCTCAAGAATCAAGAGTACCCATCTGAGGCATCTAGCAAGGATGAAAAGACTCTAAGGAGGCTAGCCGGTAAATTCTACTTGAACAAGGACAATGTTTTGTATAGAAGAAACTTCGACATAGTTTTGTTGCGTTGTGTTGATGAACACGAAAGCAAGCCTGTTGATGGAAGAAGTTCACAAATGCTCCTTTGGTACTCATATCGGTGGACATGTAATGGCCAGAAAATTATTGAGAGTTGGGTATTATTGGATGACTATGGAATCCGATTGTTTCAAATACGCTAGAAAGTGCCATAAGTGTCAGATTTATGCTGATAAGGTGCATGTGCCACCTAACCCTCTGAACGTGCTAACATCTCCTTGGCCCTTTGCAATGTGGGGCATTAATATGATTGGAAAGATTGAGTCAACTGCTTCCGATGGGTGTCATTATATTTTGCTTGCTATTGATTATTTTACCAAGTGGATGGAGGTAGCCTCTTTTGCTAATGTCACGAGACAGATAGTTGCTCGATTCATAAGAAGGATATCATCTGCCGTTATGGAATACCATAGCAATTTCTTAACACATCCTTACATGGATTATTTATTAACTATTCTGAAAATTTTCTATTCACACACTACAATTTCAAAACAATTCAAAAGTGAGCTTAAGTACCTAAGAGCCCATGGATAACCATGGATGAAAAGGATGCTAATACCTTCCCTTTTCATAACCTACCCCCCGGACCCAAAATATTCTCTAAGGTCTTTCCTGTTCTTTTATAACCTTTCCTTATGGATAAAATAAAAGTCGGTGGCGACTCTTGCTATCCGCAACATTGTTTAAAGTCAGTTCACCGGGTTACAGAACTGGCGACTCTGCTGGGGACCTATTTAAGAGGGGTACCCTTAGGAATTAAGATCACTTTAAATTGTTTGCCTTGTTTGCTTTATTATTATATTGTTGGGGTGCTCTTATGTGTGAAAGGTCCTAACCCGGATCTAGTGTACCTTAGGTAAATGGCAATAGACCAAGGAAACTGTACGACGTATATCGATACGGTTGATCTGGTGGCCATAGTTAGTGCGACTTCTTGGTTGGTGCTTATATTCCTTAAGTCAAGTTGAGGATAATATTGAGGCTGCCATATGTTGTCAATGCACTAACTGACTTTTAGAACCCTAGTTAACTCATCTTGGCCTTTAGAAAGTAGTGAGGTAACCGGCTTTGGTGCAGGCTGAAGTTGGTTGACACTCGATACTACGCTCATTGAGATCTTAAACTTGGAGGGTTTTGGTTGGCAAGTAAGTTGCCTTCTGAACAACCACACTTGTGAAGGATCAATGATATTGAGATCCCTTAGAACCTGGTTACTTTTGTAGGACAGGATGAACCATCTAACTTCAGAGGAGGGTACTTGCCTTTGAACCTCATGCAAGCCTTTAAACCTAGGGCTATGGTGTGACTTGGTTGTGTGTGCCACATGTTTGTGATTGAGCATGACATCATGACATCATCATGCATCATAAGCATATCATTTTCCCTAACCATTTCAAGGACCAAAGGATTTATCTTTGTTCTTTGTTGCAGGTCATGGCTTCTGCTCGTAGAAACACCATCAGGATCAACTTTGTAGGGATACCTGCTAAGCTCAAGGAGTTGGTTTCCCTAGTGCCTGATCATTCCCAGTTCAACAAGAGACATGGTCACTTATTGGATCTAGTTACTTCAGGGTTCAGTGAAGACATGATGAGTGTGCTGTTTCAGTTCTTTGACCCTAAGCACTATTGCTTTACATTCCCTGATTATCAGCTGGTTCCAACCATGGAGGAGTTCTCTAAACTTCTGGGTATACCTGTTCTTGATCAGAAGCCATTCACAGGCTTAGAGAAGGAGCTTAAACCAGAAGTTATTGCTGCAGCTCTACGTCTGAAGAAGTCTGACATTGTTCTAGAGACGAGAAGTGGAGTTAAAGGTATTCTTGCCAAGGTATTAGCGGATAAAGCTCAAATGTTCTTGAAGGCTATGAGCTACGATGCTTTTGAGGAGATCTTAGCCTTATTGATTTATGGCTTAGTGTTGTTCCCCAATCCTGATCAGTTCATAGACGTTCATGCCATCAACATATTCCTGAGTCACAATCCAGTGCCTACCTTACTTGGAGACATCCTACATTCTCTTCACACCCGTACTACAAGGGCAAGAGGAACTTTGATGTGCTGCATACCTTTACTTTCTAGGTGGTTTATTTCTCACCTTCCTCGCTCAGTAATGAAGAATGAGCAAGGGTTCAGATGGTCCAAGAGGATCATGTCACTTTCTCACTCAGACATCCATTGGTGCTCCAGATCTATGGAGAATGTCACCATCATTGACCGTTGTGGGGAGTTTCCTAATGTGCCACTTCTAGGCATAAGAGGAGGCATCACCTACAACCCATGTCTAGCTTTACGACAGTTTGGTTACGCCCGGAGCGATGGTCCACATGACATGTTGATTCAGGGCATTGTGTTTGATTACGACAACGATCTTCAGGGTTACCGTCAGAGATTCATCCGAGCTTGGGGAAAGGTAAACAGGATTGACAGCAAGACACTGGAGCCTAAGTACACCATTCCTATGGAGGCTTATCTCAGATGGGTACGATTTCGTGCTCAGACCAGTTACCATGGAACCTGTTGCTGAAGGAGACACAGCTTATACCATCCTTCACCCAGACATGCCTACTGATATGGAAGACTTGCAGAGATCATGGATCCAACTGAAAGAGCAAAGGGATACTTTCGAGGCTCATTACAAAGCAAGCCAAGCAAGGATCCTAGAGCTAACAAAGCTACTTCATGAGGAACGAAACCTCAACTCATACCTCAACACTAAGAGGAAGCGTCCATGGGAGACTTAAAACCCCATCTTTTGTACTTATTTCGTTTTCATTTTTTGTAAGCCTAAAAGGCAAAACAAGTTATTACTAATAAAAAGTTACTTTCTTGTTTGTTTAAGCAAATTTAAATCCTGCGGTCCTTGAAAACATTGCATATGCATTCCCATATCATTGCATCACAGGTTTATAATTGTGTACAGGTTTCTCATCTCCTCGCTGTTTATTTCAGCAATGGCTCTTGAACAATCAGTTAAAGATCTCCAGGCACAGAATGCACAGTTCCAAGAGCTGATCCTGAACCTATCCAAGGGACAGGATGAATTGAAGACACTGCTGGCCAAGAAGACTAAGAAGGCTAGAAGGTCTGCTGGGTTGCTCAACATGGGAAGAAGGTTCAAAGGTCCTGTCAAGACCAAGGAACATGTTGAAGACTATGAATCTGAAGAATCTGAGCAGGAGAGAGGCAGTCTCCACAACACTATGGGGGACTCTGATTCTGAGGCTAACTACTACCATGAGCCTAACGAAGACAAATTCAAGATGCTGGTGGATAGAATGGATGCTATGGAATTACAGAAATCATCTGGGCTGGATTTTGAGGATTTGAGCTTGATATCTGGGGTGGTCATACCCATTGGGTTCAAAGTTCCTACATTTGTTGTCTATGATGGGGTCTCTTGTCCCAAATTGCATCTGAGGTCTTATGTCAGAAGAATTCAACCCCACACTGCTGATAAAAAGTTGTGGATCCATTTCTTTCAAGAGAGTTTATCTGGAGCTCAGCTAGAGTGGTATTATCAGTTGGAGAGTGTCAACATCAGAGATTGGAATGACCTTGCTGAAGCTTTCTACAAGCAGTATCAATACAATGCTGACTTAGCCCCCACTCGCATGCAGCTTCAAAGCATGTCTATGGGTGCCAAAGAAAGCTTTAAGGAGTATGCTCAGAAGTGGAGAGACTTAGCTGGAAGAGTTCAACCCCCTTTGACTGATAGGGAGTTTGTTGATATGTTCATGTGTACGCTGAATGGTCCGTTTTACAGTCATCTCATTGGAAGCTCATCATCTGGCTTCACTGAGTTAATCATGACAGGAGAGCGAGTAGAGAATGGTATCAAGAGTGGTAAGATCCAAGTGGGCACTTCTTCATCAGGTGCTGCAAAGAAGCCTCCCACTGGGAAGAAAGAATCTAATGCTGTGTATGGTCAGCCTGATCGTAACAGAAGGCATCAGTCTGTTAGTGCAGTTCATATTTCAAATCCAACTCCTGCAACAACAGAGCAGCCTCAAGGCAACCAACAGAGGGTTAGAAGACAGTTCACGAAGATCAACATGTCAATGGCTCAGGCATTGCAACACTTGTTGAAAGCTGAACTTATTACCCTGAGGGAGGCCCCTCAGAATCCCAATGTTACCTCTCCCAAGTACAATCCCAATGCACGATGTGCATATCATTCAAACTGTCCAGGACATGATACTAATAACTGCTGGGTCTTGAAGAACAAAATTCAGGATATGATTGATGCTGGAGAAATTGAGTTTGATCCACCAGGTACTCCAAATGTGATTACAGCTCCAATGCCAGATCACGAGAAGACTGTCAACGCCATTGATGAAGATATTGATGAAGATCTGCATGTCTATTCAGTTATGGAGTTGAGCACACCATTGTCTGTTATCAAAAAGAGGTTAGTACAAGCTGGGATCTTTCCAGGTTGTCATGAAGATTGTCTATATTGTACCTATAAGCCGGATAGTTGCTTCATTTTGAGAGATGGGGTCCAACGTCTCATGGATAAATATACTATAGTGTTTGAAAGAAGACCAGCATCTGTAGAAAGTATGGTGGATCATCTGACTCAGGGTAAGAAGATTGAAGAGGTTGACATGATTGACAAAGTACCACTAAGAATCACTTCAAAGGGTCCCATTAAAATCACTCATCAGGGCCCAATCAAGATTACTGCTGAAGGTCCTGTGAAAGTTGTTGCTGAAGCCAGAGTAGCTCCTCTGATCATTACCACTCCTGGTCCTATTCCTTATACATCTGACAAAGCTGTGCCTTGGCACTATGGGTCTGATGTTTACATCCATGGTGTCAAGCAGGAGCCTTTACCTGATATGCCTGTTGACATTGATAATATTGCTGGATCTAGCAAGATCACTCGTAGTGGAAGAGTCTTCTCTCCTCCAGTTGCTTCTAAGAGTGCAGTTACCCCTGCTGTTACTTCCACCACTGATGCTCGGGGCAAGGGTCCTGTTATTGAGCCTGTATCTACTGATGTGCCAGCTGCTGATGACCTCTCTAAGCAGATGGAAGAAGTATTGAAAATCATTCGCAAGAGTGATTATGATATTGTTGATCAGCTGGGGCATACTCCCTCAAAGATTTCTATGCTCTCCCTGTTATTATGTTCTGAGGCTCATGCCAAGTCATTGATCAAGTTTCTAAAGATGGCTCATGTACCCAGTGCAATTTCTGTGGACCAGTTTGAGAATTGTGTTGCTCACCTGACCTATGACAACGGGTTAGGATTTTCTGATGCTGACTTGACCCCTGCCAAGAGGGATCATAACAGGGCCTTGCATATTTCAATTGAATGCAGGGGCACTACCCTGTCTCATGTGCTGATAGACAATGGTTCCTCTCTGAATGTGTTGCCTAAGGAAGTCCTGAACAAGCTGAGTCCTAAAGATACGGTATTGAAGCCCAGTAATATTGTGGTAAAGGCTTTTGATGGTTCTAGAAGAGTAGTGCATGGGGAAATTGATCTTCCAATCAAGGTTGGCTCTCAGGTGTTCACTGCTACATTCTATGTGATGGATATTCGTCCTTCGTACTCATGTCTGCTTGGTCGTCCCTGGATCCATGGGGCAGGTGCTGTGACCTCCACATTACATCAAAAGTTGAGATATCCGGTGAATGGAAAAGTTGTTACTGTCTTTGGAGAGGAAGAATACTTTGTCAGCCATGTAAACACTTTCAAGTATCTGGAAGTAGAAGGTGAATACATTGAAACTCCATGTCAGTCATTTGAAGTGGTTCCCTGGGCTGTTAAGGATTGTGTGACTCCTCCTGCTGTGAAGAAGGTTCCTGTGGTCATCAGAAACCCTCCAACAATGGCAATGGCCTCCCTCAATGATGCAAAAGCTGTGGTGGAAGAAGGTGGTTGTACTATTTGGGGTCAGCTTCCTGATATTCCATACAAGTCTGACAAGTTTGGTTTGGGTTTCACTGCAGAGTCCCAGAAGGCTGTCCGTCGTGCCCGTGCTGTTCATATCACCAATCAAGGGGTTATCAATGCTGTGGGAGATCAAGATGAAGACTACAACCTGGGGGCATGGATTTTTCCTACTGTGGGTGCTGGACTCAATAATTGGACAGCTGAAGATGTTATCCCTATCTCCTTTAGTCAGGAGTAAATACTATTACTGTGTTATGTTTTTAAATTTATAATTTCTGGAACAATTAAAACTTTCAAGCCCTGTGCCTTACCCGGGGCACAATGGTGTGCTTGTTACGGGTTGTCATTTCATTTGCATACTTCATTCAATAAAATCAGTGGACGTTTCGTTTTCGTAAATATTGTGTTCCTTGTCTTTCTTTTTCTTTTATTTTTGCTTTATCAGCTATGTGTTCTTACACACACCCACGTCACTAAAATGCAGATCCTCATCCACTCTGGATCCAGTTGATAACAGTTCTACTATTGCCAATTACAATTTCGAGAATCCGATCTATCAAACTGAAGACGGAAACGAGGACGATTGTGAAATACCTGTAGAGCTTGCTAGGTTGTTACAACAAGAAGAGAAAGCTATACAGCCACATGAAGAGCCAGTCGAAGTTGTGAATCTGGGAACTGAAGAAAACAGAAAAGAGGTCAAGATAGGGGCTGATCTAGAGGACAGTGTCAAGAGCAGGTTGATTCAGATGCTACGTGACTATGTGGAGATCTTTGCTTGGTCTTATGAAGATATGCCAGGGTTGGATACAGACATTGTGGTTCACCGTTTGCCAGTGAAAGAAGATTGTCGTCCAAAGAAGCAGAAGGTTCGTCGTATGCGTCCTGAAATGTCAGAAAAGATCAAAGCAGAGGTAATGAAACAGTTCAATGCAGGGTTCTTGGCCGTAACTTCTTATCCTCAGTGGGTTGCAAATGTGGTACCAGTTCCTAAGAAAGATGGTAAGGTACGTATGTGTGTAGATTACAGAGATCTGAACAAGGCTAGCCCTAAAGATGACTTTCCACTTCCTCATATTGATATTCTGGTAGACAACACTGCTCAGCATAAGGTATTCTCTTTTATGGATGGTTTCTCTGGTTACAATCAAATCAAGATGGCACCTGAAGATATGGAGAAGACTACATTTGTGACACAGTGGGGCACCTTTTGCTATAAGGTAATGCCATTTGGTTTGAAGAATGCAGGGGCAACATATCAGCGTGCTATGGTGGCTTTGTTTCATGATATGATTCATCATGAGATAGAGGTATATGTGGATGATATGATAGCCAGGTCTCAGAATGAAGAACAACATCTTGATCATCTGCACAAGTTGTTTGAGAGGTTGAAGAAATACAGGTTGAGATTAAATCCAAACAAGTGTACTTTTGGAGTTAGATCTGGAAAGCTCCTGGGTTTCATTGTCAGTGGAAAAGGTATTGAAGTGGATCCTGCAAAAGTGAAAGCTATACGAGAGATGCCCGCTCCCCGTACTGAGAAGGAGGTTAGAGGTTTCTTGGGACGATTGAACTACATTGCAAGATTTATTTCCCAATTAACTACCATCTGTGAGCCAATCTTCAAGTTGTTGAAGAAAGATCAGGTGATGGAATGGAATGATGAGTGCCAGACTGCCTTTGATGAAATCAAGAGATATTTGCTAGAACCTCCAATTTTAATGCCACCAGTTGATGGAAGACCCTTGATTATGTATTTAACAGTATTAGACAACTCAATGGGGTGTGTATTGGGGCAACATGACGAGTCTGGTCGAAAAGAGCAGGCAATATACTACCTTAGCAAAAAGTTTACCGACTGTGAAACAAGATACTCACTGCTCAAGAAAACTTGCTGCGCTTTGGCATGGGCTGCTCGCCGACTAAGACAGTATATGTTGACCCATGCTACCTTGTTGATTTCGAAGATGGATCCAATCAAGTACATATTTGAGAAACCTGCTCTCTCCGGAAGAATTGCAAGATGGCAAATGATCTTGACGGAATATGATATACAGTATACTACTCAGAAGGCCATTAAGGGGAGTGTTGTTGCCGATCATTTGGCTCATCAAGCAGTAGATGATTACCAGTCAATGAATTTTGAATTCCCTGATGAAGACATTATGTCTGTTACCAAAGAACCTGGACAATATGACGGACCTGAACAAGGATCCCGATGGACTATGGTTTTTGATGGTGCCTCCAATGCACATGGTAATGGTGTTGGTGTTGTGATTAGTTCCCCTGAAGGTTGTCATACCCCGATTACTGCCAGACTTTGTTTCTATTGTACCAATAACATGGCTGAGTATGAGGCATGTATCATGGGTATGCAAGTTGCTATTGATATGAAGATTCAGTTCCTTGAGGTGTATGGAGATTCAGCTCTGGTAGTAAGTCAGATTAAAGGAGATTGGGATACAAAGCATGATAATCTCATTCCTTACAGAGAACATGTGTTGTCTTTGATCCCACATTTCAAAGAGATTACTTTTGGACATATTCCACGAAGAGAGAATCAGTTGGCAGACGCATTGGCCACCATGGCATCTATGTTTGAGATCAGCTGGGATGATGAAGCTCCCAAGATTACCATTGATAGATTTGAGAAGCCTGCATACTGCAATGAGATTGACACTGAAGGGGCAGAGGAGAAGCCTTGGTTCTATGAAGTGAAAAACTATCTTGAAGCTCAGGAGTTCCCTGAAGGGGCATCTGTCAAAGATAGGAAGTTCCTGAGAAGGTTTTCTGCTAAGTTCTTTCTGAGTAATGGCGTTCTGTATAAGCGTAATCATGATTCAACTATGCTTCGTTGTGTGGATAAGAAGGAAGCTACAGAAATTATGGAAGAGATGCATGATGGGACCTTTGGCACTCATTCTAGTGGTCATACCATGGCAAAGAATATTTTGAGAGCAGGTTACTATTGGTCTACCATGGAAGCTGATTGCTATCAACACTCCAGAACATGTCACAAATGTCAAATCTATGCTGATAAAGTACATGTACCTCCATCTCCATTGAATGTGTTGACTGCTCCTTGGCCCTTTGCCATGTGGGGCATTGATATGATTGGTGAGATCAAGCCTACTACTTCTAATGGGCATCGTTTCATCCTGGTTGCTATTGATTACTTCACGAAGTGGGTAGAGGCAGCTTCACTTGCATCTGTGACTAAGAATGTTGTGGCTCGGTTCATTAAGAATAATCTTATATGTAGGTATGGTATCCCTGAAAGGATTATCACTGACAATGGCTCTAATCTGAACAACACTATGATTACTGATCTCTGTACGCGGTTCAAAATTAAGCATCACAACTCTTCTCCGTATCGTCCAAAGATGAATGGGGCAGTTGAAACTGCTAATAAGAACATTAAGAAGATTGTACAGAAGATGATTGTTACTTACAAGGATTGGCACGAGATGTTACCATTTGCTCTGCATGGTTATCGTACTACAATACGTACTTCAACAGGGGCAACCCCATTCTCCTTAGTCTATGGTATGGAAGCAGTTCTGCCTATTGAAGTTCAGATCCCCTCCTTGAGAATTATGAAGGATGAAGGCTTGGATGAAGATGAGTGGATTCAGACTCGACTTGACCAGATAAATTTGATTGATGAGAAAAGGTTAGCAGCAGTTTGTCATGGCCAGATGTACCAGAAACGGATGATCAAAGCTTTTAACAAGAAGGTTAAGCCAAAGGTATATCAGGCTGGTGACTTGGTAATCAAGCGTATCATATTACCACAGGGTGATCCTAGGGGCAAGTGGACTCCAACATATGAGGGACCATTTGTAGTCAAGACAGTGTTCTCAGGAGGTGCCATGATACTGACTACAATGGATGGTGAAGACTTCCCACAACCTGTAAACGCAGACATAGTTAAAAAATACTACGCATAAAAAGAGACCCGCTAGGTTGACAGGCCTAGGCAAAAATAAGGGCATCCCGGCAAACCAAAAGGGTTTGGGCAAAAATTAGGGATATATATATAAAAAGATGTACACCCGGCAAGTCGAAAACCTGAAAAGGCGGCTTGGGCAAAAAAGGGTATCCCGGTGGATTGAAAACCTGAAAGGGCAATCCAGGCAAAAGTTAGGGATTAAAGCGTATGACTATGTCTCGTTTGGATCACTCATGAAGTTGCAACCAGTTGTACTACTTACTCAAGCTCAAACAGATGAAGCTCAATCCAATCGTTTCCGTCTCAACAGCAAGAAGATGAGATACTTGAGTGGCAATAGTAGAATTGAAACTCAATAGGATTATTTCCCACATAGCTGATTCTTTTTGTAAAACTTCATGACCAAATTCTCTTACTAGGGTTTATGTCTCCTTGTACAAACTTACCTGTGTATGGGTCACTTTTGATATAAATAAACTCCATCTTTTGAATCCAGATTTACTTTTACCCTATTTACATAAGCGAAACGTCCATTGGTTGTGTTTGAATGTATGTATGCCTTTGAATATGATTGATGTTTACCAAAAATGCATGTATGCTTTTAATATGATTGATGTTTACCAGAAATGCATGAAAATGCAGTAATAGTATTTACTAAGGACGAACGAGGGAAGGATTTCAACGAAGCTTCGCCGGTTCATCTTTACAAGACAGTAGGACTAATCCATTTTCACAAAGTCTAATCTCCCCTGGAATTTATATCCATCTCTTTTATCCTCATACGGATATACGGGAAATTACTTTCCAATAAGGGCACGATGAACGAAGACGGGATGTTATACTTATCCTACTATCAAACGAAAACGAAGGTTATCTATACCCTACTATCCCCAACAACGGGAGGTTATTTATACCTTGTTATCCCCAACAACGGGAGGTTATCTATACCTTGTTATCCCCAGCAGACGGAGGGTTATATATTCTTCAACAACGAATCGGGATTTATTTTCCTTGGCCAGCAGTTGTTATACAAGGATATCCAGACACTTCCAGCAGTGTCATAGCATACATACGTCATTTACATCATACCATAACATATATGTCTATAGTACATTACCTAAGTGCATCATGTCATACATGCATACATAAAGCATAAACTAATGTTGTTATACAGAATGCTACCTTGTTTTCAGGTTAATTATCCAACAAACAAGCTTATGATCTTTGGGACTGCTTTATTGTAACCTCAGGGTTACTTTATCCTCCTGATGAGCTTCTTATTACTTTGGGACTGCTTTATTGTAACCTCAGGGTTACTTTATCCTCCTGATGAGCTTCTTATTACTTTGGGACTGCTTTATTGTAACCTCAGGGTTATTTTATCCTCCTGATAGCCTCTCATGACTTCAAGACTGCTTTAGAGCTACTGATTGCTCTATCCTCCTGAAATCATCCTATTACTTCAAGACTGCTTTAGAGCTATTCATTGCTCAATCCTCATGAGGTCATATTACTACTTCAAGACTGCTTTAGAGCTATTCATTGCTCTATCCTCCTGAAGCCATCTAATTATTTCAAGACTGCTTTAGAGTTATCCATTGCTCTATCCTCCTGAAATTACATTATTATTTCAAGACTGCTTTAGAGCTATCCATTGCTCTATCCTCCTGAAATCATTACTTCAAGACTGCTTTAGAGCTATTGATTGCTCTATCCTCCTGAAGACATATCACATTATTACTTCAAGACTGCTTTAGAGCTATTGATTGCTCTATCCTCCTGAAGACATATCACATTATTATTTCAAGACTGCTTTAGAGCCATTCATTGTTCTATCCTCCTGAAATCATATCATTGCTCCAAGACTGCTTTAGGGTTATCACTATTGATTGCTCTATCCTCATGAAGACATGCTGCTACACCATTATTATTCCAGACTCCTGACAGCTTTCATCATACACCCATATTTTGAACTGCTCCCCCCTAGTGGCATCTTTAAGCCCACTCAATCATATTCAACTAGCCATCTGTACCACTCTAGTGCACTGGTGAGTGCAAATTTTTGGGCTTTTGTGTTCAATCCCCTTCAACCTTCCAGGTTACGACTGGCAAATATACCAATCTAACCCCTCAGGTTTCAGAAAATTGAACAGGGGCAGCTGTTGCACCCCAAAATTTGCCCTCACAATACAAGACTTTGTGTTCTAAGAAGGTTCACAAGGTTCACAAGTTCTCCAACAACTTGCATAACCTTTCATGAAGTTCATAAAGTCCACAAGCTACTTTATGAAGGTTCACAAGGTTCACAAGATTCACAATTGGTCAGAAGAGTTGACAATTCCCTCAGACAATGCACCTCCTAAGCAGTGCACCCAAAACTAGGGTTTTGACTTTAATCAGGCTAAATGGACTTCCAAGACTTCAAGTGAGCTTCATAACATCTTATATGTGTATAAGAACCCCCATGTCAAGTTTCAAGACTTTTCTCAAAAGTTTGCTCAGTCAGATGATCAGATAAGTCAAAAGCAGTCAATGCAGTTAAAAGGTCAAACTGAGGTCAACTGTGGTCAAACCAAAGTCAAACTTCATGATTTTTTTTTGCCAACATCAAAGAGAGGTTGGGTGAGAAATATTATCATAATAACTGTAATACCCCAAATTTTTCCCTAAGATTTGTCGTCGCATTTCATTGCATTTAATCAATTACTAACAAATTTGTGTAGTCGTTTGACTTTTTGCAGGTAAATATCATATGGCATGCATTTTTTTTCTAAAAAGTAAAAATGGCACAATTGGCAGGAGGACATGTGTAAGGAGTTATGAGTGTGAGAGGTTGAGAGTTCGAATCTCACCTTTGTCACTTTTTTTTGTTTTTTATTATTTTTACTCTAAATTTTTCTATCTTTCATTAAAAAAATAACAAAAATAGTTTTTTATTATTATTTAATTATTATTTTCGTATTTTAATTAAATCATTTTTTAAAATATTATTTTTTTCACTTTTTTCTAAATTATTCATAAAAATATCCAAAAAATCATAAAATAAAAAATATTGAAAAAAATTTTGTTCTTTTTATAATATTTTTTATTTTAGGAATCAATAGGATTATTAGTTTTTATTTTAAGTTTATTTTAATTATTTTAAATTATTTAAATTTTATTTTTTCTTAACTAATTATTTAGTTTGGGCTTTAAAATGGGCTTTAGGGACATTATTGACAATTTGGTGTTAACCCTAATTTGTTCCCTATATATACATGTGTTGCCTTGTTGGAAAAGAGGGGGAGAATGAAAAAAACCTAAGAGGAGTGAGTGCCGTTTGCCGTTATTTAGTTTGCTTCTTCATCCATTACTATTGTTTCTTTTTCTTCATCGTTTACCGTTATTTCTTTTCCTTCATCTATTACTGTTGTTTCTTTTTCTTCATCTTTTACCGTTATTTCTTTTTCTTCATCTATTACCGTTATTTCTTTTTCTTTATCTATTACTGTTACGTTTATATATATATAATTTTTAAATTGTTAGAGTTTATATATATAAGATTTTTGATCGAATTATGTCGATACGATGTTTGCACATTTGTGTGCATGACGCGTGACATTTGTGTTAGTTCGATCTGGTTGCGATGATCGCATTTTTGTGTGAGCAATAGTACTATTTTTTGCTTAATTTCTTTTTCTTTGCGATAAATTTTGTTTCGTCCGATTTAGATCTGGTTGCGATGAGCGCATTTCTGCGTTAGCAACATTGTTGGGTTATTTGGCACATTTAAAATTCATTATTGCTTTATTATTATTATTATTATTATTATTATTATTATTATTATTATTATTATTATTATTATTATTATTATTATTATTATTATTATTATTATTATCATTATTTATTATTATTATCATTATTATCATTATTATTACCATTATTATTATTATTGTTATCATTAATTTATTAAAATTTGTTATAATATAAAAATCTGTTTTTTAAAATAAATAACATTAACATCTTTTCCAAATTAATATGAAAACCTATTATTTTTAAGAAAAACTTTTTTTTAGATAAATTTAAAATAATAACTAAAATCTTTTTTTTAAAATAATAACTAGAACCGTTATTTATTTTATTTTATTATTGTTCAATTCAAATTTCATTATCATATTGTATCTGCTCCTCTCATGTAACCTCGCGAACTTAACAATCGCTCTTTAAATTCTGCCTTTAAATTTCTGCTTGCATGGTTTAAATTATGACATTATCTCTCTGTTTGCATGATTCAATTATCTCACGCGTTTACTATTATTTCTGTCACATTGCACACATCCGAAGGTTAGGTCTAACTGTTTGGCCGCCGCGCCAATAGTCCGTAAAACTTCACACATTCAATTTCAAATCCTCAAAACTACAAACTACAAACCCTAATTTTCACAAATGCCTCGCCGCAGGCAAAATTACAATTTTACCCTTAGCATTAGGTCAAAGAGCCGCCGCGCTCATTTTAGGGTTTCCCGCCGTGGAATCCCTAATTTAACCCTAATTACAACTTAACATTTCAACGTAGAGATTTGGAGTTTCTACACTCCACGTAAGCGTGTCCTTAAGATGCGTTTATTCCCCTTGAGACCTTGACCACAGTCAAGAAGTTTCTAACCTCCCTATTGAGGGGAACTACGATTACTCTGATTCCGCTCCCGTAAGGATACGTAGGCACAAGATGCGATGTCTTGCCGAGTAAACTTAGAATTAACCCCCTTTATTATTTATTATTGCTTATTTATATTTTATTTAATTATTTTGCTTATTATTTTGTAATTGTTTCTTGGATGTAAAGTTGTTTAATTATTTAATTATTATTATGGTTAGTAATTAGGGAGTGTAACAACATGTATGTAATATTAAAATAAATTTAGATCACTTTTAAATAAAGATAATTAAAATAAACACGTCACACACGTAAGTCGATTTTAATCGCCGTCTCACTTCCTAAGGATATCCCTCAAGTTGCCTACGAATAATGGTTAAGTGGGGTGTATAAAGCAAGTCCCTCAAATAGAAAAATCATCAAAGTCCCTTATGGTTGCCTTTACGAATCGAGTCCCTTTCGAAAAATGATGATGGTCCCTTATATGTGCTTATTACATCCCACAATGGCCTTCAAAGTCAAATTGTCCCTCACATACCCCTTAACATCCAAAGTAAGGACTACCTACTCCATTATAGTAGGGATAGTCTTACTAAAGGAAAGAATGAAGAATAAGAAAGACCTTTAAACATTAGGGTAGGTCACTCCTAGGTGCTTGCTCACTTCAAAATTGTTTCGCACTTAAACAAATTTTCAACAAGTTTTCAAACAATTTCTTAACACATCCTTACATGGATTATTTATTAACTATTCTGAAAATTTTCTATTCACACACTACAATTTCAAAACAATTCAAAAGTGAGCTTAAGTACCTAAGAGCCCATGGATAACCATGGATGAAAAGGATGCTAATACCTTCCCTTTTCATAACCTACCCCCCGGACCCAAAATATTCTCTAAGGTCTTTCCTGTTCTTTTATAACCTTTCCTTATGGATAAAATAAAAGTCGGTGGCGACTCTTGCTATCCGCAACATTGTTTAAAGTCAGTTCACCGGGTTACAAGGGAGACCTCTGATCATGTATCTAACGGATCTTGAGAATTCAATAGGATGTGTGCTTAATCAACATGACGAGACAGGTAGAAAAGAACACATTATTTACTACCTGAGTAAGAAATTCACGAATTACGAGTCAAGGTACTCGATGCTAGAAAAAACATGTTGTGAACTCGCTTTGGTAGCTAAGAACTTGAGACAATATATGTTAAATCACACAACCCTATTGATATCGAAGATGGATCCGATCAATACGTGTTTGAGAAGAAGGCACTCTCCGAAAGGATCGCCGGATGGCAGATGGTTCTGACAGAATATGATATCCAGTATGTTTCCCAAAAGCCCATTAAGGGAAGTGTCTTGTCAGAATATCTTGCTGAACAACCAATTGAAGACTATCAGCCGATAAAGTTTGAATTTCCAGATGAAGACATCATGTTTCTGAAGATGAAAGATTGTGATGAGCCTTTGCCTGACGAGGGTCTTGAGAATGGATCTCAGTGGAAGTTGGTATTCGACGATGCTGTTAACTTATATGGCAACGGAATCGGGGGAATCATTACAACTCCTCACGGTTCTCATATACCGTTTACTTCTTGATTGACATTCGCTTGCACTAATAACGAAGCAGAATATGAAGTGTGCATTATGGGTTTAGAAGAGGCCATTGATCTGAGGATCAAGAATCTCGATGTATATGGCGATTCAGCGCTAGTTGTTAATCTGGTTTAAGGAGAATGGGAAATTCGTCAGGCAAACTTGGTGTCATACAAGAATTATGCTAGAATACTGCTACCCTTCTTTGATAGAGTTGAGTTTCATCATGTGCCTAGGGCTGGAAATTAGATGGAAGTCGCATTGGTTAAGTTATCGTCAATGTATAAAGTGAATTTCAGGAATGAAGCTCCAACAATCACCACCATGCGTCTTGATAGACCTGTCTTTGTGTTTACAGTTGAAGAGGCGTCAGATGGGAAGTCGTGGTATCATGACATCAGGCATTTTCTCAAGAATCAAGAGTACCCATCTGAGGCATCTAGCAAGGATGAAAAGACTCTAAGGAGGCTAGCCGGTAAATTCTACTTGAACAAGGACAATGTTTTGTATAGAAGAAACTTCGACATAGTTTTGTTGCGTTGTGTTGATGAACACGAAAGCAAGCCTGTTGATGGAAGAAGTTCACAAATGCTCCTTTGGTACTCATATCGGTGGACATGTAATGGCCAGAAAATTATTGAGAGTTGGGTATTATTGGATGACTATGGAATCCGATTGTTTCAAATACGCTAGAAAGTGCCATAAGTGTCAGATTTATGCTGATAAGGTGCATGTGCCACCTAACCCTCTGAACGTGCTAACATCTCCTTGGCCCTTTGCAATGTGGGGCATTAATATGATTGGAAAGATTGAGTCAACTGCTTCCGATGGGTGTCATTATATTTTGCTTGCTATTGATTATTTTACCAAGTGGATGGAGGTAGCCTCTTTTGCTAATGTCACGAGACAGATAGTTGCTCGATTCATAAGAAGGATATCATCTGCCGTTATGGAATACCATAGCAAATCATTACTAATAATAGTTCAAATTTGAACAACAAGATGATGAAGGGACTGTGCCAGAGTTTCAAGATTGAACATAACAATTCTTCTCCATATTGTCCAAAGATGAATGGTGCTGTTGAGGCAGCAAATAAGAACATCAAGAAGATTGTACATAAGATGGTGGTAACTTATAAGGATTGGCAGGAGATGTTTCCCTTTTCTTTACATGGTTATCATACTTCAATACGTACGTCGACAAGGGCAACTCCTTTCTCATTAATGTAGGGTACGGAGGTTGTCCTACCATTGGAAGTTGAGATTCCTTCTTTGAGAGTGTTGGCTGATGTGAAGCTTAACGAGGCTGAATGGGTGCAGGCCAGGTTAAACGAGTTAAGTCTTATTGATGAAAAGAGATTGGAAGCCATTCCTCATGGACGGTTGTACCAAATCAGAATGAAGAAAACCTTTGATCAGAAAGTGCATCCTCGGTGCTTCCAGACAGGTGACTTAGTTTTAAAAAGGATCCTTCCTCCTCAGACAGATCATAGGGGCAAATGGACTCCAAATTATGAAGGTCCATATATGGTAAGAAAGGTTTTCTCTAGTCGAGTCTTATTACTATCAACTATGGATGGAGAAGACTTTACGTCCCCTGTGAATGCAGATGTAGTTAAAAAATACTTTACTTAAAAGAGACCCGCTGGACAGAAAAAGAAAAGTCCAGGCGAAAATGGGGCATCCCGGTGAACCATAAAAGGAAAAGGTTAGGGCAAAAGTTAGGGATAAAAGAGAAAAGAATAAACCCGCTAAGTTGAAAACCTGAAAAGGCGACTTTGGCAAAAATGGATATCTCGGTGGGTCGAAAACCCGAAAGGGCGATCCAGGAAAAAGTTATGGATTTGAAAGTAAGTGACTGCGGTCTGTGTTCGATCTATGAATTCATCTTGATATATGGAGATCCAAAGGATACGAATCAGTTTAGTCAGTCTTTTCAGAAGGCGAAGCATTTGTGAACATTGAAGACATACAGGTCATAGTTTAATCGACACATGGTGGTTGTCTGTTTCCATGTTGCCGATATTTGTATATTTCTTTTTGTACTTTTTACGCAATTACCTCTTTTTAGGAATTGCATCCAAATTGTAACTTGCCTATTTACAAGCCTTTTTCATCAATAAAGTATTCAGTTCATCCAAAGTGCTTTTCATTTCTGTTTTTAGTTTTACTGTTTTGTTTGCAAAAAGCGTCCGATATTTTTGATACATTACATCTGGAAAAAATTGGGGCTTTACAGAGCATTTTGAAAATAATGAATCTACTTGAATGATAGGTGTAATGAATGGTAACCAAGGTATCCATTTCGCGTATAGAACATCCTATTGCTTATTTTTTGTTTGCAGGATGACATGATCCTCTCCCTAGTAGAGGTTTCCTCCCTGACGGTGAGGTTCTAACAGTTTCAGCAACACATGGTGAATTATTCCTCCCCCAACAGGAGTTCAGGGTTTTGTGTTCCCCAGCAAGTTTGATTTTTATTCCTCAACGAGTGTTCTGAAGTTGACTACATCAGACAGGGTGTTGATATGCAATCAGACATTCGTTCAGCATAATACTCTTAGTCTTCACACAAAAGAGATTTTGTCTCCCCACAGAGTCCTGTTGTCAAATCAAAAGTATTCTCACCAGCAATGGTGTACACTTAACCCCAACAGGTTAAGATTGAAAGATATTCCCTAACAGTAGGGTAAGCTCAGTGTTGTTCTTCGATAGAATTGGTATCATTGACTTCTCTCCCCAAGCAAACTTTGGTGTTGATTCCCTTGACAGGTAAATCAGCGGTGGTTGATATCCCCAGCAAAGTCCAATGATTATTGGCATTCTTCAGAATCAGATTCTTGGGACGGTCTCCCAACAGATGTTATCCATAATTTCCAGCATAATGGAATTTTCAACAGAGATTATTATTCAGGAAAGCCATTAAGTTTGTCTTCTTCAACAGAGTTTGGTTTGCTGATTTTCTTAGCACTTCTCTCGATGGTCTCCTTTTGCATAAGCGTTTGCGTCGCATCTTCCCAAATGCGTAGCATTTCCATTTTGTCTGGAGCATTACGTCATGTTCAAACATATGCACCTAAAGCATAAGCTAGGTTTGATATCATTATTTCCAATCGTCCCTCCAGCAGATAATGGCATAACTCAGAAGATTTTGTTATCTTTATCCCCATCAGAAAAAAAATCATTGACATATGTGTTCATCTTACTTGTACTCCCCAGCAGAGTTTTTTTGTTTAAACTTCTCTTTCCCCCAGCGGAGTCTCCTTTTCAGGTCGTAAGTCGGTTGATTCTACTTCCTGTGTACCCATTTGTTATCCCAACTTTTGGTTGGTATCTTTTGTGGGATGTATTCCAACTTTTGGTCGGTATCCCTTGTGGTTATTCTAAATTTTAGTTAGTACCCCTTATGTTGATCATTCCAACTTTTGGTTGGTAGTCTCCAGCTTTATCCCAAATTTTGGTTGGTATTCTCCCCTGCAAAGTCGTTATCCCAACTTTTGGTTGTTAGTCTTCATTTTTGTGAGTTCGCCTTCGGTCGGCATTATGGAGATCCTAACTTTTTGTTAGTGGCCTTTTCATCCTAACTTTTGGTTGGTATTTCTCGTTGATGATCCCAACTTTTGGTTGGTAGTCTTCATTTTTTTTGGGTGCACTGGGTTGCAAATAAATCAACTTTTTCAACGAGAACTACGGAGTTCTGATTCCCTTTGGTATACATAGGCATTGGGTTGCAAAACTCTGACAAACTCAATAATAAAAACTTTTTGTTTTTCCCCTAATAATTCATTCATGAATTTCCTTAGCAAGTAAGTCTTTAGATATACACACCTTTTGATTAAAACAACAAGAGTGGATCTCGTTGAGTACAATGGACGTGAGGGGTGCTAATACCTTTCCCTTGCGTAATCGACTCCCGGACCCGAATTTGATTGAGAAACCATTTTCATTCCCTTATGAGGTTTTCTCGATATTGTTCCTTTCCTCATTGGGATAAATAAATTTTGATGGAAACTTAGTGTATTTTTCGCGTAGCGACACCATGCAGACTAAAAATCTTCTTAATGTACAAATCAACCAATTTCTACAACGGACAACTGATTTTAATCAGCATAAAATGAGCCATTTATTCAGCATATCAACAATTACCCAAATAGAATCACATCCCTTTGTCTTCTTTGGTAAACTTGTCACTAAATCCATAGAAATGATATCCCACTTCCACTCTAGAATACTCGATGGTTGCATCAGACTTGGTGGCTTCTGATGTTCAATTTTTGACTTCTAATCAGTCAAACACGCATAGAGAAACTCAGGTACTTCCTTCTTCGTTCCTAGCCACCAAAGCAATTTCTTCAAGTCTTGATACATTTTTGTGGCATCGGGATGAATACTCAACACACTTATGTGACCCTTCTCAAGAATACTCTTCTTAAGCTCGGGTAAATATGGTACACAAACCATGTCTCTAAACCTCATAACTCCATTCTTATCAATTTTGAAGTCACCACCTCTACCTTGATTGATTAACACAATTCGGTCCACTAATCCCACATCGGCCTTCTGGCCCTCTTTGATCTCTTCAAGAATACCACTTTTCAGTTTTGACATACCCAGTTTCACACTATTAGGAGTCTCTTCACATACTAAACTCATGTCTTTGAACTGCTCGGTCAATTCCAACTCTCTAACCATCAACATCAACATATGCAATGATTTTCTACTCAATTCATCAGCTACAAAATTAGCTTTACCCGGATGGTAACTCAACCCAAAATCACAGTCCCTCAAAAATTCTAGTAATCTTTGGTGCCTCATATTCAATTCCTTATTGTTAAATAAATACTTCAAACTCTTGTGATCACTTAACACCTTAAATATGGAGCCAAACATATAATGTCTTCAAATCTCCAACACAAATACCACCGATGCCAATTCAAGATCATGTGTAAGATAATTCCTTTCATGAACTCTTAACTTTCTAGATGTGTAAGCCACAATCTGACCATTTTGCATCAACACACCACCTAGACCCATTGTAATACCCCAAATTTTGCCCCGAGATTATTAGGTTCATTTTGCACGTCATCTCATTCGCATGGCATTGTAACTAACCACTAACAGGTTAGTGTAGTCTGTTTGGTTTTGCAGGGAAAGTCACATTCTACGCTCTTTAACTTATGAAGGACAAAAATTGATAAGAATGGCGTTATGAGGTATAGAGAAGGATTTGAGTCGGATGAATTAAATCAATTCAATTTATTGGGATGAAGTTAGTCGGAAGAGCTTGGTCATTTATGTTTAAGCAGACAAGTTGGATTTATTATGATAAGGTTATTATTTCAAGTTACCGGAAGAGTTATCGGAGATGAGAATAAATTGGATGAAGTGGATTGAGATTTTAATAAAAAAATATATATAAAAAATTGTGTTATGTTTATTTCATTTAATTGTTATGTTTATTTCATTTTAACATAAAAAAATAATAATAATGTATTTTTATTTCATTTTATCAGAATAATAATAATAATAATAATTTCATTTCATTACAGTATCAAAAAAGATGATGAATGATTTTATTATAATGTCAAAAAAATAAATTTTTTCTTTACAATATCAAAATAAATAAATAAATAAATTTACAATTAAGATTACATTTTTTCCTAAAATTTCTAATTGTCCTAAAAGTCTTCATTCTGATTTCTTCGAGTTTCTGATGCTTTTCGAACCTGCAAAATCGGAGACAAATAAGCAGCTTTAATGGTTAGAATTTGTTTTTCGGACTCCGACACCCTCAGTTTAATTTCATTATCAGGTATGTCGGGAGGGCAACGACGAAGTCGAAGCCAACTCCCGACTTATTTTTCGACCTCGGTAAATCAGACAACATTTGTTCGTTTTGTTCCAAGAAAGAGAGAGAAAGTGATTTTAAAAAGTGTTTTTGGAAAAATGGTTTTGGAAAAAAGCACTTTTCTAAAAAAGTGCTTATTCGGGAAAATTGGTTTTTCCAAACACGGCCTCAACACATTTCCCAGAAATTTTCTAAATCCAACGGATCCATAACGCAAGCTATAACACCCTTTTTCTACCCCAAAATTATCAAGGCAAAATAACACATAAATCAGAGTGAATAAATAAATCTCATTAAAAAGCCACAAAAGGGCGTACATTTCTCAAAGTCAACAAAATTGGTCAATACTCTATAACGACGGGTTTTCCTTAAAGTACATCAAACAACATAAAACAGCGGAACTCAAAGCATAAATCAAGGTTTCTCCTCAACAGGGAACATCAGTAAAATAACCCAATGATATAAAATCAACTGAAAGAACCCAACCCGATGTTACATATCAGAGCAAGACCCTCTAACTTAACCATAAAGGCTAACGACTCTAAAACTTCAAAATACTCCTCGACGGCGTCCACGGCTAAACTTGCTCATCTGCATGTTACCCACGTGGAGGTAACATTCAAACATGCAGGGTGAGTAAAATAATTCATAATAATCAATGTATAACAGTTAATGCATAAACGACATATTACTCATAATTACATTCAACACATCGATATCCTTCAAATATGCCTCAAAGGCCATAACGTCATAATTCATACAAAAAGACTCACAGATGCAATGCGACACAACTCAATGCATGTGGTACCAATCATCACAGCGCGATGGACACTGGGCCATCAACCCTCCATAGATCCCCATCAATAGGATCGGAGCACATCAAAATACTTCACATCCGCACGGTGGGATTGAAGCCAAAGTAATCGAGGTCCTGAACCGAAGTCCGGATGCACATGAATGCATGATCCACACTTCACAAATCATCCTCATAATAACATCATAGGTGCATCATAATTCATCATATTACTCATCATACAACATATCATCATAATTCATCATATTACTCATTGTCGCGGTGAAATTTGGATACCAAACTATTGATTAGTTTGAATCTTTAATTCATTTTGCAACCGGTCTTTGATTTGTCCAAAGGAAGGGATAAAGATCGAAATTCCCACAATGCAATGCAAATGCAAGCTAGAGAGTTTTAGGTTCGGGGGTCGGTTAAACTTAGGGAAGGTACTAGCATCCTAAGTTTTTGTAGTACTCTATAGGAACCTCTTGTTTTATGTTTGTTTATTGCTATGGATTATCTGCTTAAGGATGAAAGACCTAGGGGTTTATATCTAAGTATACTCGATAAGATATCGCATCTTATGCCTACATATCCTTACGGGAGTGGAATCAGAGTATCTGTAGTTTCCCTAAAGGGTTTGAGGAGTTCTTTGATTGTGGTCAAAGTTCCTACGGGATTAGGGTAGTTGATTGATTGAGTTTAGGAGAAAAGACGGGTTTTCATTTTAAGGGAGATTTAATCGCCACAAGTGTAAGAGATTGTATTGTTGTGGGGTGGAGGTTCTATCTCGCTTAAGATTATTAACATCTTTCACTAATGTGTTCGAATAATGTATTGAGTTGTTTTTTTTTTCTATGTTGTGAAAGATAAAAGAAAAGGTCCTTCCTATGGGGTAGGATCTATCCTAAGTGATCAACTTGAATAGGATCAAGGATCAAGGGGAGAATGATGCAAGTGATGCGCATACGCGCAAGTTTTACGTTACGCGCAAGTTCTTCCTTTGGACGGAATGCAATGCGATAAGATAAAGGCGGTAATAGTAAATTGCGGTAAAGATAAACTGCGGAAAAAGTAAGACATACACACGCATGAAAGCGCTAAGTGTGTGAATTGTGAAGTGCGAGGACGGTGTGCATGATTGAGTTACTTTACGATGTTGATTGATTTTAGGAGAGGTTGGATTGATTTTAGGCGAGGTTTTTTTAAAGTAAAATGTTATAATATGCTAAATGATTTAATTTTATTATCTAAAAAACTTAAGTGAAATGACTTATCCTTTTTTAATAAAATTATGGCTACTGTAAAGGATTAATTTATTGATTATGAAATAAATAAAAGGGTTATTTTTATCATTTGTTTCTAGAAGTTAATTAAATACTAGAGGTTTTATTATTAATTAAATAAATTGACAAATAAGTGTAACTTATTTATAAAAGGTTTTTATTACAGTGAATGAGCATACTACTTATTTAAAATGCTATTAAGTTGAAAAAGGGGGTTAATTTAATTAATTAGCAAAATGTTTTTAAATGAATTAATAGGATTTTAAAAAGAGTTTAGTTATGAAAAGTTAGTTTAAACAAAACGTTAATATTATAAATTGGCTAAAAACAAATTATTAATTATTAATACAAGGTCAAGTTATTGAATAAATTGGTGTATATAAAAAACTAGTTAATAAATAAAAGGTTGTAGTAATTATTTTAATTTAAAAATTTGATTATAATAGATATTAGTTAATTATTACTAAAAGGTTAAAAAAAAGGCTAAATTAAGATTAGTTAAATTGATTTTAAAAGATATTTAGTTAATTTAACTAAAAAAAATATTACTAGGTTAATTAACAAAATAAAATAAAGGTTAAGTGATTAAAACAAATTACAGCAGATTAATTAAGACTTAAAAGATAATTAGAGGGTTAATTAGGTTAATCAAGTGGGACGGACGGATCTGGTGTAGTGAGATCTACGGATCGTTACCATGGGCATTGCTGTGGTGCGTGTGATTGCAAATCAAACGGTGATGACTGTCTGTGCATGGTAAGTGTGTGGGGGGCAAGCATACAATTGCGAACGTAAACAAAAGGGGCAGAAACAGCAAAAACGAAAGAGAACCCTAATCCCCTTCGTCCCAGCCCCAAATCGCCTCTCCTCGATCCTTCCTTCTCTCTCAGCTCGCAATCGATTCCTTTCATCCATCGTCTCCTTTTATTTTCGGACCTGAAATCATATCGAAAACATCAGTAGTTCCATAACATTGATAAGAATAGAAGCTTACCGAATGTTGGTGACGACGGTTTTTGAGATGACGAAAATGGATGCTTCGTCGATTTGGATTCGCGGCGTCCGGAGATAGCTTCGTCCACTATAGAGATAAGCTCTCTTTCTCAATCTCTTAGGTTTACGGACTTAGGTTTCTTATGGTGATTTTACAATTTTCCTTCCTCATCTCTTAGGTCTCCTTTTATAGGCTTCAATTTGAAATGTTCTGATTGAGATTTGATTACCGTCTTGAATGTTGATTGGGTTTTTCCAATTTGGTACCAACCGGATTTGAAAAACCTTCCTCTTTCGTCCAATTTGTTTAATGTCTGTTAATGGAGATTTCAATCTCTGATATCGTGTATCAATTTCGTTTAATATCTTTGTCTGTCCAGATTCAATGTCTTGAAGATTTGATTTGATTTGAATCGAATCTTTTTTCTCAAGTGAATATTCCCCGGTGGGCTTCTAACTTTGGGTTAATGTTGGCAGGTGTAGATAGCAATGGTCTTGGGCCAAGGAAGATGAACAGCCCAGAGTAGTACCAATTTAGTTCTTTGGCATCTGATACACTTTGCAACGAACTCAACCAATACGCTTTGTGGTGAACTGCAATCCCTCTGATACTCTTTGGTGAGGGCTCCCACGAAAATGTTGGTGATGACGAGTATCAACTTCAAATGTCTCTCTTGTGAATAAAAACTGAATGCAAGATACGTTGTCTTGTGGATTACGTGCATTAGTAGCTGCAACGTGATGTGAGTGAATAGAAGAGCAAGGTTTTCGTTTCTTTCCCTCTCCCTTTCAATCTCTACTCTTATTTTCAGGTCAAATGGAATGTGTATCTAACATTGCTTTCTTTTTCATGATGGTGTTTGGGATGTTTGGTTGTATTATTACAAACTTCAAGTCTTCCATGTCTGCTCTTGTTTTGCAGGTTTGGCATTGGTTGTGGCTGCGTGATCTGCTATTGAGCTGAACTGCTCAATTCTGTACTAATGACAATAGCTTTGTTGCAGTGGGTGTGATGCTGCTGGCGTGAGGTTACTGCTCTTGATTACAATTACTGATGTGTGCAGGTATTTTCTGTTGGTTCCTGATCATTAGTCACTGATTGTTGCTTTCACTCGTGAATTGAGAAGTAATGGCATGTGGGAAATTTGTTTCAGGATGCCTTATTGCCAGGATAACTTGCCTTTCAGTCTGAAGCTAGTGAGCTGGTATTTGAGCATCAATGGAGACCTTTCTTGGCGCGCCTCAAAGCAAGCTTCGCAATCTTCTATTAAGTTGCTGAGGTATCTAGTTCTTCGTAGTTGAACAAGCTCAGACATTCAAAAGTTTACAAAGTGCCTGTGATTTTGAATGATGATTGCTGAATTTTAGCTAAAACAAATCTGCCATACCCTAACAGAATCAATACTTGAATGTGATCAGGTGAAAATAATATCCAAAGGCTGGTGTCTTGACGAATCAAAGCGTTAGCGTAAGAACTTTGTGTGGTCTACAACCAGCTCACGGTTGATGCTCGTACCGAGACGGTCGAAGGCTGGAGGTATTATAAGGAGTTGAATTTGTGCAAGCCCTGGTTCCTTGTATCTGGAGTGTTTCAGAAAGTGCGCACGACAATTGTTGCAGCTGTAGTATCCGGGCTTAGTGTTGGCTCGTCCAAGAGATGATCAAAAGGCTCAGCAATAAATTCTGATAGCAGCAGTGGGTTTCTCCCTCGTTCCAAATAAACCACTTATTCCAAGAAGTCTCTACTAGAACTTTAATGGATGCAGCTCCAATGAGTTTCAAAACTCCCCCAACAAACATCTTTCGTGTTTCTCCTTTTGACTTGCAAGTGTTCCCTTTTTCTTTTATGTTGGATTTGTTGATGACTTGTAGTTGTGGATGTTTCTTAATTAAGTGAAAACTTGTATGAACAATAACTCTTTGGCTTGTATATCCAATTCTCCTCTCGTTATCGTTTTCAGCTTGTAACGCTTTCTTAAATGATATTATGTCATTAGTTTGCTTCATGCTCAAATTACCAAACATGTAAATCCATCCTTGCCTTAAGATTGCGTACGGTATCTTTAAATATTTGCAGCGCTAAATGATGCTCTTGAAGCTTGATGTTTGTTACCATAAAAGGGGCGTAGTGTACTTTCCATAACAAACTAATCCTTATAGGCCAAACTCATACAAGGAAAACCAAACGTTGCGACGACTCCCACGCTCAAAGTTTATGAACCATATCTATACACCTCCAACGTTTACACTTGACACCAATGGCATTGATAACCTAAACCTTGAAGTGCTTGGCAGTAATAATTCACACTTGACATCACTGTATCTGCACAAATCTGTTAGCCGTAACACACACTTGTATAATAAGATAAATGAGCAAGTAAGCACAAAGAGGTGGAACTTTATGGTCAAAAATTAGGGAGTGACACTCATCATACAACATATCATCATAATTCATCATATTAATCATCATACAACATATCATCATAATTCATCATATTAATTAATCTCACACATCATGTCATCATATAATCACGTAAAAATCACATATTAGCTCATTGTCATATTATCCCATATTATCCCATATTAATTCATAATACTACCCCCATATCATCTCATATTAATTTATCAAATTATACTCACGGTAATCCTCAGACTATCACCTATTAATCACATAAACATCACAGTTCTACACATGTTAATTCGTCATATCATCACATAGTATTCACATATTAATTCCTAATACCATCTCACATTGCCACATACTAATTCATCATAATTACACTCGCGATAATTCTCATACTATCACTTAATACTCACGCAACCTCACTATCATATTCATAGTAACTCATCAAAGGACTCCCAGAATCAAACATCACGACATCGCTGCACAACAATCAATTTTGCAAACTCTGCTACATTCGCTGGCTCGCTCGCTAGGAAAGTTGGTAGCAAGCCTTTGCTGGCTTGCTCGCTAGGCGAGCCTGTAGCGAACCTTCGCTGGCTTGCTCGCTAGGCGAACAGAGCGATGACAGCAAAACCTGCTATGCACCAGAGCTGATTTCTACCCAAAAACTCATAAGATTCACATGCCCCATGCCCCCAAAACATCATTAAAACATCCCCAATGTCATACGGCGATAACGGCACCAAATCTATGGTTTATTAGGCCAATCTGGAAACATTTGCACTACCTAAATCACTATTCTCTGCAATTTCTCTGAGTGCATCAGAGATACTCACATTTGAATATTCCTATTCCTACAGGGTCAAACATATCACAATCCAAGGTTTTGGCCACGAAGGCCTAAGGTTTCCTTTCTCATGTGACACATCAAACAGTCTGATAAGGTTTCCTAAGTTCATGTCAATATTCAGGGATACATGCTATCAATCATAACCTCAAAGTCTATTCATCAATTTCCCTAATCCTCCCAATTCAACCCAACATACCCTAAATCATAAACCCCACCATAAACACATCGAAAGGCATACATAGAAAATCATGAAATTTGATACTCCTCATACCTTAGCCGATTCAAAGCTTTCACGATTAACTCCGGCAACCTTCCGAAGCTTTTTCCTCCACTGATCCCTCCTCAGAGCTCTGGCCTCCATTCTTTTCACGGTTAACAAAATGAATCCTAAACCTTCAGAATTCTATTTTGTCAAACTTAGACTTGGGCCACACAATTGGGCTTTTCCCATAACACCCTTACTAACTCTTCATAATGCCCAATTTACCCTTATTTCACTTATATTCATTTTAATCAATAATAATACTAATATTCTCATATAGTATACTATTAATTAAATAAATAGTCCAAAAATTCACATTTTCTCAATAATCCACAAAACCACCGAAAACCACCCAAAATACGAATATTCTCAATTAAATAATTAATTAAAATATTCCGTTTAAATTTGGGGTGTTACAACTCTCCCCCACTTAAAAGAATTTTCGCCCTCGAAAATTACCTTAATGAACAGAGTCGGATACGACTCTCTCAACTGATCTCCTACTCCCAAATCCAACTTTTTCCAGCTGGTCCTCTCAAACTACCCTCACCAAAGGAATCTCTTTACCTCGAAGTTGCTTCTCGTTCATCAACCTGGACTAGCAATGCCTCAAAAGTCAAATTATCTCTCACTTGAACACAATCCATCTGAATAAATGCACTTCCTAAACTTAGGCACATGCCACATCATGTAAATTCACAAGCGAGAGCGGTAAAACAGTCTAACATGCTACTTCTCCCACACTTCCACTGTGCCACTCTGATACAAATCAACAAAACACGGTGTGTGCTTCCGAGACTTCAAAGCTCGAGCAACACCAGTCACCATCGTAACTCTCAAAACACGTCTTTTCTTGGATCTTCTTGATCTTTTCAGTCGTCTCTTACACAAACTCATGTCCGAGTACAAAACTCTCGCCTGACTCATATCAATACAAAGGAGTCCTACACCTCCTGTCATACAAATCCTCATACGGTGTCATTCTGATACCAAAATGATAATTGTTATTGTAGGTAACTCAATTAACGATAATTAACTATCCCACGATCCACCTTGATCCAACAGACAAGCTCTCCACAAATCCTCTAAAGACTGGATAGTTCTCTCTGTCCGTCCATCCGTCCACGGATGATAGGCAGAGTTCAACTTCTCCATGGTACTCAAAGCGTCTGCAAACTCTCCCAAAATCTCGATGAAAACTCAGATTCCCATCTGACACAATATTCGACGACATCTCATACAACTTCACAACTTCTTCGATATACATCTCAGCTAGCTTCAACATAGAATGATTAATCCTCATTGGTATAAAATGAGTTGATCTAGTCAATCCATCCAAAATCACCCAAATCGAATAATATCCATCTCACAGTCTTCGGCAAACCCCACACAAAATCCATAGAAATATTATTCCATTTCCACCCTGGAATATTCAACGGTTGCATCAGACCTATCGGTCTCTAACATTTATTCTTCGACTTCTGACAAGTCTAACCAGCATATATAAACTCAACCACTTCTCTCTTCATCTATGGCCATCAAAATAATTTCCTCAAATTCGATTACATCTTCATAGCACTGGGATGGATACTCCATCTACCTCAATACTCTTATTCCCCTCAATAACATCTAGAACACAAACTCTATCACGACATCTCATGATACCATTTTCATTAATCTGAAAATCATCCCTTCGACTTTAATTTATCAAATTCAACCAATTTACCAACTCAAACCAGAGTTTTGACCTTATCGAATCTCATCAAGAATACAACTAGTGAGGTCCAACATACTAAGCTTAACTCCATAAGAAGTCTCTTCACACACCAAACTCATATCACAGAATTGCTCAATCAGTTCTAACTCTTTTCACCATCATCATCGGTATATGCAAAGATTTCCAAATTGTTGCACCCCAAAATTTGACCAACAAGTATTTATTCACTGAGTGTTTGAAAGTTGATACATTCATCAGAAAGTTCAAGAGATCCCCAGAAGAGTTGGGTGAAACCAGGGTTGTGTGCTTCATAGCTTGAGAGTTGTGGGTGCTCCTCAGATGATTCTGAGACTTTGAGAATGAACTTGAAGATTGGAGAAAGCCTATGAGATGTCTTGATAGCCATCATGAAGCCCAGAGAGGTCATTAGGCAAGAATTCAGAAGATTCAACCATGAATGGTAGAATTAGGGTTTTGACTGGGCCCACCCTAGATCAGCTGAAATTTTGGAGAAGGTTGAGACCTAATCCAAGGGCCATGAGATCATGGAATGATGTATTGAGATACTATAAGGATGTTTCCTAGACCAACTCATCATGATTAAGTAGTTTGAGAAGTTTTGAGTTAGGGTTTCTGAGGATTGTCAGTGGAAAAACCCTAATTTGATCCCTATCTTCCAGGCAGTTTTAGCTCTAGATGTGATTGATATCTCATCTTCCCCACAACATTAATGTTGTAGAGCTTGTTCTTAGCTTTAATTTGAGTGGTGGAAGTCCTTGATAGGAGTTACAGAGCTCAAGTTATGGTTTGGACAAATTACAGGTCAGCTGAGGTGTGTGAATCTGGGTCCTTGAAAGTCACCCAACTTGCAGACAACTTTTTCCCTAGTAGGATGATTCCTATAATTTATTGGTCAACATGAATGTTGAATGGCATCTTCTTAGCTTTAATTTGAGTGGTAGAAGTCCTTGATCAAGACAGGGGTATTTTGGTCATTTGTTAGTTATAGGTCATTTTTAAGCAAATGCCATATCTCCTATTTCCAAGCCTCAAATGGAAAAACTCAAAACATGAAAGTTGTTCAAAATGTGATTTTAAGTCTAGAAAGAAGGTCATTAATTGTTGGAAAAGCTCATAGCATGGATTTGCATGATTGGTCAAAAATGAACTAAAAATGGCATATAAGTTTAAAAAGTTGAGATTGGAAATTGGTTTGGAGGATCTAGAAATCCAAAATGGGTCATCCAATATATCATTTTGATTGGAAACATCATTTTAAAAACAATGGTTTAGCCACATTTTTGAGTTTAGGCTTAAAAATTGGAGTTGCTTTGTAAAATTCTTTCTTGCATATTAAGGCAACTTGGGAAAACTTGAAATAAGTGAACACATTGGTTGTTTTAGCACTCTAATCACCTCTATAACTCATATGGGGAGATTTTGACTTGAAATTAAAGGGGGGTAAGGATTATATCATGAGATGTCATGAGATATGTGAGAAATCCATAAGTTCATGGCATGAAGCTTCTAGAAAGCTCTTAGAAGTTTCCAGCAACTCCTAGATGCTCCCATTATGGCCTATATATTGAGTAGAGATCATTCATGCAAGGGTTGGTGATTCCTCAAGCTTGCAAATACACTTTGATACCATAACTCCCTCATTGCATTTTGGTTTCAATCTCTCCCAAATCCCATTGTTGGGGTAATCTTTCATCACCATCACCATCCTCCATTGTTGTGGAGTGAAAAGCAAGAAGAAGGCTCAAGAATTCGTGGCTGTTGTGTGTGATTCAACTCATCACTCCCATTTGCATAAAGGTTTGGATAGCATAATTCAAGAGGTTTGAGCACAAATTCTCTTCATCAGAATCATCACCATCATTCAAAGATCAGTTAGAGCAAGTGGCAAGAGCTGGAGAGAGAGATAACCACCATTGCCATCATCATTTGGTAAGCTTGCATGTTCCTTCGAATCACTGTATTTATTCATGGTTAGGGCCAGTTAGTGTGATATTCATGATTAGATACACTTAAGGAACAATTGTGAAGAGTTTAGGATGGATCCATGAAGGTTCAGCATGTGTGTGTAATTCTTTGAAGATCAAGATAGTGCTTGTTAGGAGGTATAAATGTGCATGTAATGACTTAATGGACTCAGGGTAACAAGAGGAACAAGCTAGGGTCGTTAGAAGTTAGGTTTGTGAATGTTGCATACAGTCCAATATGGTGGTACCCAAGGTTGCACGCATTCGGTTTGAGGCTTCCATGAAGAATTAGTCAAAAATCTTGGCATGGCTGGATAGAGGGCAATGTGAGGAGTATTTTTGATGTTTGGGTCGAGACCATTGGTGGAGAGATGAAGGAGCTAGAGGGAGTGGAAGATTCGCGGGTGGGGGATGTGTCTGGAAACCCTAGGTGACCAAAGGTAGGAGATATAATCTCTACCGTTGGTTTGTGCTGAAATGGTGGACTTTTTCTCTCGATCGCACGGCCCAGATCTGCTCAGAATTGGAGGGAAATTCAAAAGAGCCAAACGACGTCGTTTGGTTTAATGAAGGGCGTGTGGGCTTACCCGTGTGCTATTCGCACCCCACCATGATCAGGCCCATTGGAGAATCAACTGGTCTGACTTGCTGTTTCCACCCCCCTCCCTTTTATTTTGTTTTCTCTTATTTTTTAATTCTTTTAATATTTTTGCCATCTTTAAAAATTCATAAGTAAATGAAAAATAGCTCTTTTTTGTTCACTCTTTTTTCTATGTTGAGATAATTTTGTGTAGAAAATTATAAAAATAAAAATAGGATTTTATTTTTAATGTAGAATTTTTAGTGATATTTTCTTTCAAATAGGGCATTTATTTTCTTTTAGTTGATATCTCATTTTCTATGAATTGTTTTAGGACTTTCCCTTAGGAATTTTGAGCCATTCTTTTTGGCATAGTTAGATATTGAACCCTAGTTTCATGTAGGATTTATCTCTTGATTTGTAGATTAAAATTTGATGTAGTTTGATTGTTAGACATTTAGGTGCTCTAATTAGGGTTTTAGGTTGTGTAGGTAGACTTGAGCAAAATTGTTTTGGGGTTTATAGGCCAAATTAGTGTATGGGGAATATATGGGTTAAGGGTAAGTATGTATAGAATCCCCTAGAATTTTACTAGAATATTGCATGGTGTTTTAGTATTTTTCATTGATTTTTGAATGTATGGATAGTATGTGTGTTGCTTAAAGGCATAAGTTGTATTGTTGTGTTTTCTTTCCTTCTCTTTTGAGTGTGTGAGCTTTGAAGATTGAGTTGAAGACCTTGTGGATCATCATGGAAGCTTTGAAGACCTTGCAGAGGAGTTTAGCATAGCTTCTGTTGTTTTGTTTATAGGTTTATAGGTGCATAGGCAGAGCCCTAGATAGAATACTTTGTTCAATAAACAAGGAGTGTCTTGTTCACCTCCTTTCTTCTCTGTGACACAGAGTCCCTCAAGGGTATTCACCTCTCTCCTTTGGAGGGATTAGTGACCTTGCCCATAAGGTAGAACTTTGAGAGAGCCTCTCCTTTGATGTTAAGTTCTCAATGGCATCCTTTGGAAGTCAGTGAGTACTGTAACATCCCCCACTCATCTTGTTGACTGAATCTTGTTTGCTGGAGCATTGGAGCCATTGAAGATAGAAGCTGAGGCCTTGAAGAGGATGATTCCTTGAAGATTATTGAAGTCTGAAGACTCTTTGAAGATCAAATTGATGCCTGAAGAACCCTGGAGATAGTGAAGCCTGAAGGTAGAGCTGATCAAAGGAGCTGAAGCTCAAAGGGAGAAGATGAGTTGATACTCATGTTGTAGGGTTGATACCTGGAAAGCAAGTGATCTCTGAAGTCTGAAGACTGGGTTGCTGCTGGAGGAGCTGAGGCTTTCTTCTGTTTTCTTTGATGTATTGTGTGTTTTGTCTGATTTGTCTGTTGCATTAGACTAAGCCCATTTAGAGTAAGTTCAGTCTAAGAGCATGAGTGCATCTGATTGTATTGTTATTACTTGGCTTTGCTTGCGGGTATTCGGTAGAGCCCAGCTCCCTTGCCCATGTGTTTACCTTGCTTGATAGCATGATTTCATTTTCTGTCTGTATGATTACAGTTTACTGTTTTGCTTGATAGCATGTTGTTTATTTCAGTATGATTATTGTTATTTCATGACTGGCTTGAGGTCGAGACGAGCTTGTGGAGGCTGAAGCCCCACACACATTTCCTCCCTCACTTGCATTGCATGCATTTTACTGTTAAAGCTGATGCTTTTGTCTGTTTTGGTGTATCATTGACATGATCCCTTAGGACTCTCATTTCCTCTGATGAGGATTTGATGATAGACTTTTAGGTTGAAACCTATGCATAACAACATCTAGGAGTTCCCTGTTCAAACCTCGACCATAGGATGAATCCATGGCATGACAACAATAGGACTTGATAGTCTCCCTCCTAGTTGGGCCTGTTCTCTTCTCATCTCGAAACAGTTTAAGATACAGTAATCATGAATGATTTCTTTCGTACGTTACGAGCCTTAAGCTATCTGAGAAAGGATTGTGGGAGAGTTTCTTTTCCATGGTCTGGATGTTTAGTATGGTACCCTTTGGGTGACATGCGGCGCATTCACTCTCAGGTCATAGTCTCTAGTGCGGTTGAAATCGCAAACACAATGAAAAACACTTCTTTTAGGAGATAACCCGTAGTTTCCCGAACTACGTTTGCTCTGATCTTTCATACCAGATGAAAGTACGTAGGCATAGGATGCGACATCCTAGCGAGCAACCTTTTCCCGTAGTTAGCCGAACTACGTTGACTCTGATTTCTCGTTCCAGATGAGAATACGTAGGCATAAAGCGCGACGCTTTGCCGAGTCATTTCATTTTTCTTTTTCAGCCAGCCTTGATAGGTAGATAGATTATAACCAACCCGTCCAAGTAAACAAACAAGCGAGGATCCCGTCGAGTACGACGGACGTGAGGGGTGCTAATACCTTCCCCTTGCGTAACCGACTCCCGAACCCAGACAATGGTTGCGATGACCTTGTCTTACCCTTTTTTCGTCAGGTTTTTCCGATCGTTTCCTTTCCCGCTCTGAGGGATAAATAACGAAAGGTGGCGACTCTTCTGTTTTGCCGGCACCTTATTTTCGCGCAAGCGACAGCTGGCGACTCTGCTGGGGACTCCAACGGTTCCCTGCGAGTCAATCCTAGCGTTTGTGTGTTTACTTGTTGGGTTGCGTTTATTTATCGCGCGTTTACTTCTCGCACTTTATTTTCCGCATTTTATTTTCAGTATAATATGATTATTTGTGCTGTTGTGGGATGGGAGTTCTGATGAGTGAGAAGCCAAACCCAGGCTTGAGTGCACCATAGACTTAGAGTGGAAATTAGTGGGCGCGTGCTTGCTTTGCAGGCACTAGTGTCTCATGAAATCCACGCTCAGACGAGGTTCATCCGGTTGGCTTCACTTTCAACCCTTTGGGTTGAGACGGTTGCTGGTTTGGTGGATTGTCGACTCTGGGGACCGATCATTTGTGATTCAGCTAAGTGAGGCCTCTTCAGGACTTGATGATGCCACTCCTTCTGGGAATCGTATCATCAGTTTTGAAAGTCTGTGACGCTGATGAATGCATAGGATGCCATACCTTGAGTCAGTCTAGGTTCATACCTGTGAGTGGGACCGGGTTTATTGCAGGAAACTTAGACCTTCAGACTACCTGGTTTTCTTGACAGTAAATCAGTTATGTTGGGTTCTCAGTTACAGATGTGTTCTTGATAGAGCAAGAGTTTGGTCAGAGGATCTTATCATCGGGTGTTCGTCTGTTCTTGATAGAGCAGGCTTTGATCAGTGTATTATCGTCAGTGGTTTGTTCTGGACGGAGCAGATTTTGAGTGAGGTCTGAAGACCTCATCGGCAGATGTTATTTGTTCTTGATAGGGCAGATTTTGAGCGAGGTCTGAAGATCTCATCAGCAGCTGTGTGTTTGTTCTTGATAGGGCAGATTGTGATTTTGGGGTCTGAAGACTTCAACAGGTGTTCCTTGATCTTGCACCCGGGGTCCTTATTATCAGTCACTTACTCTTGTCAGAACAGAATTTTGATCTCGGTCCCATCAGATGGTTATTCTCAACAGATCAGATTAGTGGTCTCACACCGGGGTTTCCCTCTCATCAGCGACTATTGATACCGAATCCCCATAGCAGCCACCTGGATACATTATTGCATGCCTGCATTTTGCATTAGTTTGCACATTCATCTGCATTCCATTAACGTGTGTCTGTGTTGCAGGTACCGTTTCCCCGATCCCGGATTTCTCGTCTTGTGCTGCTATTATGGCTTCTCTCAGAAAGACTGTTGCATACAAGTTCCCGACCCCCGATGTGTCGAAGCTGACTGGTTTGATAGCCCTGGCAGGGGATTCTGTGAAAGATAGGTTCAGGAAGTCTTATGGCAGGTTGCTTAGTCTGGTTTGCAAACCTTCTACGTCCGAGTTGAATGGGTTACATGCTCTTCTGCAGTTTTATGACCCTCCCTTGAGGTGTTTCACCTTTCATGACTTCATTCTCGCGCCGACATTGGAAGAGTATGCTGATATGCTGGGTGTGCCTATCAAAAGGCAAATGCCTTTTGTCCACATGGATGCTGAGCCTGATCTGGTTGGTTTGGCTTCCTCACTCCACTTGAGCGCTTCTGAGTTAGTAGTGACTAGTTGGAATAAGGTCCCAGGGTTCTCTCTGCAGTTTCTGATAGCTAAGGCTCAGCAGTGTGCTAAGGACAAATGTTGGGACGCCTTCAGCGCCATCCTTGCTCTATGCATATATGGCATTATCCTATTTCCCAGCATGCCTGATTTCGTAGACTTTGATGCATTCCATATCTTTGCCTCAGGGAATCCAGTCCCTACTCTGATCGGAGACGTTTACCATTCAGTGCATTATAAGAATGAGAACCGGAGAGGGAAGAATGTTTCATGCTGCGTACCATTGCTGTACAAGTGGTTTGATAGTCATTTGCCCAAGAGGGGTTCTTCTGTCTTGTCTGCAGCCACAGCTGAGTGGCCTGAGCGTCTGATGAGTTTGTCGGCGGAAGACATTGATTGGTTTGTTGACAGAGACCGGTTAGGCACCGAGATGATCTTCAGTTGTAGTGGGTTTCCCAACGTACCTCTGATAGGTAGGAAAGGTTGCATCAACTACAACCCATCATTGCTAGTTCGTCAGTTTGCATATGCTTTGAGGACTCCACCGAAGGAAGAAGAGGTACGGGAATCTCTGTACCTCACGGGTATTCTAGAGGGGGATTTGTTGTCCAAGCTTCAGTATGCGTGGAACAACATCAGCACGAGAGGAAAGCCTTTGTTGGGGAAGAGCAACAGCCAAGCCTACCCTCCTTATTCAGATTGGATCAGAGCCAGAGCCAGCGCTATAGGGATGCCATTCCCTCATGTCAGACCAGAGAGTCCTCCACCAGTCGAAGAGCCTACCACTGTGTCCATTCATCAGCACAACCACGTATTAGCTGAGCGTGATGAACTGAAGAGGGCAAATGCAGAATTAGAGAAGGAGTTAGCTCAGCTTCAAAGTGAGAAGAACGAAGCCGTGCATGCTCTCAAAAAGCAAACAGAGTCGGTGAGCCAGCTGAGTGCAGACTTGGCAAAGCAGATTGCTGATCGGGAACGCTTAGGTCAAGACTTCAGAGCTGCTAATGATGTGCTAGCTACGAAGAAGCAGCATTTGGAGGAAGCATATCGGAGAATATCTAATTCGACCAGCATTGGAAGACTTCCATGGCCACCAGGAAGGAGCGAGAAGACAAGCTGATGCTGCAGATTTCTAAGCTAGAAGCCGAGGTAAAAGACAGTGAGCGGAGGTTTGATGAAGAGACCGCCCGCAGGTACTCCGCTGAAGCCCGTCTCAACAAAGCTATTGCTAGCCTGAAGGAGCACAAGCTGATGTTTGAGTCTTAGAAGCGGAAGCTGAAGGATTGCTTCGGCGAAGGCGCTTGGGAGAGTTCAGTTCAGGGGCTTCAGCATACTATCAGGCAGAGGGAACTACTCGTCGAGGGGTTGCTCACTTCGCCAGATCATTCAGAGACAAAGGAGTTGTTAGCAGAGTATCGCGCCCGTGGCCGTACTTGACTAGTTATATCCCTGTTGTTTTTGATCTTTGATGTATGCTGACCATCACCAGACTTGTTGGCTGAGGTCATGCTGTTGATTTGTACTCGCTGATACTGTGTACTGCCTCGACAGACCTTTCCATATATATATGAGATTGATGTTTCCATGATTGGGCTCGGATTTCTTTTTCCTCTTGTTATTATCAGCACCGTCACTAAGGCACTAGGATCGGGGGAAAACCTCCCACGCACACAGACACACGCATGCATCTGCATGAAGCATACTTGCATGGGGTATATCTTATTGCTTTTCCTAACCTTTATTGTTTTCAGGTTTTTCAGGTTCCGAGCTGCTTTCGATCTCCAGGATTGATCAAAGACTCATCCACCGCTACTCAACTCGCGCTAATCAGACAAGAATCATGGACCAGGTGCAGTCAGATGTTCAAGAACTCCGTGAATGGATGGATCGTTTTATGGAGCTTATGCAGGTGGTCGCGAATGGTCAAGACCAGCTTCGTACTCTGGTTCAACCTCTGATCTCCAGGGTTGACAGTAATGGCATACTTCATGGAGGGGCCGTGCCTACTCCTCCTCCAGGGGATACTCCACATAACGTTGTTCCTGCTGCCGGGGGCAACGGCAGTGCTAACGGCAATCTGATGACTAATCTCGGACTCAACGCGGTTGGCGCCGTAAATGGTAGTTTGGGAGCCAATGTTAACATAGGGCCGGTCAACGGCAATGCTGGTGCAGGAAATATGGTGGTGCCTCAACCGTGGCTGGAGGACCATCAGGACGACATATTTTCTCAGAGAGGTGTAGAGACAGAGTTGAATGCTGAAGCTCGACTCAGGTTCAAGGCGCTGGAAGACAAGATGAGAAGCATAGAAAATCAGAACACATTGGGCGTTGACATGTCCAACCTAGGGTTGATTGCTGACTTTAAAGTACCTCACAAGTTCAAGGTGCCTACCTTCGAGAAGTATAAGGGTACTACTTGCCCCCGGGTCCACCTCCGATCTTATTATAGAAAGATGTCCGCCTATTCTGACGATGAGAAGTTGCTGATGCACTTCTTTCAGGATAGTCTTTCTGGTCCATCACTCGAATGGTATATGGGTTTGGAGCCCGCTACTGTGCGCACCTGGAAAGATCTTGCAGAAGCATTTGTTCTCCACTATCAATATAATAGCGACTTGGCTCCCAACCGAGTTCAGCTTCAGAATCTCTCACAGGGGAACAATGAAAGCTTCAAAGAATACGCCCAGCGGTGGCGTGAATTGGCTGCTCGGGTTCAGCCACCGATGGTTGAGCGTGAGCTGGTGCAAATGTTCGTGGCTACCCTTCCTGGAATCTATTATGAAAAGCTGGTCAGTGGCATGTCTGGAACATTCTCGGCTCTCATCACTTTGGGCGAGCATGTTGAGAACGGTATAAAGATCGGAAAAATTCAGGGCGAATCATCCTCAGCTGGAGGAGGTAGCAAGAAACCCTATACTGGCAAGCGTCGAGAGGGAGACGCCAGTGCTGTCACTAATGCTAGGAGAAAGGGCAAGGGTCCTCAGTCTCAGATCGCTAGCATAAATATCCCAGCTGCTCCGCAGCCGCAGCAGCAGCAGCCTCAGCAGCAGAATAATCAGGGATACAAAAGATATCAGAATCGGGCTCCTCTGGCAAGCCGTCATTTTGATACTCCACCTATGTCATATGCACAGCTTCTGCAAACGCTGCTTCAGCTCCAATTAGTTCAAAAGAGGACGTTGGCTCCCTTAACAGGGGCACCACCACCGGGGTATGATGCCAGTGCTACTTGTGAATTCCATACTGGGGCACCTGGCCATACGATTGAGAATTGTAAAGCTTTTAAGCACAAAGTCCAGGACTTGGTGGACGCCAAGGTTATCAACTTTTCTGACAATGTGCCCAACGTCACCAAAAACCCGATGCCTCATCATAAGGGGGGCGGAGTGAATGTTGTTATCACTGAGGAGGGTTCAGACTTGCTGACCGGTGTCAGAGATTTGAAGACGCCGTTGAGTTTTGTCAAGGCTAAGTTGCTGAAGAAGGGCTTCTTTCCTGGATGCGGAGAATTATGTATGGCTTGTGTTACACTTCCTGACGGATGTGAGCAGCTGATCGAAGGTATCCAGAGTCTGATGTCCGAGGGTATTTTACAGTTCAGCCGGAGCGTCGAGAGTGCATCAGGGGAAGTCGTGCTGAAGCAGGCAGATGAAGTTGCTACCATTACTATTCCTCGTCACCCTATTACTATCTCGGCGCCCCGTCCGCCTACTATCACCATCACCAGGGCCGGACCAATCCCATTCGAGAGTACCAATGCCGTTCCATGGCATTATGGCGCCGAAGTTTATTGTAATGGTCAAAAGATAGAGCTTGAGCCGTTCGGATCAACTATGCAGAATCTTACCGAGGTCAGTGGTATCACTAGAAGCGGTAGAGTGTTCGCACCAGCCGAGGTTGCAGCAGAGAAAGTGGTCCGAGCTGACGCTGTGGATAAGGGTAAAGGTAAAGCTGTTGAAGAGGTCCCTGCAGGGGCAGAGAAGGACTTGCTGGTTAAAGATGCTGAAGAGTTCATGCGACTAATCAAGAAGAGTGACTACAAAATTGTAGATCATCTTCATCAGACTCCGTCAAAGATCTTGATTCTTAACTTGTTGCTATGCTCTGAGGCGCACCGCAACGCATTACTGAAGGTGTTGAATGCTGCATACGTGCCGCAGGAGATATCAGTAAATCAGCTCGAGGAGGTGGTAGCCCATGTTAATGCTGGTAATGGGCTGGGATTTACAGATCTGGAGCTGACTCCTAAGGGAAGAGATCACAACAGCGCCTTGCACGTCTCGATAGAATGCAGAGGCACGATTATGTCACATGTCCTGGTGGATACGGGTTCCTCGCTTAACGTGCTTCCGAAAAAGGCACTGATGAAGTTGGATACCCGTGGACTGCTGTGTACGCCCAGTGATCTGGTCGTGAAAGCCTTTGATGGAACCAAGCGCCACGTCTTCGGAGAATTGACCCTGCCAATTCAAGTTGGTCCAGAGACGTTCAACACGGTTTTCTATATCATGGATATCATGCCCGCCTACAGTTGCCTCTTAGGTCGGCCATGGATCCATTCTGCTGGTGCCGTGACGTCCACGCTGCATCAGAAGCTTTAATATGCTGTCGGGGGCAGCATAGTAACAGTCTGTGGAGAGGAGGACATCATGGTAAGCCACCTGTCGTCCTTTAAATACGTTGAAATGGATGGCGAGATCCATGAAACGCTCTGCCAAGAATTTGAAACCGTCAGGGTGAAAGAAGTAGCTCCTGTCGTCGCAGAGAAGCAAGAGTTGAACCTCTCCTCGTTTAAGGAAGCTCGGGCCGTTGTCGAAACCGGTTCCACCCCAGGCTGGGGGCATGTCTTGGATATACCAATCAAACAGGATAAGTTTGGATTGGGATATTCCCCAGGAGCTGAAGCTTCATCTTCTTCTGGCAGCTCGTCTCGTGGGAAAGGGCCGATCCTATTCACCAAGGGGGGAGTAATTTTCGAGAGCATCAACGCAGCGTCGGAGGACAGCGGAGACAGTGATTGCGATCTTGACGCCTGGATTCAACCGAGCAAGCCAGGCGAGCGCCTCCACAATTGGACCATCAAGGAGATTATCAACCTGACAAGTGAAGAGTAATGATTTGCTTTTTACAATCTTTGTACAACCCTATGTCCTGCCCGGGGCATAGTGGTTTTACTGTCAGGGCCTTGTTGGATTATGTGTATGCATTTTGTTAATAAATAAAAGGCGTTTTCTTCGTAATCAAATATTGTGTTCTCTGTTATTCCTATTTTATGTTTATTTCGAAAAAACAGCAAAATGGCAACGAGGTTCGTGCTGACCTGCATATTCCTGCTTTAAACTTAACCCTTGTTATTGCAGGATCCACGTAACAGACGACATCGACTCTGGACCCTCTACGGCTCACTACGACTTTGATTGCCCGATCTATCAAGCCGAGGATGAGATTGATGAAGACGAAGACCTTCCGGAAGAATTGGCCCGCTTGTTGAGACAAGAGGAGAAGGTTATTCTGCCTCACGAGGAGGATATTGAGATCATAAATCTGGGTTCTGAGGAGCTCGTCAGAAATGTCAGAGTGGGGGCTGCGCTGCAGAATGATGTCAAGCATAGACTGGTCGAGATGCTTCGAGAGTATAGTGATGTCTTTGCTTGGTCATATGAGGATATGCCCGGACTTGACACTGATATCGTGGTTCATCGCTTGCCGTTGCGGGAAGATTGCCCTCCAGTCAAGCAGAAGCTTAGGAGGACGAGACCAGACATGGCTGTAAAAATCAAAGAAGAGGTCCAGAAGCAGTTGGACGCAGGATTTCTAGCCGTTACCACTTACCCTCCGTGGGTCGCCAACATAGTGCCTGTACCGAAGAAGGACGGTAAGGTACGCATGTGCGTCGATTATCGGGATTTGAATAGGGCGAGCCCTAAGGGTGATTTCCCGTTGCCTCATATCGATGTGTTGGTCGACAATACAGCCCAGTTTTCCGTGTTTTCGTTCATGGATGGCTTCTCCGGTTACAATCAGATTAAGATGGCACCGGAGGACATGGAGAAAACGACGTTCATCACCCCCTGGGGCACATTCTGCTATAAGGTAATGCCCTTTGGTCTGAAGAACGCAGGGGCCACTTACCAGCAGGCAATGGTAACTTTGTTTCATGATATGATTCATCATGAGATCGAGGTCTATGTTGATGACATGATTGCAAAGTCCCAAACGGAGGAAGAGCATCTGGTCAATTTGTTGAAGCTGTTTGAAAGGCTTAGGAAGTTCAGGCTGAGGCTGAATCCTAGCAAGTGCACTTTTGGAGTGCGATCCGGAAAGTTATTGGGGTTTATCGTTAGTGAACGAGGTATTGAAGTTGATCCTGCGAAAATAAAAGCTATCCAAGAAATGCCAGCGCCAAAAACAGAGAAAGAAGTTCGTGGTTTCCTGGGCCGAATAAACTACATTGCAAGGTTTATCTCTCAGCTCACGGCCACTTGTGAACCGATGTTCAAGCTTTTAAAGAAAGATCAGGCGGTTACTTGGAATGAGGATTGCCAGAAGGCATTCGATAAAATAAAGCAGTATCTTCAAGAACCTCCAATCTTGATACCCCCAGTGGCTGGACGGCCATTGATCATGTACCTGACGGTTCTGGAGAATAGTATGGGGTGTGTTCTCGGTCAGCACGACGAGACGGGCAGGAAAGAGCATGCCATCTATTACTTGAGTAAAAAGTTCACTGAGTGTGAATCTCGATACTCGATGCTGGAGAAGACGTGTTGTGCACTAGCCTGGGCTGCCAAACGTCTGCGACAGTACATGCTCAATCACACCACCATGCTGATTTCGAAGATGGATCCGATCAAGTACGTCTTCGAGAAGCAGGCTCTTTCAGGCAGGATTGCCAGATGGCAAATGGTGTTAACAGAATATGATATTCAGTATGTTTCTCAGAAAGCCATTAAGGGAAGCGTATTGTCTGATTACCTTGCCGAACATCCAATCGAAGACTACCAGCCGATGAAGTTTGAGTTCCCCAACGAAGACATTATGTTTCTCAAGGCGAAGGACTGCGATGAGCCATTGCCCGATGAAGGGCCAGATAGGAAATCTCAGTGGAAGTTGATATTCGACGGAGCGGTTAATTCCTATGGAAGTGGCATCGGGGCTATCATTACGACTTCTCACGGATCCCACATCCCGTTTACTGCGAGACTGACGTTTCCAGTTACCAACAACGAAGCCGAGTATGAAGCATGTATTATGGGTCTAGAAGAGGCAGTTGATTTGAGAATCAAAAATCTAGACGTATATGGTGACTCAGCGCTTGTAATCAATCAGATTAAAGGGGAATGGGAGACTCGTCAAGCGAATTTAGTGTCGTACATGAATTATGCCAGGAGGCTACTTCCGTTCTTCGATCGAGTGGAACTTCATCATGTACCTAGGGCTGAAAATCAGATGGCTGACGCTTTAGCCACGTTGGCTTCGATGTATAAGGTCAATCTTTGGAATGAAGCTCCAAGCATTGTTCTCTCGCGTCTTGACAGACCAGCATTTGTGTTTGCAATCGAGGATGCCAACGACGGCAAGCCATGGTTCCACGACATCCAGACCTTCCTTATGACTAAGGAGTATCCTGCGGGTGCATCAACCCAGGATAAGAAGACGCTAAGGAGGCTATCTGGAAACTTTTATCTCAATCCTGACGGAGTGTTGTATAAGAGAAACCACGATCTCGTGCTGCTCAGATGTGTAGATGAGAAAGAGGCGAGTATGCTCATGGAAGAAGTCCATGAGGGCACATTTGGTACGCACGCCGGCGGGCATGCCATGACGAGAAAGATCCTGAGAGCAGGGTATTACTGGCTGACTATGGAGTCGGATTGCTTCAGATTCGCGAGGAAATGTCACAAATGCCAGATTTATGCTGATAAAGTTCATGTGCCGCCGTGCCCATTGAATGTCATGTCCTCCCCTTGGCCGTTCTCCATGTGGGGCATTGACATGATAGGCAAGATCGAGCCCACCGCATCCAATGGTCATCGTTTCATTCTGGTAGCTATCGACTACTTCACCAAATGGGTGGAGGCAGCCTCGTACGCTAATGTAACCAAGCAGGTGGTGGCTAAGTTCATAAAGAGGGACATCATCTGTCGCTATGGAATTCCCGAGCGGATCATTACTGATAATGGTTCGAATTTGAATAATAAGATGATGAAGGAGCTGTGCCAGAGCTTCAAGATTGAACACCACAACTCATCTCCTTACCGGCCGAAGATGAATGGCGTTGTTGAAGCGGCCAACAAGAACATCAAGAAGATTGTTCAGAAGATGGTTGTGACGTACAAAGATTGGCACGAGATGTTGCCGTTCGCCTTGCACGGTTATCGTACGACGGTGCGTACGTCGACCGGGGCAACTCCTTTCTCCTTGGTGTACGGTATGGAAGTTGTCCTACCGCTAGAAGTGGAGATTCCCTCTTTGCGAGTTTTGGTTGATGTGAAGCTCGAGGAGGCAGAATGGATTACGAATCGCTTGAACCAACTCAGCCTGATGGACGAGAAGAGGTTAGCATCGATTGCATTTGGTCGCCTGTACCAAAGCCGAATGAAGAAAGCTTATGATAAGAAGGTGCGTCCTCGAAGCTTTCAGACGGGTGATCTCGTCCTGAGGAAGATTCTTCCTCCACACTCCGATCACCGGGGCAAATGGACTCCGAATTACGAAGGGCCGTATGTCGTCAGCAAGGTCTTCTCAGGAGGAGCTTTGTTGTTATCTACGATGGATGGTGAAGATTTTGCATCCCCGGTGAACGCGGACGCAGTTAAAAAATACTTTGCTTGAAAGAGACCCGCTGGACAAAAAAGAAAGAGTCCAGGCAAAAAAGGGGCATCCCGGCGAACCAAAAACAGAATAAAAGGTTCGGGCAAAAATTAGGGATATATATTAAAAAATGTACACCCGCGAAGTCGAAAACCTACACTGGGCGGCTTCGGCAAAAAAGGGTATCCCGGTGAACTGAAAACCCGTAAAGGGCGGTTCACGCAAAAGTTAGGGATTTGAATAAGCAAATGACTGCGTTCCGCGTATGGACTTTCATTGTTTAGTGGTTCGGAAGACCTGAGGGCCGTTTATCTGAATCAATCTCTTCCGAAGCTGAAGCGTCGGAGAAGTATCGAAGTCGAGCGGGTCTTAGAGGGATCAACTCATGGTGTTCGTCTACGCCTCGATTGCCGACATTTGTATATACTGATGTATATTTATGTTTCCTTTTTGCGCGACTTCCTCATCCCAGGAGCTTGCCTCTGTTGTAAAACATTTTTGCCCATTCAGGGGTTCATCATCAATAAAATGCACATTATTTAGCAATTCTGCTTGTCTGTTTAGCATTTATCTGTTTTGTTTGCGAATGAAAACGCCGATGTTTTTTAATAAAATGCGCATACATAAGCTTGCGGGCCTAGGCCCATTGATTGTTGAAACAATTGATTAATTGAATATTGTCACGAGATAATAACCTGGATAGGCCCCTTTGAGAAGGGTATTTTGTCTGTTTGTTCGTGTTGTTGCAGGTGTAGCACCTTCCAGAAGATGTGCCGTGCGCATCCCCGAAGCAGGGCGAGCCCTCCTTCTCCAGCAGAGTCCAGTAGTCTCTCCTCCATAGAATCAGAATCAGAATAGTGAGCATTGATAGGTTCTCCCCACGCAGAGATGATTCTCTTCCCCAAGCAGACGCATCCTGAAGGAACGTCACCTCATCAGCTGAGTCAAGCATCGAAGAATGATGTCTTCCCCAGCACCGGGTCGCAAGTGCAGGTTTCATAGAAATGTTCAGGTGCCGAAGCTCGTGTTTTCCCCAGTAAAGTCGCCAAAGCAGGTGTCCTCCCAGCACCGGGTCGCAAGTGCAAGTCTTGTAGGAAGCTGTTCGTATGCCGAAGGATGCAGTAACCGATGGTGCCAAGACTGAAGTCTCCCGCGGAATTGAAATTCCCCACCAGAGTCATGCTCTCTCCCGAAGTTGGATGATTCCCTCTTCCCCAGTAGAATGTTGGTACAGCTGATGTTGTATTCCCCTGCAGAGTTGTACTCTCTCCCGAAGTCAGATGATTCTTTCTTCCCCGGCGAAATTGAAATTCCGCACAAGAGTCGTACTCTCCAGTGAAGCAGAATGATTTCTCCCTCCTCAGCCGAGTTTGCAGATGTCCAAGAGAGCCGAGTCCTTGGAAGTTGATCAGATCATGATTGGTTTTTCCCCAGTGGAGTGTTGAGCAGCTGAAGTTGCTTCCCCACAGAGTTATCCTCCCCAGAAGAGTAGCCGAGGCGGCCGCGCAGTTTATTCTCGCGATGGGTACCCGCAGGTCTGAGTTCTCGTAGAGCTTCGTCCCCTGCAGAAATCAGCTGAAGTTGTTTGCCCTGCAGCGGTCCGCGGAAGACTAGTTCCCCAGACAGAGTCCGATTGATATTGGCGTGCAGTTTTCTCCTCAGCAGGATGATTCCTCTACCTGAGTAGTTCTTGTCTCCTTGACAAAAGGGGTTCCTCCCCCCAGCATTTAGTTTGCTGACGGGATCGCATCATATTGCATGATTGCATAGCATTGTGCATGATTGCATAGCATTTAGCATAAACACATAGCATTTCCACCGTGTGGGAGCATGGCGCAGAAGCATACGCATCATAAGCATGATCTAGGTTACTATCATTCTTGTCTTACAGGTGTTCCACCAAGAGACCAGTTGCTCAGGACGATCCCTAATATTCTCCCCAGCAAGGCCGCTTTTGAGATGATTCTTAAAGACCCCGGCGTAATCCCCACAGTCGCCCGCTCAAGATGATTTTTGAGATCCCCAGCGAAGTCTTCAGTTCAAAACGACCCTTGAACTCCTCAGCAGGGCCGTTTTCTTAAGATGATTCTTAAGACCTCAGTACAGGTTCCCGAATGGTTTGCTCAGGATGATTCGTGAGCTCCCCAGTAGCGTCCCCAGCAAGAGTTGCCCAGGAAGATTCCTGGAATACCCAGCAGAATAAAAGTCTCCAGAATGGTCAGCAGTTCAGGATGATTCTTGAAGGCGCCCGACGGAGTTTGTTCAGGATGATTCTTGAAGTCCTTAGCAGCGTGATATGTTTGCTTCCAACAGTGATGTCTAATCTGAAGATTGACTTCGTAAACGCCTGAAAGCGGTATCAGAATGTTCCTGTGAGTTCAGATCTCCCTGTTGATGAATCAACGTGTGGCTGAAGATAAGGTTCAAAAGTTTGTAGATGCAGCTTTTGTGTGCAAGGTGATCAGTGTTGGCCTGAAGACCAAGTCAATTGTCCTGAGGTGATGATTGATTGCGATCAAGTGAATAGTGTTTCTTCTGACTGAAGTCGAAGACGTTTCTCCAGCTGAAGCGGAGTTTTGCCTGAAGGCAAAGTGCCTGAATCCCCGTAGAGTCATGAATGACTCAGGTTACCACTTCTCCGACTGAAGTCATAGATTTCCCAAGCTGAAGCGAAGGTGCCTAAGGGCAAGGTTATCCCCAAGGTCATGAATGACCTAGGATTCATTTTTCGGACTGAAGGCCGAAATATATCCCTGACTGAAGTCACGGATGCTCTATAGCAGAGGAGGAGTTGCCTGAAGGCAGATCCATGTATCCTTGAAGGCCAAGGACCATTTCTTTAGACTGAAGTCGAAGATGCCTCCTGCAGAGTTGCCGACGGGCAAAGTTTACATCCTTGAAGGCCAAGGATGTTGTTTCTAGCTGAAGCTGGAATAGTCGACGGGCAGGGTTTCATCTTTCTTCATAATACTTGAAGATTCTACAGCGGATCTGGAACGGCCAGGGGCCAGGGTTCCATTTACCTTCAGAAATATTTGAAGATTTTTTCTAGCTGAAGCTGGAAATGGCCAGGGGCCAGGGTTTCATATATCTTTAATGTTGAAGTTCTACGGCGGGCAGTGTGCAGCAGAATTCCGATGTTCGTTATGGTTCTGAGGGTAAATCCCAGATTAGAGTGTGCTCGGTTAAGTCTCATTCCCAGCGGAGTAGTTTCAAGTGTACCTTTTGTTCCATTTACCAAGGGTGAACCCCAGGTTAGATTTGTTCAGAATATGTTTGTCCGGCGGCGAGGTTGGACGTTGGTTCGACGGCGAGGTTGAATGTTTGGATTCGACGGCGAGGTCAAATTATGTTTGTTTGACGGCGAGGTCAGACCCTTTAAATCCCCAGTAAAGATGATGTTTGTACGACGGCGATGTCGAGTGTCTCTAAGAGGATGTTTGTTTCCGACGGCGATGTCAGATTCAGTTTTCCAACGGTGATGTTGGGCGTGTCAGATGTGTTTCTCCAGCGGCGATGCGGGGTACTTTGTTTAGAGATGTATTTTCTCCAGCGGCGACGCAGGGTATTTTGCTTCTGACGGTGATGTCAGGTGGTTTAGTCTTCCAGCGGCGATGTTGGGTGTTTTGGTTGTTTGATGACAATGTCAGAAGAATTTAATGTGGATGACTGACGACGATGTCAGATCAGTATCTCTCCAGCTAGTTGCCGGGCATCTAGTGTTACAATATTCGAAGATTTGTTCCCCGCAGAGTATCGTGTGCTCGTGCAGTTGGCAAATTTTCGGGTTTACCGGTATTCAATCGTCTCGCACCTTGATTGGGTGAGAGCCGTTCGCTTCTCACCCAGTCAGGTTCAAGCCGTTTGAATAGGGGCAGCTGTTGCACCCCAAAATTTGACCAACAAGTATTTATTCACTGAGTGTTTGAAAGTTGATACATTCATCAGAAAGTTCAAGAGATCCCCAGAAGAGTTGGGTGAAACCAGGGTTGTGTGCTTCATAGCTTGAGAGTTGTGGGTGCTCCTCAGATGATTCTGAGACTTTGAGAATGAACTTGAAGATTGGAGAAAGCCTATGAGATGTCTTGATAGCCATCATGAAGCCCAGAGAGGTCATTAGGCAAGAATTCAGAAGATTCAACCATGAATGGTAGAATTAGGGTTTTGACTGGGCCCACCCTAGATCAGCTGAAAGAAGGTTGAGACCTAATCCAAGGGCCATGAGATCATGGAATGATGTATTGAGATACTATAAGGATGGTTCCTAGACCAACTCATCATGATTAAGGAGTTTGAGAAGTTTTGAGTTAGGGTTTCTGAGGATTGTCAGTGGAAAAACCCTAATTTGATCCCTATCTTCCAGGCAGTTTTAGCTCTAGATGTGATTGATATCTCATCTTCCCCACAACAGGAATGTTGTAGAGCTTGTTCTTAGCTTTAATTTGAGTGGTGGAAGTCCTTGATAGGAGTTACAGAGCTTAAGTTATGGTTTGGACAAATTACAGGTCAACTGAGGTGTGTGAATCTGGGTCCTTGAAAGTCACCCAACTTGCAGACAACTTTTTCCCTAGTAGGATGATTCCTATAATTTCTTGGTCAACATGAATGTTGAAGGTAATCTTCTTAGCTTTAATTTGAGTGGTAGAAGTCCTTGATAGGATTTGTGGAACTCAACTTATGGTTTAAACAAGACAGGGGTATTTTGGTCATTTGTCAGTTATAGGTCATTTTTAAGCAAATGCCATATCTCCTATTTCCAAGCCTCAAATGGAAAAACTCAAAACATGAAAGTTGTTCAAAATGTGATTTTAAGTCTAGAAAGAAGGTCATGAATTGTTGGAAAATCTCATAGCATGGATTTGCATGATTGGTCAAAAATGAACTAAAAATGGCATATAAGTTTAAAAAGTTGAGATTGGAAATTGGTTTGGAGGATCTAGAAATCCAAAATGGGTCATCCAATATATCATTTTGATTGGAAACATCATTTTAAAAACAATGGTTTATCCATATTTTTGAGTTTAGGCTTAAAAATTGGAGTTGCTTTGTAAAATTCTTTCTTGCATATTAAGGCAACTTGGGAAAACTTGAAATAAGTGAACACATTGGTTGTTTTAGCACTCTAATCACCTCTATAACTCATATGGGGAGATTTTGACTTGAAATTAAAGGGGGGTAAGGATTATATCATGAGATGTCATGAGATATGTGAGAAATCCATAAGTTCATGGCATGAAGCTTCTAGAAAGCTCTTAGAAGTTTCCAGCAACTCCTAGATGCTCCCATTATGGCCTATATATTGAGTAGAGATCATTCATGCAAGGGTTGGTGATTCCTCAAGCTTGCAAATACACTTTGATACCATAACTCCCTCATTGCATTTTGGTTTCAATCTCTCCCAAATCCCATTGTTGGGGTAATCTTTCATCACCATCATCATCCTCCATTATTGTGGAGTGAAAAGCAAGAAGAAGGCTCAAGAATTCGTGGCTGTTGTGTGTGATTCAACTCATCACTCTCATTTGCATAAAGGTTTGGATAGCATAATTCAAGAGGTTTGAGCACAAATTCTCTTCATCAGAATCATCACCATCATTCAAAGATCAGTTAGAGCAAGTGGCAAGAGCTGGAGAGAGAGATAACCACCATTGCCATCATCATTTGGTAAGCTTGCATGTTCCTTCGAATCACTGTATTTATTCATGGTTAGGGCCAGTTAGTGTGATATTCATGATTAGATACACTTAAGGAACAATTGTGAAGAGTTTAGGATGGATCCATGAAGGTTCAGCATGTGTGTGTAATTCTTTGAAGATCAAGATAGTGCTTGTTAGGAGGTATAAATGTGCATGTAATGACTTACTGGACTCAGGGTAACAAGAGGAACAAGCTAGGGTCGTTAGAAGTTAGGTTTGTGAATGTTGCATACAGTCCAATATGGTGGTACCCAAGGTTGCACGCATTCGGTTTGAGGCTTCCATGAAGAATTAGTCAAAAATCTTGGCATGGCTGGATAGAGGGCAATGTGAGGAGTATTTTTGATGTTTGGGTCGAGACCATTGGTGGAGAGATGAAGGAGCTAGAGGGAGTGGAAGATTCGCGGGTGGGGGATGTGTCTGGAAACCCTAGGTGACCAAAGGTAGGAGATATAATCTCTACCGTTGGTTTGTGCTGAAATGGTGGACTTTTTCTCTCGATCGCACGGCCCAGATCTGCTCAGAATTGGAGGGAAATTCAAAAGAGCCAAACGACGTCGTTTGGTTTAATGAAGGGCGTGTGGGCTTACCCGTGTGCTATTCGCACCCCACCATGATCAGGCCCATTGGAGAATCAACTGGTCTGACTTGCTGTTTCCACCCCCCTCCCTTTTATTTTGTTTTCTCTTATTTTTTAATTCTTTTAATATTTTTGCCATCTTTAAAAATTCATAAGTAAATGAAAAATAGCTCTTTTTTGTTCACTCTTTTTTCTATGTTGAGATAATTTTGTGTAGAAAATTATAAAAATAAAAATAGGATTTTATTTTTAATGTAGAATTTTTAGTGATATTTTCTTTCAAATAGGGCATTTATTTTCTTTTAGTTGATATCTCATTTTCTATGAATTGTTTTAGGACTTTCCCTTAGGAATTTTGAGCCATTCTTTTTGGCATAGTTAGATATTGAACCCTAGTTTCATGTAGGATTTATCTCTTGATTTGTAGATTAAAATTTGATGTAGTTTGATTGTTAGACATTTAGGTGCTCTAATTAGGGTTTTAGGTTGTGTAGGTAGACTTGAGCAAAATTGTTTTGGGGTTTATAGGCCAAATTAGTGTATGGGGAATATATGGGTTAAGGGTAAGTATGTATAGAATCCCCTAGAATTTTACTAGAATATTTCATGGTGTTTTAGTATTTTTCATTGATTTTTGAATGTATGGATAGTATGTGTGTTGCTTAAAGGCATAAGTTGTATTGTTGTGTTTTCTTTCCTTCTCTTTTGAGTGTGTGAGCTTTGAAGATTGAGTTGAAGACCTTGTGGATCATCATGGAAGCTTTGAAGACCTTGCAGAGGAGTTTAGCATAGCTTCTGTTGTTTTGTTTATAGGTTTATAGGTGCATAGGCAGAGCCCTAGATAGAATACTTTGTTCAATAAACAAGGAGTGTCTTGTTCACCTCCTTTCTTCTCTGTGACACAGAGTCCCTCAAGGGTATTCACCTCTCTCCTTTGGAGGGATTAGTGACCTTGCCCATAAGGTAGAACTTTGAGAGAGCCTCTCCTTTGATGTTAAGTTCTCAATGGCATCCTTTGGAAGTCAGTGAGTACTGTAACATCCCCCACTCATCTTGTTGACTGAATCTTGTTTGCTGGAGCATTGGAGCCATTGAAGATAGAAGCTGAGGCCTTGAAGAGGATGATTCCTTGAAGATTATTGAAGTCTGAAGACTCTGTGAAGATCAAATTGATGCCTGAAGAACCCTGGAGATAGTGAAGCCTGAAGGTAGAGCTGATCAAAGGAGCTGAAGCTCAAAGGGAGAAGATGAGTTGATACTCATGTTGTAGGGTTGATACCTGTAAAGCAAGTGATCTCTGAAGTCTGAAGACTGGGTTGCTGCTGGAGGAGCTGAGGCTTTCTTCTGTTTTCTTTGATGTATTGTGTGTTTTGTCTGATTTGTCTGTTGCATTAGACTAAGCCCATTTAGAGTAAGTTCAGTCTAAGAGCATGAGTGCATCTGATTGTATTGTTATTGCTTGGCTTTGCTTGCGGGTATTCGGTAGAGCCCAGCTCCCTTGCCCATGTGTTTACCTTGCTTGATAGCATGATTTCATTTTCTGTCTGTATGATTACAGTTTACTGTTTTGCTTGATAGCATGTTGTTTATTTCAGTATGATTACTGTTATTTCATGACTGGCTTGAGGTCGAGACGAGCTTGTGGAGGCTGAAGCCCCACACACATTTCCTCCCTCACTTGCATTGCATGCATTTTACTGTTAAAGCTGATGCTTTTATCTGTTTTGGTGTATCATTGACATGATCCCTTAGGACTCTCATTTCCTCTGATGAGGATTTGATGATAGACTTTTAGGTTGAAACCTATGCATGACAACATCTAGGAGTTCCCTGTTCAAACCTCGACCATAGGATGAATCCATGGCATGACAACAATAGGACTTGATAGTCTCCCTCCTAGTTGGGCCTGTTCTCTTCTCATCTCGAAACAGTTTAAGATACAGTAATCATGAATGATTTCTTTCGTACGTTACGAGCCTTAAGCTATCTGAGAAAGGATTGTGGGAGAGTTTCTTTTCCATGGTCTGGATGTTTAGTATGGTACCCTTTGGGTGACATGCGGCGCATTCACTCTCAGGTCATAGTCTCTAGTGCGGTTGAAATCGCAAACACAATAAAAAACACTTCTTTTAGGAGATAACCCGTAGTTTCCCGAACTACGTTTGCTCTGATCTTTCATACCAGATGAAAGTACGTAGGCATAGGATGCGACATCCTAGCGAGCAACCTTTCCCCGTAGTTAGCCGAACTACGTTGACTCTGATTTCTCGTTCCAGATGAGAATACGTAGGCATAAAGCGCGACGCTTTGCCGAGTCATTTCATTTTTCTTTTTCAGCCAGCCTTGATAGGTAGATAGATTATAACCAACCCGTCCAAGTAAACAAACAAGCGAGGATCCCGTCGAGTACGACAGACGTGAGGGGTGCTAATACCTTCCCCTTGCGTAACCGACTCCTGAACCCAGACAATGGTTGCGATGACCTTGTCTTACCCTTTTTTCGTCAGGTTTTTCTGATCATTTCCTTTCCCGCTCTGAGGGATAAATAACGAAAGGTGGCGACTCTTCTGTTTTGCCGGCACCTTATTTTCGCGCAAGCGACACAAATCAAGACATAAGCTACCACGTTTGCTTCACCCGAATGGTAATTCAATCCAAAACCATAACCCTTCAGGAGTCCCAATTATTTTCTCTGCCTCATATTCAACTCTTCCAAATCAAGCAAATACCTTAAGCTCTTGAGATCATCAAACATTTCAAATCTCAAACTAACCAATTGAAGCCTCCAACTCCGGCACAAACACAACAATAACCAACTCTAAATCACTCTCAGATAATCCCTCTTATGTACTTTAAATTGCCTTAAAGCATAACTAAAACTCGCTGATGTTGCACTTAACATATCTCCCAATCACATCCACAAAGCATCACAAAACACAACAAATAGTTCTGTCGGATTCGGAAAAAAATCAACACACAAGCTATTGACAGCTTGTTGCACCCCAAAATTTGCCCAACTTTTCTTTACCTAGCTTGTGTTTCATTTCATTCACATTAGCATTATCAATTGCATTTCATTGACGTGTATGCAGGAGATCAAGAGGTATGATTACCAATCAAGGGCTACACAAGTCTATGAAGCTAGCTAAGAAGGTTATTCAAGTGTTCGAGGGTTGATATCCTTGTCAGAGAAGTTAAAAGAACCCTAGAGAGAGTGGTTGAAACCAAGAGTGTATGTCTCCTAACTTGAGAGTTGTGGAAAGTCATCAGATGATTCTGAAGCCATGAAGTTGGACTGGAGGTCTTGAGAGAGCTCACGAGAAGTGTTAAAGATCACTTTGAGGCCTAGACAGGTCATTGTGCAAGATTAAGAAGCCTCAACCCTGATTGGTGCAGCTAGGGTTTGACTGGGTCAACCCTATGTCAACTGATGATTTGAAGGAGGTTGAGACCTAATTAAAGAGCCATGTGATCATGGATTGATACATTGAGATGTTATAAGGATGATTCCAAGGTTAACTCATCATGATTGAAGAGTTTGAGAAGTTTCAGGCTAGGGTTTCTAAGACTTGACAATGTAAAATCCCCTAACTTGACCCCTGACTTCCAGGCCATTTAACTCAAGACATGATCTTCATCTCATCTTAACCCCAACATGATTGTTGTATGGCATGATCACAAATTTAATTTGAGTACTAGAAGTCCTTGATAGGGTTCATAGAACTCAAGTTATGAGCCAGACAAGTTACAAGTCATTTGAGGCATGTGAATTTGGAGCTTGAAAGTTACCCAAATTGCATTACACTTTTTCCCTAGAAGGATGATTTCTATGAACTTTTGGTCAACATGAATGTTGTTCCTTATTCTCTTAGCTTTCCATAGAGTACTAGAAGTCCATGATTGGATGTGTAGAGCTCAAGTTATGGCTTTGACAAGTCAAGGGTATTTTGGGTATTTGAGATTACAGGCCATTTTCAATCATAGGTCAAAATCTCCAACTTGCACATGTCAAATGGATTTTTGTTCAACATGGAACTTGTTCAAAATGGGGTTTTTAGGTTAACCAAGAGCTCATGGTGAATTGATTTGGCTCATATCAAAGATTGGCTTGAAGTGGGTTTGAAAGAAGAGAAATTCAAAGGCATTTTTGGTGGGAAATTGAAATAAATGATTATGGGTCCAAAACAAGCCAAATAACCACTTATTTTAATCAGAAATCATGTTTTAGAGACATTGGCAATTGTGGATTTTTCATTTGAAGTATGCTTCATGGCCTTTCATAAGGTTTCTTCATTTGTAAGTTACATCACACAAATCATTCACCCAGGCAAATTGAAGGCTATTTGTGATCTGAATTCACTCAAGGATTGTTCAGCAAGCTGACCAAAGCTTCCCAAGCAAGTTTTAGTGGGAATTTCATGCATTGCCATATCAAACTTTTTGAAGAAAGTTGGAGTTGGATTTTTGATTTTGGGCTTGGGCCTTACCTCTAGAAGCTTCCAAATCATTCTATAAAGGTCTAGGAACTCATCAGAAACAAGGTTGGTGATTGATTGGGGCTGAAAGCAGAATTTGCCATTGGAGCTTGAAGGAGAAAATTGAAAGATCGAATTTCTGTTAGAGGCCATTTCAAGTGCAATTGAAGCTTCAATCTTCTTCTAACATCATCACTGATTGGATCTGGAACATTTTGGAGCAAGAATCAAGCCAGAAACGCCTCAAATCGAAGCTTGAAACCAGGTTTTTTCTTCTTGAAATTGCACTCAATTCTTGCGTTTTCAATGCATTAGAATCATGTGGTTAGGTTCCCCTTAGGTCATAGATGATTTCTGGACAATTAATTTGATGATTAGTGACAATTTAGGATTAGATCCATTTTCGGTTAGTATGTGGAATTTGTGATTCTTGGAGTTTTAGACCGTCTAGTTAGCATATTTGGATTCCTCGTTAAATTTCGTGCAACTTTGGTTCAATAATCATTGCAATTGGTTGAGGATTGATGGAGATAGGGTCGTTCGAAATTGGCCGGAGAAGCTTCGTTCCGTCGTCGACCATGGAGCTGTTCGCGCGTAGGTCATAGAATTCAAACGGAGAAGATACAATCTCCAACGTCTATTCGCGAGGAAGAAGAAGACTCAGTCGTCCATCCAAGGGCAGCTAACGCGCCACGTCCCCCTCCCCCTTAAACGCAGGCATTTTGATTAGTTAGTAACCTCACTTGCAGTGCGCTATGTGGACCATGAGCGCGTGGGGTCGATTCCCTGCATGGTTCTTTTTTTTTTTTGATATATTGAGATAATTGAGTGAATTAACGTGTTAGTCCTTGTCTGTTTTTAATGCTATTCGCGCCTCCCCTGTGTAGGCCTAGCATGAGTTAACAAGTAGAATTTCCTACTTTTACACCCCCAGGCGTATTTTCTTGAGAAATATTTTGCTGAATTGTAACCCAGATGGGCCTAGCGCCCAGGTGCTTTCAGCACCCCCCTGCATTGGGCCAAGGCGTGTGAGCCTTGCATTTCCTGCTGACTACACCCCTTCCATGTTCTTGTTTCAATTGCTTTTCTTTTATTTTTTTAGTTTAATGCTTGTTAGAAATTAATTCATAAAAAATAGTAAATATCATGAATAAATTTTGAAAAAAATGGTGATTGTAGATTTAGATGTTTAGAATCTTATCATGCTTTGCATTTTAATTTTCCATGCCTTTTTCATTTTTATTTCATATTTTCTTTGTAATGCATTTGTAATAATGAAATAATGATGTTGTGAATTTGTTGATTTTCTTTCTCTCTCATATTTTGAAGTTTAATCTTGGATTTTTGTATGCTGTCTGTAAGCATGATAATGTTGCTATGTGATTTTTGTTATGATTTTTAAATCATTTTACATAGGATTTTAGTGTAGTTGTTTAGGAGTGCTCTTTAGTGGATCTCTTTAGTGATACCTTTCAACTTAGGATTTTATTAGAGGACTTAGAAGTTGAATTAGGTCCTGATTTTTGAACTGTAGATCATTAACAAATGCATGTTCCCATATAAAAATAATTGGATTTTTAGGATGTGTTTTGATATTTTAGATAGAATATTAAAGTTGATTGTTCATTTGGTGTTTCAACTTTGGTGATTGATTTGAAATGGACTCAAAGTGGGCTTTTCTTGCATGGTGGGCTTCTGGTTCTTATTGGAGGATATCATGGACATGATGAAGCTTTTATGGAGTGGCTGGTGGAGCTTGGATTGGAGCTTTTCTTTCCTTTTTGTTAGCTTTTTGTAGCTTATAAGATTAGGGTTTTAGGAGAGAGCTTTAGAAATAGTTTTTTTTCTTCAAATAATGGTTGGTTTCATTCACCTTCCATTCCCATCCTATGATTCAAAGTCCTCATGTTAAAGTCTCATCTCTCCTTTGGAGGGATGTGTGGCATTTAAAATGAGTAGAACTTTTGAGGATGCCTTTCTCTGATGACTGGTTGAGTGTCAGATGGGATTCCTTTGGTTTCCTGTCTGCTTCCCATTATCAAATAATCATCTTGTTAATTCTCTTCATTCTTGGTGGAGTGCATTGTTAAAGCTTGAAGATGGAGTACCCATTTCCTTCTCTTGAATATGGTGGACTTGAAGAACAGTTATAAACTTTGGATTGGATTGCTGTCAGAAGATTGCTCTGTTGTGGAGTTTGCTGGCTTGTTTTCCCTGTTTGTCTGTTTTCTTCTTGTGCAACTGTATTGATGTGACTTGATTGGTGTGATGCATTTAGATTAGGTCATGTAGTTGAATAAGCCTAAGATAATCCTAAGGGTTGAGCTTCTCCCCTTGCTTGTATTGCATTAGAGGTTGAGTTTCTCCATCTGCTTGTATTTTTACTGTGTGGCTTTGCTTGCTGGTATTTGGTAGAGCTCAGCTCCCTTGCCTATGTGGTTTGTGGCCTTTGTGCCTTGTTTGCTTAGAAGTTGAGCTTGGCTCCTTCTGCTTGGTTGTTGCATGCATGCATTTTATCTACAGTTGTTCCCTGTACTGTTTACTGTTTACTGTTTACTGTTTAGCTGATGCTTTATCTGTTTCTGTATACCATTGACATGATCCCCTATGAGTCTCACTTCCTTTGATAAGGAAGTGATGATTAGAACTTTAGGTTGAAACCTATGCATGATAACTTCTAGGAGTTCCCTGTTTCAAACCTCAACCATAGGATGACTCCTTGGCATGACAATATTAGGACTTGATAGTCTCCCCTTAGTTGAGCCTGTTCTCTCTTCTCATCTCGAAAAAAATCAAAATACAGTAATAAAGGTTAACTGACGTCGTGCGTTACAAGCTTTAAGCTACCTGAGAAAGGGTTGTTGGAGAGTTTCTTTTCAACAACTTGGATGTTTAGTATGGCACCCTTTGGGTGACATGCGACGCATTCACTCTCAGGTCATAGTCTCTAGTGCGATATTGGTTGCAAACATCCATAAAAAACAGTTCTTCCGTAAAAGACAGAAAACAAACTTCAAACCTTTTTGCCCCGTGGGCCCATAATTCAAAGGAAGCTTTTCTGAAGAAAAGAGTGTCGTTAATTCCCAGTTCTACCGCAAACGGTAACGCCTAAGTCTCCAAGGGTCGAGCTGCGTACACCAAACTGCTGGAACTGTTTGTTAACCCTACTAAAAAAACCGATGAATCTAAATTCCCGTAATCCGTATTATCCCGAACTACGTAAGCTCTGATCTCTCATACCTGTTGAGAGTACGTAGGCACAATACTGATGTATTGGCGAGCCACCTTCCCCGTACCCCGTAGTTAGCCGAACTACATTGACTCTGATTTCTCATTCTCTGATGAGAATACGTAGGCATAAAGCGCGACGCTTTGCCGAGTCATTTTCTTTTCTTTTCAGACCAGCCTTGATAGATAGATAGTAAATAAATCCGTCAGATAAACACAACAAGCATGGATCCTACCGAGTACGATGGACGTGAGGGGTGCTAATACCTTCCCCTTACGTAACCGACTCCCGAACCCAGACAATGGTTGCGATGATCTTGTCTTATACCTTTTCGTCAGGTTTTTTCCAATTGTTTCCTTTCCCGTTCTGAGGGATAAATAACGAAAGGTGGCGACTCTTCTGTTTTGCCGGCACCTTATTTTCGCGGTAGCGACACAGCTCTCCCAAAAACTCTTTGAACTTTCTTCACAGTGGCATATCCCTGCTTCTTCTCCAACACTGATAATTCAAGTTCCCGATGCTCAACATGATCCTCTATCCTCTTCGAATATATCAAAATATCATCGGTTAACACAACCACTGACTCGCTCAAATAAGTATGGAAAATCACATGCCAAACGGACACTCAATTTGCGAGTTATGGAGGAAAGACGAACCGCACCTTCCGCACTTACCACAACATCCAAACGTATTCCATCAATAAATAAATTAATTCCATGCCACTACTTCACCATCACATAGATCATTGGACTAGCTTTCCAACGCTTCGAACCGTGCATCATTTCAAGTTACGGTTCTCCCGTTACGACAAAAATACCAAAATAACATTCTTCTGTCCAGGACATCTTCGCTAGGCGAACATAGAAGCGAGCGGCCTCCTGGAGTTGTTCGCTAGGCGAAGGATATGGCGAACCTGACAGTCCGAAATTCTATTTTCGACCGTTACATGACTTCCGGGTGTCCGATTTCGATTCCGTAAAATGCTGCGATCTCGGAATTCGACGTATAACAACAATTTCACACTTAGAAGGCCATTCAACACATCTTCAACTCTTGAAATATTTAAAGGCCTAATTATACCAATATTGCATTCCATATCTTACTTTCTTTAATAATCATCAGAAGTCACTGTCCACCTTTAATATACTCGACCTTACACTCAGTTTCCTTAGCATACACACCAGACACAAGTCTCAACACTACTCAATCAGTTTAATTCCTTGACCATCCAAAGAGACATATAATATGGAGCTCTCAATCTCGGACTAGTTTTCGTAACTAAGTCGATCACAACTCTACTTCACGTCCTGGCTGTATATCACTATCTTGTCAGGATAACTTCCAGACAACCACAATTAATCGGCAACCGCCAACTTCCCCACTTTCATTAACACTCAAAATTCCCATCAAAATTAAACATCTCAACATTGTCCTGCGCCGACTCATCAAAACAATTCTTAAGCACTTCGCTTAACTCAAGACAATTCACTGCTCACGCCATCTAAGCATGCAAGACATGTCTATCCCATCCAACATGACCCCGTCTACTATCAACAAGGGATTAAGGGTGATCAGTTCCTCAATTTGTTAATAGACAGCCGAAAATCATAATGGGGTATAAACCATTTTTACCAAACTATAAGAGCGTTCAACCACACACTGAGCTACAACTCCACACTTGTAGCATCCAAGAGAAGCACAAGCTTCTCCCCCACTTGAATCATTCCCACTTCTGCAGACAAAGGTTAGACAACAAACATGTACCGACAGTGTTTTCACACACATATCGCATACAAGGGAACAACCAACATTATACAACTTGGCCGGACGGACCGACCTGCTTTGATACCACTAATATAACACCCTTTTTCTACCCCAAAATTATCAAGGCAAAATAACACATAAATCAGAGTGAATAAATAAATCTCATTAAAAAGCCACAAAAGGGCGTACATTTCTCAAAGTCAACAAAATTGGTCAATACTCTGTAACGACGGGTTTTCCTCAAAGTACATCAAACAACATAAACCAGCAGAACTCAAAGTATAAATCAAGGTTTCTCCTCAACAGGGAACATCAGTAAAATAACCCAATGATATAAAATCAACTCAAAGAACCCAACCCGATGTTACATATCAGAGCAAGACCCTTTAACTTAACCATAAAGGCTAACGACTCTAAAACTTCAAAATACTCCTCGACGGCATCCACGGCTAAACTTGCTCATCTGCACGTTACCCACGTGGAGGTAACATTCAAACAGACAGGGTGAATAAAACAATTCATAATAATCAATGTATAACAATTAATGCATAAACGACATATTACTCATAATTACATTCAACACATCGATATCCTTCAAATATGCCTCAAAGGCCATAACGTCATAATTCATACAAAAAGACTCAAAGATGCAATGCGACACAACTCAATGCATGTGATACCAATCATCACAGTGCGATGGACACTGGGACATCAACCCTCTATAGATCCCCATCAATAGGATCGGAGCACATCAAAATACTTCACATCCGCACGGTGGGATTGAAGCCAAAGTAATCGAGGTCCTGAACCGAAGTCCGGATGCACATGAATGCACGATGCACACTTTACAAATCATCCTCATAATAACATCATAGGTGCATCATCATTCATCATAATTCATCATATTACTCATCATACAACATATCATCATAATTCATCATATTACTCATCATACAACATATCATCATAATTCATCATATTAATCATCATACAACATATCATCATAATTCATCATATTAATTAATCTCACACATCATGTCATCATATAATCACGTATAAATCACATATTAGCTCATAGTCATATCATCCCATATTATCCCATATTAATTCATAATACTACCCCCATATCATCTCATATTAATTTATCAAATTATACTCACGGTAATCCTCACACTATCGCCTATCAATCACATAAACTTCACAGTTCTACTCATGTTAATTCGTCATATCATCACATAGTATTCACATATTAATTCCTAATATTGTCTCACATTGCCACATATTAATTCATCATAATTACACTCGCGGTAATTCTCATACTATCACTTATTACTCACGCAACCTCACTGTCATACTCATAGTAACTCATCACAGGACTCCCAGAATCAAACATCACGGCATCGCTGCACAATGATCAATTTCGCAAACTGTGCTACGTTCGCTGGCTCGCTCGCTAGACGGGTTGGTAGCGAGCCTTCGCTGGCTTGCTCGCTATGCGAGCCTGTAGCGAACCTTCACTGGCTTGCTCTCTAGGGGAACAGAGCGATGACAGCAAAACCTGCTACGCACCAGAGCTGATTTCTACCCAAAAACTCATACGATTCACATACCCCATGCCCCCAAAACATCATTAAAACATCCCCAATGTCATACGGCGATAACGGCACCAAATCTATGGTTTATTAGGCCAATCTGGCAACATTTGCACTGCCTAAATCACTATTCCCTGCAATTGCTCTGAGTGCATCAGAGATACTCACATTTGAATATTCTTATTCCTACAGGGTCAAACATATCACAATCCAAGGTTTTGGCCACGAAGGCCTAAGGTTACCTTTCTCATGTTACACATCAAACAGTCCGATAAGGTTTCTTAAATTCATGTTAATATTCAGGGATACATGCCATCAATCATAACCTCAAAGTCTATTCATCAATTTCCTTAATCCTCCCAATTCAACCCAACATACCCTAAATCATAAACCCCACCATAAACACACCGAAAGGCATACATAGAAAATCATGAAATGTGATACTCCCCATACCTTAGCCGATTCAAAGCTTTCACGATTGACTCCAGCAACCTTCCGAAGCTTTCGCCTCCACTGATCCCTCCTCAGAGCTCTGGCCTCCATTCTTTTCACGGTTAACAAATTGAATCCTAAACCTTCAGAATCTATTTTTTTCAAACTTAAACTTGGGCCACACAATTGGGCTTTTCCCATAACACCCTTACTAACTCTTCATAATGCCCAATTTAACCTTATTTTACTTATATTCATTTTAATCAATAATAATACTAATATTCTCATATAGTATACTATTAATTAAATAAATAATTCAAAAATGCACATTTTCTCAATAATCCACAAAACCACTGAAAACCACCCAAAATACGAATATTCTCAATTAAATAATTAATTAATATATTCCGCTTAAATTTGGGGTGTTACACCTCTCCCCCACTTAAAAGAATTTTCGCCCTCGAAAATTACCTCAATGAACAGAGTCGGATACGACTCTCTCAACTGATCTCCTACTCCCAAATCCAACTTTCTCCAGCTGGTTCTCCCAAACTACCCTCACCAAAGGAATCTCTTTACCTCGAAGTTGCTTCTCGTTCATCAACCTGGACTAGCAATGCCTCAAAAGTCAAATTATATCTCACTTGAACACCATCCATCTGAATAAATGCACTTCCTCAACTTAGGCACATGCCACATCATGTAAATTCACAAGCGACAGCGGTAAAACAGTCTAACATGCTACTTCTCCCACGCTTCCACTGCGCCATTCTGATACAAATCAATAAAACACGGTGTGTGCTTCCGAGACTTCAAAGCTCGACCAACACCAGTCACCACCGTAACTCTCAAAACACGTCTCTTCTTGGATCTTCTTGATCTTTTCATTCGTCTCTTACACAAACTCATGTCCGAGTACAACACTCTCGCCTGACTCATATCAACAACACAGAGTCCTACACCTCCTGTCATACAAATCCTCATACGGTGCCATTCCGATACCAGAATGATAATTGTTTTTGTAGGTAACTCAATCAACGATAATTAACTATCCCACGATCCACCTTGATCCAACACACAAGCTCTCCACAAATCCTCTAAAGACTGGATAGTTCTCTCTGTCCGTCCATCCGTCCACGGATGATAGGCAGAGTTCAGCTTCACCATGGTACTCAAAGCGTCTGCAAACTCTCCCAAAATCTCGATGAAAACTCAGATTCCCATCTGACACAATATTCGACGACATCTCATACAACTTCACAACTTCATAGATATACATCTCAGCTAGCTTCAACATAGAATGGTTAATCCTCATTGGTATAAAATGAGCTGATCTAGTCAATCCATCCAAAATCACCCAAATCGAATCATATCCATCTCACAGTCTTCGGCAAACCCCACCACAAAATCCATAGAAATACTATTTCATTTCCACCCTAAAATATTCAACGGTTGCATCAGACCCAACGGTCTCTAATGTTTATTCTTCGACTTCTGACAAGTCTAACCAGCATATACAAACTCAACCACTTCTCTCTTCATCTATGGCCATCAAAATAATTTCCTCAAATTCAGTTACATCTTAATAGCACCGGGATGGATACTCCATCTACCTCAATACTCTTATTCCCCTCAATAATATCTAGAACTCAAACTCTATCACGACATCTCATGATACCATTTGCATTAATCTGAAAATCAGCCCTTTGACTTTAATTCATCAAATTCAACCAATCTACCAACTCAAACCAGAGTTCTGACCTTATCGAATCTCATCAAGAATACCACTAGTAAGGTCCAACGTACTAAGCTTAACTCCATAAGAAGTCTCTTTACACACCAAACTAATATCACAAAATTGCTCAATCAGTTCTAACTCTTTTCACCATCATCATCGGTATATGCAAAGATTTCCAAATCAAGACATAATTTACCACGTTTGCTTCACCCAAATGGTAATTCAATCCAAAACCATAATCCTTCAGGAGTCCCAATTATTTTCTCTGCCTCATATTCAACTCTTCCAAATCAAGCAAATACCTTAAGCTCTTGAAATCACCAAACATTTCAAATCTCAAACTAACCAATTGAAGCATCCAACTTCGACATAAACACAACAACAACCAACTCTAAATCACTCGTCACATAATCCCTCTTATGTACTTTAAATTGTCTTAAAGCATAACTAAAACTCGCTGATGTTACACTTAACATATCTCCCAATCACATCCATAAAGCATCACAAAACACAACAAATAGTTCTATTGGATTCGGCAAAAATCAACACACGAGTTGTTGACAGCTCTCCCAAAAACTCTTTGAACTTTCTTCACAGTGGCATATCCCTGCTTCTTCTCCAACACTGATAACTCAAGTTCCCGATGCTCAACATGATCCTCTATCCTCTTCGAATATATCAAAATATCATCGGTTAACACAACCACTGACTCACTCAAATAAGTATGGAAAATCCCATGCCAAATGGACACTTAATTTATGAGTTATGGCGGAAACACGAACCGCACCTTCCACACTTACCACAACATCCAAACATATTCCATCAATAAATAACTTAATTCCATGCCACTACTTCATCATCACATAGAGCATAGGACTAGATTTCCAACGCTTCGAATCACGCGTCATTCTGAGATACATTTCTCTCGTTGCGACAAAAATACCAAAACAACATTCTTCTGCCCAGGAGACCTTCGCTAGGCGAACACAGAAGCGAGCGGCCTCCTGGAGTTATTCGCTAGGCGAAGTGTAACGCCCCGATTCTGAATTTCCCATTATTTTTTTGAGTCTTTTAATTTATTTGGTTAAATGTTATTTCATTGTGGAATTATATCATAATATGTTATGTGTGTATGTTGTGGTATTTTATTATTTGGAGAGTTTTGGGAATTAATTAGAGGGTGTTTTAGATAATCCTTGATTAGTAGTTATTTTGAGAGAAATAGAATAGAAAGAGTATAAGTGGAAAAGAGAAAGAATAAAGAGAATAGAAACCAAGAGGAAAGAAAAAGAAGAGAAAGAAAGGAAGAGAAGAGAAAAGAGGAGGAAGAGGAGAAAAACCTAGAATCATCAAGAATCAACTTCTAAGCTTTCGATTGATCGGGTAAGGGTGTGAAACTTTATTATTCTTGCAATGTGTATGATTATGTGTATTCTTGTTGGTTTTGTTTTGGATTGGGGAGAGTTTTGCTCATTTTTCATTTTAGAGCATAATGAGTTTAATCGGTAGAACAAATGTTTTATTGGGTAGAACCCGATGTAAGTAATGTAGAATAGTCAGGGTATGATAGACTAAGGCTATTGGAACTAATTTGATGAGAATCGGTCGGTTTTGGAGAGGTTGGGGAATTCTGAACAGTGAGGAATTTCTGGTTCGCAGACACTCGCCGGCATGTTCACTAGGCGAGCTGGTCGCGAACGTTCGCTAAGCGAGCAGTAGCAAATAGGTAGCGAATGGTCCCAGACTTGGACAAAATGCATGTTGTGGTGTTCCCTGGTAGCGAATGGGGGTAGCGAAGGTTCTCTAGGGGTTCGCTGAGCGAGAAAGGTAGCGAACAAAGTCAGAGGCTTCTATTTGCCTTCGCGAGCTTGTTCACTAGGCGAACAAGTAGCGAATACTCGCTAGGAGCTCGCTAAGTGAGTAGGTGGCGAACGTGTCAGGTTGTGTTTTCTTTAATGTTTCCATCCGAGGTCGGGTTTCCGACTTAACTTTGATTATTTTCTTTCTCGAGGCATCGATCATGCTGAGTTATATTGTGTTGTAGGTAGCCGTATGGCGTGAATCCTAGATTGTGAATTGTGGAATGTGTATGTGGCCGTTTGGCAATTTTGTGCAATTGTTCGAATTAAATGGAATTGCATGGTGATATTGATGTGAATGTGTATAATTGTATGTACTTGTATGATGTGAAGAATGCTTGAATATGTTTGTAAACATGTGTGCATTTTAAGAGTGTATTGAGTCGTGTTGCATGGGTAGCATCATGATTTCATTCTTGTGTGTCTTATCCCGCGTAGGATCTGCAGAAACCTCGTGTGCCCTTGTGAGGTGTGATCGATGGTTTAGTTATTTTGATCCCTAGGAGGATCTGCAGAAATGATCGTGTGCCCTTGTGGGGTGTGAGCAATGGTTTATTTTGATTCCATGGAGAATCTGCAGAACAGTTGTGTGCCCTTGTGGGGTGTGAGCAACCGAATTGTGTGCCCGTGTGTGGTGTGAGCAATCCTGAAACATCATATGCCCATGTGGGGTGTGAGCGATGGGTGAACATCGTAGGCCCGACGGGGAGTTACTTCGGTAACGAGCGATGGTTCCATTTTGGTTCTTCAATTGAACCTACTGAACGAGTCGGTACCGCATTTGCATCTGCATAGAGTCGTGAGTCGGTCTCTATGAGTTGCATTACCATCTTTATATGATGTTTTGGTGAATTAAACATAATTGTAAATGTTTAAGTGAAATGCTATGAATTGTGAAGCATGAATTGGTGAATGTGATTGATTATGTACGTGTACATTGTGATGTATCGTGACAAGTTGTGGTGAGAAATATGAATTGCGTGTATATTGTAATTGTGTTTTATGATACACATAATTTTATGCATTGTTTGTTATGATAATGTTTCTCACTCTTCTGCTTTTTTATAATGCTCTATGAGGCATTGCAGAGTAGGATGCTGGAGGTCTTTTGTGAAGCGAGTCTTCATTTCTTTTGGTCAGATGGCTCTGATATGTAACATTGGGTAGTTAGGAATTGTTTTAATTCTTTTGTGATACATTTGTGTATGATCTGATGCTGAATGTTTTGTAAACTTAACTGATGAATTGAATTAGTCTGAATGTTGTATATGATGCTTATGTTAATGAAATGATTTCAATTTTTAGATGTTTCCACTTTATTCTAAATATTGATATGTGGGTTTTAAGCGCTATGCTTTATTTTTAGTTGAGATTTACCCCTTTTGTTACATATCTTTATGAGCAGGTATTATTTATGTTTCGTTTCATGGATAATGTGACGCGCCTCTTTTATACCATGTTATAATTATACTCTGATGGAATTTTATTAAGTGCCTAAATGATTTAATTGTTTATTTTGGGGATATAGAAAGGGGGTGTTACATTAAGTGGTATCAGAGCTAGTGTTGAGTCAGTTGTGTTTGTCTTCTTGTTGTGTTGGTTAAAAGGTTGTTTGACCTTGTTGTTATTTTTGGGAATCCTCAGAATATGGCTGGTCGTAATGACACTGCTATGGTTGCGGCATTGGAGGCTATAGCAAGGGCGGTGCAAGGTGCGCCGAATATGAATGTGAATGATGAGTTTAGAAAGAATCAGCCGCCTGTATTCAAAGGAAGGTTTGATCCTGACGGTGCTCAGATCTGGTTGAAGGAGGTTGAGAGAATCTTTAGAGTTATGAACTGTGCTGAAGGAAACAAGGTGAGACTTGGGACTCATATGTTGAGGGAAAAGGCTAATGAATAGTGGGTCAGTATGAGGCAAGTTCTTGAGGTAGATGACGAAGAAATTACATGGGATTTATTCCGCACTGAATTTTTGAGGAAGTACTATCCTGAGAGTGTGAAGGGTAAAAAGGAAATGGAATTCCTTGAGTTGAAACAAGGCAACATGTCTGTGGTAGATTACATGGCTAAGTTTGTAGAATTAGTGCAGTTTCATCCTCATTATGCAGCTGTTACGGCGGAGTTTTCTAAGTGCGTTAAGTATGAGAATGGTCTGCGTCCGGAGATAAAGCAAGCGGTGGGTTACCAGAGGATACGAAGATTTTCGGACTTGACCGAATGTTGTAGGATTTTTGAAGAGGATAGTAGAGCTCGTTCTACTCACTACAAGAGTTTGAGTGAGAAGAAAGGCAAGCAACAAGTGAAGAGTGGACCTTATGTGACGCCTGTTGATAAGGGCAAGTATAGGGGAAACTTCGATAGGAAATCGGGAGGTGGAAGTTCGGGTGCAGTCAAATGTTACAAGTGTGGCCTGATGGGTCACAAATCTTTTGAGTGTGGGAAGTCTACGGAGAAGTGTGCTACTTGTGGAAGTTTTGGACATACCACATCTGAGTGTAGGAGGAATGTGGTAAAGTGTTTTAACTGTGGAGAAGTTGGTCATATTAGCACCAAGTGTACCAAACCAAAGCAAGCTCAGTCGGGTGGAAAAGTATTTGCATTAGCCGGTTCAGACACTACTAATGTGGATCGCTTGATTAAAGGTACGTGCTTTATTAATAATATGCCTTTAGTTGCTATTATTGATACTTGAGCGACTCATTCGTTCATTTCTCTTGAATGTGCTAAGCGTTTGGGTTTGCGCATGGTTTCTTTGAGTGGTGGCATGGTTATTGAGACTCCTGCTTCAGGGTCGGTAACTGCTTCTTTGGTGTGCGTAAGTTGTCCCTTGACCATGTATGGTAAAGACTTTCTTATGGATTTAGTGTGTTTGCCGTTGGAAGGTCTGGATGTGATTTTGGGTATGAATTGGTTGCAATTTAATAGAGTTCATTTAGATTGCTATCATAAGTTGGTGAGGTTTCCTTCTTTGGAAGATGATGAAAGTGAGAGTTTTCTATCCACTAAAGAGTTGAAGAAACTTTTAGCGGACGAAGCTCAGTTGTTTGGTTTATTTGCATCATTTTCGATAGAGGACAAGGTTGAACTTGATGTGTTTCCGGTAGTGTGTGAATTTCCAGAAGTGTTTCCAGAGGATGTTACAGATGTCCTGCCGGAAAGGGAAGTTGAATTTTCTATTGATCTAATTCTGGGTACTAGACCAATTTCGATGGCACCGTATCGTATGTCAGCATCAGAATTGGTATAATTGAAGAAGCAGTTGAATGAATTGGTAGAAAAGAGATTTGTTAGACCAAGTGTTTCTCCTTGGGGTGCACCGGTGTTGAACAAAGTGACAATTAAGAAAAAGGATGGAAGTATGCGGTTATGTATTGATTATCGACAGTTGAACAAAGTGACAATTAAGAATAAGTATCCGCTTCCTAGAATTGATGATTTGATGGACCAATTGGTTGGAGCACGAGTTTTTAGCAAGATTGATCTAAGATCAAGTTATCACCATATTCGTGTGAAGGAAAGAGATATTCAAAAGACGGCTTTTAGGACACGGTATGGACATTACGAATATTTAGTGATGCCATTCGGGGTTTCTAATGCGCCGGGTGTGTTTATGGAGTACATGAATCGTATTTTTCATGAGCTGTTGGATCGTTTTGTGGTTGTGTTTATTGACAACATTCTGATTTATTCTAAGTCTCAAGAAGAGCATGAGGAACATCTAAGAATTATGTTATAGATTTTTAGGGAGAAGCAATTGTATGCCAAGTTGTCGAAGTGTGAATTTTGGTTGTCAGAAGTGAGCTTTCTTGGGCATGTTATTTCAGGTAATGGTATTAGTGTTGATCCGTCTAATATTGATGCGGTAATGCAATGGGAGACACCTAGAACAGTTACGGAGATTCGAAGCTTCTTGGGCTTGGCAGGTCATTACCGGAGGTTTATTGAAGGGTTTTCGAAGTTGGCACTTCCATTAACGTAGTTAACTTGTAAGGGAAAGGCTTTTATTTGGGATGTTGATTGTGAGAAGAGTTTTATGGAGTTAAGGAGAAGATTGACAACAGCGCCGATCTTGATTTTGCTGAATCCTACAGAACCTTTTGTGGTATATTGTGATGCTTCTTTGACTGGTTTGGGTGGTATTTTGATGCAAGATGGGAAGGTTGTGGCTTATGCTTCTAGGCAGCTAAGAGTGCACGAAAAGAATTACCCTACTCATGATTTGGAATTAGCGGTCGTGGTATTTGTGTTAAAAATTTGGAGGCATTATCTGTATGGTGCAAGATTTGAAGTTTTTAGTGACCACAAGAGTTTGAAGTATTTATTCGATCAGAAGGAATTGAATATGAGGCAAAGAAAATGGCTAGAGCTTTTTAAGGACTATGATTTTGGATTAAATTATCATCCGGGTAAGGCAAATGTGGTGGTCGATGCCTTAAGTCGGAAGTCTTTGCATGTGTCCACAATGATGGTAAAGGAATGGGAATTATTGGAGAATTTCAGAGATTTGAGTTTGATTTGTGATATGACGCCGAGAAGCGTGAGGCTTGGTATGCTTCATATCACGAATGATTTTCTTGCAACCGTGTGCGAGAGGCAAAAGTTGGATTTGAAGTTTGTTGACTTGATGACAAAAGAGAATGAAGATTTCAAAGTTGATGATTTTAGAATTTTGAGGTTTCGTGGTCGTATTTGTATTCCTGATGATGCGGAGTTGAAAAGGATGATATTGGAGGAAGGACACCGTAGTAATTTGAGTATTCATCCGGGAGCAAATAAGATGTACTAAGATTTGAAGAAGATCTTTTGGTGGTCTGGATTGAAGAGAGATGTGGCTAAGTTTGTGTATGCGTGTTTGACTTGTCAGAAGTCTAAAGTGGAACATCAGAAACCTATTGGATTAATGCAACCGTTGGATATCCCAGAGTGGAAATGGGATGGTTTCTCGATGGATTTTGTTACGGGGCTGCCGAATATGCAGAGAGGTCACAATGCAATTTGGGTGATTGTTGATAGACTTACTAAATCTGCTCACTTTATTCCGATTGATATTAGTTATCCTTTGGAGAAGTTAGCTGAGATCTATGTTCGGGTGATTGTGAAGTTGCATGGAGTTCCCAAGAGCATTGTATCGGATAGAGATCCAAGGTTTACTTCAAGGTTTTGGGAAAGTTTGCAAAAGTCTTTGGGTTCACAGTTGAGATTGAGTTCGGCTTATCATCCGCAAACAAATGGTCAAACCGAAACGACATTCAATTGTTGGAGGATTTGTTACGAGCTTGTGTGCTAGAGCAAGGTGGTGCGTGGGATAGTCATTTAGCGTTGATTGAATTCACCTATAATAATAGTTTCCATTCGAGTATTGGTATGGCTCCATTTGAAGCTTTGTATGGTCGAAAATGTCGCATCCAGAGTTGTTTGGATCAGGTAATATTTTCGAGGACGAAAATTTCTAAAGTGGGGGAGAGTTGTAACGCCCCGATTCTGAATTTCCCATTATTTTGTTGAGTCTTTTAATTTATTTGGTTAAATGTTATTTCATTGTGGAATTATATGATAATATGTTATGGGTGTATGTTGTGGTATTTTATTATTTGGAAAGTTTTAGGAATTAATTAGAGGGTGTTTTAGATAATCCTTGATTAGTAGTTATTTTGAGAGAAATAGAATAGAAAGAGTATAAGTGGAAAAGAGAAAGAATAGAAAGAATAGAAACCAAGAGGAAAGAAAAAGAAGAGAAAGAAAGGAAGAGAAGAGAAAAGAGAAGGAAGAGGAGAACAATCTAGAATAATCAAGAATCAACTTCTAAGCTTTCGATTGATCGGGTAAGGGTGTGAAACTTTATTATTATTGCAATGTGTATGATTATGTGTGTTCTTGTTGGTTTTGTTTTGGATTGGGGAGAGTTTTGCTCATTTTTCATTTTAGGGCATAATGAGTTTAATCGGTAGAACGGATGTTTTATCGGGTAGAATCTGATGTAAGTAATGTAGAATAGTCAGGGTATGATAGACTAAGGCTATTGGAACTGATTTGATGAGAATTGGTCGGTTTTGGAGAGGTTGGGAAATTCTGAACAATGAGGAATTTCTGGTTCGCAGACACTCGCTAGCATGTTCGCTAGGCGAGCTGGTCGCGAACGTTCGCTAAGCGAGCAGTAGCAAATAGGTAGCGAATGGTCCCAGACTTGGACATAATGCATGTTGTGGTGTTCGCTGGTAGAGAATGGGGATAACGAAGGTTCGCTAGGGGTTCGCTGAGCGAGCGAGGTAGCGAACGAAGTCAGAGGCTTCTGTTTGCCTTCGCGAGCTTGTTCGCTAGGCGAACAAGTAGCGAATACTCGCTAGGAGCTCGCTGTTGCACCCTAATTTTTAACCCTAAGACTCCACCTCCGCATATGTTTTCTCACGTTTTATCTTTTCTACTTTTAAGTGCGACTAACGGGCGTGTGCAGGTTTATTTTGCTTTAAAGGCGTCTCTGGATGATTCTGATGAGTAGGTCCCCTTAAATCAAGATTCTAGTCCCTTTCAAGTTTGTCTCCTTATCAAGGAAGGTCTATCAAAACGGGATTCTTACGAAATTGAGATCGCGGGTTTATCGTATTGGAGGCACTTGTGGTACAAAATAATTTGAACTCAAGATTTAAGGATTATTCGTTTGGATCTTAAGTTCGACGTTTGCAATTTAATCAAGTGGTGTTATGGTGACGAGCCTCACTTTAACTTCAATTGGTACACCTCATGTGGATTATTTCGGATTTCAAGACTTTTATTTCTCCAACAAACGTGATTTGGTTTGGTTGACTTAGAGTTGTTTAATTGAGTAGAGATTCCTCAAATTACAATCTTGGTGAAATATTTGAAATTCAAGTCAAGACCAAAATATATGGTTCTCCATCGCAAGATTAAGATGTGCTAGTTCATTACAACGTTATTTCTACTTGATTAGGACGCTACCATCAAGTTGTAAGAACCCCTTTTATAACAAGGTGTAAAAGACTTGCAAAGCAACTAATTCAAGAAGCTCAATTTATTTCCATGGCTTAAGTCCCTTTTATCCAAATGGAGTTTCATGTTAAGAGGGGGTTTGTCATAAAATAAAAACATGTCGTTTTCAAATTAAATTCAAATATCTACAGAGATTCCTACAAGCCTCTAAAGTCATGAAGCTCACGGCAGAAGCTTGTAACAGGTTTGCAATATTGCCTAAAACCCGCCATAACCTTTAAGTCAAGTAAAGAAGGCGTTGATGTTTGTAAATGTGAAAACACATTGAAACCTCTTTTCTTTATTATTACAAGATTATACACCCCAAGGTTCTGCTCATTACCAAGCAAGTAAGTTATGCTCAGTACATCCGCATTTTGGTTGTCGCGTCGTCACACCCTCCGAGTTGTATGACGTCTCATAGACTACAGGATGCGTACTCACAATAATGCGTATTTTCCTCACATTTTCTACACCAGAGTCACATTCGAACTGCACTCGAACCGCCCGTAACAAGCTTTATGAGCAGAGACACTGTGGACAAGCAACAGTTAGAATAATGACCACGAGAGCCTCGTAATTACACGATTTATCCAAAGGATATGCTGATGTAACCGTACCTCACAAGGAAGAGATTCATGAAGCCTTCGCCTCGATCATTCGACAGGACCACATGGAACGCCATCCATCAAGTCCACTTAAAGTTGATTCCCAACACACAAACTCTTTAGCCTGATTGGAAAACGAGATCACTGTTTGGTCTTCTAATATAATGACTTGGTGCCCTGCAATGTTTTCTCCACTTGAAATAGTATTCAGACTTCGGACTCAACGGTAGCGTCGCATCCTGTTAATAACAGCACGTAATGTTATCATTCTGGAAAAAAAAAATCATCAGTATTCTATTTGACATAATATGGCCATATTGAAACAAAATTGTCATCACAAACGAAGAAGAACTCTTTCATAACTGATGGAAGGGCATGGCAGGAAACCGAAATAGTGGTCACAACAGATTTTTTTACACAGAATAGAAACAGATTCACATACGTACACATTCAACTCATCACAAAGTACCAGAAGAAAAGAGGGCATCAAAGGAAAAAGGGAGTTAGAAGTACTCATCTTTGGGGTAGCGTCGATACTAATTTATCGCCGAAAACCTCAAAACTTCATCAAAAGGAAGCATATATTTAGAGCACAATCCAGAGTTACAATGACTGGTATTCAAAAGAGATCCTGAACCTATTAATACGCCATAAAGGACAGCCTCCCATGTCCCTCGAACTCCCGCTTTACAACCCAAACTACCTTTCACACCTGGCACGATTGAAGCTGCAAATTAAATGAATACGGTTAGCAGCCTTGGTTTGATACTAATAAAGAGATTTGGGAAGATTTCAAGGCCAAATCTTACCACCGTAATCCACTCAGAGTTTAGCTGCACAAATCCAATCTTGATAATTATTCTGTTGATATGGGTGGGATTGAAGCAGGTTACACTCATGACTCTAGGTTGCATTCCAAAGGACTTGATACTAGATGGACTGGGATGCCTTTTGCAAACTCATGCTCGGTCAACAAAACTTCAGCCTTCAATACATAGAAGCTTTCTTATTACAACTTTGTCTACATTTTATCATTCCGAGACTTGGACCACCAGACTGGTGCTAGACGGTTTTTGCCTACTGGTATCATAGCACACGTGCTTGTGTCAAAAGATTATCGTATCCAGATGTCAGAATCTGATAGACCTAAAGACAGTTTAGAAAGTTCAGTTTCATTACCATCAATCACCTCCAAGCACCGTCAAACGGAGACCTTGAAGTATCGAACATAAGCGCCACGTAACTTGAAGAATAGCCTGTATGCACCTGAAAAGAAAAGAGAATTCAAAACTGAGTTACTGTTAAGTTACTATCAAACTGCAGCTAGCATATCATCTCATTACAATTAAGAGGATTTCATTTACCCTCCACTCCATTTCAGAACATCATAAACTCCATCACTCTCCAAAATTAGTTGCTCTTCTTGAGATTCTTGAAGGGTGTGGAATTGGAATTGATGCTTCCGGTTCTGAGGCTAGTGCCGGCATTGGGCAGCACATGGTTTTGATATTTGCTCAACATAAGGTGTTCCTGGGTATAATTAAAAAAGATTTGTTTCAGACACATGAAAAATGTCACATATTTGTGATAAGCGGTTTGAAATTGTAAGAGCTTTCAATTATGACCCTACCATTGATGTCTTATTGCTCACGACTCATGTGGGCGAGCTTGGTTTGAACCTTACATCTGCAGATACCCTTGTATTTGTGGAGCATGACTGGAATCCTATGCGCGATCTTCAGGCTATGAATAGAGCGCACAGGTTAGGTCAGAAGAAAGTAGTTAATATTCACCGTCTGATAATGTGTGGTACTTTGGAAGGGAAAGTTATGAGTCTGCAAAAGTTTAAAGTGTCAGTGGCTAATGCTGTCATTAACGTGGAAAATACTAGTATGAAAACAATGAATACAGAGCAGCTACTTACGCAATCAAAGCTACTCCTTTTTGATAATCTGCAATGCAACAAAAACAGAAGAAAATCATTAAACAGCGATACAGTTACAGTTTCAAAGAACAACTCAACATTATGAGACATGATTACCAGATGATGACAAACAGGTTGCATTGGCACGGACAGCCAACCTTCAGTATCAACTGTCAAAGAATTATTGAATCAATACTTTGAAGGAGAAGCTACTGTCAAACTGAGTTGAACTTACAAGCAGAGCGCCCTCAGAATTCCTGCAAAACAGCCAAAGTCGGTACAAATATCTCACGCAGCCAGGCCTTGTTTCCTCATATTGCTACGTGTTAAAACCAGAGGTCAAAGTTTTTCCTCAGACGACAGGAGTTCGAAATCATTGAGCAATTAAGTACCTTCAATACCATCAAACGAAGACCTGCAAAATAAATCGCAAGAAGGATTAAATGGCGAATTACAACATTGTTCATAATGAAAGGAAAAAGCCAATCACAACTTCGAAGTCCAATTTAGAATGCCATCAAGCTTTTTGTCAGAACCAGTCCAAAACAAACCCCAAACATCATCATCAAACCCATGAAAAGAAAATGTTCATACACATATCAGTTTGAAGGAAAAACCATACGAACAAAGATTGGATTGAAAAGAAAATATACCCTGCGTCCAACTTGCAGTTCTACTCTTCATCACCAACCTTTTCCATGGAAACCCTCACCAGACCCACCAAACGCGAACACTCTTTCTTCTGGGCTGCTATTTTCTTCTGGCCCAAAACCGTTGCTATCTACACCTGCCATGTCATGTTCAGAGTCAACAAGAATCATTGAAGAATATCCACTGGAGGAAATAAAGATTCGGTTCAATAAAACGTCAAATCCAATTTCAATTAAATCACAAAATCAGAGATTGATAAGTCATCATAGCAATCAGACGAATTAAGAATGTTTTCAAACCTAATTCACCCTAATTTGGAAAACATCAATCAGCATTCAACACAGCAATCAAACTTATTCAAAGACATTATCATCCTGAGACCTATAAAAGGAGGATGGTAGAAGGAGAAAAATCACACACGAAAAACCCTATCATACAAAAACCGAAGCTACACAAAAAAAAACCTAAGGCGAAAAACGGAGCTTCGAGTAAGAAAGTGACTTATCTCAACCGGCAAAGTCATCTCCGGCCACTACGAGACATCATATCACTGCAGATTTGACGAGCACAACCCTCTCGCCGCGCATGTCCACCAGCCACGCCCCTAATTCTCGGTAAAGAACTTCATTCATGTTAAGATCCCTTATGCTATTAATGTTTTGCTGAGATGTCGCAGGTTAAGATGAAAACGAACAAGAAAGAGAGGCGAAGCAGAGAGAGTGAAAGGGGATGCGATCGAAACGAAAGGGAGATGGGTAGAGAGATAAACGGAAAGGAACGATTTGGGGCTAGGGTTCATCCTTTTTTTTTTGTTTTTGTCTTTAGCTTCTAATTATAATTAATTGTATCCACACACACTACACACATACCACTCACCACTAATCACTCGTTAACTCCACTAATCTGCCACCTAAACTTTTTTTTAAAACTAAATTTAATTAGTTAATAATTAATAACCTTATAATCAGTTTTTTTAATAAAATAAATTAGAACATTTGATAAACCTAAAAATAAATAATAATAAACACCCTTTTTAACTTATCAAGAATTTTGATCCCTAATAATATAAATGAAAAACATTTTTTAAAGTTAATTAATCTTTTGTCTAATAACCGACTTTTATTTTAAAATAAATCATTTCATGTGTAATTAATTCTTTAAAATAATGTAAATGAAAACCATTTATGTAATATATTAAAACATTTTTATTTAAAACCTTGCCCTTTTAGAAAAATATACTTAATTTATAATAATCTAATTTATATTTTAATCAAATCATTTCACATTTAAAACACCTTTTTTTAATAATAGAATAAATTATAACAAACTTTTTATTATCTAAATGAATCTTGTTAATAATTATTAATTTCCCCTAAAATCAAATCACCACCAAACTTCTTTTAAACTTTTATTCAAATCAAATAATTTAATACTTTTCTTAAATCAAATAATATTAACCTTTTTCACATATAAAACCATCTCACCTCAACCAATCCAACATCCCTCTTAAGGTCAACCCCTCCCAACTTAATCAATCGAGCACGCTTACGCCTCTCTCTACACAATTCACATCCACACACTTAGCGCTTTCATGCGTACATGCGTTTTACTTTATCCAATTTTATTTCATTCACAACTCACACACTCACGTAGCGCTTTCATGCGTGTGTATGTTTTACCTTTTCCGCAATTTATTTTACAGCGATTTACCTTACCACATTTATGTTTCCGCCTTGCATTCCGTCCAAAGAAAAAAAACCTACACATAAGTCAACATTTGTGTGTAGTGCATATCATTTGCACCATACTCCCGCTTGATCCTTGATCTCATTCAAGTTCATCAATTAAGATAGATCCTACCCATAGGAAGGACCTTTCTCCTACAACATAGAAATAAACACAATACAAACAACTCAAATCAATACAATATTCAAACACATTAGAGAAAGATGTTAATCATCTTAAGCGAGATAGAATCTCCACCCCACAACAATACAATCAATATCGTAGGAGCTTTGCCTTAAGAGAGGCGTACCTCGTTGATCCCTATCCGAGTACTTGAGCCCTTCTCTTAAGACGATGCAAAGACTACTTTCCTACACCTTGTGGCGGTTAAATCTCCCTTAAAATGATAACGCATGTTGTCTCCTAAACTCAATCAATCAACCACTCTAAACCCGTAGAAACTTTGACCACAGTCAAAGAACTCCTCTAACCCTTTAGGGGAACTACAAATACTCTGATTCCACTCCCGTAAGGATATGTAGGCATAAGATGCAACATCTTATCGAGTATGCTTAGATAATAAACCCCTAGGTCTTTCAACCATTAAGCAAATAAACCTTAGCAATAAACAAACATAAAACAAGAGGTTCCTGTAGAGTACTACAGAAACTTAGGATGCTAGTACCTTCCCTAAGTTTAACCAACCCCCGAACCTATAACTCTCTAAGCCTCGCATTTCCATTGCATTATGGGAATTTCGATCTTTATCCCTTCCTTTGGACAAATCAAAGTTCGGTTGCAAATTGAATTAAAGATTCAAACTAATCAATAGTTTGGTATCCAAATTTCACCGCGACAGAAATGGCGACTTCACTGGGGACCCTTCAGTGGGGTTTCCCTATCTTTTCTACTTGTTTATTGCTTTGTATTTGTTATTTGTATGATTGTTTACTTGTTTGCTTATTACCTTTGGGTTGATACCTTTGAGTGGTGAGACAAAGTCCTACACCCGAACTTGAGTGAACTTAAGATAGGATAGTGATATGTTCAAAGAGGCTTATGGGTGGAATCCCGACCAAGTTGACTTGAAAATCACGCTCAATTGAGGCCCTCTCGAAAGATGTATTGTTGAACGAGTCCTTAATCGTGAAAACATGCACTATATTCGATGTTGGAGCCTATGATATTGAGGACCGTAGTTACCTTAACCCCGTTTTGACCTTTATTAGGATGTAGTGCGGGGCTATGAGGGGGTACCCCCGAAATAGTGCTACGCGATACTACGCTCAAAAGAAGTTCTCTTAAGAATATTGTTAACCCCCGAGTACTTTGGAAGTTGATAATATCCGAAAGATGAGCTAATGACTTTGGGAACCTTATTAGAACCTTGTTCTGCAGGTACAATCAACCTTTAGTCCAAATCCTTTAGGAATGGGTATACCTTTGCTCCATGCTCGTTGCAAACCTAGGGCCCCCTTTGTTTGTTTATCCTTATGTTTCTATGTGCCTACTTGTGTTTGTTGCATTCATAAAGCATCATACCGCATTGGACTTCATGGGATTTACTTTTGTTTATGAACATTGTAGGGTATTATGGATCCCAATAGAAGACACACTTTGAAATACACTTTTAAAAGTCCCAAGTTGGATGACCTAAAGAAGTTGGTGACCTTGATTGAAGACCAAGAGAAGTTCAAGAACAAGTATGGGAAGCTGATATCCTTATTGAGTCGCCAAGTAGACGAAGGACTCATTTCCACTTTATTGCAGTTCTATGATCCGCTATATCACTGTTTTACGTTTTCAGTCTTCCAACTACTACCTACATTGGAAGAATACTCCTTTTTGGTTGGTCTACCTATCTTAGAAATGTCTCCTTTCCCTTTCTTGGAGAAGGACCCCGATGAAAGAGATACAGCTAAGGCCCTTTATCTAAAGGTATCCGATGTCAAGGGAAATCTGATTAGTAAAGGCGGTATTTTTGGTTTGACTACGAAGTTCTTAATCAGTAAAGCAATGTTTTATGCCGATTATACGAACAAGACTTCATTTGAGGCAATCTTTGCCTTACTTATTTATGGAGTGTTTTTGTTCCCAAGTTTTGAAGGGTTCGTCGACCTCAACGCAATTAAGATCTTTTTGAAGAACAATCCAGTACCAACTCTATTGGGTAATGCTTACCATTCTATACATCTCCGAAACTTCTATGGTGGAGGAATGATCACCTGTTGTGTGCCCTTACTCTACAAGTGGTTTATTTCGCACTTGCCGAGGTCTACTTCTTTTTTAAATCTCGATAGAGGGCTTTGGTCTCCAAGAGTTATAGCGTTGACTCACTCAGACATTATTTGGTACAACCGAGCATATGATGGAACCTTAATTATTGATGGTTGTGGCGACTTTGCTAATGTACGATTACTCAGTTTTAATGGAGGGATCAGTTACAATCCAGTCTTAGCTCGTCGAAAATTGGGATTTCCGTTGAAGGAGCCGCCTAAGAGTGTCCAAGTGGAGAACATTTTCTTTAGGGAAGACAAAGAACTCCTAGACAAGGTTTTAGTTGCATGGGACCACTTGCACAAGAAAAGGAAAGAAAGCCTTGGGAAGCTTAATTGTGTGTCTTTGGAACCCTACCTTCGGTGGGTCAGAGAGAAGGCAATCAAACTAAAGATGCCCTATTCCCATCAAGATCCTATATCTCCAAGGAGAGAGCCCACTTATGTCTTTATGTCTGAAGCTGAGAAGTTAGAGGTTGCCTTGAGGAAGTCGCAGCATGAGTTAGAATCATGGAAGAACAAGTACCAAGTAGTGGTGGCAGAAAATGATGAATGTCAGAAGCAGAAGGCTGAACTTCAAAAGGAGAAAGATGAACTTCAAAAGAAGCTACAGTTGAAGGATGAAGAGCTGCTCCCCTGCAAGAAGAGGAAAGTCATGGAGGATTTATTTTTCTCCGACCCACAATGCACTATTTGGAAGCTGATTGTGGACAACCTTATCCGTGAGAAGACGCAATTAGAAGAGCAACTCAAGCAGCATAATCCGAAACTTCTTTAGTGTCTTTACTAGCTTTTATCTAGCTTTTTATTTGGGACTTTTAAAAGCAATTATTTGTATTCCGTTTCAAAATTAATAAAAACGTTTTCTTTTACTATAATGTTTATAAATAGTTGGGATCCCATGAAGTCCTACTCATCTTGCATTACATTCTTTCTTTATTCATTTCAAGAAACTCAATTTTATTTCTCAGGTATTGTAACCATGGATTTCAAAAGAGAAGCATTGGAGTACACTTTTCAGAGCCCTAACATTGAAAGCTTGAGAGAACTAGCAAATCTCATCGAGAATCGTTACGCCTTCGCAGCAGAATATGGGGAAGTCTTCCGTTTTCTCGAACTTAAGATGAAAGGAGGGTTGTTGGAGACCCTTGTTCAATTTTATGATCCGTTGTACCACTTTTTCACTTTTCCGGATTACCAGTTGATGCCGACTCTGGAAGAGTATTCTGATTTCCTGAGGATGCCCGTAACGGCCCATCCCATATTCACTGGCCAAGAAGACGCACCCAGTCACCAAGAGATTGCCAACGCTACTCATCTCAGCTTGGCAGATGTTCAAGCGCACTTAACCACCAAGGAAGGAGTCCTTGGATTCCCCACTGACTTCTTGATTGAAAAAGTCCGCTACCATGCTGAAAGAAAGGAGGTCCTTATCTTGGAAGCCACCTTTGCTCTGTTGGTCTATGGGATTTTCTGGTTCCCAAAGATCGATGATTTCGTTGATATGGATGCGATTAAACTATTCATACTCAAGAATCCAGTCCCTACTTTGTTAGCTGACACATATTACTCAATCCATTCCAAGAATGCCGAAGGAGGGGGACATATCGTTTATTGTACCGCTCTACTGTATTCATGGTTCATTGCTCGCCTAACTCGACACCCGTCTATTTGGGAAGAGGAAGAGTCACCTCATTGGTCCGAGATAGTTATGGCCCTTACTCACTCTGACATTGTGTGGTACGACCCTACCTATGGAGGTATATGTATGATCCATAGCATCAGAGGATTTACTAACATACCACTCATTGGGAGAGAAAGATGCATAAGTTACAACCCTGCTTTGGCTCGTCTCCAATTTGGGCATCCTATGATCAAAGTGCCTGACCAAACTCTGTTAGAAGGGATCTTCCTCGAGGAGGGAGAAGATCTAGACTTGAAAACCGTCATAACTTTTGCATGGAGATACATCAATAAGGAAGGAAAAGATGCTTTAGGATACCCCAATTGTGCTGTCTCTGAAGAATATCTACATTGGGTGCGAGAAAGAGCTCTCGACCTCAAGATGCCGTTCCCTTTCCATGAACCTATGGTATTGGCTTTTCACGGTCCAGATTGGTTTAACGTGAGCGAAGTAGATCAGTTGAAGGCTGCCTTGGATGAGACTCGGAAACTGAAGGCCGCTTGGAGGAATAAGTTTTTCACACTCAAGGTAGATAAAGAGAAATCCCAGAGGATGCCAGAAGTAGAACTTGCAAGGAAGAGGAAGGCGCGAGAGGATTTATTTTCCTCTCACACCTCTTCAAGAGCTGTCACCAGTGATGATCTTCCCCCAGCAGCTATGGCCTGGAAGGAATGTGTCTATCGACTCATCAGTGAGAAGGCCGAGTTACAAGAACGTGTCAGTCAGTTAGAAGAAGAGCTTCACGCACAGAAGGAGCATAAGGAGTAGATCTCCGAGTTTCTCTTTTGATTTTGGTTCAATGTAATAAACTCTTAAAAGAGTACTCTGTTTTGTAATGCTTCGATTATCAAAATAAAATAAGTTTTTCTCCAACGTTACAATACCGAAACAATTTGAGTTTCTTGAAGTTTCATACTCATTTGCATTTTGCATAAGCATAGCATCGTTTGCATTCCAGGGTCTCACTCTTGCTTCATCTCCGCAGAACAAGCTGAATCACCGATACAATACTCAAGCTAGTCAACGCCAGAAGATGGATCAACTAGAGCAAGAGAACAGAGTGCTCCGTGATGAAGTTGCAGTTATGAAAGAAAGTTTGGAGAGGTTGAATGGTCTAGTGGAAGCTTTGTCCAATCAAGCCTCGATCAACAACCAAGAAGTTCCAAAGACTGTAATCTCTGAAGTGACGCCAACACCGATCCCAGTGGTGCCTTCTATTGCTGAAATATCCTACAGTATGCCTCAAGGTTTCCCGTGGGGGTTGTCACCCAATTTCTTTTCAACCGGTTACCGCTCGTCTGGCGTCCGAGATCCCTGCTATGACCACTGTTCAAGCTACTCCTGTAATTTCTGCTGTGATAACTACCGCATCTCCACATGTGAACGATGTTCCGTATATTCTGGATGAACCAATTTTACATGGGTCGCCGACCGAAACTGTGGGTTTGGAAGAGAGGATGGATGGATTTCAAGACCAATTTTCTGAGATGCAAAAGGAGTTGAAAGCCCTTCGTGGAAAAGATTTGTTTGGAAAGAGCGCTTCTGAGCTGTGCCTAGTTCCAAATGTTAAGGTCCCACCAAAATTCAAGGTCCCTGATTTTGAAAAGTACAAGGGGAGTACTTGCCCTCAGAGTCATCTTATCATGTACGCAAGGAAGATGTCTGCCCAAACTGATAATGATCAACTACTTATTCACTACTTCCAAGACATCTTGACAGGCGCTGCACTCAAATGGTATATGGGGCTGGATAGTACGAAGATCCGAACCTTCAATGATCTAGGAGGAGCCTTTTTCAAGAAGTATAAGTACAATGTGGACATGGCTCCTGACCGTGATCAGTTGAGGGCCATGACTCAGAAAGATAAAGAGAGTTTCAAGGAATATGCTAAACGTTGGCGCGAGTTGGCCGTGCAAGTCACACCACCATTAGAAGAAAAAGAGATGACCAAGATTTTTCTGACGACTCTTGGTCCATTCTTTTATGAGAAGATGGTAGCTAGTGCACCCAGTGACTTTACTGAAATGGTTAACATAGGAATGCGCTTAGAGGAAGGTGTTCATGAAGGAAGACTGGCCAAAGAAGAGATTGCTCCTAAGAAGTATGGGAGTATTTTTGTGAAGAAAAAAGAGCAAAGTGTAAATGCCATTCAAAAAGGCCAATTTAGAAAAAGGTACTCGCCATCACACCAAGTTGATGCCGTATCACCAGTATTTAATGCTCCAGTTTATCAGCCTCAACAAAATCCACAGCCATATCAACAACCTCAGTCCCCCAGCGCTCAACAGCCTCGGCCTCAGCAAAATCTGTCGTATCCTCAACAGGATCGACCATTCAACATTCAGGGTCGTGCATATAGGAGGATAAACTTTGAGCCTATCCCTATGAAATATGCTGATTTGTTTCCAGCTTTGGTCCAGAAGGGTCATATTCAGACGAAAGTTCCACCTATGGTTCCTGCAAATCCTCCTCCTTCCTATAGAGCTGACAAGTTTTGCCTCTACCATCAAGGTGCTCCAGGGCACGATATTGAAAGTTGTTTCAGTATGAAAGCAGACTTCCAGAGGCTCATTAAGTGTGGAATCCTGTCCTTCAAAGATTCCGACCCTAACGTGCAAGTTAATCTGTTACCCCCACATGGTTCACCCTCTGTTAACATGATTCAAGACTGTTTGGCAGATGATGATCAGAAAGCTTCAATTGAAAGGGCCGAAGAGGTTTGTGTTATAGTGCCTCATTTTAAAGAAGTAGAGCGTATCGAAATTGTGTATAATAGCAGAAAACCGGATGTTACCTCGTTGGTAATCAATGCACCTGGACCTGTCCCTTATACTTCCAGTAAGGTTATCCCCTACAGGTACAATGCTACGATGTTGGAGAATGGAAAGGAAGTGCCTTTACCCACTATACCTTCAGTAGTTAACATTGCAGATGTCAGCAGAGTAACAAGGAGTGGTCGAGTCTACCCAACTGTACCACCGAAAGAAAAAGAGGTCTCAGTAGAACAAACAGGCTCAAAAGATCCAATTATGGGACAGTCTGGTGGATCTAACTTATCCAATTCAGATGAATGTCTAAAAGTAATTAAGAGGAGCGAGTATAAAGTTGCCGATCAGCTCCTGCAAACCCCATCGAAGATTTCTGTGTTGTAGTTGCTGATGAGTTCTGAGGCTCATTGAGAAACGCTCCAGAAAATATTAGAACAGGCGTATGTTGAAAAAGATGTGACTATGGAAAAGTTCGACAACATCATTGGCAGTATTACTTCATGTGACAATCTGGGTTTTAATGAAGATGACCTCCCAAAAGAAGGAAGGAAACACAACATGGCTTTACATATTTCTGTGAACCACGGAAATGACTCTCTGTTCAGTGTGTTGGTTGATACTGGATCTTCTCTAAATGTGATGCCTAGAACTACTCTATCCAAGTTGTCTTATCAGGGACCGCCGAGGAGGCCAAGTCATGTTATCGTAAAGGCCTTTGATGGGTCAAAGAAAACAGTAATTGGTGAGGTGGATTTGCCAATGACTATTGGGTTGCAGACTTTTATGATTACGTTTCAAGTCATGGACATTCGTGCCGCTTATAGCTGTCTGCTAGGGAGGCCATGGATACATGAAGCTGGGGCAGTTACGTCCACCCTGCATCAGAAGTTAAACTATGCTTTTGAGGGAAAAACAGTTACAGTTTGTGGAGAAAGATCTCTGATGGTGAGTCACTTGTCATCATTCTCGTATGTCGAAGCTGAGGAAGAGGTTGGCACGCAATTACAAGCTTTGTCTATTGTGGGCGAGGGTGTCTAGAAATCTCAAGCGTCTATGTCATCATTTAAAGACGCACAGCGAGTAGTGAACAGTGGTCATCAGACAATTTGGGGAAAGGTGTTGTCTTTGCCGAAAAATAAAAATAAGGAAGGTCTTGGTTTCACCAGCAGTTCTGTCTAACAAATTACCAGAAGCCAAGGGTTTCCGCTGATTAATGAAGTGTTCCATAGTGGAGGGGTCGTCTATCATCCTCAGATTAATGTTGTGTCAGAGGATGAACTTGAAGGCTACATATCAGATGGTTCTGCAAGGTCCTTCATTCCCTACGAAGACTATGAGCCCTATTTGGAAGATCCAGGCTATGTTTCAGATAATTTTGACTATACCTTTGGAGTTTATGCTGTCACTGAAGAAGATTCAGATGAGGATGTTCCGGACTTTGTGACCCCTGGCACTTCGGTTAAGAACTGGAGCGTGGTTGAAGCCCCTGTTGTCGTTCATATATCTAAGTAAAGCATTTGTTTTAATTTTTTCGCTCTGCCCAAGGCAAAACTGCATTTATTAGGGCTTACTCTTTTAATAATTCCCTTTGCTCTGCCCAAGGCAAAGGTGACTTTGTTGGGCGTGTCTTTTTGGTTTTGCTATCATCAATAAATTACCTTCATCCCTATTTGTGTTTTATTTATGTACGACGTTGGAAAATAACAAGTAGCATCTCGCGTACACACACTTTCCACTTTACAAAAACTTATTAAAAATCACATCACTTGCGCAGATTGCTACATAAATTACAACCTGGGAATAATGATCCACTACCTCCTCCGAATTTTGAGTTTCCTGTGTACGAAACTGAGAACGAAGGAGATGATATCCCAGAAGAGATTTCCAGACTACTTGAGAAGGAAGAGAAAGCTATCCAACCTCATCAAGAGCCAGTGGAAGTAATCAATTTGGGATCAGAAGAAATCCGTAGAGAAGTGAAAATTGGAGCTCTGCTCAAACCCGATGTGAAGAAACAGCTGATTGATTTTCTTGGAGAGTTTGTTGATGTGTTTGCTTGGTCATATCAAGACATGCCCGGAGTGGACACAGCTATAGTCGAACATCGTTTACCGTTGAAGCCAGAGTGTCCGCCAGTAAAACAGAAGCTTAGAAGAACTCGACTCGACATGGCTCTAAAGATTAAGGAAGAAGTACAGAAACAGATTGATGCAGGTTTCCTTGTCACTGCCGAGTATCCGCTATGGTTAGCTAATATTGTGCCAGTTCCGAAGAAGGATGGTAAGGTTCGCATGTGTGTAGACTACAGAGATTTGAATAAAACTAGTCCGAAATATGATTTTCCATTACCTCGCATTGACATTTTGGTTGACAGTACCGCAAGATATGAGGTTTTCTCCTTTATGGATGGTTTTTCAGGTTACAACCAGATTAGAATGGCTCCCGAGGACAGAGAGAAGACGCCATTCATCACGCCCTGGGGCACCTTTTGTTACAAAGTTATGTCGTTTGGATTAAAGAATGCAGGGGCAACATATCAGAGAGCTATGACTACTTTGTTCCATGATATGATGCACAAAGAGATCGAGGTTTATGTGGATGATATGATAGCCAAGTCGAAGACCGAGGGTGACCATGTTAAACATTTGTCTAAGTTGTTTGGTCATTTAAGGGAATACAAGCTCCGTCTAAACCCCAATAAATGTACATTTGGAGTACGATCAGGGAAACTATTAGGTTTTATTGTCAGTCAAAGAGGGATTGAAGTGGACCCTGACAAAGTGAAAGCTATCCGGGAAATGCCAGCTCCCGCCACCGAGAAACAAGTCAGAGGATTCTTGGGACGTTTGAACTATATCTCCAGGTTTATATCCAACATGACTGCTACATGTAAACCAATTTTCAAGCTTCTGAGGAAAGAACAAGGATATGTTTGGACTGAAGATTGTCAAAAGGCTTTTGATAGTATCAAAGAGTATTTGCTTGAACCACCTATCCTGATACTGCCAGTTGAAGGGCGACCTTTGATTATGTATTTGACTGTTTTAGAAGATTCAATGGGTTGTGTACTCTAGCGAGATGAAACAGGAAGACAAGATCATGTCACTTATTACTTGAGCAAGAAGTTTACTGATTGTGAAACAAGGTACACTATGTTAGAGAAGACTTGTTGCGCTTTGGTGTTAGCCGCTAAGCGTTTGCGCCAGTATATGTTGAATCACACTACTTGGTTAGTTTCAAAGATGGATCCTATCAAGTATATTTTTGAGAAGCCCGCTTTGACTGGGAGAATTGCTAGATGGCAGATGTTGTTGTCTGAATATGATATCGAGTACCATACTTAGAAAGCTGTTAGAGGAAGTGTTTTGGCTGATCATCTGGCTCACCAACCCATTTTGGATCATCAACCCTCAAACGATGATTTTCCAGACGAAGATGTTATGTTTTTAAAGAAGAAAGATTGTGAAGAACCCGTACATGGTGAAGGGCCAGAGCCAGGTTCTCAATGGGGTTTAGTTTTTGATGGAGCTGTCAACGCTCCTGGAAAAGGGATAGGTGCTGTTATTGTGACTCCTCAAGGGACCCACTTCCCATTTACCTCCAGATTAACATTCCAGTGTACTAATAATGAGGCTGAGTACGAGGCATGCATTATGGGTCTTGAGGAAGCAATCTATTTGAGAATTAAGAATCTAGATGTGTTTGGTGATTCTGCAGTGGTAATCAACCAAATCACTGGAGAATGGATAACTCGACATGACAATTTGGTCCCGTACAGAGATTATGCTAGAAGATTGTTACCATTCTTTGATAGGGTCGAATTTCATCATATTCCCCGTGATGAGAACAGAATGGCAGATGCGTTAGCAACTTTGGCCTCCATGATTGTGGTGAACTTTTGGAATGAATGTCCTCGGATCGAAGTAAAGCGCCTTGACAGACCTGCCTACATCTTTGTTGTTGAAGAAGTCAAAGATGGCAAACCCTGGTACCATGACATCGAAGTTTTTCTTAGAACTCAAGAATATCCTTTCGGAGCTTCCAACAAAGATAAGAAAACTTTGAGAAGGTTGGCTGGAAATTTTCTGTTGAGTAACAACGTGTTGTATAAACGGAATTTCGACATGATCTTGCTGAGATGTGTCGACAGACAAGAAGCAGATATGTTAATGACGGAAATTCACGAAGGATCTTTTGGCACTCATGCCAACGGACACGCTATGGCTAAGAAGCTTTTAAGGGCTGGCTATTATTGGATCACGATGGAGTCATATTGTTACAAGTTTGCTAGAAAATGTCACAAGTGTCAGATTTACACAGATAAGATTCATGTGCCTCCAACTTTGTTGAACGTCATCTCGTCCCCGTGGCCTTTCTCTATGTGGGGAATTGACATGATTGGTATGATAGAACCGAAAGCATCTAATGGACACCGATTTATCTTAGTAGTAATTGATTATTTTACCAAGTGGGTCGAGGCGACTTCCTACTCTAATGTAACTCGACATGTGGTTGTCAAATTCAGATATGTAGGACTCCTCTGTGTTGGTATGAGACTGGTGAGAGTGTGGTGCTTGGACCAGAAATTGTACAGCAGACTACTGAGACAATTCAAATGATTCGTGAGAAAATGAAAGTGTCTCAGAGTAGGCAGAAAAGTTATCATGATAATCGGAGGAAAGAGTTGGAATTCTGTGTAGGTGATCACGTATTCCTAAGAGTTAATCCGATGATTGGTGTGGGTCGTGCATTGAAGTCCAAGAAGCTGGATCCTAAGTTCATTGGACCTTATGAGATTTTGCAGAGAATTGGTGATGTGGCTTATAGAGTGGCGTTGCCTCCTGAGTTGTCAAACTTACATGATGTGTTTCATGTGTCGCAATTGCGAAAGTATGTTTCTGATCCATCTCATGTGATTCAGAGAGATGATGTTCAGATTCGGGAGAATCTTACTGTTGAGACGATGTCGTTGAGGATCGAGGACCGTAAGATGAAACAGCTCCGAGGGAAAGAGATACCTTTGGTGAAGGTAGGTTGGGGAGGTGCTGCAGGAGGCAGTGTGACCTGGGAGTTGGAAAGCAGGATGCGAGAAGCGTATCCGGAGCTATTTCCATCGGGTAATTTTCGAGGACGAAAATAATTAAAGTGGGGGAGAGTTGTAACACCCATTTTAATTATTTAGTCATTTTATTATTATTTTAAATATTATATATTGGTGTACCCTTGGGTGGGGGTGTATTTGGTGATGTTTGGTGGGTGTCCCTAATGTGGGAGGACTATTGGTGGTATTTTGGTGTGAAATATAATAATATAAAAATAATAGTAACATTGGTGGGGGTGTTATTATTGTTATTATTATATTTATTATATTTGTTAATATTATTAATATTATTATTATTTTGGTGAGATAATATTATTATTATTATTATTATTATTATTTTATTAAGTTATTATTATTATTATTAAATTATTATTATTATTGGGAGTAGAGAATTAAAATAGAGAAGGTGAGGGGTTAGTAGTTTCACGATACATTGTGAGAAGTTAGAGAAGGTGAAAAAGAACGATAGAAAGGAGAGAAGTGAGAAGAACGGAAAAGAGAACGGAAAAGGGAACGGAAAAGGGAGCGGAAAAGGGAGCGAAGAACGAAGGAACGGGGGAAAATCAGAATCGGCCAAACCTTGGAAGATTCTTTCATCGATCAACCGATTAACAAAGTAAGGGGGAGAAACTTGATTGGGAATGGTTTATACATGTATAGGGTAGTTGGGGATTCCTTAACCCCATAGGAAATTGATCGATATATGATAATATATATTGTTCTGTTATGATTGATGATGATTGTTGTTAATTATATAGTAATCGTTAATGAATTAGTGATTTGGGTTGATTTGGCATATAGGGCATATAGGGTGTTTACAGTTTTTAGGGAAAGTTCTGTATGGCTTTTGAGGTATCGATAAAGTGTGTAGGTGATGATATTGGGATTAGGAATCATTTAGGCTGAATTACGTGTAATGTTGGTACTGATGTTAAGGTGTGAATTGGGATAGGAGATTAGAGCTATTTGGCCTAGATAGCAATCTGCAGAACTGTGAGAAATTGGTGAAATCGCAGTATTCGCTGGGCTTCGCCTGGCGAGTGTTGGCGAAGGTTCGCCTGGCGAGTGGAGGCGAGAGTTCGCCTGGCGAGCTGAGGCGAGTGGCAGCGAATAATTCAGAATTAAGTCCCAGACATAAAGGGTAGGAACTTCGCCTGGCGAGTGTGGCCAGCGAAGGTTCGCCTGGCGAATGAAGGTTCGCCTGGCGAGTGCACGATAGTGAAATGAGGGCTTCGCCAGCAGGTTCGCCTGGCGAATGCTAGCGAGGGTTCGCTACGGGGCTTCGCCTGGCGAATGCCAGTGAACGTAGCAGAACTAGAATGTGATTTCTGTGATGTTTTGGCCTTGAGCTTGGGCTTGTGTGATCCCTTTGGCCTTGACGCACTGTAAGCATGATGAGTGTGGGAACTAACTTGTGTACTTGGTGATAGTGCATGTTTCCGTAGTAATGACTGGTGGACAATTAGTTGAGGTATATGTACGTAGTGATCAGTAGGATCGTGTATCCCCGAGTAGTGGGATGTGTTTGTATCTTGGTGATAGAATATGAACTTGTTTACTAACTGATTGATTTATATGGTGTTGGTGCATGTTATATCTATGCATATATATGTGATGTATAATGATACGATCAGGTGGATCGTGTGCACTTAGTGTGCCTGAACATAATAGTTATGCATTGGTGTGTGCATATCATGGTGTCTTGGTGGGATGGATCATGTCTCGGATGGAGCGTAAGTGATATGTCCGTACTCCTTTGTGGAGAATGGTGGGGTTGAATCATGTCTCGGATGGAGCGTAAGTGATTCACCCGTACTCCTTTGTGGAGAATGGTGGGGTTGAATCATATCTCGGATGGAGCGTAAGTGATTCACCCGTACTCCTTTGTGGAGAATGGTGGGTTCAATTGAATGAACCAATGAGTCGGTACCGCATGCATGGTGTTGAGTTGCATTCTGCATTATAATATGTTATATTGTAATTTGAACAGTAGGTTCGTTATATGATGTTGTTGGGGTGAATAATTGATGTGTTGGTGTGTTTTACTGCCTTATTACATGTATTACATTACCATTATATTTTTGATCATGATTTCTCACCCCTTTGTTGTTGTTGTGGTCTGTGCTTCCTCGGAAGTACAGATAATCCAGGTGCTTAGCTAGCTTGGATATTGGTGTGATTGTCGAGTCTAGGATGCTCTGATACGTAGCACGGGACTTGGGCGTTTTTATTTGTTTTATGTTGAACTTATATTTTATTTCCCTGTGAACGTATCAAACTTTTATTGAATTTTATTATTTAACATTCCGCTGTATTTGGAGAAAAACCTTTTTATAAGGAAACGTTGTTTTTATGTGATATCCCACTTGGGAGAATTGGAACTCTGATTTTGTTTATTTATAATGTTTATTAATTTAATTGATTTTGGGAAGTGGGGTGTTACAATTGGTATCAGAGCCTGGTTGGTCCGTCCGGCCAGTGTTGTTGAGTCGAGTTGAGTCTGTCCTTTATGATGTAGTTGAATATCTTTTAAACCTGGTGTTGTTGTTTTGAGAAGTATGGCAGGAAGGAATGATGCTGCATTGGCTGCTGCTATGCAAGCAATGGCACAGGCTGTTGCTAATCAGAATCAAACTGCAAATGCCCAATTCAAGAGTTTGGCGCAGTTTCGGAGCAACAAGCCGCCAACGTTCGAAGGGGGAATTCTGGACCCCGAAGCTGCTCAGAAGTGGCTGAAGGCAATTGAGAAGATCTTCAGAACTATGGAATGTAGCGATGAGCAAAAGGTGAGGTTTGGTACTCACATGCTGGAGGGTGAAGCTGAAGCCTGGTGGGACAGTAGTCGCCAAAGGTTGGAAGCTACTGGAACTACCATTACTTGGGAGGTGGTTCGGAAAGGTTTTCTAGAGAAGTATTTCCCGGAAGATATCCGAAGCGCTAAGGAAATTGAATTCTTAGAGCTGAAGCAGGGTAGCATGACTGTAGCAGAATATGCTGCCAAGTTTGAGGAGCTGGTGCAGTATTGTCCCCACTATAATGTGGAACGGGCAATGACCTCTAAGTGCTTAAAGTTTGAGAATGGACTGCGTCCGGAGATTAAGTTGGGGATTGCTTGTCAGAAGATCAGGAGCTATCCTGAGCTGGTAAGCAGAAGCAGGATTTATGATAACGATAACCGAGCAAGGATTGCGCACTACAAAGCTGTTAATGACCGTAAGGGTAAGCAGAGGTTTAGTGGTACTCCTTATAGTGTTGCTGCTGATAAGGGAAAACGTAAAGCTGTTATTGATAAGAAGCCTAGAGATGGGAGAGCATCTGTTGAAGGGAAATGTTTTCGGTGCGGTGGTATGGGACACCGTTCTAATGATTGTCCTAATGAAGCCAAGAAGTGTTTTAAGTGTGGGAAACCAGGTCATGTGATAGCTGACTGCAGAGCAACTATGCCGACCTGTTATAACTGTGGTGAGAAGGGTCATATCAGTACACATTGTGAGAAGCCGAAGAAGCCTCAAACGTCTCCGGCTGGTGGAAAAGTGTTTGCCTTGGCAGGAACTCAAGCTGCCAGTGATGAGCGTGTGATCAGAGGTACTTGTATTATCAATAATATTCCTTTGATTGCTATGATTGATACGGGTGCAACGCACTCGTTTATTTCTGTAAATTGTGTGGAGAGGGTAGGATTAGTGTCGTCTACTCTAGAGAGACGAATGACTATTGAGACACCCTCTATAGGTTCAGTGACTACTTCTTTGGTATGCCTGAAGTGTCCGCTGACTATTTTCGGTAGAGAATTTGAAGTGGATCTGATTTGTCTACCACTTGGTAAGTTGGATGTTATTCTGGGTATGAACTGGTTAGAGTTCAACCGAGTCTACATCGATTGCTTTCGGAAGGAATTGTTGTTCCTGAGCCCTGAAGAGGAATTTGTGGCAAGTTCTTTGTCTAATAAAGAATTGAGGGCCTTGTTGGAAGATGAAACTAGAGTGTTTGCTTTATTTGCAACTTTATCGATGGATAACAAAGTGTCAATGGAGGAATTAGCTGTGGTGAATGAATTTCCAGAAGTGTTTCCTGACGACATTACGGAATTGCCTCCGACGCGAGAAGTAGAATTTGGTATTGATCTTGTTCCTGGTACGAGGCCTATTTCTATGGCGCCGTACAGGATGTCTGCAGTGGAATTGGCTGAGTTGAAGTCTCAGATTGGAGAATTGTTGGATAGAAAGTTTATTAGACCAAGTGTATCACCGTGGGGAGCTCCAGTGTTGTTGGTGAAGAAGAAGGATGGTAGTATGCGTTTGTGCATCGATTACCGTCAATTGAATAAAGTGACTATTAAGAATAAGTATCCTTTACCTAGGATTGATGATTTGATGGACCAGCTGGTGGGAGCTCGTGTATTTAGTAAGATCGACTTAAGATCGGGTTATCATCAGATGAGAGTAAAAGAAGGTGATATTCAGAAGACTGCCTTTAGGACTCGATATGGACATTACGAATATGATGTAATGCCATTTGGAGTGACTAATGCACCGGGAGTATTTATGGAGTATATGAACAGAATTTTCCATTCTTACTTGGATCAGTTCATTGTAGTGTTTATCGATGATATATTAATTTATTCTAAATCTGATGAAGAACATGCAGGACATCTGAGAATTGCCTTGCAAGTGTTGAAGGAAAATAAATTATTTGCTAAACTGTCAAAGTGTGACTTTTGGTTGAAGAAAGTAAGTTTCTTGGGGCATGTAATATCTGAAGATGGAATAGCGGTGGATCCGTCAAAAGTAAGTGCAGTATTGCAGTGGGAACCGCCGAAGACAGCGACAGAGATTAGAAGCTTTTTGGGGTTAGCCGGTTATTACCGCAGGGTTCTCTAATTTGGCGTTGCCATTAACTCAGTTGACGAGAAAGAACCAAGTTTTTGTGTGGGATGCTGCTTGTGAAGAAAGTTTTGAAGAGTTGAAAAAGAGATTGACTACGGCACCGGTGTTAGTGTTACCGACTCCGAGTGAACCGTTTGTGGTGTACTGTGATGCATCTAAGATGGGATTAGGCGGGGTTCTGATGCAGAATGGTAAAGTAGTAGCATATGCATCGCGGCAATTGAGAGTGCATGAGAGAAATTATCCGACTCATGATCTTGAATTAGCTGCGGTTGTTTTTGTGTTGAAAATTTGGAGACACTATTTATATGGTTCAAGATTTGAAGTGTTTAGTGATCATAAGAGTCTGAGATACCTGTTTGATCAGAAAGAGCTGAATATGAGGCAGAGAAGATGGTTGGAATTTTTGAAGGATTATGACTTCAGTTTGAGTTATCATCCAGGAAAGGCCAATGTAGTGGCAGATGCTTTGAGTAGGAAAGCAATTCATATGGCAGCTCTGATGGTGAAAGAAATTGAGTTAATTGAACAGTTTAGAGATTTGAGCATGGTTTGTGAGACTACTGCAGATAGTGTAATGTTGGGTATGTTGCAGATAAATAATGACTTCTTGGATATGATTAGAGAGAATCAGAAGTTGGATGTAAAATTGGTAGATTTGATGCCTGGAGTAGGGAGTGACTCCGATAGTGACTTTAAATTGGATAGTACAGGTGTGTTGAGATTTAGAGGCAGGATTTGTGTACCAGATGATGAAGAATTGAAAAAGTCAATTTTGAGCGAAGGACATCGTAGTAGCCTGAGTATTCATCCGGGAGCTACGAAAATGTATCATGATTTGAAGAAATTATTTTGGTGGTCTGGTATGAAAAGAGACATAGCTCAATTTGTGTATGCCTGTTTGACATGTCAGAAGTCGAAGGTGGAACACCAGAGACCTTCTGGATTTATGCAACCATTAGAGATTCCGGTTTGGAAATGGGGTTGCATTACTATGGATTTTGTGACAGGTTTGCCGAATACGGCGAGAGGTTTTGATGCTATATGGGTGATTGTGGATCGATTGACGAAGTCTGCACACTTTGTGTCGATCAATATTAGTTTTCCATTGACGAAGCTGGCGGAGATTTACATTCGGGTAATTGTGAAGTTGCATGGTGTTCCGTCCAGTATTGTGTCGGATAGAGATCCACGGTTTACTTCGGAATTTTGGAAGAGCTTGCAGGAAGCTTTGGGAACTAAGTTGAAATTGAGTTCAACTTATCATCCGCAAACTGATGGTCAGTCGGAGAGGACTATTCAGTCGCTTGAAGATTTGTTGAGAGCTTGTGTGTTAGAAAAGGGTGGTGCGTGGGATACTCATTTACCATTGATTGAGTTCACGTACAATAACAGTTACCATTCGAGTATTGGAATGGCACCGTTTGAAGCTTTGTATGGGAGGAGGTGTAGGACTCCTCTGTGTTGGTATGAGACTGGTGAGAGTGTGGTGCTTGGACCAGAAATTGTACAGCAGACTACTGAGACAATTCAAATGATTCGTGAGAAAATGAAAGTGTCTCAGAGTAGGCAGAAAAGTTATCATGATAATCGGAGGAAAGAGTTGGAATTCTGTGTAGGTGATCACGTATTCCTAAGAGTTAATTCGATGACTGGTGTGGGTCGTGCATTGAAGTCCAAGAAGCTGGATCCTAAGTTCATTGGACCTTATGAGATTTTGCAGAGAATTGGTGATGTGGCTTATAGGGTGGCGTTGCCGCCTGAGTTGTCAAACTTACATGATGTGTTTCATGTGTCGCAATTGCGAAAGTATGTTTCTGATCCATCTCATGTGATTCAGAGAGATGATGTTCAGATTCGGGAGAATCTTACTGTTGAGACGATGTCGTTGAGGATCGAGGACCGTAAGATGAAACAGCTCCGAGGGAAAGAGATACCTTTGGTGAAGGTAGGTTGGGGAGGTGCTGCAGGAGGCAGTGTGACCTGGGAGTTGGAAAGCAGGATGCGAGAAGCGTATCCGGAGCTATTTCCATCGGGTAATTTTCGAGGACGAAAATAATTAAAGTGGGGGAGAGTTGTAACACCCATTTTAATTATTTAGTCATTTTATTATTATTTTAAATATTATATATTGGTGTACCCTTGGGTGGGGGTGTATTTGGTGATGTTTGGTGGGTGTCCCTAATGTGGGAGGACTATTGGTGGTATTTTGGTGTGAAATATAATAATATAAAAATAATAGTAACATTGGTGGGGGTGTTATTATTGTTATTATTATATTTATTATATTTGTTAATATTATTAATATTATTATTATTTTGGTGAGATAATAATATTATTATTATTATTATTATTTTATTAAGTTATTATTATTATTATTAAATTATTATTATTATTAGGATTAGAGAATTAAAATAGAGAAGGTGAGGGGTTAGTAGTTTCACGATACATTGTGAGAAGTTAGAGAAGGTGGAAAAAGAACGATAGAAAGGAGAGAAGTGAGAAGAACGGAAAAGAGAACGGAAAAGGGAACGGAAAAGGGAGCGGAAAAGGGAGCGAAGAACGAAGGAACGGGGGAAAATCAGAATCGGCCAAACCTTGGAAGATTCTTTCATCGATCAACCGATTAACAAGGTAAGGGGGAGAAACTTGTTTGGGAATGGTTTATAAATGTATAGGGTAGTTGGGGATTCCTTAACCCCGTAGGAAATTGATCGATATATGATAATATATATTGTTCTGTTATGATTGATGATGATTGTTGTTAATTATATAGTAATCGTTAATGAATTGGTGATTTGGGTTATTTGGCATATAGGGCATATAGGGTGTTTACAGTTTTTAGGGAAAGTTCTGTATGGCTTTTGAGGTATTGATAAAGTTTGTAGGTGATGATATTGGGATTAGGAATCATTTAGGCTGAATTACGTGTAATGTTGGTACTGATGTTAAGGTGTGAATTGGGATAGGAGATTAGAGCTATTTGGCCTAGATAGCAATCTGCAGAACTGTGAGAAATTGGTGAAATCGCAGTATTCGCTGGGCTTTGCCTGGCGAGTGTTGGCGAAGGTTCTCCTGGCGAGTGGAGGCGAGAGTTCGCCTGGCGAGCTGAGGCGAGTGGCAGCGAATAATTCAGAATTAAGTCCCAGACATAAAGGGTAGGAACTTCGCCTGGCGAGTGTGGCCAGCGAAGGTTCGCCTGGCGAATGAAGGTTCGCCTGGCGAGTGCACGATAGTGAAATGAGGGCTTCGCCAGCAGGTTCGCCTGGCGAATGCTAGCGAGGGTTCGCTACGGGGCTTCGCCTGGCGAATGCCAGCGAACGTAGCAGAACCAGAATGTGATTTCTGTGATGTTTTGGCCTTGAGCTTGGGCTTGTGTGATCCCTTTGGCCTTGACGCACTGTAAGCATGATGAGTGTGGGAACTAACTTGTGTACTTGGTGATAGTGCATGTTTCCGTAGTAATGACTGGTGGACAATTAGTTGAGGTATATGTACGTAGTGATCAGTAGGATCGTGTATCCCCGAGTAGTGGGATGTGTTTGTATCTTGGTGATAGAATATGAACTTGTTTACTAACTGATTGATTTATATGGTGTTGGTGCATGTTATATCTATGCATATATATGTGATGTATAATGATACGATCAGGTGGATCGTGTGCACTTAGTGTGCCTGAACATAATAGTTATGCATTGGTGTGTGCATATCATGGTGTCTTGGTGGGATGGATCATGTCTCGGATGGAGCGTAAGTGATATGTCCGTACTCCTTTGTGGAGAATGGTGGGGTTGAATCATGTCTCGGATGGAGCGTAAGTGATTCACCCGTACTCCTTTGTGGAGAATGGTGGGGTTGAATCATATCTCGGATGGAGCGTAAGTGATTCACCCGTACTCCTTTGTGGAGAATGGTGGGTTCAATTGAATGAACCAATGAGTCGGTACCGCATGCATGGTGTTGAGTTGCATTCTGCATTATAATATGTTATATTGTAATTTGAACAGTAGGTTCGTTATATGATGTTGTTGGGGTGAATAATTGATGTGTTGGTGTGTTTTACTGCCTTATTACATGTATTACATTACCATTATATTTTTGATCATGATTTCTCACCCCTTTGTTGTTGTTGTGGTCTGTGCTTCCTCGGAAGTACAGATAATCCAGGTGCTTAGCTAGCTTGGATATTGGTGTGATTGTCGAGTCTAGGATGCTCTGATACGTAGCACGGGACTTGGGCGTTTTTATTTGTTTTATGTTGAACTTATATTTTATTTCCCTGTGAACGTATCAAACTTTTATTGAATTTTATTATTTAACATTCCGCTGTATTTGGAGAAAAACCTTTTTATAAGGAAACGTTGTTTTTATGTGATATCCCACTTGGGAGAATTGGAACTCTGATTTTGTTTATTTATAATGTTTATTAATTTAATTGATTTTGGGAAGTGGGGTGTTACAGCCTACAGCCGAAGTTCCACGATCACATCTACATTGACAAATCCCATCCACAATATACAATCTACAAATTATGTCTACAGAGTTTTACAACTTACATCGACATTTACAGTCTACAATGACAACTATCAACTACAACTACAAATTACAATGATTCTATAATCTACAAATTTTCCAACATTTCAAGTAAAGACTGAGACCAGCTCATGGTTCCCATATCATGATGCTCGAGGAGGTCCTACATCAAAGACTGAGACCAGCTCATGGTTCCCATATCATGACGCTCGGGGAGGTCCTACATCAAAGACTGAGACCAGCTCATGATTCCCATATCATGACGCTCGGGGAGGTCCTACATCAAAGACTGAGACCAGCTCATGATTCCCATATCATGACGCTCGGGGAGGTTCTACATCCTTTCGAACATTTATCCAAAGACATCTCTTTTCCTGATTAATCTCGGCAGTAGATTCCCAGAAGACCTCGGCAGTAGGTAGCTCTATTTCATTTCCTGGTTAATCTCGGCAGTAGATTCTCAAAAGACCTCGGCAGTAGGTAGTTTTATTTCATTTTCTGGTTAATCTCGGCAGTAGATTTCCAGAAGACTTCGTCAGAAGTATTTCTCCAATAGACTTCAACACAGAATCTCGGCAGTAGATTCCTTACAGATTTTAACAGTGGACACTTTGGCAAAAATATTCTCAATTACGTTTACAAGTCTTAACAGTATTCCCACAAATGACATCCAAAATCAATTACATTTGACATATACAGTAGATTCCTCAAAAGGATTTCTCTTCCAAGTTCTTCATGACATATTTACAGACACTTTGTGATTGTCAATATTTCCCCGTGGGGTCTCGTTTTGTTGAGCCTGTTCTTCCCGTGCGCTGTGTCTAGTTTCTCCCCTATGGCGCCATTTCTCCACAGGAGCTCGGTCTTGCTTTTCATATCATTGCATATCATTTGCATTCGGTGGCTTCTTAAGGCCAAAAATTCGCACAATGTTTGTATTTAAGTCCCTCCTATCTCGTCGAGACGGAGATTTCAATCTCCATATCTCCGAATAGGAGTAACTTAAATAGGGGCATCTGTTGCACCCTAATTTTTAACCCTAAGACTCCACCTATGCATATGTTTTCTCACGTTTTATCTTTTCTACATTTAAGTGCGACTAACGGGCGTGTGCAGGTTTATTTTGCTTTAAAGGTATCTCTGGATGATTCTGATGAGTAGGTCCCCTTAAATCAAGATTCTGGTCCCTTTCAAGTTTGTCTCCTTATCAAGGAAGGTCTGTAAAAACGGGATTCTTACGAAATTGAGATCGCGGGTTTATGGTATTGGAGGCACTTGTGGTATAAAATAACTTGAACTCAAGATTTAAGGATTATTCGTTTGGATCTTAAGTTCGACATTTGCAATTTAATCAAGTGGCGTTATGGTGACGAGCCTCACTTTAACTTCAATTGGTACACCTCATGTGGATTATTTCGGATTTCAAGACTTTTATTTCTCCAACAAACGTGATTTGGTTTGGTTGACTTAGAGTTGTTTAATTGAGTAGAGATTCCTCAAATTACAATCTTGGTGATATATTTGAAATTCAAGTCGAGACCAAAATATATGGTTCTCCATCGCAAGATTAAGATGTGCTAGTTCATTACAACGTTATTTCTACTTGATTAGGACGCTACCATCAAGTTGTAAGAGCCCCTTTTATAACAAGGTGTAAAAGACTTGCAAAGCAACTAATTTAAGAAGCTCAATTTATTTCCATGGCTTAAGTCCCTTTTATCCAAATGGAGTTTCATGTTAAGAGGGGGTTTGTCATAAAATAAAAACATGTCATTTTCAAATTAAATTCAAATCTCTACAGAGATTCCTACAAGCCTCTAAAGTCATGAAGCTCACGGCAGAAGCTTGTAACAGGTTTGCAATATTGCCTAAAACCCGCCATAACCTGTAAGTCAAGTAAAGAAGGCGTTGATGTTTGTAAATGTGAGAACACATTGAAACCTCTTTTCTTTATTATTACAAGATTATACACCCCAAGGTTCTGCTCATTACTAAGCAAGTAAGTTATGCTCAGTACATCCGCATTTTGGTTGTCGCGTCGTCACGCCCTCCGAGTTGTATGACGTCTCATAGACTACAGGATGCGTACTCACAATAATGCGTATTTTCCTCACATTTTCTACACCAGAGTCACATTCAAACTGCACTCGAACCGCCCGTAACAAGCTTTATGAGCAGAGACACTGTGGACAAGCAACAGTTAGAATAATGACCACGAGAGCCTCGTAATTACACGATTTATCCAAAGGATATGCTGATGTAACCGTACCTCACAAGGAAGAGATTCATGAAGCCTTTGCCTCAATCATTCGACAGGACTACATGGAACGCCATCCATCAAGTCCACTTAAAGTTGATTCCCAACGCACAAACTCTTTAGCCTGATTGGAAAACGAGATCACTGTTTGGTCTACTAATATAATGACTTGGTGCCCTGCAATGTTTTCTCCACTTGAAATAGTATTCAGACTTCGGACTCAGCGGTAGCATCGCATCCTGTTAATAACAGCAAGTAATGTTATCATTCTGAAAAGAAATCATCAGTATTCTATTTGACATAATATGGGCATATTGAAACAACATTGTCATCACAAACGAAGAAGAACTCTTTCATAACTGATGGAAGGGCATGGCAGGAAACTGAAATAGTGGTCACAACAGAGTTTTTTACACAGAATATAAACAGATCACATACGTACACCTTCAACTCATCACAAAGTACTAGAAGAAAAAAGGGCATCAAAGGAAAAAGGGAGTTAGAAGTACTCATCTTTGGGGTAGCGTCGATATTGATTTATCGCCGAAAACCTCAAAACTTCATCAAAAGGAAGCATATGTTCAGAGCACAATCCAGAGTTACAATGACTGGTATTCAAAAGAGATCCTGAACCTATTAATACGCCATAAAGGACAGCCTCCCATGTCCCTCGAACTCCTGTTTTACAACCCAAACTACCTTTCACACCTGGCACGATTGAAGCTGCAAATTAAATGAATACGGTTAGCAGCCTTGGTTTGATACTAATAAAGAGATTTGGGAAGATTTCAAGGCCAAATCTTACCACCGTAATCCACTCAGAGTTTAGCTGCACAAATCCAATCTTGATAATTATTCTGTTGATATGGGTGGGATTGAAGCAGGTTACACTCATGACTCTAGGTTGCATTCCAAGGGACTTGATACTAGATGGACTGGGATGCCTTTTGCGAACTCATGCTCGGTCAAAAAAACTTCAGTCTTTAATACACAGAAGCTTTCTTATTACAACTTTGTCTACATTTTATCATTCCGAGACTTGGACCACCAGACTGGTGCTAGACGGTTTTTGCCTACTGGTATCATAGCACACATGCTTGTGTCAAAAGATTATCGTATCCAGATGTCAGAATCTGATAGACCTAAAGACAGTTTAGAAAGTTCAGTTTCATTACCATCAATCACCTCCAAGCACCGTCAAACAGAGACCTTGAAGTATCGAACATAAGCGCCACGTAACTTGAAGAATAGCCTGTATGCACCTGAAAAGAAAAGAGAATTCAAAACTGAGTTACTGTTAAGTTACTGTCAAACTGCAGCTAGCATATCATCTCATTACAATTAAGAGGATTTCATTTACCCTCCACTCCATTTCAGAACATCATAAACTCCATCACTCTCCAAAATTAGTTGCTCTTCATGAGATTCTTGAAGGGTGTGGAATTGGAATTGATGCTTCAGGTTCTGAGGCTAGTGCTGGCATTGGGCAGCACAGGGTTTTGATATTTGCTCAACATAAGGCGTTCCTGGGTATAATTAAAAAAGATTTGTTTCAGACACATGAAAAATGTCACATATTTGCGATAAGCGGTTTGAAATTGTAAGAGCTTTCAATTATGACCCTACCATTGATGTCTTATTGCTCACGACTCATGTGGGCGAGCTTGGTTTGAACCTTACATCTGCAGATACCCTTGTATTTGTGGAGCATGACTGGAATCCTATGCGCGATCTTCAGGCTATGAATAGAGCGCACAGGTTAGGTCAGAAGAAAGTAGTTAATATTCACCGTCTGATAATGTGTGGTACTTTTGAAGGGAAAGTTATGAGTCTGCAAAAGTTTAAAGTGTCAATGGCTAATGCTGTCATTAACGTGGAAAATACTAGTATGAAAACAATGAATACAGAGCAGCTACTTACGCGATCAAAGCTACTCCTTTTCGATAATTTGCAATGCAACAAAAACAGAAGAAAATCATTAATTAGCCATACAGTTACGGTTTCAAAGAACAACTCAACATTATGAGACATGATTACCAGATGATGACAAACAGGTTGCATTGGCACGGACAGCCAACCTTCAGTATCAACTGTCAAAGAATTATTGAATCAATACTTTGAAGGAGAAGCTACTGTCAAACTGAGCTGAACTTACGAGCAGAGCACCCTCAGAATTCCTGCAAAACAGCCAAAGCCGGTACAAATATCTCACGCAACCAGGCCTTGTTTCCTCATATTGCTACGTGTTAAAACCAGAGGTCAAAGTTTTTCCTCAGATGACAGGAGTTCGAAATCATTGAGCAATTAAGTACCTTCAATACCATCAAACGAAGACCTGCAAAATAAATCGCAAGTAGGATTAAATGGCAAATTACGACATTGTTCATAATGAAAGGAAAAAGCCAATCACAACTTCGAAGTCCAATTCAGAATGCCATCAAGCTTTTTGTCAGAACCAGTCCAAAACAAACCCCAAACATCATCATCAAACCCATGAAAAGAAAATGTTCATACACATATCAGTTTGAAGGAAAAACCATACGAACAAAGATTGGATTGAAAAGAAAATATACCCTGCGTCCAGCTTGCAGTTCACTCTTCATCACCAACCTTTTCCATGGAAACCCTCACCAGACGCACCAGACGCGAACACTCTTTCTTCTGGGCTGCTATTTTCTTCTGGACCAAAACCATTGCTATCTACACCTGCCATGTCATGTTCAGAGTCAACAAGAATCATTGAAGAATATCCACTGGAGGAAATAAAGATTCGGTTAAAAAAAAATCAAATCCAATTTCAATTAAATCACAAAATCAGAGATTGATAAGTCATCATAGCAATCAGACGAATTAGGAATGTTTTCAAACCTAATTCACCCTAATTTGGAAAACATCAATCAGCATTCAACACAGCAATCAAACTCATTCAAAGACATTATCATCCTGAGACCTATAAAAGGAGGATGGTAGAAGGAGAAAAATCACACACGAAAAACCCTATCATACAAAACCGAAGCTACAAAAAAAAAAAACCAAGGCGAAAAACGGAGCTTCGAGTAAGAAAGTGACTTATCTCAACCAGCGAAGTCATCTCCGGCCACTACGAGACATCATCTCACCGCCGATTTGACGAGCACAACCCTCTCGCCGCGCACGTCCACCAGCCACGCCCCCAATTCTCGGTAAAGAACTTCATTCATGTTAAGATCCCTTATGCTATTAATGTTTTGCTGAGATGTCGCAGGTTAAGATGAAAACGAACAAGAAAGAGAGGCGAAGCAGAGAGAGTGAAAGGGGATGCGATCGAAATGAAAGGAAGATGGGTAGAGAGATAAACGGAAAGGAACGATTTGGGGCTAGGGTTCATCCATTTTTTTTCGTTTTTGTCTTTAGCTTCTAATTGTAATTAATTGTATCCACACACACTACACACATACCACACACCACTAATCACTCGTTAACTCCACTAATCTGCCACCTAAACTTTTTTTTTAAAACTAAATTTAATTAGTTAATAATTAATAACCTTATAATCAGTTTTTTTAATAAAATAAATTAGAACATTTGATAAACCTAAAAATAAATAATAATAAACACCCTTTTAACTTATCAAGAATTTTGATCCCTAATAATATAAATGAAAAATATTTTTTTAAAGTTAATTAATCTTTTGTCTAATAACCGACTTTTATTTTAAAATAAATCATTTCATGTTTAAATTAATTCTTTAAAATAATGTAAATGAAAACCATTTATGTAATATATTAAAACATTTTTATTTAAAACCTTGCCCTTTTAGAAAAATCTACTTAATTTATAATAATCTAATTTATATTTTAATCAAATCATTTCACATTTAAAACACCTTTTTTTTAATAATAGAATAAATTATAACAAACTTTTTATTATCTAAATTAATCTTGTTAATAATTATTAATTTCCCCTAAAATCAAATCACCATCAAACTTCTTTTAAAATTTTATTCAAATCAAATAATTCAATACTTTTCTTAAATCAAATAATATTAACCTTTTTCACATATAAAACCATCTCACCTCAACCAATCCAACATCCCTCTTAAGGTCAACCCCTCCCAACTTAATCAATCGAGCACGCTTACGCCTCTCTCTACATAATTCACATCCACACACTTAGCGCTTTCATGCGTACATGCGTTTTACTTTATCCAATTTTATTTCATTCACAACTCACACACTCACGTAGCGCTTTCATGCGTGTGTATGTTTTACCTTTTCCGCAATTTATTTTACAGCGATTTACCTTACCACATTTATGTTTCCGCCTTGCATTCCGTCCAAAGGAAAAAAAACCTACACATAAGTCAACATTTGTGTGTAGTGCATATCATTTGCACCATACTCCCGCTTGATCCTTGATCCCATTCAAGTTGATCAATTAAGATAGATCCTACCCATAGGAAGGACCTTTTTTCTCCTACAACATAGAAATAAACACAATACAAACAACTCAAATCAATACAATATTCAAACACATTAGAGAAAGATGTTAATCATCTTAAGCGAGATAGAATCTCCACCCCCACAACAATACAATCAATATCGTAGGAGCTTTGCCTTAAGAGAGGCGTACCTCATTGATCCCTATCCGAGTACTTGAGCCCTTCTCTTAAGACGATGCAAAGACTACTTTCCTACACCTTGTGGCAGTTAAATCTCCCTTAAAATGATAACGCATGTTGTCTCCTAAACTCAATCAATCCACCACCCTAAACCCGTAGGAACTTTGACCACAGTCGAAGAACTCCTCTAACCCGTTAGGGGAACTACAAATACTCTGATTCCACTCCCGTAAGGATATGTAGGCATAAGATGAGACATCTTATCGAGTATACTTAGATAATAAACCCCTAGGTCTTTCAACCATTAAGCAAATAAACCTTAGCAATAAACAAACATAAAATAAGAGGTTCCTGTAGAGTACTACAGAAACTTAGGATGCTAGTACCTTCCCTAAGTTTAACCAACCCCCGAACCTATAACTCTCTAAGCCTCGCATTTGCATTGCATTGTGGGAATTTCGATCTTTATCCCTTCCTTTGGACAAATCAAAGTTCGGTTGCAAATTGAATTAAAGATTCAAACTAATCAATAGTTTGGTATCCAAATTTCACCGCGACACTCGCTAAGCGAGCAGGTGGCGAACGTGTCAGGTTGTGTTTTCTTTAATGTTTCCATCCAAGGTCGGGTTTCCGACTTAACTTTGATTATTTTATTGCTCGAGGCATCAATCATGCTGAGTTATATAGTGTTGTTGGTAGCCGTATGGCGTGAATCCTAGATTGTGAATTGTGGAATGTGTATGTGGACGTTTGGCAATTTTGTGCAATTGTTCGAATTAAATGGAATTGCATGGTGATATTGATGTGAATGTGTATAATTGTATGTACTTGTATGATGTGAAGAATGCTTGAATATGTTTGTAAACATGTGTTCATTTTAAGAGTGTATTGAGTCGTGTTGTGTGGGTAGCATAATGATTGCATTCTTGTGTGTCTGATCCCGCGTAGGATCTGCAGAAACCTCGTGTGCCCTTGTGGGGTGTGAGCGATGGTTTATTTTGATTCCATCGAGAATCTGCAGAACAGTTGTGTACCCTTGTGGGGTGTGAGCAACCGGATTTGAAGGTGAGAGAATACTTAGAAGGGGGGTTGAATAAGTATGAAGATAAAAACTTAGAAATAAAAACTCAAGTATTTTTATCCTGGTTCGTTGAACTCAACTACTCCAGTCCACCCTTCCTAGAGTGATTTGCCTTTCTCAATCAAGGACTTAATCCACTATTTAATCAACTGATTACAATAGTAAGCACTAAGAACAACTGTTCAAAGTCTTCTCAAGAACTACTGATCCTAACTGGATCTTCTTAAGGTTTTCTTACAATCAAATGTAATAACAAATACAAGTGTTTGAATTGCTTCTAATAAAGCTTTATCACAACTGTGATTTTTCACTTAATATTAAGAACAAAGAAATTAATTCTAGAAAGAATGTGAATAGTATGAGAGCTTTGAATATTGATTTCTTTTCAGGTAAAACGTCAACTGAAGAAGATGGGTGAAGACTTGCTTTTATAGGCAGCTTGATCCAAAATAACTTCACGTTGAGAAGAGTGTCCCAAAAGGTCTGAGCCTTTTTGTCTTCACATCAAGTGACCTTTCCTAGAAGAAGGAAGCACAGAGAAATCCTTTTTGTCTGTGTTCTTGTGTCTAGCATAAATAAGGAAAGAGTCGTTTGGATTATTCCAACGGACATAATCTTTGAATTCTTCTTCTTCAAATTTCAGCAAGATTCATCAGAGTCTAATTTGATTAGAGCCTTCTGATATTGATCAGAGTTTTGCTGAATCAGAGTCTTTGCAGCAGGTGTGCTTTTAGCGTGTATAAGTTCAGAGCATATTTGAGTCAGATCCTCAGTACTGGCAGCTTTAGTACTTTCAGAATCTTCTGTAGTAACTATGCTTTGAAAACTCTTCATACAGAATTCTTCTTTGGTTCAAATGCTTCTGACTTGCTTCAGATTCTTCTGGAGCTTCTGCTTCAGATCCTTCTGGAGCTTCTGCTTCAGATCCTTCTGGAGCTTCTGCTCAGGATCTTCTGATGGCAGCGTTCAGAATCTTCTAAGGATGCATCTGACGCTTCAGAGCCTAGCATATTTCTTATGTTCAATTCTGATTTGCTTCTGGAGTGATAATTACTTTAATATCTGCAGCAAACACTCTCAAGCAAATTTTAGAGTATATAATTCTTAATTACAAAATTTCATAATAGTTATCATCAAAACATAGAGATATTATTAAGAACCAATCTGTGTTCTAACAATCTCCCCCTTTTTGATGATGACAAAAACATCATAAATTTTGTTTAATTGAAAATAGAATAATTATAACTCCCCCTGAGATGATGAATCTCCCCCTGAATTAAATACAAATAAGGAATAGAAATTTCCCTTTTGTCTTGAGTATTTTTCAGATTTAGAGCTTGATTGTTCTTTAACATTTGAGAGTCAGAGTGTCTTGCATATTTCAGAGTCAGAGTCTGATAATTGTCAAATGATCTGAGAGTCTCAGAGTTTCTTTTACAGAGTGTACTTATCAAATGTTCTGAAATACTCAGATTTAATGTTAGATAAAATAGATATGTCTGAAGTTTCATTCTGGTGAAGTTTAATTAAACAGTTCAGATCTATATTTTCTCCCCCTTTTTTGTCATAAGCAAAAAGTAATAACTTTGAAAAGACAAATAAAAGGAAACATTAAATGAGATAAATCATGTGGAGAAAACTTTGAAACATTCATTCATTCAATTCAGAGCAAGAGTACACACATCATAAGATATTCAAAATACATAAGCAAACATCAGATGCAAACAACAGAAGAAAAAAATAAACTAAGAGTGTTTTGACAAAAGCATCTTCAACAGATCTGTGATCTCAGAAGAGGACTGTTCTTGTTTTGACATCCACTTAGCCATTGTTTCATTCTTCTGATCCTGTTGAGACATCCACTGAGTCATGTCTTCATACTTCTTATCTTGTTTAGCCATCCATGACTTGATTTCTGATTGACCAGCTTCCAGAACTGCAATCTTATCTTCAAGATCTGGATGTTCTTTCTTAATCTCAGATGAAGAAGGTGGAACTGTTTCTGAAGCTTGAACAGAGACAATTTCCATATGGGCTTTGGAGCTTGGAGCAGTAGAGCCAGAAGGATGTTCTATCAGAGTCATGGCCAGAGAGTTGTCTTCAGATGCAGATTCAGTATTCTCTTCTGATGATGAAGGAGCATCTGTAAGAAGCAGTGGTCCAGATCTCTTAACAGTCCAGAACAGACTTCTAGCAGCTTCAGCAAATCTGAGCTTCGCATCATCAGAACATACATTCTTCAGATTTGATGCTACAGTGTTGAATCTGTTTATGAAGCCATTCCAAATGACATCAGATTCCTTTGCATCCATTGTTGCTGAACACTTCCTTTGTACAGAACCTAAATACATCTGTATTTCTTGCAAAAAAAACATGTAAATAAATGATCAACATTTAGTCTAGGTCTGGGGTGTAACAAAGTTTCCAAGGTTATTGGCTTGGGTTGGGGAGTAGGTGGAAATATGGATTTGTGAATGGAAATCAGAGGAGGAGGGTAGTAGGGTATGAAAGGAATTTCAGAGGATTTGTCAGGTTTTGATCTGTTTAAGGCATTCAACAGATTTGGTTTTGCTTTTGTCTGATAGGAAACCACATCAAAGGGTTTGTTAGAGTAAGGTTGGAAAGCAGATTTAGCATGTTTATCAGAAGTAGCAGGTTTATCAGAATTAGCAGGTTTATCAGATGAAGCAGGTATATCTGCTTTAGCAGATATAGCAGAGTATGGTTTTGGATCTGATGAAGGTACTGCTGACATTGTTTTAATGTAGGATTGAAGCACAGATGGTAGAATGATGGTAAGTTTGGGTTTGAAAGGAGTGATGGTTTCAGATGGTTCAAATCTGTCATAAAAATCTTTTATTTTTAAACCATGGGGAAGTTTGTGAAGGTGTGATGAAAACAGTTTAAGCGAAGCAGAGGGTACACACTCAGATGTGCTTGACTTGGGTGTAGGATTGGAAATGATGATTTCAGAAGATGGTTTAGATGTTGGAATAGGATCTGGAATAAGAACTTCAGAAGATACAGGGGGTTTTGGTTGGTTTACTTCAGAATCTCTGTGAGAGGGGGATACCAGAAAATCTGGGTGTATATCAGATTCTGAGGAATTGGATGATATGGTTGGTGTGCAAAAGGTAGAGGACACTTGAAAGACAGTTTTGAGAGGTGTAACATCTAGAACCTCTGTCTCAGGGATATTGGTTCCAGATGGGTTGGTTGATTCTGAAGGATTTTCAGAAGGTTTTGATGGGGGTTCAGATGTAGGTGGTTCTGATGTGGGTGGATCAGATGTAACTTTTATTGGTTCAGAGGTAACTGGAACAGATGCAATGGGTTCAGATGTGGTTGATGGTGGTTTTTCTGGTTGTTTTTCTTGCTGTTGTGTTTGTGGTTGATCAGATTGTTTTTCTTGTGGTTGTTGTCGTTGTTCAGATGGTTTTTCTTTGTGTTGTTGTTGTTGTTCAGATGGTTTTTCTTTGTGTTGTTGTTGTTGTTTAGATGGTTTTTCTTTGTGTTGTTTAGATGGTTTTTTTGGTGCAGATAGTTTTGTTGGTATTTCTGGTTGTGGAGTCTGATTTTGTGGTTTTGTTGTTGTTGGTTTTGTGTCGCACCTCAAAAATTCATTTCGAACATACGACCTCGCGCAAAAGGCGCGGAAATGCGGTTCGACAGAGTCGCCACCGAACTTTATTATCCCGAATGAACGGGAGAGGAAAATATCGAGAAAACCTCATAAACACGGAAGGAACACGGTCGTCGCAACCATATTCCTGGGTTCGGGAGCCGGTTACGCGAGGGGAAGGTATTAGCACCCCTCACGCCCGTCGTACTCGACGGAAACCTCTTAATTTGAGTTGTGATGGATGTTAGCTAAACTTAATTCTTCTCTTCTCACTACTAAATGCTAAAGGATACTATAAAGGGATAAAGACACTAGGGGAAAGGGGATGGTTAGAGGATAGGGTGCTCGCCAAGGATTGGGGCCCTTGTGCCTACGTATGCTCATTCGGACGAGAATGAGAAATCAGAGCGTCGTAGTTCGACTATGGGAAAGGTTGGGAAAGTGTGGACGGAATAAGGGAGAAGGATAAAAGTGTGCTCGCCAAGATCATCGCAATCTTGTGCCTACGTATCTTATATTCAAGAATGAATAAAGAATCAGAGCGTTCGTAGTTCGTGGTAACAACCACGAAAAGAAACGAGATTGAATGGGTTTGAAGTAGGTACGGATGACAATTACTCGAAGTTTAAGAAAAACTTCTCGGACCCAAGTACTCAGGAGAGCGAACCAAAGACTCGGAACACTCTCTTTTTCACCATGAAGGAATGATGTGTTTGAAAGGATAAGGTTGAAATGATGACGATCACTTGAAACATAAGAAAGACTTCACGGACCCCAAGTAATCGGGAAAGCGAACCAAAGACTTGGAACACTCTCTTTTTCATCGTAAAAGAAGGTTGTTTGAATTTGAAATGGTGTATAAAAGGATGAGATTGGTCGGATGACGACTACTTGAAGCTTGAGAAAGGCTTCTCGAATCCAAGTAGTCGGGAGAGCGAACCAAAGACTTGGAACACTCTCTTTTTCATCGCAAAAGAAGTTGTTTGAAAGGATGAGTAGTTGGAGATGGTTGAATGTTGTCGGGTTATTAATGTTATTTAAAGGCGTCAATTGCTCACACACGAATAAGATAACTCGCATATAAACAACTAAAAGCAAGATCAAAGACTTGAACCTACTCTTTACACCTTGAAAAGAATTGAATAGTTATTAATTGATTGATAGTTTGTTACAAAAATCCACTTGACGTTGGATCAAGGGTTTGACTCATTATCGCGTGCAAAGCGTGTTGGAAATGAAATGGTTTGAAAAAAAAGAGACCGACTTGACTTACGTATCAAGGGTCGAGTTGTAATAGGTTGATGGCGAATGCGTATGAGCACTCGACTTACGAGGGTTTGAAAATGGCTCGATGATGAATCGAGAATTAGTTTGAAAATAGTTTGAATCCGCTCTAGTCCCTATGGGTGCTCCTAGGAGATAAACTAATAATCAAAGAAATACGAAACATACATCGGAATGGGAGAGGGGTACATGTAATTTACACGGGATTGCACGAAATAAAGGGGTCTCATTGTCAGGTAGCCCAAGAGAAAGCCGTGTGTGTGCATTGTGTCCTAAACTACGCCTTGAGCAAAGTCGGGCACGACTTAAAATTAAGATACCTGCAAATTACCAATGATTCAACAGTCCACCAATTTGGCTTTTAGGATTTCGATAGTTTATTATGTGTTTTCGAATATGGGTGAGTAAGTATGATAAATATGAATATGACAATATGAATATATAGATAATATGAATAATATTCACAATAATATTTAACGAAAATTAAAGTTATTGGTTAGTTTAGTGAATCGCATCGGGACACGAAAGAATAAGATCTCGTCTTAATCGCAAACATAATGCCGATTAATCGAAGGTAGCCTATCACGATCCCAAAGTACGGAAAATGACCCCAATGGTTATTCGCCATAGATTTGAAATCGAGAAGGTTATCAACTTCGATACGCGACGCTTACGAATAAAAGACTTCATCGATCCAAAAATAAAATCGGAGAAAGAAAGTGGTCTCGGATCCTTTGTTTCACGCCAATAATTTGACGGTTAAACGTTGGTAATCTCGTCATTGACCATAAAAAATGAAATCGAAAATGAAGATTGAAATAAAAATGAAATAGCAAATTAAACCAAAGTCCATCATAAAGTACCGAAATCTAATGTAGGTTAAGAAATAAAACTTATCAAAAAATATTAAAATAGAATGAACAAAAAAACAGGGTGGGGTAAAAACTTAAAAGGGAGATATGAATATGAAAAAAAGTGGTGGGACGGAAGATCTACCGTGGGCTCCAAGGCTCACCATAAAACATAGTCTTCTCTTTTTTTTTTTTTAAAAAGGAACCGTCAACTCAGAAGAAAAAAAAATTGTAAAGAAACCGTATGGGCCCTAGAGAGTCCTAATCAATCAAAAGGTGGCCGGTTTATTACCTAAAACAGAGAGGTGCACCGTAATGTCCCAAAACCAAAACAAATACCCTTTTCAGATAAAGCCAAAAACCCTAGCATAAGGTCCCAAACAAAATCAGCATATTACACTCACGGAGAAATATGAACACGGCGCGATAACATCACCGGAAATGGATCATTTTGAAGGTCTAAAAGCAAACAAAAGGAAAGGCAACCTGGTTCGAAGAAATTCAACCTTCTTCGTTGATCTTCTTTTCATTATGGTTTTAATTCATCTCAATCTCTATTCTTTATTATGATTTTTTTTGGGTTTTGATTGGTTGAGGGAAGCTGGGATTTACGGTTGTACGAAGGAGGGTGAAAGAAAGAGGTTCGAAGATGAAAGGTCAGATTATTGGAGGTTTAAAGAGAAAGGTTGAGTCGTGTTGAGAAATGGTAGAAAAGGTTATGTGGGGATTTCGGTTTGAATGTTCAACTAGGTTTTAAGCTTATTGGGTTCTGAAGGAAATGTATGGAGGTTTGGAGGAAATAGAGGAAAGGGTTTCACGAATGAATCAAGACTGTTGATAGAAGGGGAAGTTGTTTTGGGGTTTTCTTATCTGAGATCATTTTGGGCGAGATTATGCAGGTTGAGGAGTTTGGTTCTGTTGTTGTGAAGGTTGAAGAAGTTTGGGTCATTTGAGTTTTTTGGCTTGTTGAAGGTTTTATGTTTATTTCTGAAAACAGATATGTGAAGGTTGAGGAGACGAAATGGAAAATCGATTGGAGGCTGCTAGGGTTTTCTTTCTGTCACTTCTTGATCAGTGCATTTTAATGTACCTTCCTCTATGTTTAGACTTAGGCATTTCTACCATTTAGTTTATTTAATTTCCTATTTTATAATGTTTTTACAATTTATTTTATTTTAAGCTTTATTTAATTTTCGTTTGTTATTTTTCAGCATTAATAGCTTTTAGTGAAAAATTCATAACTGGAGCTACAGGAATCGGATTGAGGCATTCTACCAGTCGTTGGAAAGCTAAGAAAGAGATCTACAACTTTCATGTTTCACAAAGGAGCTGATTCGGATTTCTTGAGTCTCGAATAATTCGTTGAAGTTTCTGACTTGTGACAATGTAGTTTTCCTTGCGGGCCTAGTTTAGGTTTCTGGCCCAGTTATTTTCTATTTAAAGTTGTTGTTGTGATGCAAAACAGGGACCTAGTTTATTTTTCCGAATTTTTTCCTTTGTTTTATAGTTTTCATGGAGAACTAATACCTCCGGGCAAATCCTGCTGTGCACGGTTTCAACACTTTGAGGTTATTATTATGTCAATTTACTCTGATTCCTTTCAATCCTTTTCTATGAAGTCATCTGCTTAATTTGATTACAATTGTTTGCTTAATTCAATTGTTGTTCATAGGATAGAATTGGTTAAATTCGATTGTATGCATGTTCCTAAATTTAATTGCGTGTTATCGTTTGCTTAATTCGTTAACTCGTTATATTCTTAACCGTTTGCTTAATTCGGTAAACAGGAACATAATTCATTTGATGTTGATAAGCGCTTGTCTGATTAATATCATAATCGAATAGGATTGGTACCGCTTAGGGATTGATGTTATAATAACCGATGATAAGTCGGAACCCGAATCAGTAGGATTAACCGTTTTAGTTTATCTGATAATCATTTTTTTTTAATCACTTTTTTTTCTCTTATTTTATAAATCAAAACTTAAAACCCCCATAAACATTTTCTTTAGTTGGTTGAAATAATACAAGAATCCTTGTGAGAACGATATTTCGAGTCATTTGTCGCTATATTACATTTTTATCAAAACTACTCGTTTTTGATCCGCGAGCGACCGCGGATCAAATTGGCGCCGTTGCCGGGGATTCTTATTAATTTTAGCCAAATGTAAAATTTTAATTTTAGAGTTTTTGTTTTTTTTGTTTTTTGTTTTTTGTTTTTGTGTGTAAATTTTCAGGGTTGCAGTACAGTGGTAAGCGTTTCAGCCTATCAGGTGAGTTTGTAAGCTATTGTTCCGATTTGCTCCGAATTTTTTCCAGAAAATCAGAAATAAATCGTTTAACAATACTCATTTAGAATAGAATTCTAAAAGAGTTTGACCCTGAAAATCGCAAATTAGTTATTTTTCTATTTTATTTTATTTTTTTTCTATTTTCATATTTTCAAAAAAATCCGAAATTTTTTTTATTGACTCATTTTGATTTTATTTGATTTTTAGTTATATTTTTATAATTTTTAGATTTAATTTTATTCGGTTTTCTATTTTTCCATTCTTTTTCTTAACGGGGACATTGTTGGTATTTTTCTAATTGTTGCTGCATTGCCGAATTTGTTCTTTGTTTTATTTTCTTTGTTGATTTTCCTATTAAATTTAATATGACAAATCAAATAACTCTTAGAGAACTTGTTGCCTATGATACGAACTATAATACTTTATGTATGGAATATCCTGTTGTTAGTGTACCTTTCGAATTGGAATCTGATTTAATACACTTGTTGCCAAGGCTTAATGGACTTGCAGGTGAGGATCCGAATAAGCATATGAATGAATTCCAAATTGTATGCTCTACACCTTCTGAACCTTCATTAGAGGACCTTGTCAAGCAAATGGCTATAAATGATCTTCAGTTTCAGCAACAAACAGATTCAAGTCTTCAGGCTCTGCAGACACAGATTGAACAGTTTGCCACTATACTGAATGCCATGCAACAAGCTCAAGAATCAAACCAACTATCTGCCCAAACAGTAGTGAATCCAAAAGAGTTACCATCTGATTTAGTTGATGATATTCATCCTGAGTTGTTATCTGATTTTCCATCTTTATTAGATTATGATGATACTTACTCTTGTGATTCATGTACCGACACTAACATTTGTTCTGTTTGTGCTGAGATTAATGCTGCCGTACAGGGTGATGTTTTTCATGCAGATGAAGTTGTTTATGTAGCTAAAACTCTTAACATCACGGCTGCCCCAACCTCACCATCCATTGAACAACCTTCCCCCTTGGAGCTTAAACCACTTCATACCAATCTGAATTATGCTTATTCAGATATGGATAAAAAGCTTCCAGTTATAATTTCTTCTAACCTTGATTTTGATGAAGATAATAAACTTTTACAGGTTTTGAAGAAACATAAGAAGAGAATTGGATGGACCTCGATGGAAGTGGGAAGAAAAGCAATGAAGCAACCCCTTAACCCATTGATCTCTGATGTTGTGGAAAAGGATATCAAATTCACGTGTCCATTCGACACTTTTATTTATCGAAGATTCTTCTTTGATCCTGGAATAAAAGGCGAAGACACTAATACAAATTTCAAGGGCGATGGATGCTATCCAAAGTTACTCCCTACTTTGGAAGAGGAGACGGCAGGAAATCTCTCTTTGGGAAAGGATGCATATGTGATCACTTATCCACCTTGACTCCTCGGGTGTGTTCCTTCCTTTCTCTCACTCTTATTTTATATTTATGTTCTTTCATTGAGGACAATGTATGCTTTAAGTGTGGGGGAGGGAACCATTTACTTTGTTTTATTTCTTTCAATTTTCTTTGTTTTGTTTTCATTTAATAAAAAAATTGTTTACTCAGAAAAACACAATGCATTTTTTGAAATTTTTGGGTTGTAGATCGATTGGAGGTCAGATTGTAGAGAGACTTGAGAAAAATTCATAAGATCGGTATCGTTTTAACACCTTGAGTCTCCAAAATATGGAAATCGATTTAGATACTTGTTATGGCTTAGTCTTGAGTTCTCGTTCTTTAATAGCTCTTAAGTAGTTTATCTAGCAGTCAGCACCATCTAAAAATCACATGCTAAGTAATTGAGCTGATGCAAATAAGTGAATGATCTCGTGCTTAATAAGGAAAAAAAAGAGAAAAAGAAAAAGACAAAAAGTGAAGAAAAAAAAAGAAAAGAAAAGACAAAGAAAAATGTCTAATTATGAATTGTTGAAAAAAATATGGATCACAGTCACTAACAAGCTTAGTTACCATGCGTGTGAATAGATAAAGGGCTTAATGTGATTGCACTAGAATGAAAGAGAGCAAAAAGGAGGATGAGTAAGTTAGACTTAGGCATAACGACATGATTTGGATTGGTTTGTATAGGAGGGAGTCTTATGATCGCAAAATTGCGGATTTGTGTTCTTACGATATCCTTAGTATGCAAAAGTAGTACCTATCAATGCAATCTTGACCAAAGACGAGTTCACAGCCTAGATTGAATAGCTGAATGTTTTTGTGTTTCATGAGTTTTGACAATACTTTGCTCGGAGTGCAAAAGTTCAAGTGTGGGGGAATTTGATCAGTGCATTTTAATGTACCTTCCTCTATGTTTAGACTTAGGCATTTCTACCATTTAGTTTATTTAATTTCCTATTTTATAATGTTTTTACAATTTATTTTATTTTAAGCTTTATTTAATTTTCGTTTGTTATTTTTCAGCATTAATAGCTTTTAGTGAAAAATTCATAACTGGAGCTACAGGAATCGGATTGAGGCATTCTACCAGTCGTTGGAAAGCTAAGAAAGAGATCTACAACTTTCATGTTGCACAAAGGAGCTGATTCGGATTTCTTGAGTCTCTAATAATTCGTTGAAGTTTCTGACTTGTGACAATGTAGTTTTCCTTGCGGGCCTAGTTTAGGTTTCTGGCCCAGTTATTTTCTATTTAAAGTTGTTGTTGTGATGCAAAACAGGGACCTAGTTTATTTTTCCGAATTTTTTCCTTTGTTTTATAGTTTTCATGGAGAACTAATACCTCCGGGCAAATCCTGCTGTGCACGGTTTCAACACTTTGAGGTTATTATTATGTCAATTTACTCTGATTCCTTTCAATCCTTTTCTATGAAGTCATCTGCTTAATTTGATTACAATTGTTTGCTTAATTCAATTGTTGTTCATAGGATAGAATTGGTTAAATTCGATTGTATGCATGTTCCTAAATTTAATTGCGTGTTATCGTTTGCTTAATTCGTTAACTCGTTATATTCTTAACCGTTTGCTTAATTCGGTAAACAGGAACATAATTCATTTGATGTTGATAAGCGCTTGTCTGATTAATATCATAATCGAATAGGATTGGTACCGCTTAGGGATTGATGTTATAATAACCGATGATAAGTCGGAACCCGAATCAGTAGGATTAACCGTTTTAGTTTATCTGATAATCATTTTTTTTTAATCACTTTTTTTTCTCTTATTTTATAAATCAAAACTTAAAACCCCCATAAACATTTTCTTTAGTTGGTTGAAATAATACAAGAATCCTTGTGAGAACGATATTTCGAGTCATTTGTCGCTATATTACATTTTTATCAAAACTACTCGTTTTTGATCCGCGAGCGACCGCGGATCACTTCTCACACTGTTTTATATGGAGAGAGTATGTAGAGGATTGAGGTGAGGTAGTACGATTTACTCAATCTCCTCTTTTGTCTGTAGTGAGGTAAAGACTTCACTTGGTTTTCACTGCGGTAACTGCCTTTTTTTACTTTCAAATATCTACTAACCTTGTCATGCTTATTGTATTTTTGCAGGGAATTACCAATCAATGAAGTTGTCATGGAATAGGTTTACTACAATTCTCTCTTTTAGAAAATATCTTCTTTCCCATGTGTGTGAGTCTGGTGCAGGGTGATGTGAAGCTCTGGTATGATTCTTCCAGTAATGTTTTACCTATTACTCACATACGGTTATGTCGTTAAGGTTTCGTAACATATTCTGCTATTGTAGTGATTCATAGGAAACCTCTTCAGTTAATTCACGCTAATGTTATCCATGCTTCATGGAAATGTGACGCAGCTAGAGATCAAGACCTGCAAAATAAAGGGGATTTCGATGGGGATGGTGCTGCTTGAGAATGGATCAAAATCCATGTTTCATTTGAAGCACCTTCTCGAAGGTGTGAGCTTCAACACTTAATGACATGATGCCCTTGTAGATTTTGACCTGTCCTCTTCATTTCTTATTTTTTACAGCTTGACGTATTGATTGAAGCATTACATTCTCCTGCAGGTCAGTGACTGAAAAGCCGGAGTACGAAAATTTGCGTGGCTTCAGCTTGCCGTACACAATAGTTTCTTTTTTTTTTTGCATTTTTTCTGCTCATGAAATGGTATGAATTGTATATGACATTTAAAGATGTATCATACATGGTTCATGTTGTAATGTTCTCACTTTTTCTGGTGTATATGCGTCGCAGATGTCGGTCATTCTGAGCGTAATGATCTTCACCTCTCATGCCACCAAGCCTTTCATCTTTCTTTAAATCAAAAGCGTGAGATTTACTGTGAGGTCCTGCAGCAATTGATGTAAGTTCCACAAATACAGCTGCAGCTTTGTGAGTTAATGGAGGTATGCGGATGATCGGGCACAAGTCGCGGCTGCGTGACCATTATTTGATACACTTCTAGTGCGTATTTATTATGTGCAAGGCTGTGAAATGGTAATTGATGGTATGTAGTGACTGCACCAGTGTTTATAATTCACGAAATTACGGTGACGGTAGCTGGTATCATCACTTTTTCTTTCCTTTTCTGATACACGTTGAGCTCTCTATGATTGAATAAGATCTTCGTATGTCTTGTTGTTTTGAAATGAATCTTTGGCCTTTTGGTGTGTATACGTTTTTTCGCATTTTCCGTTTGGTACAAATCATAACAGCGTGTCTTTTGATCGTGTTTTCGCAGGTTATGAGCTGTTGGGTGATATTTGGATGGAGCGTAATGGTTATGCTGCTTTGAGGATGGTTTGGTGTGTGAGTGGTGGAAGGACGGTTTTTGAACTGGACATGGAAGGGTTGTTTACAACATGATGATTTGCAGGCCAAGTGTAGGTCTTGAATACTGATGCAATGCCGCTGTTGGCTGTGATTAGGAATGTTGTTGCTACTGCATTTCATGTACGATCCACTTATGGAGAGCAGCTGCATGGTGAGTGATATGTGATGGTGCAAATTTATGGACTTTGTTTTTTTGTGAGCTTATGTGTTGACTGATGCTTGTGTATGAATTTCTTGGTGTATGTTCTGTCAACATACGAATGGGCTGCTGAGCTGAGTTGCGAAATTTGTTGGCAGCAGAGTAATAGTTGGTGAGTGGCCCTCTTTTTGAAGTAATTTTGTTCTGCAATTATATGAATTGTCGTATTACATAGGCTGGTAGGTGTTTGTTCTTCTTTTGTGAGCCATAAAGGTTACGGCTTTTGTCGTATGCGTATAACCATTTCCCTTTTGCAGAAATGGTGACAATACATGCTGTGATTGAGTAATAAACCTTTGGGAGATGGGTGGCTAGATATTTGGGTATACATCTCTAGAGTATCAACAGGAGCCAAAATTGCAGGGATCTGTCACTACTTTGAAACTCTGTATGAAGACTTGGCGCGGTGAAGAACAAGCTCCAACATTATGAATTAATCCACCTTTCCCTACTCTGGTTTTCATACTTTCCCCACTCTGAGTTAATCCACCTTTCTGTAACACTCAGCACTCGAAGACCTCGTGATAACAAGCAGCGGCGTCAAAGTTTAAACTCTTAATCTTTTGTCTACTTATTCTTCCACTTTCAAGTGTCTGGGAAATTCTGAAATTGCCTCGTGTGTCTTCTGATTTTCCTTAATTATGTGATGAACCTGATATAACTAAAAGCTTATTTTGCTGAAATTTACTCTCGTGATACCAGGTTGTACCAGCTTTGGAAGTTTGCACGAGGCTTCTAATGATGGAAACTCACAAAGAACTGGAATTTTTATTAGTAGAGAGTAGGGATTAGGAAAGACTTTGGGAAGTAATCTGTCCTGACAAATGATCAGAAGTGGAAGTTTTAAACTCAAGATTACTTGCATATGATTGGTATGTTCACAACAATTCCCTCATTTCCTGTTACTCTTTGAACTCCTTATGATTGAATAAAACCTTAAATTTCACCTGTCTTGTTGTTGTGGGTGTAGTAGGTTGCAGTTGTTATTGTTGTACCTGCTGTGGAGTCTTTCGTTGACTGCTTGAATTTCGTGATTGTGCAAGTTGCATTTTCCGTTCATGAATATGCGTCGCGGATGATAGCTTTGATATTACACCAGTACGTAAAGGACCGTTTGTGGGATGCGGGTCTGCTGCCACTTGATGGTGTGGCGGTATGCTGGTATCCCACAGATATCACAAATTGGGTGTATTATTGTGATGCGCGTATTCTTGTCACTTTGCGTATTGGCTGAGTTGAATTTCTTTGCCACTGCTGCGGAATTAATGCGTGTTTTTTGGATTTGTCGGTGACGTCTCGCGTGATGGTTTTGAAGCAACTGAGGTAAACCGCAAGATGTGGGATATTTGCAAGTATTTAACAACTCTTGAAAAATGGTTAGCATGTGACTGTTAATGAACCATGATTGGTTTCCCTTACAGGTCTGAATTTGCTCCCAGAAACAGAAGGAATGCTAGAGGTTATTTTCCGGTACCGTGCATTTTTAGGAGGTGAATTAAAAGTGCAGCCAAGAGTGGACCGAGAACCAGACGACGAAAAGAAATAAGGGCCACCTTTTTAGAATTAATATCCTTAGATTTAGATGCCATTCAATCTTTACATTTGTAAAATGAAATCAAATTGGTATAGCATGTGGTTGTATATTATAACAAAACACTGGTATTGTCTATCATCAAAATATATATTCTTTGAATCTATCTCAACTTTACTTTGTGCATTGGCATGTAGATATTTTGAATCCCACAGTCAAACAAACTGTTCCATAACCTCATCAATTATTACTTCCTTTGGCCTGAAACTCTATAGGAGACGGTTTTAATGGATCAATGGGATTAACCAACCTCGGGGCGATTTCACCGTATGTAAATTCTTAATTCAAAAATAAACTTCATGAGCCTAGCAATGTCTCAATTCATATGACCAGAACTTTGGTGTGATTAAGAAGAAATGAAATTATTTGATGGTCCAATCATGACCATTAAAAAAATTCGTGAGTTTGATCATGGCTTCCATTATCCATGGCGTGTTCCTTATATTCAAGATTTGAAAATGGATGGCCATACAGCTTAATACCAATCCTGGACCGGTTTAAAACCACAGCTTGCAAATAAACTTTTTGAAACTAATCCAAACGACGGCCGAAAGCAAAATATTTTAATTATGGTTTGAATCCCTTTGAAGCCTTTAAAGATAACTTTGGAACCTATCTGAGACTCCTATTTTAAGAACATGATCATAACCTAGAACTCAAAGTAATCCATTCCTATCTCTCTATTTGCAAACAAAATCGCCGCCAAATTCTTGACCTGATCTGCAAACATGCCTGACTTGATAAACTTCAAATAAAACTTGATTCAATTCAATACAACCTCATGATAAAAACAACATATTTTTTTTTTTGATTTTCTGGATAATGGTTGATGGACGGATGTACAGATGCAAATTATATACAGGGTAGGACAAATTTGGGGTATGACAGATGCCCCTATCTAATTGGCTTAAACCAAGTAAGATGAATGGCTACGACGTTCATTCTTTCAAGGTAGAAGGCAATTAGATATGAAGAGAACCCTGAATTTGTCCGAAAAGAAAACGAAAGTTCGGGAATTGAAAAACTGGTTAAAGGTAAAGCCCCGAGTAAACTGTAAATAACTGGCAAAGGTCCACATCACCAGAAGGATGATGGGATGAAGCACACAAGGCTACTATCACCAAAAGGATGATAGAGCAAAAACACACTCGCACAATCTGACATTAATGACTATGACAGACCCCTCACCAAAAGGATGACGGAGCGAAACTCACACCGGCCACTATCGCACAATCTATCATTAATGACTATGACAGACCTCCCAACAGAGCGAGACTCACACCAAACACTATCGCACAATCTATCATTAATGACTATGACAGACCCCCCACCAAAAGGATGACGGAGCGAAAACTCATACACACAAGTTGCTATCACCAAAAGGATGATAGAACAACACAAATTGAAGGTTAACAACACCCAAAAGGATGTAGGCTAGGTTGAACTGACGAGGTTCGACTATCACCAAGAGGATGATAGTAAGGCAATTGACAACGGTCACGCTTGCTGAATACAACTCATTAGGGAACACCCAAGAGGAAGATTGGATTGAAATGAATCAACGGGGTACGCCCACCGTCTTGCTTGGAAATCATAATTTTGTTGAAATGATTTCATGGTTACGCCCATGAATTCTGAAGAAAATGCCCTTGACTGGGCTGCATTTTGCTTTGAATGTCTTTGAATTTTGTGGGAGAAACCCACAGTCTTGCAAAAATGCCCCCGACTGGGCTGATGATGGTCTTGGAAATCTTCGAGATTGATCCTGGACCTTGACTTGCATATGCGAATGCTGGATGATAATGATGTTCCATAATGAATGGAAGTGCAAACGCAAATGCTGACGCGCGGAGATGCAAAGGCTGGGGAAGTATGATATGATTGGGTATGCATATGATGCAAGATGCTCATGATATCGAATGTAATGTGTATGATGCATATGATTGCAGACGGGTAATTTGGAAATGCAGGTGAAGACGCCAACATGGTGGACTTTTGGTAGTTGCCAATGCGGATTGGACTTCGGGTGGTGGGAGGGGTTGATTGCCTCGACACGCAGTTCGCTGAAGATGCCATGATTAAAGCAAAAGATGCTCTGGATGTTCCAAGTTTGGGTACTTGGTAATTTGTGAATTTGCTTCAGAGAAGGTTGTAACTTTGCTTGATAATCAGGATTACTTGGTCTTGCCCCAGTCTAAACTTGTTAACTAATCTGCCCCAGGTTAACCAGCTCTGACATACGAAAGTTGGACTCAGATGACTTGAAATGGCTTGCCCCAGCTCGAGCTATTGAGTGGTTTGCCCCAGCCTGTGGATTTTGAAGTGATATTGTCTCGTATACGCCACTGAAAGTCAAATTCCTCCTTGGATTGCCCCTTGTTGGAGTGTCTTTGAATACCTAGCACTGATTTGCAAATAAAATTGTACATTCATAGATGGTAATATTAATGCAAAGTTTGATGCGAGATTTGAAAAAGTGTCTTTTATTGAAGTGTCGTGATAGTGAAACGAATGCACCGTTAGTCCAAACATTATGCTAGTTTTGATTGGTGTGAAAGATATATCAAGAGAAATGACACCAATGTTGATGATTAGAAATCATGTGAGGAGTTAGGTTACGCAACCTTGCGATAGTATGCTTTCAGAATAAACCTCGCCTCAATTAGGTCTTTCGAGGGTTATAGCGTGGTCTGGTTCACGGTTTATGGAACAAAGGTATTAGGCTCAAAGTATGATTTATACCCACCCCTTCTTCTTAATGATCTCCAGTCCTACGCTCAGTTAATTCTACATTGTCTTGACGGTATAAACTTGATGGTTCAAGGTTTGCTCGACGTGGCAATCATTTTATTTTGGTTTTTGATGGATGTCAGTGACTCTTTTGATTTGGGTGGCCACTGAATATTATTTTGTTTTTGTTGAGGGTTTCGGGGTCCTCTTTTGTCTTTGTTTTTGATCTCTAACTTTTGCATGGATTGATTTTGCTTGTCAGATCCATCGGGATTGCCTTGATTTTGCCTAAGTCCCCTCTGAGGAGTTTGACTTAGCAGGCTTTTGGATTTTTTTATTTTTGGGAAGGTTGTGACTGCCATAGCATGGGTCTTTGATGAACCACCGTCTTTGGGATTTCGCTTTGTTGATTCAAGTGCGGAGTTGGATTAACTGAACACTACCCTGCCCCAGGTTGAGTGTAAAGGTTTGAATATCCGAAGGAAACTGCTACTTCTAGGCTCGAAGTGGTTTACTAGGGATTAACTCCTTATATCTCCAGTGTTTGGGGAATTGAAGCAATGCCTGTACATCATTGACGAGATTCTATTTGAAAGCATACAGTTTGCAATTATGGGTATCTCGTTTTCATCATCCTCCCTCAAATCATGCTAAACAACAGTGGATAGAGTGAAGTGAACAAATGTGTCGGTGTTAAGTGAAAAATGAGTGAATACGACATAACTAATTCAAAACATGCATAAACGATACATTAATGAAACCAGATACGAATGGCAATTGTTCAAAGCATACAGTACTTAAACACACAAAGACAAAATATAAGAAATGCGAAAGATTAAATGGCAGCATGACGGCCTTCTTCATAGAATGGACTTGACTGAACTTGATCTGATGTTAGCACTAGTTGGCTGATGGCATCGGATCGTTGATGATCTTTGGAGACTTCCCATTGAAGTTGATAGCATCCCTGTCGATCATGTCTTGAATTATGTACTTGAAAGCCCTGCAGTCCTCAATGGTGTGACCTGGAGCGCCCTTATGAAACTCACAATGAGCATTTGCATCGTAGTCGGCAGGAATGACAGTTGGGGGAGCCAAATCTCTTGGAACAATAGTCTTTTTCTCCATCAACTGAGCAAAGATACTTACATATGTCATTGGTAGACGATCAAAGACTCTATCTGGCCTCCATGTTCTCTGCTGACGCTGTGGGCGAGTACTTTGTCGTTGTTGAGCAGCTTGCATCTGCTGTTGCTGAGGAGGATACTGATATCCTTGCTGGTTGTAGGCCTGTTGCTGAGGAGCCTGTTGCTGTGGCATCTGAGCTTGCACTGCTTGAACAGCTGGCTGATAAGGCATTAGAGCATATTGCGCAGCAGCAACATACGGATACTGATAATAGGGAACTTGATAAGGCATAGGAGCGGGAGCTTGTTGAGAAGCTTGCCCTTTCTGCAAAGAGATGGCATTTGTTTCACCCTCTTTCTTCTTGTATCCATTGAAAGGATTCTTGGCATTGGCCTGGTTGTTAGAACCTCCTGGGATCTTTCCACTCTTCAATCCTTCTTCAATTCTCTCACCGACGATCACCAAGTCAGAGAATCCAGCGGAGACACTACCGATCAGCTTCTCATAGTATTGGCCTTGCAAGGTGCCCATGAAGATGTCAATCAGTTCACGGTCAACAAGAGGTGGATGCACCCTTGCAGCTAGCTCTCTCCATCGTTGCGCGTACTCCTTGAAGGATTCATTATCCTTCTGAGTCATACTCTAAATTTGAGTACGATTCGGAGCAAGATCGGTATTGTACTTGTACTGCTTGATGAATGCATCGGCTAGCTCGGCCCAAGTGCGCACACTATTACGTTCCAGCTGCATATACCATTCGAGTGATGCCCCAGACAAACTGTCTTGGAAGCAATGAATCATGAGCTTTTCATCTCTGGCATAGGCAGCCATCTTGCGACAGTACATCTTCAGATGAATATTTGGGCAACTAAGACCTTTGTACTTCGAAAATTCGGGCACCTTAAACTTGGGAGGAATGACAACATCAGGCACCAAGCACAATTCCAAAGCACTGAAAGAATTTGAATTGTGCCCCTCCATGGCTCGGAGTTTCTCGGCTAGATCTCGACACATCTTCATGGCTTCTGAATCCTGAGCGGCAACAGGACTGGAAATGGGGATAGCAGCATGATAGTTCTGAACGTCGTCATAATGATCCATCAGAGTATCTTCAGTATGGGGAGCTTGGATCTGCACGACAATAGGCTGAGCATGCGGGATAGCTCCAACAGTAACTCCAGGCGTTGGGATTGGCTGAGAAGTGTTTCCTTCAGCTGCGTTATTGAAGTTCAACGGCATCCCATGAGGATTTGGAATTGGAACCAAAGGGATGGCAGTAGACCCTTGTCCTTGACCATTGTTGTTGACGACAGCAGCGGCTTCACGCTGTTCTTCCTCTCTTCTGGCCGCGAGGATGGCTTCGAGGATCTGGTCAATCTTTCTTTGATGGAGTCCAACTCTTCTCTGAAGGCAACTTGCTCTTGCTGAATCTGCTCCATCACTCGTCTTGTATTGGCTCTAGTCGTGTACTGGTGTCGAGGAATCAACTTGATTTACTGGAGAGGAAGGAACGGAGACATGAGATTCTGCCGAGGGATTGAAAATGCAAAATGCACAACATATGAAATGCAATGCAAATGATATGCAAGATGCAATGCAAGATACAAGATCCAGGATCACATTATCATAGTTCAAACAACTCTGAAGCTGATAAATGTAACAGGTAGGTAACCAAAATTTCTGACTAAAGAAACCTGACAGGTAAGTCCTATACGAGAAGATCTAGACACTCTACCCATAAACCCACTCACGGGATGGTTTCTACGTTTGGTTCCCAGGATCACGGACACTAGTCGTGTTAGCGTCACGCAACAGGCTGGTTGTATTACAACGATAATGACGATAAGGCCTCTCCTGAGCGGAGTCCTCATGCTAGGCCCATAAGGAGCGAGTCCTTGGAGACTAACACTACATGACCACCATTATTGGAACTGGTGCTAAAAGAAGGTTCCCAGAATCATGGACCCTTCATTAATCAAGTCGTGCAACAGGCTAGCTGTGTTACAACAAGATCTACGAATAGGTCTCCTCTGGACCGGGAACCAGACGACGAAAAGAAATAAGGGCCACCTTTTTAGAATTAATATCCTTAGATTTATATGCCATTCAATCTTTACATTTGTAAAATGAAATCAAATTGGTATAGCATGTGGTTGTATATTATAACAAAACACTGGTATTGTCTATCATCAAAATATATATTCTTTGAATCTATCTCAACTTTACTTTGTGCATTGGCATGTAGATATTTTGAATCCCACAGTCAAACAAATTGTTCCATAACCTCATCAATTATTACTTCCTTTGGCCTGAAACTCTATAGGAGACAGTTTTAATGGATCAATGGGATTAACCAACCTCGGGGCGATTTCACCGTATGTAAATTCTTAATTCAAAAATAAACTTCATGAGCCTAGCAATGTCTCAATTCATATGACCAGAACTTTGGTGTGATTAAGAAGAAATGAAATTATTTGATGGTCCAATCATGACCATTAAAAAAATTCGTGAGTTTGATCATGGCTTCCATTATCCATGGCGTGTTCCTTATATTCAAGATTTGAAAATGGATGGCCATACAGCTTAATACCAATCTTGGACCGGTTTAAAACCACAGCTTGCAAATAAACTTTTTGAAACTAATCCAAACGACGGCCGAAAGCAAAATATTTTAATTATGGTTTGAATCCTTTTGAAGCCTTTAAAGATAACTTTGGAACCTATCTGAGACTCCTCTTTTAAGAACATGATCATAACCTAGAACTCAAAGTAATCCATTCCTATCTCTCTATTTGCAAACAAAATCGCCGCCAAATTCTTGACCTGATCTGCAAACATGCCTGACTTGATAAACTTCAAATAAAACTTGATTCAATTCAATACAACCTCATGATAAAAACAACATATATTTTTTTTGATTTTTTGGATAATGGTTGATGGACGGATGTACAGATGCAAATTATATACAGGGTAGGACAAATTTGGGGTATGACATTTTGGTACAGATGATTTTGTAGTAGAGGGTTTGATAGGTGAGATTGAAGCAGGATTAGATGATTTTTGTGGGGATGGAACAGATGTGTGATGTGGAGCAGTAACAAATTATTTTTGGGTAGAGGGTGGTTTTGGAATAGACTTAAGTGTTGAATTATTTACAACAGTATTATTTACAGAAGATACAGAAGATTTGTTACCTTTAATCTTGATACATTTTGCAGGAACAGAAGGAGTGTCTCCAGATGCTTTCCTCTTGAACAGCTTCTGAGGCTTCTTAGCAACCTTGGGATTCTTCTGAACAGGTGCAGCTTCTGCTTCTGATTGACTTCTTTTTCTTGGGATTTCTTCTTCTACAACAGGCAATGCTTCCCTTTCTCTCTTCAGAATATCTGCAGGAATGGGCGTTCCATCTGCCTTGCAAGCATCAATATAACTCACTATAATTTCTCTTGGTTCTTCATCAAAGAACAGAGGATAGTCATCTACTAGGATTCTCTTGTGATTGAGTTCAGTGATGTTCAGCTTCTTGGGTGTTGTTGTGAGTTCTTCTATTATTTTTAGTCTCTGAAGACTCTTTGCATTCAGAGGTTTTCCAAGAATAAATTCGAGTTCATCTGTGACGCCAGCAACATATAGAGCAGTCACCAATCCATTTTCTGTCAGAAAATCTGAGATTAACCTTCCAAAGGGAATCCAAGTTCTGATCTTCTGACCTTTTTCTTTCACAGATTCTCTGGAGGCATTTATGTGATTCCATAAGTGCACAAACAGAATATAGGGAAGATCTACCTTGGTGCTCTGACTTAAGCAATACATAAAGTAGAGCTGTTCATTGTTTACATAGTCTGGAGAGTTTGTAGACTTTCTGTGATGAATGCATCCCATGAAAATCTTAGCCCAGATCTTGTAGTCAGGCTTCAGATCTTTGAACTTATTAGAAGCTTGTCCAGCAGTCATCACTTCCTCATATACTTCATCCATATCTACACGCCCAACTGTCAAGTGAGATACTCCATCTGTTTCCTCATATCCAATGAGTTTCCTGATCAGATCTTCTATGATGATTATCTCTTTACCCAGAACAGAAGATAAAATGAACTTAGGGTATACAACAACATGGATCCAGAATTCTTTCACCAGAAGGGGGTAGACTGGTCCAAAAAGTCTGTCAAAGTATTTCACCCATCCTTAAGCATCTATTATGGAGCGAAACTCAAACCCATTCTCATCCAGTGAATCAAATTCCACCATTGATTCACAGAGAACCTCCAGTTTGTCAACAGGTGTTAACAAAGTTCTTTTTGGTGTCGTATATGGAGTCACACCCATATTTGCAGAAGTAACTACAGTCATGGTGGATTGAAACTGAACAGCAGTGGATGATGAAGTTGCCATTGAAGATGAGTTTGTCAAACGCTTAGGGTTTTTATGAAGAGAGAAAAGAAGACAGAAATGCATAAACGATTGAGATGTGAAAAGTGTGAAAGTGGTGAGAAGTGTGATATTTATACTAAACACTTAGGCATACAAACAGTCAGATAAAAGCACGTTCACACAAAGCATTTAATGAAAAAGAATAAAAATCATTTCAAGCATTTATTAGTTCTGACAATTTGGGGGGAAAATCAAGATTTTCACTATTCAAACTTCACCTCAAACGTCTCTTCAGTAGTGTACACGCCACCTTTGCAGATTCAGAGTGACACGTGTTTGCTTGCATGTGCTTCTGAATTCTCTTGAGAAATGAAACGTTAACCAATGTTCAGATCCTCTGAGTATTGTTAGTTCAGAGTTTCACAAAAAAATAATTAAAGGAAATGAATAAGTAATCAGAAGAAATACTTCAGAGCATTGAGCATTTTTGCATCTGTAAAATTTGCTTCTGACAAATATTATTCTGGACAACAATCCATACCAATATTTTTCAGAATAAATTTGAATTTATCTTCAACAAGGGGTTTTGTGAAAATATCTTCCCATTGATGATTTGTATCAACAAAGGCTAAATTTATAATTCCCTTCTGAACATAGTCTCTGATGAAATGATGCTTAATTTCTATATGTTTTGCCTTAGAGTGTAAAATGGGGTTTTTAGACAAACATATAGCTGAAGTATTATCACAGAATATAGAAATGTTACTTTCAAATATCTGATAGTCTTCTAGCTGACTTTTCATCCAGAGCATCTGCGTGCTACATCCAGTAGCAACAATATATTCTGCCTCTGTGGTTGATAATGCAATTGTGGGTTGCTTCTTGTTGTACCAAGAGATTAGATTTCTTCCTAGAAATTGACAACTTCCAGAAGTACTTTTTCTTTCCATTCTGTCTCCAGCGTAGTCAGCATCACAGAATCCAACTAATTTGAAATCATCAGATTTTCTGTAACACAAACCCACATTAGAAGTACCTTTCAGATACCTTAGAATCCTCTTGACAGCTGTCAAGTGTGATTCTCTAGGATCTGATTGGAATCTAGCACACAAGCATACACTGAACAATATGTCAGGTCTAGAAGCAGTTAAGTAAAGAAGAGATTATATCATACCTCTGTAGAGTTTCTGATCTACTTTCTTACTTACCTCTTCCTTGCCTAGTGAACTGGTTGGATGCATGGGAGTCTTTGCCAGCTTACTATCAGTCATGTTAAATTTCTTCAGAAGTTCTTTAACATATTTGGTCTGATGTATGTAAGTGCACTCTGGATTTTGGTTGACTTGAATTCCCAGAAAGAATCTCAATTCTCCCATCATGCTCATTTCAAATTCTGCCTGTATACATTGAGCAAACTCCTTTCCCAGCATAGCATTGGTAGATCCAAATATGATATCATCCATATATATTTGACAAATTAGAAGATCTTTCTTAAATGATTTACAAAAGAGTGTTGTGTCCACTTTTCCTCTGATGAAATTTTTCTCCAGAAGAAAATTGCTCAATCTCTCATACCAAGCTCTGGGGGCTTGTTTTAAACCATACAGAGATTTCTTTAGTTTGAAAATATGATCTGTAAATTTTTCACTCTCAAAACCAGGAGGCTGGTGGACATAAACTTCTTCTTCTATAATACCATTTAGAAAGGCACTTTTAACATCCATCTGATACAGAGTGTTGTTATTTTGTGCAACAAATGAAATAAGAAGGCGTATAGATTCTAACGTTGCCACTGGAGCATAAGTTTCAGTATAATCAATACATTCTTGTTGACTGTACCCTTGAGCAACAAGCCTTGCCTTATTTCTTTCAACTTCTCCTTTCTCATTTAGCTTATTTCTGAAGACCCATTTAGTTCCAATTATATTGAATCCTTTTGGTCTTTGAACTAAATCCCACACATCATTTCTGGTGAATTGATTTAACTCTTCTTGCATGGCAATAATCCAATCATTGTCTTGCAGAGCTTCATCTACAGAAGTTGGTTCAATTACTGACACCAGTCCAAATAATGATGCTTCAGGTGATCTAAGAAAGGATCTTGTTCTGATGGGATCATCCTTCTTTCCAATAATAACATTCTCTGGATGAGAAGCTTTGATTCTGGAAGATAATCCTCTAACATTTGATTCTTCAGAAATGTTTAAATTGTTCATCTGAGAAGTTAAAGGAATGGCATCTGGCGTTGCTTCTAGTTCCTTCACTTGAGCTTTGTCTGCCTCTGAGCCTTCAGAGTCTGTGAAGACTACTTCTCTATCTGCAGAGTTTTCAAACTGCTTTGGCTTTTTACTGCCAAGTTTGTCATCAAATCTAACATGAATAGATTCTTCAACAATCTGTGTCTCAGTGTTGTATACTCTGTAGCCTTTAGAGCGTTCAGAATATCCAAGCATGAAACACTTATGTGCTTTGGAATCAAACTTGTTCAGATTTTCTTTAGTATTTAACATATAGCAAATACATCCAAAAGGATGAAAATATGAAATGTTGGGCTTTCTGTTCTTCCACAGTTCATATGGAGTCTTCTCTAGAAGAGGTCTTACAGACACTCTGTTCTGAATGAAACAGGCTGTGTTGATTGCTTCTGCCTAAAAGTGTTTTGCCAGATTAGTCTCATTGATCATGGTTCTGGCCATTTCTTGCAGAGTTCTGTTTTTCCTCTCTACAACCCCATTTTGTTGTGGAGTTCTAGGACAGGAAAAATCATGAGCAATGCCATTTTCATTAAAATATTTTTCAAAATAATTATTTTCAAATTCACCACCATGATCACTTCTGACTTTTATAATTTTGAAATCTTTTTCATTCTGGACTTGTTTACAGAAGTCAAAGAACACAGAATGTGACTCATCCTTGTGTTTTAAGAACTTTACCCATGTCCATCTACTATAGTCATCAACAATGACTAATCCATACTTCTTGCCTCTGATGGATGCAGTTTTCACTGGTCCAAACAGATCAATATGAAGTAATTCTAGTGGTCTGGAAGTAGAAACAACATTTTTTGATTTAAAAGATGATTTTGAAAACTTCCCTTTTTGGCATGCTTCACAAAGAGCATCTGAGGTGAACTTCAGATTAGGAAGTCCTCTGACAAGATTAAGTTTATTAATCTGAGATATACGTCTCATATTAATATGCCCCAATCTTCTGTGTCAGACCCATTGCTCTTCATTAACAGACAAGAGGCATTTAACATTCTGAACCTTAAGTTCTGAAAGATTTATTTTATAAATGTTGTTTTTCCTCTTATCACTAAATAGGATAGAGCCATCTTTTTGACTAATAGCTTTACAACATTTTTGATTAAAGGTTATATCATAACCATTGTCACTTAATTGACTTATGGACAATAAGTTATGCTTTAACCCTTCAACAAGTAAAACATTAGTAATAGAGGGAAGTTTACCATTTCCAATGGTGCCAGATCCAATGATCTTGCCCTTCTGATTCCCTCCAAATTGCACATCACCTCCAGATCTAAGCTCCAGACTTTGGAACATAGACCTTTCTTCTGTCATGTGTCAAGAGCATCCAGAGTCCAGGTACCATGATTGGCATCCTGACCTTGCTGCTAAGAACATCTGCAACAGGAATTATTTTACTTTTAGGTACCCAGATCTTCTTGGGTCCTTTAGGGTTAGTTGTTCTGAAGGTTTGTCTAAACTTCTGTTTTTCAACATAAGGTTTATTCTGACTAGCCTTAGATTTAAACACATGAATTTTCTTTTCAGAACGTGTTTGTTCAATATCATTCAAGTGACCAAATTTAAAGTGGGAATATAAAGGAGTCGTTTTGATGATAATTTTATCAACAGGTTTTGGATTTAAATCCTTTCCAGAGGAAGATTCATATCCAATTCCTTTTCTGTTATTTCTGCTAACTCCATAGATCATAGAAGCCATTTTGCTTCTGTCTATGCTTTTAGCAAGAAACTTCTGAAAGCTATAATCATATTTTTCCAAAATACTTTTACATTCAGATTCAGTTTCAGAATCAAAGTTTTGTTGAGCTAATTCAGAATCATTTTTCAATTTTAAGTTCTTTTCATTTAGCTCAGCTACTTCTGATTTGAGAATATTATTCTCAGATACAAGATTGCTTTGACGCTTCTTGTATTTTAGCTTAATATTGTTATAGCTCTTCAGAACTTCTGATAACACTTTGATAAGTTCTTCTTTAGTGAGTTTAGCCATTACCTCTTCAGCGTCAGAGTCAGATTCAGAGTCAGATTCAGATCCTGAAGTTCCTTCCTCCTGATCTTCTATGTCTGCCATCAGGGCTACATTGGCACATTCCTCTTCTAACTCAGATTCAGATTCAGATGTATTTGAATCATCCCAGGTGGCCATTAGAACCTTTTTCTTCTTATCAGATTTTCTTTTAGGCTTGTCTTTCAGCACCTTTGGACATTCATTTTTGTAATGTCCAAGTTCTTTACATTCATAACAGACAACCTCCTTTTTGCCAGATCTTCTGTGTCCAGAAGATTCTTTTCTTTGGTCAGGCTTCCTGAAGTTTCTGAACTTCTTTCCTTTATGCTTCCAGAGTTTGTTTATTCTTCTAGACAGCATGGATAGTTCATCTTCATCTTCAGATGAGGATTCTTCAGAGCTTTCCTCTATTACCTGCAATGCTTTAGCAGATTTATTAGATTTTAAAGCAACAAATTTACCTTTCTTTTGAGGTTCATCTTCCTCAAGTTCAATTTCATGACTTCTTAGTGAACTGATTAGTTCCTCCAAGGAGATCTTGTTCAGATCTTTAGCCATTTTCAGCGCAGTCACCATAGGTCTCCATCTGGTAGGTAAGCTTCTGATGATCTTTTTCACATGATCAGCAGTAGAGTATCCTTTTATCCAGAACCTTTAGTCCAGCTGTAAGTATTTAAAATCTGGAGAACATAGCTTCAACAGATTCAGAGTCTTCCATCTTGAAGGCTTCATACTTCTGGATTAGAGTCAGAGCCTTTGTTTCCTTGACTTGAGAGTTTCCCTCATGAGTCATCTTTAAGGATTCAAACATGTCAAATGCAGTTTCCCTATTTGTAATTTTTTCATACTCAGTGTGAGATATTGCATTTAACAATATTGTTCTGGCCTTGTGGTGATTTCTAAATTCTTTCTTCTGAGCATCTGTCATGGATTTTCTGTCTACTTTCTTGCCATTCCCATCAGTGGGATGAACATATCCATCTATGACCAGATCCCATAAATCGGCATCATATCCAAGGAAAAAACTTTCAATCCTATCTTTCCAATAATCAAATTTCTCCCCATCAAACATAGGGGGTTTAGTGTTGATTCTATCCCTTTCTTCATATTTGTTGTTAACGTTAGACATAGTATTATCAGCCATAGTAACAACCAAATATATATCAAAGTTTTTTTCACTGGATCTTTACCGTCAATGTGAAGTGGTAGCACACACAGAACCGGAGCTCTGATGCCAACTGAAGGTGAGAAAATACTTAGAAGGGGGGTTGAATAAGTATGAAGAAAAAAACTTAGATATAAAAACTCAAGTATTTTTATCCTGGTTCGTTGAACTCAACTACTCCAGTCCACCCTTTCTAGAGTGATTTGCCTTTCTCAATCAAGGACTTAATCCATTATTTAATCAACTGATTACAATAGTAAGCACTAAGAACAACTGTTCAAAGTCTTCTCAAGAACTACTGATCCTAACTGGATCTTCTTAAGGTTTTCTTACAATCAAATGTAATAACAAATACAAGTGTTTAAATTGCTTCTAATAAAGCTTTATCACAACTGTGATTTTTCACTTAATATTAAGAACAAAGAAATTAATTCTAGAAAGAATGTGAATAGTATGAGAGCTTTGAATATTGATTTCTTTTCAGGTAAAACGTCAACTGAAGAAGATGGGTGAAGACTTGCTTTTATAGGCAGCTTGATCCAAAATAACTTCACGTTGAGAAGAGTGTCCCAAAAGGTCTGAGCCTTTTTGTCTTCACATCAAGTGACCTTTCCTAGAAGAAGGAAGCACAGAGAAATCCTTTTTGTCTGTGTTCTTGTGTCTAGCATAAATAAGGAAAGAGTCGTTTGGATTATTCCAACAGACATAATCTTTGAATTCTTCTTCTTCAAATTTCAGCAAGATTCATCAGAGTCTAATTTGATTAGAGCCTTCTGATGTTGATCAGAGTTTTGCTGAATCAGAGTCTTTGCAGCAGGTGTGCTTTTAGCGTGTATAAGTTCAGAGCATATTTGAGTCAGATTCTCAGTACTGGCAGCTTTAGTACTTTCAGAATCTTCTGTAGTAACTATGCTTTGAAAACTCTTCATACAGAATTCTTCTTTGGTTCAGATGCTTCTGACTTGCTTCAGATTCTTCTGGAGCTTCTGCTTCAGATCCTTCTGGAGCTTCTGCTTCAGATCCTTCTGGAGCTTCTGCTTCAGATCCTTCTGGAGCTTCTGCTCAGGATCTTCTGATGGCAGCATTCAGAATCTTCTAAGGATGCATCTGACGCTTCAGAGCCTAGCATATTTCTTATGTTCAATTCTGATTTGCTTCTGGAGTGATAATTACTTTAATATCTGCAGCAAACACTCTCAAGCAAATTTTAGAGTATATAATTCTTAATTACAAAATTTCATAATAGTTATCATCAAAACATAGAGATATTATTAAGAACCAATCTGTGTTCTAACAGGATTGTGTGCCCGTGTGGGGTGTGAGCAATCCTGAAACATCATGTGCACATGTGGGGTGTGAGTGATGGGTGAACATCGTAGGCCCGACGGGGAGTTACTTTGGTAACAAGCAATGGTTCCATTTTGGTTCTTCAATTGAACCTGCTAAACGAGTCGGTACCGCATTTGCATCTGCATAGAGTCGTGAGTCGGTCTCTATGAGTTGCATTACCATCTTTATATGATGTTTGGGTGAATTGAACATAATTGTAAATGTTTAAGTGAAATGCTATGAATTGTGAAGCATGAATTGGTGAATATGATTGATTATGTACGTGTACATTGTGATGTATCGTGACAAGTTGTGGTGAGAAATGTGAATTGCGTGTATATTGTAATTGTGTTTTATGATACACATAATTTTATGCATTGTTTGTTATGATAATGTTTCTCACCCTTCTGCTGTTTTATAATGCTCTATAAGGCATTGCAGAGTAGGATGCTGGAGGTCTTTTATGAAGCGAGTCTTCATTTCTTTTGGTCAGATGGATCTGATATGTAACACTGGGTAGTTAGGAATTGTTTTAATTCTTTTGTGATACATCTGTGTATGTATCTGCTGCTGAATGTTTTGTAAACTTAACTGATGAATTGAATTAGTCTGAATGTTGTATATGATGCTTATGTTAATGAAATGATTTCAATGTTTAGATGTTTCCGCTTTATTCTAAATATTGATATGTGGGTTTTAAGCGCTATGCTTTGTTTTTAGTTGAGATTTACCCCTTTTGTTACATATCTTTATGAGCAGGTATTATTTATGTTTCGTTTCATGGATAATGTGACGCGCCTCTTTTATACCATGTTATAATTATACTCTGATGGAATTTTATTAAGGGCCTAAATGATTTAATTGTTTATTTTGGGGGTATAGAAAGGGGGTGTTACACGAAGGATATGGCGAACCTGACAGTCCGAAATTCTATTTTCGACCGTTACATGACTTCCGGGTGTCCGATTTCGATTCTGTAAAAAGCTGCGATCTCGTAATTCGAAGTACAACAACAATTTCACACTTAGAAGGCCATTCAACACATCTTCAACTCTTGAAATATTTGAAGGCCTAATTATACCAATATTGAATTCCACATCTTACTTTCTTTAATAATCATCAGAAGTCACTATCCACCTTTAATATACTCGACCTCACACTCTATTGCCTTAGGACACACACCAGACACAAGTCTCAACACTACTCAATCAGTTTAATTCCTTGACCATCCAAACAGACATATAATATGGAGCTCTCAATCTCGGACTAGTTTCCGTAACTAAGTCGATCACAACTCCACTTCACGTCCTGACTGTATATCACTATCTTGTCAGGATAACTTCCAGAATCCCACAATTAATCGGCAACCCGCCAACTTCCCCACTTTCATTAACACTCAAAATTCCTATCAAAATTAAACATCTCAACATTGTCCTGCGCCGACTCATCAAAACAATTCTTAAGCACTTAGCTTAACTCAAGACAATTCACCGCTCACGCCATCTAAGCTTGCAAGACACATCTATCCCATCCCACATGACCCCGTCTACTATCAACAAGGGATTAAGGGTGATCAGTTCCTCAATTTGTCAATAGACAGCCGAAAATCATGATGGGGTATAAACCATCTTTAACAAACTATAAGAGCGTTCAACCACACACTGAGCTACAACTCCACACTTTCAGCATCCTGGAAAAGCACAAGCTTCTCCCCTACTGGAATCATTCCCACTTCTGCAGACAAAGGTTAGACAACAAACATGTACCGACAGTGTTTTCACACACATGTCGCATATAAGGGAACAACCAACATTATACAACTTGGTCGGACGGACCGACCTACTCTGATACCACTAATATAACACCCTTTTTCTACCCCAAAATTATCAAGGCAAAATAACACATAAATCAGAGTGAATAAATAAATCTCATTAAAAAGCCACAAAAGGGCGTACATTTCTCAAAGTCAACAAAATTGGTCAATACTCTGTAACGACGGGTTTTCCTCAAAGTACATCAAACAACATAAAACAGCGGAACTCAAAGCATAAATCAAGGTTTCTCCTCAACAGAGAACATCAGTAAAATAACCCAATGATATAAAATCAACTCAAAGAACCCAACCCGGTGTTACATATCAGAGCAAGACCCTCTAACTTAACCATAAAGGCTAACGACTCTAAAACTTCAAAATACTCCTCGATGGCGTCCACGGCTAAACTTGCTCATCTGCACGTTACCCACGTGGAGGTAACATTCAAACAGGCAGGTTGAATAAAACAATTCATAATAATCAATGTATAATAATTAATGCATAAACGGCATATTACTCATAATTACATTCAACACATCGATATCCTTCAAATATGCCTCAAAGGCCATAACGTCATAATTCATACAAAAAGACTCATAGATGCAATGCGACACAACTCAATGCATGTGGTATCAATCATCACAGTGCAATGGACACGGGACCATCAACCCTCCATAGATCCCCATCAATAGGATCAGAGCACATCAAAATACTTCACATCCGCACGGTGGGATTGAAGCCAAAGTAATCGAGGTCCTGAACTGAAGTCCGGATGCACATGAATGCATGATGCACACTTCACAAATCATCCTCATAATAACATCATAGGTGCATCATCATTCATCATAATTCATCATATTACTCATCATACAACATATCATCATAATTCATCATATTACTCATCATACAACATATCATCATAATTCATCATATTAATCATCATACAATATATCATCATAATTCATCATATTAATTAATCTCACACATCATGTCATCATATAATCACGTATAAATCACATATTAGCTCATAGTCATATTATCCCATATTATCCCATATTAATTCATAATACTACCCCCATATCATCTCATATTAATTTATCAAATTATACTTATGGTAACCCTCACACTATCGCCTATCAATCACATAAACTTCACAGTTCTACTCATGTTAATTCGTCATATCATCACATGGTATTCACATATTAATTCCTAATATCATCTCACATTGCCACATATTAATTCATCATAATTACACTCACGGTAATTCTCATACTATCACTTATTACTCACGCAACCTCACTGTCATACTTATAGTAACTCATCACAAGACTCCCAGAATCAAACATCACGGCATCGCTGCACAACGATCAATTTCGTGAACTATGCTATGTTCGCTGGCTTGCTTGCTAGGCGAGTTGGTAGCGAGCCTTTGCTGGCTTGCTCGCTATGCAAGCCTGTAGCGAACCTTCGCTGGCTTGCTCACTAGGGGAACAGAGCGATGACAGCAAAACCTGCTACGCACCAGAGCTGATTTCTACCCAAAACTCATACGATTCACATACACCATGCCCCCAAAACATCATTAAAACATCCCCAATGTCATACGGCGATAACGGCACCAAATCTATGGTTTATTAGGCCAATCTGGCAACATTTGCACTGCCTAGATCACTATTCCCTGCAATTGCTCTGAGTGCATCAGAGATACTCACATTTGAATATTCCTATTCCTACAGGGTCAAACATATCACAATCCAAGGTTTTGGCCACGAAGGCCTAAGGTTTCCTTTCTCATGTTACACATCAAACAGTCCGATAAGGTTTCCTAAATTCATGTCAATATTCAAGGATACATGCCATCAATCATAACCTCAAAGTCTATTCATCAGTTTCTCTAATCCTCCCAATTCAACCCAACATACCCTAAATCATAAACCCCATTATAAACACACCGAAAGGCATATATAGAAAATCATGAAATGCGATACTCCCCATACCTTAGCCGATTCAAAGCTTTCACGGTTAACTCCGGCAACCTTCCGAAGCTTTTGCCTCCACTGATCCCTCCTCAGAGCTCTGGCCTCCATTCTTTTCACGGTTAACAAAATGAATCCTAAACCTTCAGAATTCTATTTTGTCAAACTTAGACTTAGGCCACACAATTGGGATTTTCCCATAACACCCTTACTAACTCTTCATAATGCCCAATTTACCCTTATTTCACTTATATTCATTTTAATCAATAATAATACTAATATTCTCATATAGTATACTATTAATTAAATAAATAGTCCAAAAATGCACATTTTTTCAATAATCCACAAAACCACTGAAAACCACCCAAAATACGAATATTCTCAATTAAATAATTAATTAAAATATTCCATTTAAATTTGGGGTGTTACACAAGCAACAACTTTATCACAACAAATATGCCAAAGTTTCAGCAGCCCCAAATTTACAGCAACAATTTTCGGAAAAATACCCACACAAATCGCAACAACTATAACAATCATCAGTCAAGCAAACCATCAAAATAACGCATGAATGATCCAACGGTTCAAGCAACAAGTCAAACCACAAAGTCTGGAAAATAGCCTCCAAATCCGTCGTAAAACAAAATCATAACAAAGTGAATCCAAGCCCATAATCCTCATGATATAAAGAATCCATGCAACAACAAGTGGGGCGAATTTTGGATCCGAGAAGAAGGGGGAATTCAGAGAATCTTGAAGATTCATCATCCTCATCCGCAGAAAGAAGGTTCAGGAAGAAGAAGAAAGAAGTTTTTGCGGCGGCCGGAAAAAGGGGGGGAATATTAAACTGTCATCACAGAAGAACATAAACCAAGATCGAAAATCAAAAGGAGGATTAGAGACGTTCTTCATCCAAGAGCCACCCGCCTCAGTTCCGTCATCATTGGCCACACAACCGGAGCAAGTCAAGAAAACCGCTTTGAACCCACAACAAATGGGTGAGCAGTTTTGACAGTGACCGTGTTAGTTTGCGTTTTTTTCGGGGTGCAAGAACCAGTGAAGAAAGAAGAATACATGCAAGCGAAAGATGAAGAGAAAAGCTTCGAAGTGCTTCAATGGTCGCCGCCATGCTGCATGAGGAAGAAGAAAGGGGAAACAAAACCCTAAAAAGTTCCACCAAGATCTCTTAACCTCACCCTTTAATATTCTGATTGTTCATTTGGTTTATTTATTGTATGGTTTATTTCTCCATGTATTAGTTAAGGAGCAGGCTGCAAATTAACATAAAACTTAACGTTAGTTTACATAATCAAAACCAGTATTAAAACTTAATTAAAAATCTTTTTTTAAAGCTTAAGTTTCAGAGTTTGGTTTAAAACTACTTTAGAACTTGATTTTTAGAATTTAATTCAAAACCTTTTTTGAAAAAAATCTAATTTAAGATTCAATATAAAGTTATAATTTAAAATTAATATAATTTGGTTGTTATCATTGCATTTTTCTTTTTTAATTAAAATTTCCAAAGTGTTTTTAAAAATTGAAACTCTTTTAGAACTTTATTAGTTTTTTGTTCTAACGTGTAAAAAAAAAACCAAAAATACTAACCTTCTTTTTAACTTAAATTTCGTTTTAGATAAATTAATATTAAAAATTTTAATTACAAACATTTTCTAAAAAACATTTTAAAATCCATTAATTTTTAAAATTCATTCTTAAAAATAAGAAATCCTTTATTGAAACCGTCTAACATTTCGCTTTTTAGTTTCAAGTTGAACCTCGCAGTTTATTTCGTCTAACTTTTTATGTCGACTTTCGTTCTTCTCATGTTGTACAGTTTACTAATCTCGTATTTCCCGTATTTCGTTGTAACTTTATGCGAGGACATCGTCGCTTTTATTCCGTGTTTATTTTGCAATTTTCATCATTGTAACTTATGCGAGTATATCGTCGATGTGTCGTGCCTTTACTGTTTTCGCACTTTCTCGTATTTCCTTATTTACCGCTATTTTATTTTATTTTTGCACCATTTACCATCAAACCTTCCGAAGGATTAGGTCTAACAATTTGATCGCCGAGTCAATAGCCTTAACCTTTGAATGTTTCAAAACCCTAATTTGCCTATGCGTCCTGCCGTGGATGAAAATGCCATTTACCCAAGCATTAGGTCAAGGAGTCGCCGCACTCCATTTTAGGGTTTCCCGTCGTGGAACATTTAGTTAACCCTAATTTCAATTCAAACTATTTCAACATAGAAATAGGATTCGCCGCACTCCACGTAAGCGTTTCCCTATGAACGCTTATTCCCCACCGAAACCTTGACCACTGTCAAGAAGTTTCTAACCTCCCTTTCGAGGGGAACTACGATTACTATGATTCCATTCCCTATCCAGGATACGTAGGCACAAGATGTGAATCTTGTCGAGTAAACTTAGGACTAACCCTTAGGTCTTTGTTTCACCTTTTAACCCTTAGCGTATACCCTAAAGCAAATAATAAAGCAAATAGTAAACTTTAAACAAAAGGTTCCTGTAGAGTACTACAGAAGTTTAGGGTGTTAGTACCTTCCCTAGGCTTAACCAACCCCTTACCTAGATCTCTCCCCGCATTGTGTTTACGATGCAAAATTAGGTATTTCCTTTCTTTGACCTTTCCTTCGGATAAATCAAAGACCGGTTGTAAACTAAAGATTGTGATTCAAATTAATTAATAATTTGATATTATATTCTCACCGCAACACCCATCTTTGAAGCATCACAAGACACAACAAAAGGCTCACTTGGATTCGGCAAATTCAAAACTAGAGCAAACATCAACTTCTTTTTGAGTTCTTCGAAACACTCTTCATAAAGCACATCCCAAACATAAGCTTGAACTTTTCAAGTCAACTGAGTCAAAGGCAATGCTAAATTTGATAAACCTTCAATGAACTTCCTATAGTAACCAGCCAACCCAAGAAAACTTCTAATCTCAATGATAAACTTCGGAGTCTTCCATTGCAACACAACATCTATCTTCGACGGATCCACAACTATACCACCACTAGAAATCACATTCCCTAAGCAACATACTTCATGCAACCAGAATTCGCACTTAGACAACTTCGCGTACAATTTCTTCTCTTCCAAAGTCTACAATACAACTCTCAGATGTTCCAGATGCTCTTCATCAAATTTCGAATATATCAAGATGTCATCGATGAACACAACCACAAACTGATCTAAGTTTGGATGGAATATTATATTCATGTACTCCATGAACAATCCAGGCTCATTAGGCATACCAAACGACATTACTAAATATTCATAATAACCATACCTTATTCTGAAAGTAGCCTTCAAAATATCTTCCGGCTTCACATGAATCCGATGGTAACCTGAACACAGGTCGATCTTGCTAAACACATAAGCACCCACCAACTAATCCATCAAATCTATAATCCTAGGAAGTGGATACTTTTTCTTGATCATCACTTTATTCAGCTGTCGATAGTCAACACATAACCTCATACTACCATCTTTCTTCTTGACTAGCAACATCGGTGCACCCCGCGACGAAACACTTGGATGAACAAATGTCTTCTCAATTAGATCCTCTAATTGCTTCTTTATTTCACTCAACTCTGAAGCAGACATTCAATAAGGATCCATCGATACAGGACTAGTACCATGTACTAAGTCTATAGTAAACTCAACTTCGCGCTCTAGCGAAAAATCGCTGATATCATCAAGAAAAACTTATAGAAAATCACACACCACATGTAGCTCGTTAATCACAACTTTTCTTTCTGCCTTCATAGAAGTTAATATCATAAACATTCCAACCTTATCCTTCATGAACTCATCCACTGGCTTAGTAGACACAAATAACTCGTCACTTGCATCTAACTCTAGAAATGACACTAACTTGTCCAACAATCTGCACTCTTGAAATCGGCGACACTCTAAACTAATCCTCCACAACATCTGTCATCGCATGCTCACCTTCAATTAGGGTATCATTACGATGATATCAATCTTATTTCAATTAAATAAAATAGTATAACTTAGACATTTAGTCTCAACTTCAAAATTATATAAACTGCTATCAAAGTATTGAGTTATCATGTTCAGCTCTCAACAACTTCAACATAAATCGAATAAAGAAATTAAGCTCCAACAAATCATAATAAACAAACAAACATTCCCAACCCCGATGTTATATGATCAGAGCAATACTTCCAAATAACAATGAAACTAAACGAAGTAACTCCAGGAGCTAACTTCAACTTACAGTGGCAAACACTACTCCTAAGTACCTGTAAGGTGTCCATGGTGGACAACATGAAGAAAAGGGGGTGAGAAACAACATACCAATATAAATAATGTAAGGAATGCTAAGGTAGAAAGCATACAACAAACACACATTCAATTACACATGAAAAAACCACATAGTCTCACACCCTTCACAATAACATGTACATATTCATAACCAATAAACACCATCAGGAACAATCAAGTACATCAGTAATCATGTATGCAAATGTACTCCACAACTAACTCATTATGCATGTGGTACCATTCATGAACACTCAAGTTTATCTCGCTCCCAATCCCCACCATAGGACCAGAGCACACAAAATTGTTACCATCGCCATAGGTAACACTTCACCGATCCCCACCTGGAATCGGCTACTCGCTTCTGATCCCCATCATAAGACCATAGCACACCAAAACTATACCGAAGTCCATACACCGTGATGTAAGACTCTCAACAACATGCATTTTCACTAAAATATTCACCAAAAAAATCACAATGCACATTTCACCACTTATGCATAACATCATTCATCATATGTAACAATTAATCAATGTTACAACATCAATAAACAACAACAAACAGCAAGAATTAAACAAATGTAACTTTGTAAGCATTTGTTCATGTTACTTCACCAAAACAACAACACATCATCGCATAAGCATAACGATTCGGTAATTAATCATACATGTCATCACAAACATCCCTACAGTAGGTAAATGACTACAAATCAAACATTTCATCAAGCACTCCCATTTGATAGCTCTGTGTGTTAACTTTCTAATGCTTCAAACAGTGTCTCATTCGGACTTACAGAATGAAAGATACAATTAAAATCGTTAGACAACGCAACAAAGACAAAACATAATTTTTCCCTATTTGGCCTATGACAATTGATTGTCATAGGGTGACAATCAATTGTCAGCAAACACATTTTGCTACATACTTCACAAAAAACCATTTCTCTGGGCTAGGCAATCGATTGTAGCAATGGTGCAATCGATTGCACTGTTTATTTTTTTTTCAAAATTTCAACTGGTGTAATCGATTGTCATCTAGTGACAATCAATTATCGTTGTAGTGTTATCCAAAAATTCCAGTTTTCATCATACGATCTTCATCCCTTTCATCCCTAAAAGTACATACATGTCACCAACTAATTTTTTCTCAAATCCATTGATTCAAAAATGAATTTAACAGTGATTCATGTTAGCATAATCATTAACATATACAACACTTATTTCTTCACAATCCATAGCAATTTCATCAATTATTTTAACAGCAAATTCATCATCAATCATGAATAAGACTCAAGCTTTCACATCTTCACCAATGACAGAACCTCATACATTCATGATCATTCAAACATCGAGTCAATCATAACAACATATGCAAACACAAGATCAACCAACCAATTTCCAAAATTTTATTAATATAACAAATCATCAAAAGAAAACCTAAAATCCTAATGAGATTAAGGACTTCACATCTCTACCCCATCATGCAATACACCTTGATTGAATTTCCTTTCTCCCCATTTACCTTAGACTTCCATCAATGATGATGACTCAAGCAACTTCTATGACTTCCCTTTTCAAAACCTCAACTTTTGCTCTTCTCCCTTTTTTTTCAACTTTTGTTTTCACGTACGGCAAACTCTCTCAATTCATTTATCCCTCTATTTATAAAAATAAGTTAATTCCTTCTATTTAGTCTTTTTCCTCTTTACCCTCAAATTACTCTCTAAATTCTCTCATTACCCCTTATTTCTCTACCAACTCTTATTTTTCTCTAATTTCTTAGTTTATTTATAATATAACAATTAAAATTATGATTATTCTAATAACTATCACATTTATTCTATTTTCTCACCATCCCCTACTAATTCCACTACACTCCATCAATACATAAGATCATATTATTTATTTAAATGCACACTATCATCAAACAATTGAATAAAATAAATTCCAATAATTCAATTAAATAATTTAATTAAATTTTAGAGTGTTATATTTATGCGCTTAAAATTCAACCGAACAAGCGAAAACCCACCCTACCGTACCTTTAAATTAATTTGTTGTTATTAACGTACCAGTTCTTTTTAAAAGGATAACAATAATTTTATTTAGTTAAAAACCCAATACTATTTCTTACGTCTTATCTCATGGGTAAGACCTTTTATAGAAATAACAATACAACAGTAGTAAATATATTATAAAATTTGAGCTTTATTTTGAATTTAATTTGTATGCAGTTAAAATGTATACTTTTTTAACACATATTTCCAAACAATTTTTTAATCGTTTATATTAAATAAAAGTATTTGATGGTTATAATTAATTGGATATATGTGTAAACTTATTTTCATAATTAATGCTTACAATTTATTTTTACTCAATTAATGCATACAAATTAAAATGCATTACTTGTTATCACGTGGCATTTCAAAGGCTTCCTTCAGCATGGTTCTTGTTCCTTCTTGGTTTAAGAACTCTTTAAGAAATTCAGAGAAGTGGTAATTTCTATATTTGGGAGGATGTTCTTCATCAATTAGTTCCTGAATTGGACCAATTATCATGTTTGGATTTGGCCCAAAAAACATCGCCATCGACAATCGTTGATTCAAATTGTTGGTAACAGCCCTATGTAGTACACTTTTGTATCTTCCATTACTTAAAACCTACATAATAAGTTAGAAATTATACATGCCACACTTTAAATTATTTTCAAGTAATATCTCAAATATGTATAAGAAATTACATTATTTAAATAGGAGAGAACTTGAAAAAGTAGGGAAAGAATAACTGAAAATAATTGAAGAATTTATGGTGGAAAGAATTTTAGATGTTTAATTTTATTCATATTTAAAAATCTATCTAATTTGAAGGAATTCAAAAAAAAAATTGAATAAAGACCAATATATTAAAAGGAAAAGTGATAAAAAAAAGAAATAAGTTAGCCTTGAAATTACGAGAATCTAAAGAAAAATATACCTAATCTATTCTTTATAAAATCCTTCTTAATTCTCGAAAGAATAGAAATAAAAATAGAGGTGATATTGATGTCGAACACAAAATTCGTCAAAAAAACGACACAAGAATTACCTTCGCAATAAATGTGAGAAGGGAATTGAAAAACTTACATAAAATTTTCAATTTTATTTTATGTTACTTTAATATTTTAAAATATATTGATATTAATGATACACATTCTCATTTATCATTTTATATAAAACAATTTTTAAAAAATAGTACTCTTCTTCCTAAATTCTTCATTTCTATTCCCTCCTAATTCACAAATAGAACTAAAAGAGAGGATATGTCAGACAAAAATAAAGATTAAGAATGGAGGCGAGATACTAAAACCCAACAATAAACCACAAACAAAAAGATTAAAAGAATTGGTTTAAATTCTTAGACTTTCTTTACAAATTAGGGGGATAAAAATGACGGAACTGAGGAAAAAAAAGTTGAAGGGAATATAAAAAAATTTATATTTTTTAAAATTAAATTTTGTATAAAATAAAGTGTAAGTGTTTATCATTAATATATTCTAAAACTTTAAAATTATAAAAACATAAATTATATTTGAATAACTGAGCTCACTAATACTCTCCAAACCCCTCCTCTAATACAACTTTTTACTTCCTCAAAACTAAATTAGAGAAATTTTACATTATATATAAAAATAATCTTTTAAAAAACAATTGGCACTTAAATCTCTCAAATATTTCCTATTCATTCTTTCATTTTCCAAAACTCACAAATAAGGTCTAAGCATTTTTTTAGATTTTAAGATGGGAGAGAGGTGGCGAGAAAAAGTAAGATAAAGTGTAAGAAATTAATTTTTTTGAAAAAATATCCCAACATATAATAATCCAATCATTTTAAAGTTAAAATCTATCATCCTATCCTATGCGTTTTGATCGTGGAGATAATAACTAATAACAAATGTGATAAGAAACAAGATAACAATGATGCATCCTAATCCTAATACTACAAATGAAAAGCAAAATGCATTTTAAAGGAGAATAATTTCAAATATTAGTGTGATAGCATTTGAATGCTTTCATTAACAAAAGAAGCAGGAAAAAATAATAATGAATATAAAATCAGAACAACATCATTAAACAGATTAAAAGTTGCTCAATTTTATTTATAATTTATGACAAAAATAATTATGTTTTTTCTTTCATGGGACAGAGGCAATATAAGATTTTAATATTATATTTGATTTTATTTAATAGCATTATCTCTTTTTTCAATAACATTTTCTTTTCTGTATGTTAGATTCTACCTTACTTCAAAGATCTGTCACACCACAAATTCTGATTGTCACCGCTCTAATTTAGGTCATCGCAAATGTGATACCGTTGTTGTCTGTCACAGATTCAACGCCGATTTTTGTCAATTTTAAATATATATTTTCTTACTTTTTATCACTTGTGGTTTTATGCATTCTTCTCCAAATCTTCAGTTTGACTTTAAATTGATGGTGATGTCAATATACCCATCAACCACTTTGATGTTCTCTCCAATATTGAAATCATTATTTAACAACATTGATCAAGTTCAAGTCACACTTGAAACTTCATCTTTCCATTTGCATCCACTTGCACTCATCCATTTTTTCACAAGTATGGTTTTTCAACCATCTTTGACTCTTTTTTCTTTTGAATGACTCCCTAAAGGTCTTTTTTTCTGAGTTTTATATCTTTCATCCACGTTCAAAGCATATAAATCAAGGTCAACATAGTTGAATCCTTGGGATGGTGGAATCTTCATCCTTGCCTTATTACGAGTCAAATGATAATCATAAGTCATTGTAAAATTTCCACCTTCATCTCTATTTCTTAAATTTTCCTTCCCATACAGGCCTAATAAAAGTAATACATATGCTTATGATAAACTTTGATCCACCAAGTTTCACTTCCCAAAGAATATAACCATTCATTTGTTATTGAAAACCATTAAAAACACACTTCATAACCTTACAATCAAGTTCAACTATGTTTATTTACGCAAACAATAAAACCTTGCAGATCTTTAATTTAGAGTAGTCGAAAAGTTTTCTCCTCTTAAACTCTATAGGTGTTTGGAAGTTTATTCCTGTGAATGGATATTTGTCAGCCAGGTAAGATATTTTAGCATTAATGTTATCCTATAATTGTTTTCGCAACTCAGTGTTTAGTACCATGCTTGACGTCATCAAATGTGTTTTTATCTCTTGTCTCCTGCAAAACTCATTAAAGTGCTATAAAAGAACCTTCAAGCATTTGTCATAAAAGTCTTCACTAGCTAATGATGAATGACTAATAACATTGGAACCATCTAAAATATATAACCTACATATTTAGACCCTTTAGACATTATCACTCCACCGTGTGAATTCTTTTATACCTCATGTTCAACTTTAGTATAGTATCCTAGATCATCAAACATGTTTATGGACAACAAATTTCGCTTAAGCTCGAGAACATACCTCACATTGCGTAAAAGGAACTCATAGTCATCAAACATTTTATGTATGATTGTACCAACACCATAAACCTTCCTAGCCATATACGTATCAAGTCAAACGACTCCGCCATCTTCTAGCTTCAAAGTCTCTAAGTAGTATTTCCTTTTACACATGTGATAAGAGCATTTTGATTCCATAACCTAAGTTTTTTCACTCTTCAAACTCGAAACCACAAGTGCATAAGCATTCTCATGACTATTCTCATTTCAAGCATCTACAATTTAAATAGAATTTTCGTTGTCCTCCCTCTTGGGACAATCTTTCTCAAAGTGGCCTATTATTTTGACAAATAAAAATTTTTTAACCCTGGATTATAAAATATCTTAGTTTTAGACATCCCTTTACGCTCACTTTCTCTTCTTGGGACACTCAATCCATCACCACTTATGCCAATCTTCAAATCTTTCACCTTTGAGAATTCCTTGAATCTCACAAGCACTTGGACTTCATCCAAAATAATATTATCTTACTTAATATAAAGAAGGTAAACCTTGAAGTTCTCAAAGGATATAGGTAATCATCTTGTGTATTATTTTCAACTGCTCAACTATATGATTTGTTCTCTACTATTTGGAATATGTAGAGTTGTTACTTATAACACAACATGTGACACAAATACTTGGTCATATACAATAATTCAATATTTTCCCACATCAAAGCTGCAACCCTATCCCTGGAAAGTTTTCTTAGAAATTTATCCCCAAGGAAAAAGATAATGTCATTCCTAGCATTATCCGCCATTTATGTATTCTTTGCTTGTGTTAGTTGTGCAGACATTGATGCTCACTTTTCAATACTTCAGTTGAGTTAAGATTGTTTGAACAAAATTGTTTTGGCCCATATCCCTTAGGTTTTGATGATAACACAATATTTAAAGAACACCTGAGTATACTAATTTTTGTTCAAGTATGCAGGATCATATACTAAAATTTCATATAACTATGTATTGGTTCTAACTATGAATATTCAAAAGAAGCTTAAAGACCAAAATTTGATGGATCAAAAGCTGAAGACCAGACTCAAAAGAAGTCAACTTCTGAAGAAGTCAACGTCTAAAGGAGTCTGCCTCTGAAGGTCAGACTTTGAAGAAGTCTAGTTTTGATGATGAGAATCTGAGTCAGTCAAAGCATAAGAACCAAGGTGACTCTGATAGCTCATTGTTGATCTATGAACCTACCTTGTCATGTGAAGACCTAAAGCTCTATTTTTTCATAGAGTCTGCTGGGATACAATTGCTAATTCATTTTGTAGCAAATGGTTTTCAAACTAGCCTTCAGTAACTTTGACTATTTTGTGATGGATCCCAACGACTCTTTTGAAATTTCTCAAAGGACTCTATTGTGTTGGATCTTCAACGACTTTTTTCCTTCTCTATTTAAGGAGATGGAGACTTGAAGAAAAATACACCAATTGAAACTTAAACAGAAGTTACTTTGTCAACATAAAAAGCACAAGCTAACTTAGGATTTTTTATCCTTTTATATCTTAGAAATCCCTAAGTCTTAATAGAGTCTACTTGCATTGTATTCTTTATACACCTCTGATTATATATCAATTGTACTTTTCCAAACAAACATGTATCTTCTAGGTAGATTGTTAGAAGTCTCTTACTAAGTATTTGAACATTTGAAGTCTTTTGCTTGTGTGCTTGAGCATTTGAAGTCTTTTGCTTGTGTGTTTGAGCATAGAAGTCTCTTGCTTATGTGCTTGAGCATTGGAAGTCTCTTGATTGTGTGCTTGAGTTAAGAAGTCTCTACTTTAGTGTTTGAGCATTGGAAGTCTCTTGCCTGTATGCATGAGTATATTGTAATCTTGTGTGATTATAGTGAAAATTTTTTGTAAGTACAAGCGAACTAGATTACTCCCAAGTTGTGAGAGGAAGCAGGATAACTATGTGTGTCATTCTTCTTTCTTGCACTCTATAACTTGTGTTTAGAATCTGAGCAAGAGTTCAAAAAGAAAGAAAAAATCAACACAATTCAACCCCCTTCTTGTGTTTTTATCACCTTCGAATATTACTTTCATACTTCTTGTGTTTTTATCACCTTCGAATATTACTTTCATTTTAACTTGTGTTTATCAATAGTTTTTAGAAGTGTTTTTGAATCTCCTTAAATATCTCTAAGGATCTCCCAAATTCTAAGAATTCCAAAAAAAATTCTATTCTCACTCTCTAACTAAGATCACCCCTTTCCGTTAGGGTCTGTTTGGTTCAAATGAGGGGGAGGGGAGATGATGGATTTTAATGGAGGGAAGGGAATGAGAGGGGAGGTAAGGAATTTTTTTTAATCAGATAAGTGTTTGGTTCAAAAGAGAGGAGGAGAAGAATTTTAATTAAAAATGTGTTTGGTTCAGGAGGGGAGGGGAGAGATTTTATTAATAATTTACATTTTTATCCTTATGATCTTATATAGGTGATATGGTATTCATATGTGAAAAATTCATGCATATTTTTTATGATAATAAAACATTTAATATTGAGTGACTAAAAAAGTATTTATTTACCACATAACATTAAAAAAAAAATTGAATACACTTGATTCAAATTATAACTCTCCAATATAAATTAAACTATACGCTGATAACAACGTTTAAATCGTGTTGAACCATCTAACAAAGCAAATACATAAAATAAATTATTATTAAATATTAATGGTTCAAAATGTTTAATAAAATAAATAAACAAAAAAAAGAATGATTTAAAATTTGATATATAAAAACATGATATGATACATAACAAAATTAGAATAAAAAACTAATGTAACTAAACATAATATTTTTAATTAAAAAACAAAATAAAAGTGCAATGATTATAATTTTTATAAAGTACAAAAATTCTAAAATAATTTGAATGTAGATAACAATTATAATAAAATGATGAGAACAATCAAAAAAATCACACAGAAGAAAGTAATAACACAAAAGAAAACGAATAATTTTGAAATACTAAAATTAAACCAAAAATATTTTAATAAATATAATAATTTTTTTAATATCCAAACTCATATTCTCTCCTTTCCCCTTCAAATCCCTCCAAATTAGAGGGAAGTAAAAAAATGTGTTTTGGAAGAATTTTGCTCTCTTCCTTTTCTCTCTTAAAATTTGAATCAAATATATTTAATTAAAAATCTCTTCTTCTTTCCCCTCCCATTGATCAACCCCAAATAGGGCTGGAAATGAGTCGAGTCGAGTCGAACTCACCTCAGCTCGGCTCGACTCGTTAAGAATTGTTCGAATTCGAGTTCGAGTTCGAGTTCGATACGAACTTTTTTTTAAGCTCAAACTCGACTCATTATAAGTTCACGAACAGTTCGGTTCAGCTCGTTAGGTTCATCTCATTAGGTTCAGCTCACATGGTTCACGAACTTAAAAACTATTTTTTAAAATATATATATTTTTTAGTATATTTGATATTTTAAATAAATATATATTTTTTAAATAAAATATTAAAATAAAATAAAAGTTATCATATTGAAATTTAACTTTATCTTTGAAATCTACTAATTCAAAACCTACACAACTTTCAAGAGATACATTTGAGAGTCTAATTCAAAAACTACTAAATTGAAGATTAAACTTGTCTAAGATTTGAAGTAAATATTTAAACTTAATCTTAAAGATAGTATAATTCTTTTCATATGTAATCGAGTTGACTCATGAATCTAACGAGTCGAACTATGTATAGTTCAAGTTCAGCTCATTTAGTTAACGAACTTAATTTTTCGCTCATACTCAACTCATTTGGTTCATGAACCTAGTTCAACGATTTAATTATCGAGTCGAATTCCGAACTATCTTCGAGTTGGTTTGGTTCATTGTCAGCCCTAACCCCAAACCAAAACACCCCAATAGTTTTCTCTTACTAACAAAATGATATCCTCAATCTTTAAAGGGTTAGATATCCAAATCGATACAAAAAACATGACCCATTACCGAACTCATATGCGAACCAAACTTATCTATCTTGAGATCCGAGAAACGGTCATACTGTTACCTATGCATGGATTTCAACCATCTATTCTCCAGAACATCACCGCCATTACCACCATCGCTTAGGCTTCAACTGTCGACGTTTCCCAAACGACTAGAGCCATCACGGTGCCTCGGTCACTCTCCTGAGATTTGGCGCCGATGTCGATTTGCCGCCGCCACCAACCGAACTACAATTCTCTTCGTTTCGCCGGTGATCAACGATATTGAGGATACACAAGTGAAAAGCCAAAATTTCATTTTTTTTAACATGCTTCATAACATTGATAGTAGTATAAGATAACCTAATTAACCAAGATATTAAGAGTGGAATTGTAGATAGAAAATGTCTTGGAAAAGCATACCAATGAATAAGACATACCTGAATTTGATCAGCTAGGTTGATAACAAAAGCATTGGGAATAAATGGTACAGAAATCCATTTCCCATCTTTGTTAACTTGAAGACCAGAAACTTCTGATTGCAAAAGTATTGTGAGAGCATTCAGATCAGTATGCTCAGTTAGACCCATGGTCAACTCTGGATCCGGACATGGTGGATAGAAATTTGCTTGTGCTCTTTGTCCAGACCGGCCACCTAACTTCTTCAACAAGCAATCCTCCTCTAAGCCAAGCCCTAATGATATCAAACCTAAAAGTCTGCTCCCCAATGAATCAATCTCCTCTACAAATTCACTAAATGCCTCTCTGAGAGAAAAAAAAGTGCAAAAATATAAAATAACTATATCTATAATAGCTTATGATCAGAACTTTAAAAAAAAAGGTTTGTGATTGCAATTTGAACCGTGACATCAAAGTTTTTGATATTTATGTAACAAAAATGCAAACACACTGGGGGTTGTGTTAGTTATAATCAATTGTGATTCTCTACAATATAAAAAGATCACGACGTGGTACACCTGTCATATTGGTAGCAGCAACTAGTTTTTTTTCTCTCAATAAAGCATGTGTATGTTATTTCTATAACAAAAGGTAAAGACATTATTTTCATATAAATTAAAATTGTTAGTAGATTAGCCAAATAAGTAAATCCAAACATATATAAATTTAGATGGTAGATTCAATTGGAAATTTTCTTACATGTATTGAGTTCTAATTTTTTCTGGTAGGAGAGAAATGATATCATCAATAGGATAGCATGAATGGGTAAAGCATTCACTCCAACACTTGACCTTTTCTCCACCTTCCACTTTAAGGTAATAATTGAACAATCTTACACTCTTGGTATGATCTGTTGAATAGAGACTATCTCTTTCCTCTGATGGCAGTTCAAAAAGGTCAGTAATTGCTTTCATCATTTTATTACAAACTTGTTCAGGAACACCATGGTTCACAACTTGAAAGAAACCAAACTCCTCACAAGCCTTTGAAATCTTGTGAATAACATCCAAGGATGAATGGTTGATGTCATGACAGTAACTCAAATCAATTATGGGGATAGAATCTAGAGATTGAACCTCTGAAAGGCTTGGCCTTTTGCTTTCTGGGAGGATGAAATTGTTGGGAGTTAGAGAAAGGGGAGAAGACTCATTGGCTACCTGGAAAGTCTTCATCTTGTTAGAAAAACTCAGATTTCAGTTCATTCAAGAAAAATGGGAAATATTATAGGCAAACTCTACAAATACAATCATAGGCCTTATCTCAATTATTTATAGATTTTTTATTAACAATATGCTCATGCTTACTAACTGGTTAATAATCAAAGAGAAGAAAACAAAACTAATTTATATATAATAGCATGTAGGCCAGCTCCAGCCTGCCAGAATTGACCAAAAGTAAAGGGAGAATTATTAGATTATTTATGCAACTAGTGTGTATAGGTAGAGAAAATCCAAACAACAAAGAGTATATGTGTATATCACAACATATATTACTTTATATCAAAGACGTGTCTAATATCCGACAATAACATAACACTTATACATATATTACTTATATTCAATAGTTTCATTTTTTCAAATTAATACTAATATCGACGTATCAATGTTAGTTTCGTGTCTGGGTTAGTAATTCATGGGTCTCAGCCGTTGATCCATTCATATCTGTAGTAGCTTTTCTAACTCCCAAATATTCTGCAACACTCTCAGAAACCACAGCAACATTATTCAACAATGAGGCTCCCCACACCAACCATCCTGTCTCTACTTGTCGATTTTGTGTTTCAGCCATGTTTCTCAGTCGCTCTTCGTCAATGATTTCAAGCCACCGCTTAGCCAGGAACTCCTTGATAGCCTCAGCTCCTTGATTTACAACCTCTATAGGTGGAACAACAATCGGATTCTGGTCCAGGTTCAATTTTGTTAGTTTACACAGCCTGCAAAACGCGCAAGGAAGAGCTCGGATCTGGTTATTGCTCATGTCTAGCTCCACCAAGTTACTCAAACCACCAACTGTTTCGGGAAGCTGCGTCATGTCGTTGAAATTACTACTGATGTTTAGATATTCAAGGTTTGCTAGTTTCCCAGTAGATTGAGGTAGGCCATGAAGCTCGTTGAAATGAACATCAAGATATCTCAGAGATTTCATTTCTCCAATGGATAGAGGAAGAAACCGAATCTTATTCAAATGGATCAAGAGCTTCTCAAGGTTAATGAGTCCGTAAGCAATATTGGTTGGCAGACAAATTAAGTTGTTAAAGCTTGCATCCAGTTCAACTAGTGACCTACAATTTCATCGAAGATACACTTAACAGAAGAAACAAAATAGGTGAAACAAATGTGCTAAAAATATTAAGTTTGATAAACAAACAGGAACCTGCAAAGAGAAATGGATTCAGGAAGAGCAGTTAGCTTGTTTCCTGACAGATTAAGGATTTTTAGATTGGTTAGCAATCCAATGCAGTCTGGTAGAGACTCTAAAAGGTTTGATGAAACATCAAGTTCTTCAAGCTTTTTTAGGCCTGCTATTGAATCTGGAATCACCTGTTTTGAGGTCATGAAATTATTCAAAACTACAATGAATAAAACTAGGCCTGCATTGAAGAATGACACTAAAACACATTAAAATAGAAAGATCGGTTGAACATAGAAGTGAATAATACCTTTAACTGATTATGAGACAAATTAAGAACAAGTAAACTCTTCATCTTCCCAAACGCCTCAGGAAAAATCCTCAACTTCATCCCAGAAAGATCAACTTTCTCAACAATCTCACCCTCTTCAACTTTCCTCAATATTCCAACAATTTTTTCATTCACTTCATCAACTCCTTTCACCGACTTCTCCACAAACAACTCATAAGCTTCCACCAACTTCTCCTCAGCAACCCTCAACTGCTTCACACACTCCTCGTGCATATCGTCTACTCTCAACAAAGCCTGATAAACTGCCACGTTGGCATCGGTTTCGGCGACTTTGGCACGTGAAGCAGCGATGGAAGAAGGATCAGGACGTGGACCGAGGGTGTTGAGAAAAGACAGAGTGTGTGTGATGTTGAGATTGGAAACGAGGTTGGTGAGTGAAGGTAAGAGTTTGGGGTTGTTGAAATGAGGGAAACGGGTTAATAGATTTTGATGAAGGTGTTGTGGAAGAGGTGGATATGTTTGAGGGTGTAGGTGGTTTAAGAGGTAGCAGAGAATAGGGAAATGGTTATGATCCATATTTGTGCATGAAAGAAATTAAAGGAAGAAGAAGAGTGAAGGTGTTGTTTTGTAAAATGGTTTCCAGTGGCAAACAGAAATGGCGTTTGGTTTGGTTGACAAATGACTAGCAATAGTGGTGGGAAAATTGAAATGGTCATAGGCTGCTTCTTGAAGTAGGTAAGGGAGTACTCGTCAACCCTCTCTGAAGACTAATTCTACAAATGAATAGCCTGTCAAATCTTGGCAGATGAAGGACGGAGAAAAGAACGTAGGAAAGTTGCATAATTCATAATTTTTTAAATATAAAATTGACTTTTTCTATTTATGCATTCAAAACTTATTTATTTTATTTTTAAATATAATAAATAATAAAAAATAAAAAATAAAATTTAATTAAAATAAAAAAAATCTTAAATTCAGAAGTTTTTAATACTGATCCTCTATTTTAAAAATCAGTTTTTTAATTCTAAACTTTATTTTTTCGAGATTATCATAGTTACTTGACTTTCTTCTATTTGATAGTTTCATTAATGAGTTATATAGATACAATACAAACATGTCATATTTAATGAATATTTTAATTTTAATTAAAAAATAATTTAATTTCAAATTATGATTTTAATAAAAAATTAAAATGGCTTTTAATGCAAATCCATAAACATGAACTTGAACTTATGGTGGCAAAACAAACCATCTTTCACCCGCCTTAAGCTCTTCGAGTGAAATTGAGTTTAAAATTTTAACTCGTTCCACCAAAGTGATTAATTGGCGAACAATGACCTTGCCTGTCTATTTTTTTTATTTTTTTATTTTTTATTAAATTAATAAATTTATATTCACAAATTAATCTTCAATCAATTAAAATAAATATTTTGAATTTTTGATAATTAGGATGCCGATTTTAAGGAGGCCTTGCTTAAGGCGGAGTGAGTTGAATGGGTATGCGGTGACAAAATCCAAACTCAATTCACTTTTTTTCCGGGTGTCCGAGTCAATCCGGCTGACCATGATCTGTTTTTCCATCTCAACTTAGAACCCTAGTTCCTCTTTTGGAACCAAACACGAAAACCAAATAATATAAGTTCTTATCCTAAATAATTATGCATTTGCTTCACAAATAATGGTTGATTTGTGATGCTATTTTGTGAATCTGCTTTATAATGGTTTGTCCTTTCAACTTATCGTGGTTTTACAAAAGGGTTTATCCCAATATTTGAATTATTGATTTGAAAATCAAAGGTTGAACCATTAAATAAGATTGTAGCAAAGTAATTCATATCCAAAAAAATAAGTAAGTGAAGAACTCTTTGTAAGGTGTTCCTGTTCATCCTTTCTTGAGTGTTAATAGTCTTCTTTTTGCAGAAATGTTTTTCCATGTGTTTCTTCTTAATAGATCCTGCACAAAACCCAATCATCTAACTGATGACACATATGAGCAAAAACACATTAAATATAGTTTATTTTCAATAAGCAATTATATTGATACGGAGCACAAATTGTGCTCCAAACAAATTACAATATCAATGTAATTTGAGATAATCTACATGATTTTTCCACCAATTATAAAAATACAACACCAATCTACTTTTCAAACCTAAAACAATCCAATTCCAAGATCAGAATTTTATATGGAAATAAGTATCTTCAACAATCCAACCCACCTTATTGAAAATAATGTTATTTCTCCTAAGCCATAAACACCAACAAATGGACATCGTGTTACTCTTTACCGCTTCCCCTCATTAGTAAACAGAACTTCTCAGCATGGTTTGCAAAAGAGTTCTCTGCAAAAGACACCAACTCCAACCAAGAACAAATTGAATCCCACAATTTAACAGCAAAAGGACAAATACACAATAGATGAAATAAATCTTCCACAGGAACAAAACAAGACACACAAGTCAGCTCAATTGGATTGTGAATAAACCCCCTCTTCTCAAGTTTTGGGAGCCTATCAATGAATAACCGCCAACCAAAAATATGAAATTTTGACTGAACTTTCGTACTCCACAATCTCTACAACAGCGACAAAATCTCCTGGATGCAACTGATAACAACCTGATCTTCCTGCAACCCCCTGTAACAGGTTTGTACGGAAAACTCACTCGATTTGTTACACTTCCATACGAAACTGTCTTCTGCAGATCTGCATAACGAAACCGCAACCAAGGTTGAACAAAAACTCTGCATTTGGGATTCATACTACTACTCTGTGACAGAGAAAACGAACCAATTCCAACACTACTCTTCTTCTTCCTAATTATCGAAATTGCACACAGCTAAGGAACATTCAGAATTATTCAAAAAAACGTTCAGAAAAGAAATGCGTAATGGCTATCCTCCACACCAGCTACTCTTCCAAAAGTCCAGGGTCTTGTCGTCACCTAATCTGCATAAGATGTTCGAAACAAACCAATCCTCCGATTCGGCTACACTATCTCTATAAGAGAACAAATCCCTCCACCAAAACGAGACCCTTTTCAAGACGTTAGCGGGACTCTGAGCCAGAACAGCCTTGGACAAATAACCATACCTAAACTCCAAGAAGTTTCTCCAAACCGTTTCACGTTCGCTGAGGAATATCCACTTCCATCTGTTCATACAAACAATTTGTATAAGTAATTTTTCATTTAGCACCATACAATTTATATGTATGGTGATATTTACATTGTTGCTCTCTTTGATATACTTACATCACCATATTTTAAACTTACTCAAAAGTTCTTTTTTTTTTTTGCATGAACGCTTTGAACATTCACGTAAAAGCCATGGTTGTAGTTAGTATCAATACTCCACGATAATTATTTAACTATGGGGACATGAACAACTTTTTGTTTAGTTCTTAGGGGTATATCTAAGAGATATTGTGATGTCGAGCGAGAAATGTATTTGAAAAATGACCTCAATGGCATTTCTACATGTGAGGGTTAGTAAAATTGCGGTCATGATTTATTATGTGAATAGTTTATACTTCTTTCATGCACTTTTTCCTTTTATATTAATTTTGACATGTCCGTCATAAACATTTTAATGTAATTGTCTCCCATTTATGTGATCTCTTAATGATGAAGTTGTCCAATTCTTGGGTCATAATATCCTCAATTAGTTCTAAATGTGTTATTTATCATATTTCAATAAAATATTTATTGGAATTAATTTAATAATTATTATTTAAGCATGCTCAATTTGAAAATGATATGAGCATGCGCGGGTGTATATATATATATATATATATATATATATATATATATATATATATATATATATATATATATATATATATATATATATATATATATATATATATATATATATATATATATATATATATATATATATATACACCCATATATATATATATATATATATATATATATATATATATATATATATATATATATATATATATATATATATATATATATATATATATATATATATATATATATATATATATATATATATATATATATATATATATATATATATATATATATATATATATATATATATATATATATATATATATATATATGGGTGTATATATATATATATATATACACCCATATATATATATATATATATATATATATATATATATATATATATATATATATATATATATATATATATATATATATATATATATATATATATATATATATATATATATATATATATATATATATATATATATATATATATATGATATTAGTGTGGAAGTCAGAATTATAGAAACATATATAAATTAAAGGATATATAAGTTGATTATAGGAAAATTTATTGGAATTAAATTTAAGAAATAAATTATTTATGCACGGAATATTGGGAACCATAGTCTATATATAAGTGATGGTCAATTAGAATTTCCATTATTTCAAAATAGATCATCCTGACATTCACTCATATTTGAGTCCATATCTAATTAATTAATTACTAAATAGAAATCTAAATAGCCTTTTAAATTTATTTCATCACTTAATCAATTAAGTCTCGTAATTTGATAAATGGCCAATATAATTAAAATGTATATGCCCACAAAATAATTATTGAAATATAATAATTTAAAAAATTTTATTTATAAAATATTCCAACAATCTTTAACTTGGGCAATATATTTTTAATAATTATATCACAATTCTTTATGCGCGCATCCGAATGCTATTTATCTTTAGATTTCAACTTTATAATCTGGTCCACCTCATACAACAATAAATTTGACCGTCACGTTTGTTGTCACCGACGTATATATTCTAGTTTCAACAATAATAACTTTTAATTCAATGGGCCTTTTAAAATCTATTGTTGAAATAATATTTGATTGTCTTACAACATAATGAGCGGTATTTCAAATCCTTATATTGAGGTGATTGACATAAATATATGCCTTCATTTATTTTGTACTAGAGTATCTATTTGACATCTAAAATATCGAAGTCTAACATATCAATGATCTCTCCATTGTCCGATCTCCGATTTATAAACATAAACTCTCTTGTTTTCTATAATAATCCTCATGTTTTTTTTTTTAACAATTCAATATTGATTTGCTTAATTGTACAAATTTTTTATACACATAAAAGAAAAATCATATATAAAATTCTTAAAACCAAAAGATAAGAAAATACTCAAATTTTCATATTTTCATGTTTACTTTAAGGTGGTTATAACTGAGACCTAATAGTCTAATTTAATAATTGAAATATCTCAAATATTATTGTGTTTCATGTTGAATATACTTTCAACCTTATTGATGAAACTCTTTTGTGATATCTGAAGGGTACTGATAACAGGTTGATCAGTGCATATTTATGCACATTCTCCTACATTTTTACTTAGGCATTTCTTTATTTTATTTTGTTTATTATTATATTTTATTATGTTTTCTTATTTTATTTTATTTTTGGTTTAATTTAATTATCGCAACTATTTTTCAGCTTTAGCAGTCTGCACGGAAACGATCATAACTGGAGTTCCGGGAATCCGTTTGAGGCGTTCTAAAAATCGTCGAAAAGTTAAGAGAGAGAGCTACGACTTTCGTGTTGGAGTCGAAGTCAGATTCGAAGCTCAAAATTCCAGAATTTCGTTTCAAGTTACAACATTAGAATTCTGTTTTAGTTTTGATCTTGTTTTGGGTCTGGGTTATGTTTTTGACCCAGTTGGGTTATGAACTGAATCCATTGTTTTATTTTGAGGGGAAACCTCGTTTACAGTATCCTATTTCACTATTCACAAAAATATTGGTTGGAGCTTTGTATGAATTATGGAGAACTAATTCATTCGGATTAATCTGCTGTAATCGGTTCCCGCCAACACTTTGAGGTTCTTTTAAATTTCAATAAAATCTATTTCCATTCAATTCTTCTCTATGATATTTTTTTTGCTTAATTCGATTTATCTTAGGGATGATTGATTTATTTCGATGATTGCATGTTCTTATACTTTAATCGCGGTTGCTTAATTCGCGTATGTTTCTCGTGTTTGCTTAATTCACGGTTACTATTTTATCTGTTTGCTTAATTCAGAAATTAGGAACGTGTATCGTATAATATCAATTGCGCTTGTTGATTATTATTATAATCGGAAAGGGGATAGAATCCGCTTAGGAATTGGGAATTATTAAGATCGATGATAAGTTGGGAAACGAAAACAGTAGATTAGTCGTTTCAACTCATTACTACAATCACTTTTTCTAATCACTTATTTTTCGTTTATTTTATCTTAATCAAAACCCCCCATATTTCGTTACTGTATTTGATTATTCCTACAAGAATCCTTGTGAGACGATATTCCGAGTCACTGTCGCTGTACTGCATTTTCCTAAAAATACTCGTTTTTGATTCGCGAGCGACCGCGAAAAAGAAGTCAGCCCAAGTGGATGCAGGATTTTGTGACAAAATAATTAGTATTATGTAATTTTTACTATTTTATTAATATTATGGGCTGGCCCAAGTAACTTGTTCTTTTAATTTTGAGACTTAGTTTGTATTTAATTATGTCAGATTTTTGTGGGGAATTAATTAACTAACTATTTTTAATTTTTATCTTCTTCTTGTTTTGTGTATTCTTTTAGTAACCCTAGATCTTAGAACCATAGTTGTGAAAAACTCTTTATCAAATTGGTGCTTTCATCCTTTGAGTTCATGGCCCCCTCCCAAACCACTTAATCCTAGAGATATTATTGAAGAAGTTGTCCAAACAGCTCATGTTCATCTAGATAATGCAATGTCCCAAACCCAGCAGCAAATGGATGAGCGATTTGATAAAACAACATCAGATCTGGAGTTAATTCAGACCCGGATGGAGAATGAGAAACAAATTTCAGACTCTAGATATGAAAATATCATGAGTATGCTTACCAAATTGGCGACCCAAAAGGAACAACAACAAACAAACCATGCTCACGCTTCAGCAGCTTCATCCTTAGGTATTACTCATGTTCCTCTTACTCTTCCTATACCCACAACACATATTAGTTCCATTCTAACTCACACAAACTCCCCACACCATTCCCCTATCTCACAAACACCCTTTTCCCCTTGTTACAATCAGGTTCACTATCTAATATACCTCACCAGACCACCTTACCCACTGCTCCTTTACGACCAACACCACCCCATATACCTAGATTTTTTTTCTTCATCTTACCTTACTCAACCCAGCACATTACCCTTCATACAAAAATATAATCTCCCTATGTTTCAACAAATTCCTGCTCCCCAATCACACTCAAACACACCCCTCCTACCCTTTCGCACCCCAAACTAGAACAACCCATGTTTGATGGTTTCAATCCTTTAGAATGGGTATTCCAAGCTGACCAGTCATTTGACTTTTACCAACTTCCCCCTGAAAATAGACTTGCTATGATGTCCTTTTATATGAAAGGAGAAGCGTTATATTGGTTCAAATGGATGTATCAAAGTAACATCTTAATTGATTGGCCCTCTTTTATTAAAGCGTTAGAATTACATTTTGGGCCACCCACCTATGCTAATGATCAGGCTGAATTATTTAAGTTAAAGCAAATGGGTTCAGTCGTGGAATATCAAGCGGCATTTGAAAAACTGGGCACTCAAGTGGTAGGGTTATCCCAAGATGTTATCCTAAATTGCTTTATTTCTGGATTGACACCCGATATTCAAAATGAAATTGCAATTCATAAACCTGTTTCTATTTCTCAAGTGATAGGCCTATATAAGCTGATTGAATCCAAATTAAAGATTCAAACCCGAAATACCAAAAAGCTTTTTCACCATCCTTTACCAAACCATATCCAGCATTGCCAACCCAAACCCCAAACATTTCTTATCCTAAAAACCCATTGCCAACTCAAACACCCAAACTCCCTATTCGAAGATTGTCAAATGCTCAACTTCAAGAACGTCGTGCTCAGGGATTGTGTTTTAACTACGATGAGAAATTTATCCCAGGCCATAAATGTTCATCAGGAAAATTCCTACTGCTAATGGTGGATGAGGAAGAACCTACGCCAGAAACTGACAATAGTGATATTACTTCCCCAACCAAGGAACCAGAAGACACATATTTCAAACTTTCACCCTAAGCTGTGAGTGGCCATTTCTCTCCTAAAACACTGAAATTCACGGGCTTGCTACACAGCCTCACTGTGACAGTTTTGATTGACCCTGGTAGTACACACAACATTCTCCAACCACGTATTGCCCATCATTTAAAACTGCCAACCAAACCTATCCCAAATGTTTCTGTCATGGATGGAAATGGTTCAAAGCTATCATGTTCGGGGCTATGCCCACAAGTCCCTATCACCTTGCAAAACCACCTCTTCACTATCCCATTCCACTTAATACATATTTAATATGTTGATGTCGTCCTCGAAATGGAATGGTTGCGCACCCTTGGCCCCCTTCTAGCTAACTTCTCTATCCTAAAAATATCGTTCACTTACCAAACAAATGAAATTACCATTTCAGAGGATCACAAATCCCTCCCCTTACACTCTTCTTACAACCAAATTTTCCATTTACTACAAACAGATTCCATTGCTTCTATCCATCTCATACTTTACCAACCTCCACCGGATCACAAGTCTAACACCTTTGAAAACCCCACCAACCCACTTAATACCTTACTGTTATCCCTACCCAAACAAATCAAAAACATTCTGCACTCATTCGCAACCATTTCAAACAGCCGCATGACCTACCACCCCCAAGACCATATGACCACCACATATCCATCATCCCAAACACTTCACCAATCAATGTCAAACCATACAATTACCCCCATTCCCAGAAAGATACCATGATCAAGATTATCCAGGACATACTACATGAAGGGATAATTAAACCTAGCAATAGTCTTTATTCCTCCCCCGTTCTTTTAGTCCAAAAAAAGATGGTTCTTAGTGTTTTTGCGTAGATTATCGCGCCCTAAATATTGTTATAGTCCGAGACCATTTTCCCATCCCAACAATTGATGAACTTTTTGATGAATTGGGTTCTGCAACTATCTTCTCTAAGATCGATTTAAGATCGGGTTACCACCAAATCAGAGTTACACCAGAAGATACACACAAAACTGCATTCAAAACATTTGATGGTCACTATGAGTTTTTGGTTATGCCTTTTGGCCTGACTAACGCTCCTAGTTCGTTTCAATCTGCTATGTATGATTTGCTTCGTCCATATTTACGCCAGTTCGTTTTAGTATTCTTTGACGACATTTTGATTTATAGTTCTTGTCTTTCTGACCATGCTCTTCATTTAAAAACAATTTTAGAGTTACTTTTGTCTAACCAGTTTTATGCAAAGTTGTCCAAATGTACTTTTGTTGTTCCCAGTGTTGATTATTTAGGTCATATCATATCAAGTAAATGCGTCACCCTAGATTTGGAAAAGATTCAAGTTATACTTGATTGGCCTACGCCATGTTCACTCACGACACTCAGGGGTTTCTTAGGCCTCACCAATCATGTCAAACCATACAGATACCCCCATTCTCAGAAAGACACCATGATCAAGATTATCCAGGACATGCTACATGAAGGGATAATTAAACCTAGCAATAGCCCTTATTCCTCCCCCCGTTCTTTTAGTCCGAAAAAAAGACGGTTCTTGGCGTTTTTGCGTAGATTATCGCGCCCTAAATGCTATTATAGTCCGAGACTATTTTCCCATCCCAACAATTGATGAACTTTTTTATGATTTGGGTTCTACAACTATCTTCTCTAAGATCGATTTAAGATCGGGTTACCACTAAATCAGGGTTACACTAGAAGATACACACAAAACTGCATTCAAAACATTGATGGTCATTATGAGTGTTTGGTTATGCCTTTTGGCCTGACTAACACTCCTAGTTCGTTTCAATCTGCTATGAATGATTTGCTTCGTCCATATTTATGCCAATTTGTTTTAGTATTCTTTGACGAAATTTTGATTTATAGTTCTTGTCTTTCTGACCATGCTCTTCATTTAAAATTAATTTTAGAGTTACTTTTGTCTAACCAGTTTTATGCAAAGTTGTCCAAATGTACTTTTGTTGTTCCTAGTGTTGATTATTTAGGTCATATCATATCAAGTGAAGGCGTCACCCTAGATCCAGAAAATATTCAAGTTATACTTGATTGGCCTACACCACGTTCACTCACGACACTCAGGGGTTTCTTAGGCCTCACCGGCTTTTATCGATGATTTGTTCGTAATTACGCCTCTCTCGCCGCTTCTCTCACTGATTTATTACGTTCCAATAGGTTAGCTTGGAGTACATCAGCAGAGTTAGCTTTTACAACATTAAAACAAAAAATGAAAAAAAACTCCTGTCTTATGTCTTCTAGACTTCTCCAAGATCTTTGTACTTGAGACCGATGCTTCTGCAATTTCTATCAGAGCCGCTCTATCTCAGCAGTGACACCCATTGGCTTTCTTTAGCAAAAAGTTATGCAACAGACTCCATGCCTCCTCTGTCTACGTGCGCGAAATGTATGCCATTACAGAAGCTGTCAAAAAATGGCGCTAGTACTTAGTAGGTAGACATTTCCACATTTACATTGATCAAAAGAGTTTGAAAAACTTGTTATTTTAAACTATTCAAACCCCTGAACAACAAAAGTGGGCTGCTAATTACAAGGGTTTCATTTTGACATCTTTTACAAACCTGGAAAGTCTAACCAAGTTGCAGACGCTTTGAGTTGAATTTAAACTGATGATGCCACCATGTTCTTCTCCATCTCTTCACCTATCCTCCAACTCATTTCACAGCTCAAACAGTACTACCAAAAGCAACCAGAAGGTCAAAACATTGTCAGGAAAGTGTTATCTGAGCCCAAGTCACAAGTTTTTTTTGTCATCAAGGATAACCTATTATACTACAAGGACAAGATTTACATACCGCCCATTGACGAGTTAAGACAAAGCATCTCAAAGGAATACCACTCTACACCAGTTGCTGGCCACTCCGGACTCCAACCGACCCTTGCTCGGGTATCTAGCATTTTTCTCTGGCCTGGAATTTACAGAGACACAAAATAATTTGTTCAAACTTGTTTAATTTGTCAAACAAATAAGTACAGTACAAAGAAGAAGCAAGGACTTCTTCAACCGTTACCAGTACCTAACCAAGTGTGGGAAGATTTGACTATGGATTTTATCACCCACTTACCTGTCTCTTTTGGTCACACTGTCATGTGGATAATTTCTGACCGGCTCACCAAGTTTTGCCACTTCATTGGACTCCCCACCAAATTCACGGCTAAGGACCCCACCTTACACTTCTCGGTCGAGATCTGTAGATTACATGGGGTACCACGAACAATTACTTTGGACCGTGACCCTCTTTTCCGCAGCACCTTCTGGAAGGCGTTATTTCATGCCCAGGGTACCATCTTGAAATACAGCACTGCCTACCACCCTGAAATAGACGGTCAAACTGAAGTCATCAATCGCTGCCTAGAAACTTATCTACGTTGCTTCACAAGCGAGCAACCAAAAAAATGGTTTAAATACATACACTTAGCATAGTTATAGCATAATATTGCTCTCCATATTTCCACCCAAATGTCTCCCTTTGAAGCTCTCTATGGTCGACCTCCACCTTCACTTCCTCACTACGACCCAAGTTCCTCACCCCTTGAAGCGGTTGATGTTTCTCTACAAAACAGAGACGAAGTTCTTAGAATTTTAAAGCGAAATCTAGAACGTAGCCGAAATTATATGGAAAATCAAAGCAACAAAAAAAGACAGGACGTAACTGTAATACCCCAAATTTTACCCTTTCTTTTTTATTTTTATTTTAAATTCTTATTAACTTAATAAATTAACCCTTTTTTTTAGATCTTGTTTTTTTAACTAATAATAATTATATTAAACCTTTTTTATAACTTTACTAATGTTTGTTTATTAACTTTTTCCTATTTAGTTTATTTATTTAAATCATTTTAAGCTCTTCTTACTAACTTTTACGATTTAGATTAAAATTTAAAATTTTTTTTCTTCTTTTCTTCAAGAGTAAAATTTTTATAACCTTTTTTAAATTAATTTCTAACACATTTTTTTAATCAAATTCTAATACCTTTTTTTAAAATAAAAATCTAACTCTTTTTAAAAATTAAATCTTTTTTTCTCTAACTTCTTTTTAAAAATTAAATCTTTTTTTCTCTAACTTCTTTTTAAAATTATTTGTTTTCTAACTTTTTTTAAAATTAAATCTAAATTTTTTTTGACACCTTTCTTTTTCAAATTAAAATTTTAAGTTCTTTTTAAAATTAAATTCTAACGCCCTTTTCTTTTTCTTTTTTTTTTTTTTTAAATTCTAAATTCCTTTTAAAATTAAATTCTAACAGTTTTTAAAATAATTCTAACACTTTATTTAAATCAACATTCAAATGTTTTTTATTTTAAAATTCTAACTCTTTTTTTTTTTAAACTTAAAACTCTAATTTTTATTTAACTTGAAACTCTAACTTTCTTTGCTAACATTTTTAAATTTAAATCCCAACACTTTTTTTTTTATCAAATCCAATCCCAATGAATCCCAGATAGAGTTAAATCAAATCAATCAGATCATATCATCATCATAAGAAAATCAGATCCAGATATCAACATCACCATCATTGAATCAAATCTGAAATAATCATAAAAATTCATTCAAATCAAATCAGAGATTGAAAAATATTAAGATATTCAAATCAAATCTGAGATTGAAAAAGATTTTAAAAATCAAGTATAAAAGGACCCTCAGGAGCAACAAAATGGGAGATCGGCAAGCATCAAAGACTCTTACAGTCTTCATCAAAAGTAACTAACTCTTCTTTTCTTAAAAAATTTCTAATCTTATTTTTGTTTTTTTTCAAGAGTTTTAACTTTTTCTTGAATTAAAATCTAACCTTTTCTTTTTTATTTTTCAAAACTTTTTTTTCAAAAGCAAATTTCGAAGTTCTAATTTTTTGCTAACTTTTAATTCTAACTTTTTAATCTAACTTTTTAATCACATTAAAGTTCTAACTTTTCCAAATCTCACACAAAAAAAACCTAATTCCATTCTAACTCTTTTCTAATTACCTAAATTCTCAACCTCAAAACCTCACCTTCAACCCTTACACCTTTTCAACCCTAAATTTTCATACATGTCTCGCCGCAGACAAGATTACAATTTTACCCCTAGCATTAGGTCAAAGAGCCGTCGCGCTCATTTTAGGGTTTCCCGCCGCGGAATCCCTAATTTAACCCTAATTACAACTTAACAATTCAACGTAGAGATTTGGAGTTTCTACACTCCGCGTAAGCGTGTCCTTAAGACATGTTTATTCCCCTTGAGACCTTGACCACAATCAAGAAGTCTCTAACCTCCCTTTTGAGGGGAACTACGGTTACTCTGATTCCACTCCCGTAAGGATACGTAGGCACGAGATGCGATGTCTTGCCGAGTAAACTTAGAATTAACCCTTTAGGTCTTTTTTCTCACTTCTAATCCTTTGTACATATACCTTAAGAATAATAAAGCAAAATAGTAAACATTTGAACAAAAGGTTCCTGTAGAGTACTACAGAAGTTTAGGATGCTAATACCTTCCCTAAATTTAACCAACCCCCGAACCCTAGATCTTTCCCCGCATTGTGTTTACGATGCAAAATAGGTTTTCCCTCTTTTGACCTTTTCCTTCGGATAAATCAAAGAGCGGTTGTGAATTGAATTGCGATTCAAACTAATTAATAGTTTGTGATCCTATTTCCACCGCAACAGAAAATGGCGACTTCACTGGGGATGTCTTAACTTTTGAGGGTTATCCCTAATTTGTTCATATTTATTACTATTTGTTTTACTATTCATTTGCATGTATATATTGTACTTTGATTTTGGGACTATTCCTTGTGTTGTGAGATAAGTCCTACGCCCGGACTAGTGACATTATTATAGGATGGGGATATATTCGATGAGGCTTATAGGGAGTGAATCCCGACCAAGCTGATTCGAGAATCACCGCTCAATTGAGACCTTTTCGAAAATGGTTCGGTTGAACGAGTAATCGTGAAAACTTTTTCCATGGTCGATTGGAGTCTGTGATATTGGGAACCGTAGTACCTTAACACCACCTTGGCCTTATTTAGGACGTAGTGCGGGAACTATGTGGGAGTAGTCCCACAATGGTTGCTACGCGATACTACACTCAAAAGAGGTTCTCTTGAGAATATTATTAACCCCCGAGTCAGTCGGAAAGTTGATAATATTCGAAAGATGGGCTGATGACTTTGGGCACTTTTTAGAACCTTGTTCTGCAGGTACAACTAACCTATAGTACACTCCTTTTTGGAATGGGTAGACCTTAACTCCGCTCACGTCCCTTTAACCTAGGACTTTGTGTGTTTTCATGCATTGCATCCATAAAACATCATATTGCATTAAGACTTCATGGAATTCAAACTCTATTTATGAATATTGCAGGATACCATGGATCACCATAGAAGGCATACTTTGAAATTTACTTTTAAGGGTTTTAATTTGGAAGTCCTAGAGAAGCTAAGAGATTTGGTTCAAGATCAAGAAAAGTTCCAAAACAGATATGGAAGGCTATTGTCTTTGTTGAAGATTCAAGTAAACGAAGGACTTCTTGCGACTTTGCTACAGTTTTATGATCCAGATTATCACTGCTTCACCTTTCCAGATTATCAGCTTTTACCTACCTTAGAAGAGTACTCTCAGTTGGTGGGATTACCTATCTTGGATAAGTCTCCATTCCCTTTCTTGGAGGAAGACCCTAAAGAACGAGATATTGCTAAAGCCATTTGTCTAAGGATATCCGATGTCAAAAACAATATGATCACTAAAGGGGGGATCTCCGGTTTTCCCAGGGACTTCCTAATTAAGAAAGCCCAATTTTATGCCGATCATAAAGACATGTTTGCCTTCGAGATAATTTTTGCTTTGCTTATTTATGGGTTGCTGTTTTTCCTAGTTTTGAGGGGTTTGTGGACCTTAATGCAATCAAGACCTTCATGAGGAGAAATCCAGTTCCAACGCTATTGGGTAATACTTATCATTCAGTACATCTCCGAAACTTTCATGGTGGAGGAATGATTACATGTTGTGTGCCTTTACTATACAAGTGGTTTGTTTCTCACTTACCCAAGTTCGGTCCGTTTTGGAGACCTAATCAAGAACGTTGGTCGCAAAAAGTTATGGCTTTAACTCACTCTGATATTGATTGGTATAATCGCATGTACGATGGGATATCGATCATTGATAGTTGTGGAAACTTCAACAATGTGCCTTTGCTCAGTTTCAATGGAGGAGTTAGCTACAATCTAGTCTTAGCTCGCCGACAGTTGGGATACCCCTTGAAGGAACCGCCTAAAGGTATTCATGTGGAGAAAATCTTTTTCAAAGACGACAAAAAGCTTCAAGATCAGATTCTATCTTCTTGGAATCATCTGCATAGGAAAGACAAAGAAAGTTTGGGAAGACCTAATTGTGTGTCCATGGAACCATACCTTCAATGGGTCCGAGGAAGAGCTATTGAGTTGAAGATGCCCTACTTTCGCCAAGATCCTTTACCTCAAAGAGAAGAACCTGTCCAGTATTTCATGACTGAAGCTGAGACTTTGAAGATCACTTTGAAGAAATCACAATGCGAAGCAGAATCATGGAAGAACAAATACCATGTGATGGTCAGCAAGTACGAAGAACTTCAAAAGCAGATTCAGTCGAAGAATGATGAGATACAATCCTACAAGAAGAGAAGGCTCTACGAATATTTATTTTCCTCCGAATCTCCGTCTGCTCACTGAAGTTGTGGAAGATGCTTCTCTAGGATTTTCTAGGCTTTTATTTAGCTATTTTGGTTGCAAGAATATTATTTGTAATCTGTCTTCAATGAATTAAAAGTTTCCTTGGTATTCCACAATATTCGTAAATATTTGAATTCCATGAAATCTTCATTTGCATTCACATTTTAGCATCTTACTTTTGCATTGCATGTGTCTCCCGATTTCTCATACGCGGTTCTCTCACCTTCTAGTTTTGTCACCCTGAGTTTTCTGCATCAATACGACCCTTCATAAGGATGGAAGATCAAAACCAAGAGATCAACCGTGTCAGCCATGAACTCGAAGATCTTCGAGGAAGTGTAGGGCAAATTTTGGAGATGCTACGAGCTCTTAGTGTGAAGGTGGATGCTCAGTCTACTGTTGTTTCTGAGACTACTAATACCGTTATGGAATCTCAACCAGCTGTTATTGTCGAGAATGTACCTCCTCATGGTCTTCAATCCAGTTTGATGCCTCCTAGTGCTCAACCAGTTCGACGAGCTACCCCTCCCAAGTACAAAACTCCTAACTTCGACCATGGTAAAGGACCTGCACGTTCGAGGAACCGCAAAACAGCTACTCCTCAACTTTGGCAACATCAACAGAGTTATGTTCAAGGTTATCTATTTCCATATGTCCAACAACCCTATGTAGCTACTGTTGCACCTCCTTTCGATCAGCAGTTTCCTACATACCAGCCTGTGCAGTCAGCTCTGGTATATCAAGCACCGGTTTATCAACAACCTTCCGGTTATCCGCCCATGCAAGTTCCTGTCAACAGTCAACGAGTGCCCAACGCTCCTGTTCACCAACAATCACAGGATCAGGTTCCTTATCCCCGTAAGAGGCAGTATAAGCCTTGTCCTCCAATTCCCATAACTTTCACTGAGTTATACCCCCATTTGGTACAACAAGGTCTGATTACCACCCGTACTCTGGGTCCTCCGCCTAATCCGTTACCTGCAGGTTACAACGCTGCTGCTCATTGTTTATTTCATGAGGGTGCGCCCGGCCATGATCTAGAGAATTGCTACACTCTTAAGAACTGTGTCAGAAATCTGCTAGAAACGAAGAAGTTGTCTTTTGGCGATGCTCAGCCGAAGATCGAGACTCCTCTCGGGGTTCCCCGCTTGTCAAGCTTAAAATCTGCAAAGTATGTTGTCCCCTCAGCAAATCAGCCGAATCCAGTAATTATTCAAAGGCCTAGCTCGCTTCATCTCAGGAACCCTCAAGATGATATGACCGGGATCAACAAAGAATCTGGGAAATTTATTTTGAAGCAACGATTGAAAACTGTTGAAGATGTGACCAGCGTAACTGGGGCAAGCCACGACGACTCACAGTGATCGTAAACCCGACGTCCCTTCCATTGAGGCTCCGCCAAAGGAAACTGTTACTCTTGAATGCAAGATTTCATAAACATTTAGAAGGATTTTTCCGACGGTTCATTTGTTTATTTATATGTATCTCTCTTTGATTAAGCATATTTAGCATGCACGAACTTGTTTATCTTTGATTAATGCAACACATATGTTTGTCTTGAATAAATCCATTTGTTTCACTCATTCAAAAAAAAAAACATTTTCATAAATCATAATGCCAACTTTACCCGATCTCTTGTTCTGATGGAGAATTGGGGGGAGGATGACGAACCCAAAACGTCAGATTTCTTGTCATATGCTTTCAATTAAAACCTGCTGATGATGTAAGGCGTTGTTTCAAATCCCAAACACTGGAGATATAAGGATGTTAATCCCTAGTCAACCCTTTGAGCCTCGAAGTAGGAGTTTTCTCTTTTTAAGAACCTTCATCCTAACCTGGGGCAGGGTAGGTTTCAGTTAAATCAATCGAGCGCTTAGACTCTTAAAAAGGAAGAGCAAACCTTCGAGAATTTATCCTTAGCATCTTAAAAAGTCCAATACAATGATTATCCCTCAGTTACCTAAGGAGTGGGGCAGTCACGAGCCTTTCAAAAGATTTACACGACTTGTGCAAAAAAAATAAGAGCCCGCTAAGTCAAAACCTATGAAGGAGACTTAGGCAAAACTGGGGCATCCCGCTGGACTCCAAGGTCAGATCAAAAGACGTTGTCCAGGCAAAAGTTAGGGAATAAAAGCAAAACAAGAGGGTACAACAAATAATCCCTAGTAAAGAACAAGGTCGTGTGATCGGAACGCCAAAAGAAATAGGCGAGTGACTGCCATGTCCAAAGCCTTGATAAGTTCTCAACCATAGCAAATCCGTTTGAGGTATGAATGTTCGTATCCGATTAACTGAATTAGGATTGGAGAACATCATGAAGAAGGGGTGGGTACAAATATAACTCTGAGCCTTTATCCTTTTGTTTCTTAAACCGTGAACCGAGCCACGATACAACCTTTAAAAGACCTAATTGAAGTAGGACTTCGGTTGAAAGCATACTCGACAAGATCACGTTTCCTGACTCCTACGAGCTATGCTCAGAAAAAAATCATGTTGGCATTATGATTAAAACTTATATCCTGACTAGTGATTTCGGTCACAAGTTATTGCGATATCTTTTTCAAAACAAAAATTCAAAACAAATATATGTGTGCATTGACAAGCTCAGGATAGGCATTTCAGGCACGATGACTTTGCTTGATATCTTAGAGATTTACGTATGGACATAACCCGTGGAACTTGAAGATCCTGCTAAACAGGGGCAGGAAATTTCCCAGTTCGCTTACTAACGCGAGTCTGATGTTCCTAAGAGCTATTTCCCAAAGATTTCGTCGTAACACGATTAATTTGTGCCAGTTATGTCGAGACCTGACGCATCTCCCAAAGAGTTTGAAAACAGTGGGGCAACCAGACTCCGTGTTCTCTATAAAATCCTCTCGAGATGACCATACCTCACAACGCAAGTATCCTGGGGCACCGTGTTTTTTTTAAAAAAAAGGAAACAAATGGCGACCACTACAAGATCCTTCAGGATCAAAACCATGTGGTTTCACAACTTTTCTTCATGCACCCGATGGATTTTACTCACGGCGGCCTTCGTTCCCCAGTAAATCTCAGTGTTGCTACAGGCTCCTAAACTATTGCCTCATCACAGTCCCCAGAGAGACTATAAGCTGACAACTTTTTCTGGGGTAACTCGAAAGTGTCCCTCAGGTTTTCTTCTCCCCATGTGAAGACGTGATACTGTGCACCCAAACGAATTACTTTCTCCCCAGAAGAAGTTAGAATTTTGAAACCAGATTTGTTTCTACCATTGATCTTTCTTACCCATGATTGACGTCTTGGTTGCAGAGAATGCAGGGTATCTCCGTCGAGATGTTTATTTCATCTCTCGTCCCGTCTCTAGTCTGTTTCGTCAGCATACGCAGGGGCATAAGCATCACATGCCTATTTCATATATTTCATACACATACTCATTACATACTCATTTCATAACATCCTGCATATTTAACTACATAGACATTAACATACATTCATATTAACATATGCAGTAACATATGCGTTAGCATTCACAGGTTCATTGTGTCTCACCATCATTGGTTGTTACCGCCGAGTAACTGGGTTCGTCCATTCTCTCCAAATAGATTGTCAGCCCTAAGCATAAAATACATAGGTGTTTCCAGTTTCCCCACAGAGCTCGATCCTCGTGGATGACGGTTACTTCAGCTATCTTTCCTCGCCAGGATAAGATATCTGCCCTTCGAGATCATTCCCTCGATGGAGTCTTGATTACCAGTTTTCTTTCTAGCTCGATCCTAGATTGAATCTCAGTCTTGTCGGTCGTCAAGCCAAACCGGACGTGCATTTATTTTGCACCATCTAAAAAAATTTTCACCTTACCTTGGCAGATACGCGACTGTTCTCGCCTGAGAAGCTTATCACTGTACCAGGATGTGCATTTATTTTGCACTATCTTTCAAGAAAATCAATCACAATCCTTTACAAATACACGCCAGTTCACGCCTGGAAGGTCTATCAGTACATCTTACAGCATCGGTATGCAACTGTTCTCGCCTGAGAAGCCTATCGGTACGACACTTTACAATCCTACATCCTACGGCATCGGTATGCAACTGTTCTCGCCTGAGAAGCCTATCGATATAACAATCTTACATCCTACAACATCGGTATGCAACTGTTCTCGCCTGAGAAGCCTATCGATATAACAATCCTACATGTTACAGCATCGGTATGCAACTGTTCTCACCTGAGAAGCCTATCATCGATCAGCAACAGTTCTCACCTGAGAAGCTTATCACAGCCATACACAACAGGATACACAACAGTTCTCGCCAAGAGAAGCTTATCACAACATTTTACAATCGATCAGCAACAGTTCTCGGTTAAGAAGCTTATCGTGACATTCTTCTGCAACGGTATGCAACAGTTCTCCGCCGAGAAGCTTATCATCATCTGTTATCACCTCTACAAGCAGTTCTTACATGAGAAGCTTATTATTGCCACTCTTGCAAATAAGCGACATTTCTCGCAGAGAAGCTGATCCTATCTTCGTTATGACTCGCAGCAAATGGCCATCTCCATCGAGCAGTTGGGCTTCCATTTTCCTTGTCGTCTTGAAGTATGGGGAGGTTTGAACCGAATCATATTCAGGAGAGCACAAACCTTGAAATGAAGAAGTTCAATTTACCCTTTAGTAAAAGAAGAATCTGAAACGTATTCCAGGCACCGACCTTAAATATGAGAAGATTTATATATCAGTTAAGCAGCAGCCTCTTTATTTGAGTGCTTATCCATTTTGGCATGTAAGTCCCTTCCAACGATAAGTGACAGTTCTCCCTCGAGAAGCTTATCAGGGCATTTCCCATCAAAGCCCATTTATTTTGGCATACAGCCGGTTTTTACCCTGTATATCTGATATGGATTTCTGAAAAGTCCATTCGATCCCATCACGAAGGATAGTTTATAGAAGCTTGGATGTTATTCTTTGCTCAATGCTCCAGCATTCTGTAACCGATCTGGCAGTCGTGTAGATCCAATCTTATTGTTAGATATTCCCAAGTGGAGGCCATCTCATAGGCGCCATCTCCATTTAGGATCATGTTCTAACCACTCAAAGTCCATTTATTTTGGCATACAACCGGTTTTTTTTACCCTGTATATTTGCTACGGATTCCCGAAAAGTCCGTTTGATCCTGTCACGAGGGATAGTTTACAGAAGCTTGGATGTTATTCTTTGCTCAATGCTCCAGCCTTCTGTGATCGATCTTGCAGTCGTACATGATCCAGTTTTACTTTTAGATTCCCCAGTGGAGGCCGTCCCATAGGTGCCATCTCCATTTGAGAATCTCGTTCCTTTTCTAAAAATGACAATTGGACGTATCGCACCAGTTGACCATCATTTTAGAATTCCCCAGTGTTGTACTGTGTCCCAGCGCGTCGTTTTCCCTAGTGTGTTCTTCTCGTAGCGTCTGTCCCTGTATCGTCGTATTCGTCAGCATTTTCGCAATTCATCATTCCAGCATACGCATCATATCATTGTCTGCATTAGTCTGTTCTCGTTTTGTCTATAGCATTGCATATCGCCACATATAAGGGTAAAATTTTCGGTTATCTATATTTAAATCCCTCCACCATGATTCCTCGAGTCTCCGCCACTCAAATCATCCGGTGTAGCTATTTAAATATGGGCAACTGTAATACCCCAAATTTTACCCTTTCTTTTTTATTTTTATTTTAAATTCTTATTAACTTAATAAATTAACCCTTTTTTTTAGATCTTGTTTTTTTAACTAATAATAATTTAATTAAACCTTTTTTATAACTTTACTAATGTTTGTTTATTAACTTTTTCCTATTTAGTTTATTTATTTAAATCATTTTAAGCTCTTCTTACTAACTTTTACGATTTAGATTAAAATTTAAAATTTTTTTTCTTCTTTTCTTCAAGAGTAAAATTTTTATAACCTTTTTTAAATTAATTTCTAACACATTTTTTTAATCAAATTCTAATACCTTTTTTAAAATAAAAATCTAACTCTTTTTAAAAATTAAATCTTTTTTTCTCTAACTTCTTTTTAAAAATTAAATCTTTTTTTCTCTAACTTCTTTTTAAAATTATTTTTTTTCTAACTTTTTTTAAAATTAAATCTAAATTTTTTTTGACACCTTTCTTTTTCAAATTAAAATTTTAAGTTCTTTTTAAAATTAAATTCTAACGCCCTTTTCTTTTTTTTTTTTTTTTTAAAATTCTAAATTCCTTTTAAAATTAAATTCTAACAGTTTTTAAAATAATTCTAACACTTTATTTAAATCAACATTCAAATGTTTTTTATTTTAAAATTCTAACTCATTTTTTTTTAAACTTAAAACTCTAATTTTTATTTAACTTGAAACTCTAACTTTCTTTGCTAACATTTTTAAATTTAAATTCCAACACTTTTTTTTTTATCAAATCCAATCCCAATGAATCCCAGATAGAGTTAAATCAAATCAATCAGATCATATCATCATCATAAGAAAATCAGATCCAGATATCAACATCACCATCATTAAATCAAATCTGAAATAATCATAAAAATTTATTCAAATCAAATCAGAGATTGAAAAAGATTAAGATATTCAAATCAAATCTGAGATTGAAAAAGATTTTAAAAATCAAGTATAAAAGGACCCTCAGGAGCAACAAAACGGGAGATCGACAAGCATCAAAGACTCTTACAGTCTTCATCAAAAGTAACTAACTCTTCTTTTCTTAAAAAATTTCTAATCTTATTTTTGTTTTTTTTCAAGAGTTTTAACTTTTTCTTGAATTAAAATCTAACCTTTTCTTTTTTATTTTTCAAAACTTTTTTTTCAAAAGCAAATTTCGAAGTTCTAATTTTTTGCTAACTTTTAATTCTAACTTTTTAATCTAACTTTTTAATCACATTAAAGTTCTAACTTTTCCAAATCTCACACAAAAAAAAACTAATTCCATTCTAACTCTTTTCTAATTACCTAAATTCTCAACCTCAAAACCTCACCTTCAACCCTTACACCTTTTCAACCCTAAATTTTCATACATGTCTCGCCGCAGACAAGATTACAATTTTACCCCTAGCATTAGGTCAAAGAGCCGCCGCGCTCATTTTAGGGTTTCCCGCCGCGGAATCCCTAATTTAACCCTAATTACAACTTAACAATTCAACGTAGAGATTTGGAGTTTCTACACTCCGCGTAAGCGTGTCCTTAAGACATGTTTATTCCCCTTGAGACCTTGACCACAGTCAAGAAGTCTCTAACCTCCCTTTTGAGGGGAACTACGGTTACTCTGATTCCACTCCCGTAAGGATACGTAGGCACAAGATGCGATGTCTTGCCGAGTAAACTTAGAATTAACCCTTTAGGTCTCTTTTCTCACTTCTAATCCTTTGTACATATACCTTAAGAATAATAAAGCAAAATAGTAAACATTTGAACAAAAGGTTCCTGTAGAGTACTACAGAAGTTTAGGATGCTAATACCTTCCCTAAATTTAACTAACCCCCGAACCCTAGATCTTTCCCCGCATTGTGTTTACGAAGCAAAATAGGTTTTCCCTCTTTTGACCTTTTCCTTCGGAGAAATCAAAGAGCGGTTGTGAATTGAATTGCGATTCAAACTAATTAATAGTTTGTGATCCTATTTCCACCGCAACAGTAACCTTTGTCGAAGGTGATTTGGTTTTTCTTTATCTGCAACTGTATCGCCAAAGCTCCATGCATAAATGTGTCTCGAACAAACTTTCAAAGAGTATTTTTGGCCCTTTCAAAATACTTCGAAGAATCGGTAACATAGCTTATCATCTGGATCTTCCTGACTCTTGAAGGATCCACCCTATCTTCCACGTCTTGCAGCTTTGCGCCTTTCATGGTACGAATCCGACTATGCATTTTAAACCCATCCCAATTGTTTTTGAACCCACCACCGACGAAGATAACCCACATGCAACAAGTTTTGATGAGACTGAGACTCAAAACCACAGACCCCAGATTGCTCATCCTTAAAACACAACACACAACGAAGTGGTATTCGAAAAAGAAAAGGGAAAACCACATGCACCAAGTGTTGTTGAGACTGATGAATGGAGTGTTGATGAGTCTGATGAAGGGTGGAAGAAAGGAAAGGAAGGCGTGTTAAAAAAACGAATGAAGAAGGACATGATAGAGAAAATGAGAACTTTGTGAGAGGCACTCAGAAAATTATTGTGCCATATTAATGTACTTCAACCACTTCTGAAAATATTAATGCACCAAGAATTGAAACGGTAACCACTGGCCCTTCACGTGCCGGTTCTCTTCCTAATAGTCAAATTCCACTTCCCAATGCTGCAACCACATACCTCGGGCCCTTAACCCTGCCATCTGTCTTTCACTCGGACTGTATGCGGCCAACTGTCCCCCATTCACCTGTCTCTTGCGCTGCACTAGCAACCTCTCCCAACTCTTCACCAGTTGTCCCACATGCAAATGCTACCTCTTCCACTACCCAAGGCATTCAACACCAGCCTTTAAACTCATTGACGGTTGACTCATCAGGTCCATCTAAATGGGTCGATGCTTTTACCACAACACCAAACAATTATTCCAAACCCAACCTTGAGGACAAGATTGTCAGTGGGCCGGATAGTAGTGATTGTCGCTACTGCGAAAAACAACCGGCGGAAAAAATAGAAAAGTCGCCACTTTATTTATTTATCCCAAAGAGAGGGAAAGGAAACGATCAGAAAAACCTAACGAGAAAAAGGGAAAGACAAGGTCATCGCAACCATGTCTGGGTTCGGAAGTCGGTTACGCAAGGGGAAGGTATGAGCACCCCTCACGTCCGTCGTACTCGACGGGATCCATGCTTGGGTTGTCTAGTCTATGGGTGAAAAATAATCTATCTACGGCTGCTAAAGCTAAACGAAAAGAACTGACTCGATAGAGCATCGCCGCTCTATGCCTACGTATTCCCTCGTGCAACGGGAAAGTCAGAGTCAATGTAGTTCAGGAAACTACAGAGGAGATTGCTCGCCAAGACGTCGTGTCTCGTGCCTACGTATTCTCATCTGGCATGAGAAATCAGAGCAAAACATAGTTCAGGCTAACTACGGGAAAGCAAAGGGTGTTCTCGGTCACACGGGGTGAGAGAAAAGGTTGACAATACTAGCGTACACATTCTATCAGTTAGGTGTGTTGCTGCTCGACCATTGGAAACTTAAGCGTTACCTGTTTGCGGTAGAACGGACGTAGTATGTCGGGGTTTAAAGGTATGGGAACCTACGGGTTCTAGAACTACGGTCTGGTCTCAAATGCAGTAGGGCAAGAGAAAGGGAAAGATTAGTCGTCAGCGGGAAAGTCTTGATCGCACGGCAGCGAGAGAAAAGAGAAGTTAGTTGTTAGTGTGCTCGCTTAGATATCATATCCTATGCCTATATATTCTCGTCTGGTACGAGAAATCAGAGTAGCTGTAGTTAAGCCAACCACAGGAAAGGGGGAAAAGTGTTCGCTAGGATTATCGCAATCCTATGCCTACGTAATTTCAACAGGTATGAGAGATCAGAGCAGACGTAGTTCGACCTAACTACGGGAGAACAGTCTCGATTGCACAGGGGCAAGAGAAAAGAAGTTAATCACCAGGACGCGAGAGAAAAGGGGAAGTCTCAATCGCCAGGACGCGAGAGAAAAGGTTCGGAACGGGACGCACACACGAAGTCCTAAGACGTAGGAGCGAATGCGTCGCATATCGTCCTAAGGACGTATACTAAACACTCTAGATGAGGGAGAGGAGACCACTCGCTCATCATTTCCCACATATCTAACGATCTTGCAACACTCGACGGTTGAAAAGAAAGAGATGAAATAAGTGAAATAAAAACAATGTTACCGAACGGAGTGGTTCCGTTGACCCTTGACTTTTGCGTGCAAATTCCATTTCCAAACTCTACTCTTTTATCCTTAATGATGACATTTCGAATCAAAACCAATGTGACGATGAACCATCATAATTCGACTTATAAAAGAAGTCAAACCCCAAGAAGTACCGTATTGATATCCGTGTCAAAGACAAGATAGAGAAATGATATTGAAAATTATTCTCCAATTAAATCATGTCACACGGACAACACAACAGAAAAGAAAAATAAAATCAGAAGAAGAAGAAAAGATGAGGAGAGAAAAAGCTGTCTCGGATCCTACATCATCCATCCACAAGTTGATTTATAATGGTTTACGGAAGTCTCGTCATCGACCCACAAAATGAAAAGAAAGTCCAATAAAGAAATCGACTTTAAAGATGAGATAAAACTCCTAATAGAAAAATAAATTCTAAAAAGAAATATTAAAAGAAATTGACAAGAAATGAATATAAAAACTATTATATGAAAATAGAATATAAAAACTATATACTAAATATATACATATAATATTCAAAGAAAATAAAACTATAATATTCTAAAAGAAAATACTATAATAATATATACAAAATAGAATTTTAAAACAAATATCCAAAATTATACAATAAAGAATTCTATACAAAATAAATTCAAAAATAAAATAAAGCACAGGGGTGTAACAGTAGCAACAGGGGGTACAACCTAAAAATGGTTAGGCTTGGCCCAACTCCACAATCACAACCAGCATACAGAGGGGAGGGGTGCAATAATGGAAGACAAAGGGTGCAGTCCAGAAAATCGGTTGGGCTTGGCCTAAATTACAAAAAAAATAAACAACCAACAAGGGGTGCGAAGGAAAACGGGGGAAGTATAGACTGAATCAGATAGTTGGGCGTCACAACCCACTAACCCATCTGGAAGATCCACGCAGCAAACTCTTTGTCTTCCCCACTTCAATTTTTTTCAGAAACCCTAGCTCGCTGTTCACACCGTCCTCTACTCTTCTTCACCATCACATTCATCGCTCACTTTCTTATCATGTTCTCCTGTTAGCAAAACAAAACTATCCAGCAAAAACTCAAACAAAACCCAGGTTATTGTGTTGTGTGAACTCCTTTAGATTTTTTCCGTTGATTTGGAATTTCGTTCATGGCGGGTTAACGAAGGTTGGCTCGATGGATGATGTAGGTGAGTGTGTTTCGTCCCTGATGACGATATGGAGATCTACCAGTTTGAAGGTGCAGGTTCACGAAGAAAATGGTGGAACTGTGGCTTGCATGTTGGTGGTCTGTAGATTTGAAGGAGTAGTGAAGGTTGTTTGAGATAAATCTGAAGAAGGCTGCGTTATGGTGGAGTTGAATCCGAGTTTGGGAGATTTGAAGTTGACGTAGGTGAGATTCTGGAATGAAGATTCATGAGGATGATGACGAAGATCTGGAGATGTGAGATGACGAAGATAAGCTTCGAAGTTTGGTGATTTGAAAGTTCATGAATATCTGGAGTTGTTGAAGTTTATAGATCTGGAAGTGGTTTGTGCGGATTTGGAGTTTGGATGAAGACGTTTGGAGATGAAGAATTGCGAGTTGAGTTTTATGATGAGGTTTGATTTAGATCTGGAAAAAATGGAAGAGGTACGATGAAGGTATGAAGATTTTGATGAGGTTGGTATGAAGCTCGCACGAAGATTTGAAGAAAATCTGGAAAAGTATGAAGATATGAATGTGTTTGAAGAAATCTGGAAAAATGCAGATGAAGGTTTGAAGGTCTTTGAAGGTGAGTGATGGAGAGGATGAACGCGGATGGGTTTCGCATGAAGATTTGATGAGTTTTCTGCAAAAAAAGTGGAAGAACAGATGAAGATTCATAGTGTTTTTGGGGAAAGTGTATGAAGGTGGCTGGAAAAAATGAAGAACACGAAGAATATGTATGAAGATTCCGGTGGTGCTATGAGTTTTTCGGCGCGTGCTCCGGCAAGGGTTTGGACGATTTGATTTTTCTGGTGATGGATTAGGGTTTGCATGTGTCCTTGGGATCCGTGTCCGCCAGCCATGAGAGAGGAACAGTGCACAGGACTTTATAGTCCCAGCTGATGACACGTGGTGCAGACCTGCAGACATCTGACTAAAAAATTGATTAATTAATTAAAGTGACAGATAATGATTAAACTACTATTAATAAACCAACTTAATAAAAGCTAACTAACACTAATTAGTATTAATTAAAAAAACTGGTTAATAAAAAGCTGACTTAGAAAACCAATTAATGCAACGTTAAAACTAAAAAATCATTTAACTAAAGCAAACTAATTAAACCTAATTAGTTAATAAAACCTAATTAAAATCTAAAAGAAATAAATCTAAACTATTCTAGAATAAAAACCTAATACTCTAATAACCAATCAATTCTAGAAAATACCAAATAAAGAAATGCTTTCTATTAAAATCTATATATTAAACTAAAATATCTAAACTAGAAAATAAAAGATGAAAAATCTATTTAAAATCTAAATTCTATGCCAGAAATTAATGCAATAAATTCTATAAAACCAAAATAAATCCATAACAAAAACAATGAAAATAGTGAATAAAAATGCGAGAATGCAACAAAAATAAACGGTAACAAAATCGGACACTGAAATACCACCGAAGCCAACGGGCAGAGTGCAAATTCCACAATAAATCTCCGTATTTGAAACGGTTTGAATCGTCTGAAACACGAGGAAAGGGCTGTAATCCCGATAAAATCAATCTGCCTGCAAAAATGCACAGTATACGGTATGCAGATGCAAATGAAACGAAACATAAGCCAAATTACGAGAAATAGTTAGTCAAATTTTGGGGTGCAACAGCGATAACAGGCCCACAGGAAAAATAAGTCAACCGTGGGGAATTAATTGAAAAACTATTTTCAATTCTTATCTTCTTCTTGTTTTGTGTATTCTTTTAGTAACCATAGATCTTAGAATCATAGTTGCGGAAGACTCTTTATCAGGTATCTTGAGAATAATCTCTAATTACCAAAATAACTTAATACAAAAGAGGTTTTTCCAAGATCTTTCATCGCTAAATTTTCATTAGAGATTTCTTAGTTTCACATAATAAAGTATACCATTTTTTACTCATGTTATATAAGAAACATGAACTTACTCCCACCAACTTTATAAGACCCACAATTTTGTTCTCTTATTCATCTAAAAAATGAATAAGAAAATTAACTTTAGAATACTCATCTTAAAACCAAATAATACAACTATTATCATAATATTCATCTCAAAACCAAATGAGACAATTAACATCATAACATTTATCTCAAAACTAAATGAGACAGCTAACTTATGAGACTATGTGGCACGCTAAAGAGATAACTTTATTAACTCATAAATGAATTTTGTCAATTTATAAACCATATACTTTTTTTCTATTGACACAAAGTTTCTCACGACTGCACCATATTATTTCATTAATATTTCTATTAAAAAATACAATCTTAACATTAGTCTCATATAGTTCCAATATATATAATGAGCAAAGAGTGTCATGATCAAACATACAGAGAGTTTCAAGAAAACAAAATTGATTTCTCTTTATAGTCAATCCTTTATAACATATGGTGCCCTAGTCTTTGAGGGTGTTGAGTTTGATCTTCATAAATCAATTTATCAACTTGCTTGATAAAAAGAACTAAATGTTATCGTGAGGATCAAAATTTACTACATTAATAGTAATTATATGAATTGGTTATACTCTTTTTTTCTTATTCAATATTATTTTTTAACCATATCTCTCCCCAAACTCAACATCCTCAAAAAAGCTTTAAAGTTTCCTCTTCAAATACTCTTTAACTTATGGGATAATCACAATTATATTTCTCAAATATTTCAACTGTTATATATTTTCACAAGTCATAATTGAAAGACTTTAATAATATTTGAATTTAAAAGATAAATTGAACCATTATTTTAAAATAACATAAAATTATATTATTTAAAAAATAAATTGAGAAACAAAAAATAATTTTTATAATGATTCACCAAATTATCTTTCAAATAGAAAAATATAAACAAGTGACCAAATACTTAAAAAATATTAATATTTATTGAAATAGTTCGCTCCATATTAATTTGTATTTTAACATAATTGAACATTTATCAATTTATATAATATTTTTATAAAATAATATTTTGAAAATAAAAATAAATTATGAAAATATTATTTTATTTTCTCTTGCTTTGATCTTATTACACACTTTATGAAAGAATCATGTTAAATAATTATTTTCGACTTTAACTTAATTGAGCAAAGATATATCAAATATCAAATTTTCGAGCAAATTAATCTATTATATAAAATTACAACACTTATCAAGAGTAAAATATCAAAATATACTAAAATATTTTATTTGTTTGTTTAATCTTTATGAGATTCTATCTCTCCAAAAAGAGTATGATTGTTTCGTTATTTCTTTAAAAACACCTTAGATTAAACAAAGAAAATATGAAAAAGTTTGTGTCATCTTAAATGATACCGAAGATTAGAAAATGTCATACTTTATGATCATAAGTTAAATTTACCTTAAAAGAGAACAACAAAATGGAGCACAATTTACTTACAAAAATACCAAATTCACCATTGATATTAAGTCTTTAGGCAATAAAATCAATTACTAGTAGTATTTATTTTCAATGATCAAACAGTAACAATTAATATTTATAAACAATAAATTCTTACAATTGTCACATATTTTCATTATATGTGTGAGTGCAATCAAATAAACACTTAAAGATTTACAATCATACAACATCATTACTGATATGTCAATAAATTATTATATAGACATTCATCTTTACTTATAAATTAAAAGACTCAAACAAGAAACCAAACACACCATTAATTCTCAATCTTTGATTGCAAAAATTAATTGTAAACGATATTCTCACGCAATGATCAAACATTAGTAATAAGTCCGATAAGATAGTGGACGTCTTTGACATCAATAATTACTCACATGGATAAAATTAATAATTACTACATTTTTACCATCACATATCTGCAATGGTTCGGTCAAACCGTATCTTCCTTTTGGCATACCATAGAAGTTTACATGAACAATTACACACTACATCTTTTACATCTTTTATAATTCCAATTGAATCAAATTTAGATAATAGAGGTTACTATTGCAACATGTTGCTTCAATCAACTCAATCAAAATTACTAGACATTTTAATAAAATCAATAGTAAGAGTCTTAAATTTACAAGGCTCTGCCCACAAATGTAGGTCGTATTCATTTATGACGTCGTTTAACAATAATAATATTTCTTGAAAGTCCTTAGTGTGAGAACAAATTCACAATAAAACATATGTTTTATGAATTTATACAAATTGCATGATTAAAAAAATAGTGTTAATATAATTTTACCCCCTTGCCATATAGGGGTGTTCTGGTTTACCCCGTGTAAATTTTTTGTTTTTGAAAAAGCACCCTTGTCATTTAAAGATTCTGGTTGTTTAAATCTTGTGTGGAAATGGCACACCCCCTGAACATATGTGGCATACTTAGTGGCATTTTTTTTTGTTTTTCATTTTTTTAATTGCCACATGGCCACACTTAATGCCACATCATCTAACTGAGACTTATTAAATAATAAAACATGAGAAATACATGGTATTGTGGTCTTCTTCTTTGACACACCAAACTTCTTCTTCTTCTTCAAATTACCACCTTCAACTTGAAATTAGGATTTCAAATGGACGGAAGCAAAAATTCATCAACTGGAAATTTTAATGGAAGAGAAATACCAAAGTGTGGTTGTAATCTTTCAATGAACATGTGGGTTTCAAACACCCATGAAAACACTAAGAGGAAGTTCTGGAGATGCAAAAATTTTGGAAAGGTAATGGTTCGAAATTATTGCAATTGTGTTTTTGAAATCTCATTCACCTTTAATATTTCGCAGTCTCAAATGTTTGGTTTTTGCAAAGTGATGAGACATGTGACTTCTTCATCTAGGACGATGAAGTTGAAGAATTGTTAGTGAACAATCAAAATAATGAGATGTTCATAGGTGAAGATTTAATTGGTTGTATTAAAGAATTTGTTAAATAATATGGCCAAGAGTTTGGGAGGGAGTTTGTCAAAGAATTTGGGAAATAGTCAAGCTCAAAGAAGGTCGACAAATTGAAGATGTTGATGCATTTTGAAAGGAAGAAGAGTTTTTGGTCGATGGTTTCCTTTCTTGTATCATGGATATTTTTTCTATTGTGTGCAAACTGTAATTTAGTTTTAGGGTGATTCTATAACAATGTAATTTTCTAGTTAGAATATGTTCTAATGTAGGGTACCTGAATTATCATGTTATGTTCTATTGACATCAATGTAATACTATGTTCTATTTGGCATCAATGTAATGTATTTGAATTATAGTTTAATGAATAAAAGAGATTGAATTATAACCATCTTATCTGATAACAACAAGTTTGTACAATAATATTAAGCCTTAAAAAAGTATTGTTATAAGCATTACAAAAGGTTATAGCCTTAAAAAATGTCTTAACATAAGCATTACGTAAACATCAAGCAAGCATTGGAGAAGGGTCTTAAAAAAACATAGATCTTACTGTTTGCATACATATGTCTTAGGCACAATCTGTGTTCTATTCTTTCAAAAATGTCTTCAAGCACACTTACCAAACCCTGTGAAGCAGGCATTGTTAAAACATAAAAAAAACCACGTATTTATACAACAAAACACATAAACTATAACATACCTTTTGTTGGTTTGAGATAAAGACATATCTTCTATCTTGCTTAATATCTTCCATTAAAAATTGTAAAAACTGTAGATGTTCTTGATTGGCTGCATTTTATGGTAAAACATGGCTGTGTGTGTAGATGTCAAGATTGATGTCATGACATGCTTGTGTAGTGTTCTGCAGGGTAAGTTTGGTTAGCTAGAACAAAGTGTATTGGATGTCATACTGAATGTTATGACATCAGGTTGCTGACATCAAGGGCGCGTGTTTGTTTTTCTGGTATAATGCATGAGTGAGCTCAGGCTAGATTTCAGGAAACATTTTAGGGATCCTAGTTATCTCAGGAGAAATGCTAGGCAGTGCTGAGCATAACATGAAATGCCTATGACCTAATTAAAAGAACCCTGATTTATGGAAAATGGGTTTAACTTGGTTAAACCTAACTTTTACCACTCAGGCCCAAGATCCGTGTGCTGCATATAAATAGTCGAGTGACAATCCTGATTGATGACAGACTGACTTAGAGATTTTAGAGAATTTATGAGTGAAGAATTCTGTTTGTTCTTCACGTGTGTTTTGTATGTTAGGATTACTTGTGAGCCAAGCAATTATCACCTGAATGATTTCTTTGAACTAGTGTGTTTTGCGTTGTACTATGTTTGTGTCACTGTAAGCTTTTAAGCATGAGTGATGTGTCTCTTGATTGAAGCTGTGAAGCAAGATCAAGATTTGTTTGAAGTGTATCTTCATTTTAATTTGTAACTTAAGTGGTTGATATCACTGATGTGATTGAGGGGGAGTGATTAGGAACTCAGGTCTAGTGTTAGGCTGAAGTTGCATTAGGTAGGTCTTAAGTGAAGAGTCCAAACTGGTAGTTTGGCTCTGAATTAACACTGCTTATAGTGGATTTCCTCCCTGGCTTGATAGCCCCCCAGAGTAGGTGTGATTTTCACCGAACTGGGTCAACAATTCCCTGTGTTATTTACTGCTTTCTTTAAGTGTTTTACTGCTTAGCTTAATTGTCTGTTCAGCAGTGGATGTCATAACATCCAGTATAACATCGACTGTGTGTTACTAGAATTTCAATTGGCATCAGAGCAGGAACCCTGCCAGTATAGGATTCACAAATAGACCACCAATTATGGATGGTTCTAACTATGACTACTGGAAACCTTGTATGATAGCCTTCTTGAAGTCTCTGGATAGCAAGGCCTGGAGAGCAGCTAACTCAGAATGGGAACATCCAGTGAAAACAGATAAAGATGGAGCAACTATGCTAATACCTGAAGAAGAGTGGAGCAAAGAGCAAGAAGCCTTGGCTTTTGGGAATTCTAAGGCCCTGAATGCTTTATTCAATGGGATAGATAAGAACATCTCCAGACTTGTGCATCACTGTGAACTGGCCAAAGAGGTTTGGGATACTCTCAAAACAACTCATGAAGGTACCTCTAAGGTCAAGATATCTAGATTACAGATGCTGACAACTAAGTTTGAGAATCTGAGAATGAAGGAGGATGAGACTATTCATGAATTCTACATGAATATTCTGGAGATTGACAATACTTCAGGGGCTTTAGGAGAAAAATGTATGAAGAAAAGCTTGTAAGGAAGATACTCAGATCATTGCCCAAGAGATTTGCCATGAAGGTTACTGCTATTGAAGAGGCTAAAGATATAAGCAACATGAAGGTGGATAAACTCATTGGTTCTCTCCAAACCTTTGAGATGGGAATGTGTGATCATGCTGAGAAGAAGAACAAAAGCATAGATTTTGTATCAAATACTGCAGAGGACTCAGATGAAGACAATGGTGGAAGTGAGGAGAATCTATCAAAAGCTATAGCTATGCTTGGAAGACAATTCAACAAACTGATCAAAAGAATAGATCAGAAGACTAGACCTAATGTCAAGAACATTCCCTCTAACATCAGCAGAAGAGGTAAATATGAAGAGAAGGCTAACCAAGGCAAAGGAATTTAGTGCCATGAATGTGAAGGATATGGTCACTTAGAGCTGAATGTCCCACTTACCTCAAGAAGCAAAAGAAAGGTTTAAATGTCACTTGGTCAGATGGAGCTTCTGAGAGTGGATCAGAAGAAGAATCTGCAAAACATGTCACTGCACTAACTAGTGTATGTGTATCTGATGATGATTCTAGTAAAGATGAGCTGAGTTTTGATGAGCTTGCAGCTTCATATAAACAGTTGTGTATCAGAAGTGTAGAAGTGTGCCAATAAGGGGAGAAGCAAAAGAAAATTATAAAGGAGTTGGAGGCTGAGAAGAAGGAGCATCTTGCAATAATAGACTCACTCAACAATAAGGTCAGTTTGTTGAATTCTAAACTTGATCAGATGTCAAAATTAATCAGGATGTTAAATAAGGGGATTGACACTCTAGAAGAAATTCTACAAAGTGGTTAGAAAGCAGGAGACATGTCTGAACTAGGATTTGTTGGTGAACAAGGACCCATCTTGGGATTCAAGAGGACAAAGCCTGAAAATCATAGGTCAAATCGGATGTCACGACCAATGTCTCAACATCAGGGGAACAGAAGCATGAACTAGACCAAGAGAAAGTTTCAAAGGTGGAGTTGTCACTACTGTGGAAGATTTGGACACATAAAGCCTTTTTGCTTCAGGTTGCATGGATTTGCCAGCCACACTCATCAAGTCAAACCCAAACAGGATGCTCCTATCAAGAAACAACAATGGGTTACCAAGGAGGTTGCTCTAGTAGCTCATACCTCTCGCCAACCAAAGAAGATTGGTATTTTGATAGTGATTGTTCTAAACATATGAATGGAATAAAGAACCTTTTGGTGGACATCAAACCTCATTCCACGCGTCATGTAACCTTTGGGGATGGAGCTAAAGGAGAAATCAAGGGTGTTGGAAAACTAGACTGTGCTGGTGTTCCAAAACTGGATAATGTTATGCTGGTTAAAGGACTGACTGTAAACCTTATTACTATCAGTCAACTATGTGACCAAGGACTTAATGTTAAATTCACTAAGGGTGAATGTGTTGTCACCAATGGAGAAAATGAGAAAGTCATGAGGAGATCTAGAGCTAAGAATATTTGTTACTTATGGGAGCCTAAAAGGAACTCCACTGTCTGTATTATGATCAAAGAAGAAAAGGAGGATCAAATGTGGCTTAAAAAACATGGACATCTTCAATGGATGAAAAAGATCATATCCAAGGAAGCAGTAAGAGGAACTCCAAAGTTAACACCAGATGAACAAAAAGGTTGTGGTAAGTGTCAGGTTGGCAGGCAAGCCAAGATGGCACATTCAAAGAATGGACATTAGAAAACGTCCAAAAATCTAGATCTGTTACACATAGATTTAATGGAATTCATGAATGATGACCAACATGAAGGAAGCAATGCCACTCAGGATGTCATGACATTATATTATGACAATCTTAGTGCCATCAATATGAACCCAATTCAACATAACAGAACCATGTACAGTGATAACAGACATCATTTTTGTAGATGTTTTTGATTGGCTGCATTTTGTGGCAAAACATTGATGTATGTGTGAATGTCATGACTAATGTTATGACATACATAATGAGTGTACTGCAGGGTAAGTTTGGATAGCTAAGAGCAAAGTATGTTAGATGTCATATTGGATGTTATGACATCAAGCAACTGACATCAGGGCGCCTGTTTTAGGTTCTGGTATATTGCATGAGGAAGCTCAGGCTATACTTCAGGAAATTTTTTAGGGATCCTAGTTATCTCAGGCGAAATGCTAGGATAACATGAAATGTCCCTGACCTAATTAGAAGTGCGCAGATTTATGAAAAGAGGTTTAACTTGGTTAAACCTAATTTCAGCACTTAGGCCCAAGATCTTTCTGCTGCTTATAAATAATAAAGTAGCAATCCAAATTGAAGACAGTTCTTTGGAGGGTCCTGGATAGTGTTTTTGACAGAGATTTTACAGAGTGTTTGTGAGTGAAGAATCCAGTCTGTGTACTGTGATCTTCACGTGTGTGATTATATCTTAGGATACGTGTGAGCCAAGCAATTATCTGTTGTATGATTGCATTGGACTAGTGTGTTTTGATCTGTACTTTGTATGTGTCACTCTAAGCTTTTAAGCACGAGTGCTGTGTCTCTTGATCAAAGTTGTGAAGCAGATCAAAGTGTGTTTTAAGGGTGTCTTCAAGTTTATTTGTAACTGAATTGGTTGATATCACTGTTGTGATTGAGGGGGAGTAAGTAGGTACTCAGGTCTAGTGTTAGGCTGAAGTGTCATTGGGTAGGTCTTAAGTGAAGAGTGCAAACTGGTTGTTTGACTCTGAATTAATTCTACAGATAGTGAATTTCCTCCCTGGCTTGGTAGCCCCCAGATATAGGTGTGATTTACACTGAACTGGGTCAACAATTCTCTATGTTATTTACGGCTTTCAATTCCTGGTTATTGTTAAGTTCTATAGCCTGCTCAGTAATGGATGTCATAACATCCACTATAACATCGACTGTTTGGTACCTAGAATTTCAATTGGCATTAGAGCAGGCACCCTACCTGTTATTTTCTGGGTGAGATCTAGGGAAGATAAATTCTGGTACTATGGACAAGGATATAGGATTCAAAAATAGACCACCGATTCTGGATGGCTCTAACTATGACTACTAGAAACCTCGTATGATAGCTTTCTTGAGGTCTCTAGATAGCAAGGCTTGGAGAGCAGCTAATTCAGGATGGGAACATCCAGTGAAAACAGATAAAGATGGAGCAATTGTGCTAATCCCTGAAGAATAGTGGAGCAAAGAGCAAGAAGCCTTGGCTCTTGGGAATTCTAAGGCCTTAAATGCTTTATTCAATGGAATAGACAAGAACATTTTCAGACTTGTGCATCACTGTGAACTGGACAAAGAGGTTTGGGATACCCTCAAAACAACTCATGAACGTACCTCTAAGGTCAAGATCTCAAGATTATAAATGCTGACCACTAAGTTTGAAAATCTGAGAATGAAGGAGGATGAGACTATTCATGAATTCTACATGAATATTCTTGAAATTGCCAATACCTCAGGAGCTTTAGGAGAGAAGATGTCTGAAGAAAATATTGTGAGGAAGATTCTTAGATCATTGCCTAAGAGATTTGCCATGAAAGTTACTGATATTGAAGAGGCTCAAGACATCAGCAACATGAAGGTTGATGAACTCATTGGTTCTCTACAAACCTTTGAGATGGGGATGTGTGAAACTGTTGAAAAGAAGAACAAAAGCATAGCTCTTGTGTCAAAGACTGCAGAGGACTCAGATGAAGACAATGGTGGAAGTGATGAAAATGTGTCAGAAGCTATAACTATGCTTGGAAGACAATTCAATAAACTGATTAAAAGAATAGATTAGAAGACCAAACCTAATTTCAAGAACATATCCTCTGACATCAGTAGAAGAGGTAAATATGAAGAGAAGCCCAACCAAGGTAAAGGAGTTTAGTGCCATGAATGTGAAGGCTATGGTCACATTAGAGCTGAATGTCCCACCTATCTCAAGAAGCAAAAGAAAGGCTTAACTGTCACCTGGTCAGATGGAGATTCTGAGAGTGGATCAGAAGAAGAGTCTGCAAAACATGTCACTACATTAAATAGTGTATGCATATTTGATGATGATTCTAGTGAAGATGAGCTAACCTTTGATGAGGTTGCATCTTCATATAAAAAGATATGCATCAGAAGTGTAGAAGAATATCAACAAGGGGAGCAGCAGAAGAAACTCATAAGGAAGTTGGAGGCTAAGAAGATAGAGCATCTTGCAACAATAGACTCACTCAAGAGTGAGGTCAGCTTGTTGAAATCTAAACTAGATCAGATGTCAAAATCTATGAGGATGCTAAACAATGGGACTAATACTTTAGAAGAAATTCTACAAAGTGGTCAGAAAACAGGAAACATGTCTGGACTAAGATTTGTTGGTAAACAAGAACCCATCTTGGGTTGCAAGAGGCCAAAGGTTGAAAATTAGAGGTCAAACTGGATGTCACGACCAATGTCACAACATCAGGGAAACAGAAGCAGGAACCAAACCAAGAAAAAATACCAAAGACATAGGTGTTACTACTGTGGAAGATTTGGGCACATAAAGGCCTATTTCTTCAGGCTGCATGGATTTCCCAGCCACATACACCAAGTCAAATCCAAACTGGATGCTCAGAACAAGAAACTCCATCAGGTCAAACCCAAACAGGTTGCTCCTATCAAGAAACAACAATGGGTTGCTAAGAATGTGGCACTAGTAGCTCATACTTCTCTAAGGATGCCAACCAAAGAAGACTGGTATTTTGACAGTGTCTGTTCTAGACATAAGACTGGAATAGAGAATCCTTTGGTGAACATCAAACCTCATTCCTCAAGTTATGTAACCTTTGGTGGTGGAGCTAGAGGAGAAATAAAAGGTATTGGAAAACTAGACGGTTCTGGTGCTCCAAAACTGGATAATGTGATGTTGGTGAAAGGACTGACTGTAAATCTTATCAGTATTAGTTAGCTCTGTGACCAAGGTCTCAATGTTAAATTCACTAAGGGTGAATGTGTTGTCACCAATGGAGTATATGAGGAAGTCATGAGGGGATCTAGAGCTAAGAATAACTGTTATTTATGGGAGCCTAAAAATAACTACAAAGTCTTGACCAAAGAAGAAAAGGAGGATCAACTGTGGCATAAAACAGGTAGACATCTTCAAGGGATGAAAAAAAAAACCATATCCAAGGAAGTAGTAAGGGGAACTCCAAAGTTAATCCCAAATAAAGGAAAAGGCTGTGGTAAATGGCAGGCAAGCCAAGATAGTACATCCAAAGAATGGACATCATAGAAATCTAGATTTGTTATACTGGAATTTGATGAAGTCCATGAAAGATGACCAGCATAAAGGGAGCAATGTCACTCAGGATGTCATGACATTATATTGTGGAAATCTTAGTGCCATCAATATGAACCTATATCAGCCTAATGAAGCATGTATAGGGATAACAGACATCACTCTAGAGAAGATTGTGCGGAGCTTGGGAACACTGAGCTACAAATGGTTGACATGTTCACAAGAAATATCAAGGCTACTCAATTTGAAAACTTAAGAAGCAAGTTGGGAGTGCGTCTTAATGAGGAATTATAGCAATTATTGGTAATAGGGAATTGTATTTTGAAAATTAATCATTTGCTGATTGGTCAAAATATTGAATTCCCTCCGCTTTTGCAACCTTACCTCACTATCCCCTACACACTATACACTTGCTTCAATTGGTGCCCATACCACTTCTTCATCTTCCATACCTCTTTCAACAACCACATAAAACCTTCTCTCTCTCAACCAACGTCTCTCAAAATGTCTCAACAACCAAAATCTAATTCTTCCAAGAAAATTACCACTATCGCTGATTCAGGTTCAGGTGCTAGAACTGATTCTAGTAACCCTAACCAGATTCTTGAGGTAGCACCCCTGAGGATGTTAACCCCAGACGGTCAGGTTGTGAAGAAACCACGGACTTCACATGCAAGAAGACCTAAAGAACTAGTCACGGGTCAGGCTTCTCAGTCTTCAACCTCCATCCCTCATGAGGATATCAGTAGGGAAGAAGCTAGGCATATCCACAACACCATTGCTAATTTGGTATCTAGGGTTCTGATTGAGCCACATGATATGCCAAGAATATCCATTCCCCCTAACACTAAGGGTCCTGCTCCCCATCTAGATGAACAAGCTGATGTCATTCACGATGTTGAAACCTTGGAAACGACCTCACAAAAGGAAAATGACAAAGGTCAAACTTCTCAAAATAATGATGTTAATATGCAAGGTGATAACAATGATGATAATGAGGCTCAGAAGGATAATGCTAAGATTGTGAACCTTGATGACTATTCAGATAATGATCTGATAGCCACAATCAACCCTAGCATAGCCAAAAGGCTCATGACTAGGAAAGGGAAGAAGGCAGTTGTGCAGAGTACTCCTAAGAAGAAGTCTGCAACAAAGAATACTCTTGTTGGCCCTACCAAAGCTTGGAGCAAGGTTGTTCCACAGAAGAGAAAGGCCCAAACTAGTATTGAATCAGACTCTGACTCAGATGTTGCGTGTGATGTCACTGACATCCCACCAAAGAAGAGACCCACAACTAGCAAACTTGTTGCTAGTGTTCCTGATGTTCCTATTGACCATGTCTCATTTCATTATCCATCAAGTGTCAACAGATGGAAATATATGTATCAAAAGAGATTGACTTTGGAGAGAGAGCTAGCTCAAAATGCTCTTGAAAGTAAGGAGATCATGAATCTCATCCATGATGCTGGTTTAATAAAGACTGTCACTTAGTTCTCACAGTGCTACGAAATACTTGTCAAGGAATTCATAGTAAACCTATCAGAAGAATGTGCTGATAGAAAATCAAATGAGTTTGGCAAGGTATATGTAAGAGAGAAATGTGTCACTTTCTCCTCAACTAACATCAACAACTATCTAGGAAGATCAGATGGAGCACAACCTGATATAGCTACTTCTAACAACCAAGTGTGTCAAGTGATTACTGCCAACCAGGTCAAAAGCTGGCCCTCAAAAGGAAAGCTGGTTGCAAGTAAACTGAGTGTGAAGTATGCCATGCTACATAAGATTGGTGCTGCCAACTAGGTTCCCACAAATCATAAATCAACTGTTGCAATTATCCTGGGGAAGTTCATTTATGTTGTTGGGACAAAAACAAAATTTGATTATGAAACCTACATTTTTGATCATACCATGAAGCATGCAGGCAGTTATAGTGTCAAAGGGCCCATTGCATTTCCTTCTCTTATCTGTGGAATAATATTGAATCAGTATCCCAATATCCTCAAAGAGAATGACTCTGCATGCAAGAGAGAAAGCCTATTGTCCTTCCATCACAAGCTGTTTCAAGGAATTCATGTCCCTGACATTGTCATGACATTTGCAGAAACTTCCAAGGGAAGTTCTAAGACAGGGAAAGCTGAGGTTATTGCCATGCTCAAAGAAACATGCAAGGAGTTGGAGACAAGGAAGCAAAATCTGGAAAAGTTAATCAGGTCTCTTGAGCAAGATGAGGACACCGAATTTACTGATAATGATGAGGATAGGCATGATGATGGTTCAGGGGAGGATGATGGCCAGGAAGCTGAATCAAAAGGAGCTGCTGCTAGTTCTAAGGAAGATTCTGATGAAGGAGACAATGAAGATGTTGAAGAGGATAGCTCCAGTTCTTCTGAGGATGAAGATTAAGTTGTCTGCTTCGGTGGTTTGTTGCTGCTGTCGGTGTGGCTAGTTTGTTTCTTTTTGGTTAGATTTTTTTTGCTTTTGGTGGCTGCCTTAACAGAATGAGATATTTGTGTTGCTCTTCATGAGCTTTGTGTTGTAATAACCCTCTAACTATGTGCTTCCAACCTTATTTGATCTATATTATTTGTTTAGTTATGATCTTAATTTATGGCTAAAAAGGGGGAGAAGTAGTAGTAGTAGCATGTTTAGCTGTTGTGCCTCAGCAGGCTTAGTTGTGTGTATGCATTAGCAGGTGTGCCGAAGGTTGAGTTGTGTTTAGGTGTTAGATGAGTTTGAGTGTTTGCTGCTGTATATGTGTAGCTGCAGGTTGTGCAAGTTGTGTTTGACTGATGTTATGTGCATCAGTTGAGGGGGAGTAACACAGGATGTAGCAGGTGATTTTATTTGTTTTGCTCTAGAACAGGTGTGATTCAGGATGTCATCCTGGATGTCTTAACATCTATAATCCAAATCAGTCTGGATTAGTGTGTGTGAACAGGTTGATCCTGAGTGGCTAGAAGTTGGTGTTGTTTATAGATGACTCTGATATGGTACTACAACATGTGTGTGTTAATTGGTAGTTTTAGCTAGTAGGTTTCCTGCATGATTAGATACATGTTATGAACTTTTCTGCTGCTTGTTCTCTGATATGATGACAGAGTGTTTTAGCCAAAAATTGGCCAAAGGGGGAGTTTGTAGATGTTTTTGGTTGGCTGCATTTTGTGGCAAAACATTGATGTATGTGTGAATGTCATGACTAATGTTATGACATACATAATGAGTGTACTACGGGATAAGTTTGGATAGCTAAGAGCAAAGTATGTTGGATGTCATGCTGGATGTTATGACATCAAGCAGTTGACATTAGGGCGCCTATTTTAGGTTCTGGTATATTTCATGAGGAAGCTCAGGCTATACTTCAGGAAACATTTTAGGGATCCTAGTTATCTCAGGAGAAATGCTAGGATAACATGAAATGTCCCTGACCTAATTGGAAGTGCGTAGATTTATGAAAAGAGGTTTAACTTGGTTAAACCTAATTTCAGCACTTAGGCCCAAGATCTTTCTGCTGCTTATAAATAACAAAGTAGCAATCCTAATTGAAGACTGTTCTTGGGAGGGTCCTGGACAGAGTTTTTGATAGAGATTTTATAGAGTGTTTGTGAGTGAAGAATCCAGTCTGTGTACTGTGATCTTCACGTGTGTGATTGTGTCTTAGGATACGTGTGAGCCAAGCAATTATCTGTTGTATGATTGCATTAGACTAGTGTGTTTTGAGCTGTACTCTGTGTGTGTCACTCTAAGCTTTTAAGCACGAGTGCTGTGTCTCTTGATCAAAGCTATGAAGCAGATCAAGGTGTGTTTGAAGGGTGTCTTTAAGTTTATTTGTAACTGAATTGGTTGATGTCGTTGTTGTGATTGAGGGGAAGTGAATAGGTACTCAGGTCTAGTGTTAGGCTGAAGTGTCATTGGGTAGGTCTTAAGTGAAGGGTGCAAACTGGTTTTTGACTCTTAATTAATTCTACTGATAGTGAATTTCCTCCCTGGCTTGGTAGCCCCCAGATGTAGGTGTGATTTGCATTGAATTGGGTCAACAATTCTCTGTGTTATTTACGGCTTTCAATTCTTGGTTATTGTTAAGTTCTATAGTCTGCTCAGTAGTGGATGTCATAACATCCACTGTAACATCAACTTTTTGGTACCTAGAATTTCAATTTTGAAAAAAAAAAGTGTGCAGCTTAGGGACTCTGACCTACAAAGTGCTGACATTTTTACAAGAGATCTCAAGACTACTTAAATTGAAAACTTAATAAGAAAATTGGGAATTGTATCTATAAGGAGTTATAGCAATTAATGGTATTTGGGAATTGTATTTTGAATAGTCTAAGTTTTAATCATTTGCTGATTGGTCAAAAGTCTAAGTTCCCTCTTCTTTTGCAATCATATCACTCTACCCCCTACACACGATATGTTTTCTTCATTTGATGCCCATACCACTTATTTATCTTCCATACCTCCTTCAACAATCATATAAAACCTTCTCTCACACTGCCAAAGTCTCCTGAAATGTCTCAACAATAAAAATCTATCTCCTCCAAGAAGATGACCACCATCGTTGATCCAGATTCTGGTGCTACAGCTGACTCTAGCAACCCTAACCTGGTTCTTGAGGTGGCACCCCTACGTATCGTGACCCCTGAAGGTCTGAGTGTGAAGAAACCACAGACTTTGCATGCAAGAAGACCTAAAGAACTAGTCACAGGTCAGGCCCCTCACACTTCAACCTCCACCTCTTATGAGGATACCAATAGGGAAGGCTCTAGGGATGTCCATAACACTATTGCAAATATGGTATCTAGGATATTAAATGAGCCACATGATGTGTTAGAGATATCGATTCCCCTGAACACTGAGGTTCCAGCTCCCCATTTGGACCAACAAACTAATGTGACTCAAGATGTTGAAACCATGGGTCAAACCTCTGAGAGTGATGATGATAATGTGCAAGGTGATAACAATGATGATGATGATGATGTCCAAATGGATGATGCTGATATAGTGAACCTTGATGATTATTCAGATAATGATCTGATAGCCACTATCAACCCTAGCATAGCCAAAAGGCTCATGACCAGGAAAGGGAAGAAGGCATCTGCTCAAATTCCTACCAAGAAGAAAACTGTAACTAAGAGTACCCATGTTGGCCCTACAAAAGCTTGGAGCAAGGTGGTTCCAAAGAAAAGGAAGGCTCAAATTAGTACTGATTCTGACTCAGACTCGGATGTTACTTGTGATGTCACTGGCATCCCACCCAAGAAGAAGCCAATAACTAGCAAACTTGTTGCTAGTGCTCCTAAAGTTCCTATTGACAATATCTCATTTCATTATCCCTCTAGTGTCAACAGGTGGAAATATGTGTATCAGAAGAGGTTGGCATTGGAAAGAGAGTTGGCTCAAAATGCCCTGGAATGTAAGGAGATCATGAATCTTATTTATATAGCTGGCCTAATGAGGACTGTCACTCAGTTTTCTAAGTGCTATGAAATACTTGTGAAGGAGTTCATAGTAAACCTATCAGAAGACTGTGCTGATAGAAAATCAAATGAGTTTGGAAAAGTTTATGTAAGAGGAAAGTGTGTCATTTTCTCCTCAACTGTCATCAATAACTATCTAGGAAGATCAGATGAAGCTCAAACTGATCTAGCTGCTTCTGACAACAAAGTTTGTCAAGTTATAACTGCCAACCAGGTCAAAAGTTGGCCCTCAAAAGGGAAATTGGTTGCCAGTAAACTAAGTATGAAGTATGCTATGCTGCATAAGATTGAAGTTGCCAACTGGGTGCCCATAAACCACAAGTCAACTGTTTCTACTGTCCTTGGAAAGTTCATCTATGCTGTTGGGACCAAAACAAAGTTTGATTATGGGACCTACATTTTTTATCAAACTATGAAGCATGTAGGAAGCTACAGCGTAAAAGGCCCCATCGCATTTCCATCTCTTATCTGTGGGATCATATTGAGTAAGTATCCTAATATCCTAAAGGACAACGACCCTGTGTGCAAGAGAGAAAGTCCCTTGGCTTTTCATCACAAGCTGTTTCAAGGAACTCATGTTCCTGACATTGTCATGACATCAACTGAGGCATCCAAAGGGAGCTCAAGAACAGGGAAAACTGAGGTCATTTCTATGCTCAAGGAGACATGCAAAGAGCTATAGACACGCAAGCTGAATCTAGAAAAGTTGATCAGATCTCTTGAGCCGGATGAAGATACTGAGTTTGCTGAAAATAATGAGGAGGAGCATGATGATGGTTCTGGGAAAAGTAATGATCAGGAAGCTGCATCAGAATAAGCCACTACCAGTTCTGAGAATGGCACTGATGAAGAAAGTGATAGTGATGATGTTGGCTATGAGTCTGATGACTAGAGTTCTTAGTTTATTTGCTCCAAAGCAAATTATTTTGTGAATAGCTTTTATGTGTTGCTTTGTTGTAATATTCCTTTAACCTTTTGTGTTTCCAACTGTGTATGATCAATGCTAATTCATTAGTTATGATCTAATTTTGTGGCTAAAAAGGGGGAGAAGTTGTAGTAGAAACAACAGGCTTAGGTGTGTTGATGTCCCTCACAGGTGGAAGATGAGATTTGTTGTTGTGCATGTTTGCACTGATCAAGTTTGTAGGTGTGCTGATGTTATGTTGCTGCTCTGAGTTGTGTTACAAGTGTGCTGGTATGCTGAAGTTGTTGATATGCTGTTGTGAGCAGGATGATGATCCTGTGTGTGTTTGGCTATTGCTGTTATATGTGTGTGTATGTTCCTGGTTGGAACTTAGTAGTATCCTAGCTGTTGGTGAAAATGTGTCTTTCTGCAGGTTGCTTGCAGACGGTATGTAGCTGTGCATCAGTTGAGGGGGAGTATCACATGATGTTGTACCAGATGTTGTGATATCTTTAGTCTGAACTAACAGGTGGTATTGTGTGTTGTGGAACAGGTGCTTTTCAGGATGTCATCCTAGATGTCTTGATAGTCTGTATGATTGTGTGTGTGATGGTAGTACAAGCAGGTCTAGTTGATTGGTAGGATTAGCTATTTTGCATGATTAGAAGTGTGTTGTGAACTTTTCTGCTGCATATGATCTCTGATATGGTGACAAATTGTTTTAGCCAAAAAATTTGCCAAAGGGGGAGTTTGTAGATGTTCTTGATTGGCTGCATTTTATGGTAAAACATGGCTGTGTGTGTAGATGTCATGATTGATGTCATGACATGTTTGTGTAGTGTTCTGCAGGGTAAGTTTGGTTAGCTAGAACAAAGTGTATTGGATGTCATACTGAATGTTATGACATTAGGTTGCTGACATCAAGGGCGCGTGTTTGTTTTTCTGGTATAATGCATGAGTGAGCTCAGGCTAGATTTCAGGAAACATTTTAGGGATCCTAGTTATCTCAGGCGAAATGTTAGGCAGTGCTGAGTATAACATGAAATGCCTATGACCTAATTAAAAGAACCCTGGTTTATTGAAAAGGGGTTTAACTTGGTTAAACCTAACTTCTGCCATTCAGGCCCAAGATCCGTGTGTTGTATATAAATAGACGAGTGGCAATCCTGATTGATGACGAAGTGACTTAGAGATTTTAGAGAATTTGTGAGTGAAGAATTCTGTTTGTTCTTCACATGTGTTTTGTGTCTTAGGATTACTTGTGAGCCAAGCAATTATTACCTGGATGATTGCTTTGGACTAGTGTGTTTTGAGTTGTACTTTGTTTGTGGCACTCTAAGCTTTTAAGCACGAGTGTTGTGTCTCTTGATTGAAGTTGTGAAGCAAGATCAAGATTTGTTTGAAGTGTATCTTCATTTTAATCTGTAACTTAAATGGTTGATATCACTGATGTGATTGAGGGGGAGTGAGTAGGAACTCAGGTCTAGTGTTAGGCTGAAGTTGCATTGGGTAGGTCTTAAGTGAAGAGTGCAAACTGGTAGTTTGGCTCCGAATTAATACTGCTTATAGTGGATTTCCTCCCTGGCTTGGTAGCCCCTAGAGTAGGTGTGATATACACCGAACTGGGTCAACAATTCCCTGTGTTATTTACTGCTTTCTTTATGTGTTTTACTGCTTAGCTTAATTGTCTGTTTAGTAGTGAATGTCATAACATCCAGTATAACATCGACTGTATGTTACTAGACTTTCAAAAACCATCTTCAACTCTTTTTTTCTTTTCAGTTTCAGCCACTCCAAATACCAATGGAAAATATTGGTCATTTGCATCTCTTCCTACAACTATCAACAACTGACCACCATACTTTGTCTTCAAGTGACAGTTATCCATACCAATAAAGGGTATACACCCCTTGATGAAACCTCTTTTGGTGGGTGTTTGAAACCCACATCTTCATCGAAAGATTGCAACTACAGCTTGGTATTTCTCTTCCATTAAAATTTCCAGTTGATGAATTTCTGCTTCCGCTCATTTGAAACCCTAATTTCAAGTTGAAGGTGACAATTTGCAGAAGAAGAAGAAGAAACCATAATACCATGTATTTCTCATGTTTTACTATTTAATAAGTCTCAATTATATGATGTGGCATTAAGTGTGTCCATGTGGCAATTAAAAAAATGAAAAGCAAAAAAATGCCACTAAGCATGTCATATATGCTAAGGACGTGTGCCATTTCCACCAAAGGTTTAAGCAACCAGAATCTTTAAATGACAATGGTGGTTTTGCAACTAAAAATATTATTTTTGGGGGGGGGGGGGGGGGGGGGGTAAACCAGAACACCCCTATATGGTAGGGGGTAAAATGCTATTAACCCAAAAAAATATTATTGTATAAAACTTAATAACAATAAACTCAATTAACATAATCATGTTAAATATATAACTTCAAACAGATAAATGTTAAATATTTATACATCTAAAATAAATGTCAAACAAATTCACATATACACAAAATAATTCTTTAAATAAATCATTTTAGAATCAGCAAAACCAATTTTAAAATCTAAAGTATCCAAAGTTTAAAGAATCAAATCTTAAGTTTTACCTTATAATTTTTTGTGAATCAAATTGAAAGATAAAATATAATAAAAATCAAATAAAATGATTTGATAATATTTTTTTAAAATTCAAAACCAAGAATCAAATCACCAAAATAAGATTTATTCAATATTTATCTTTCTCAAATAATTGACATAAGTATATATTTCTAAATATATACTCTCTAGCCACAAATAAAATGTTGAAAATCAAAATCTTTGATGAAAATATATTTTTATGATTCTTAATCATCGATCATAACCATATATGTGATTCCAAATATATTTAGCATAATATATACTACTATTAAATAACATATATCTCAAAGAAAAATAAAATTTTCACAAATACATTTCTTTCAAAAAAATACACAAAGATATTAATTTGAATAAAAACCTTATCATATAATTTGTAAGTCAAATTCAAAACTTTATTTGATGGCAACAAATTATCTTTAAATCAAATCTAAAATTTATGATATATTTCAAATTTATGATATATGGCAAAAAAATTATATATATCAAATTAAATTCAAATAAAAAAATTATAGCTAATCTATTTCTTAGGTTTTTATTTTATACAAATCATGATCAAAACAAATATTTAAGATTATAATCTAATTAAGGACCAAACAATTGAAATCATCCATGAAGAAATATTTATATATAGAAGATGTATAATCTTTTATTTGAAAGAATATAGAAGAACATGCATACATATAAATTTATATTGAAGAACTTAAATCATACAAGTCGTTTGAAAACAAATATATGCACAATCATAAATTTCGTACTATCACAATGATTTAACAAATAAAAGAAAATATCCTCAAATATTATCATAAAAAATTTATGTCTTGAAAAACAAAATTCGCACAATTATAAATTTCAAATATATGCTTCATAGTTGCTATCCACATAAAAAATTGAAGTTTAGTGGGCAAATCTCAATAAACTTAACATGAAGACCTGCTCTGATACCACTTGTTGGAATTAAATCAATAACAATTAACCACATATACATGTTCTACATATTATGTCATATAATTTAGTAGGGAATAGAATAAATAATATTACACGATCTATGACATGTTAGTATATGAGAGAAGAGATTGCAAGAATACATGGATCTATTGAGAAAGTCTATATTGGAGGTAATCCTCTAAGCTAGAAGACAAACAACAAACACCTGGTAGCTTGTATGATTTTCCTCAACCGATACTCCTAATACCTTGAATACTCTTCAAATGGGGAGAAGAGATAAATTGCTTATTGTTATACCCTAATTTTGACCTTGGTTCGCCATCCATACATATCATAACATTTCACCATTTGTGCATCATATCCATTATGCATATCATCTAACTAGTATGCCTCTAAAGTACATGTCCTTTTGCCTTCATTTTCTTGTCACCTAAGCTTAAGTTTTGCAAGAATGAATCAAGGATCAGGAGAAATGATCAAGTCAAGTACGTGTGCAGTCTTGGATTGAAAATCATGGAAGTTTAACCTAATCTTGGTCAAACAAATGATTTGCTTCAGTATCAAGTTATCAGTTGTGGCAGAAGCATTTTATTTCAAAGTGGATAATTAGCAGGGCAACCAAGTTTCAATTAGGGTTTGGGTGCAGTCGCCACTGTTCATTCTTTCAGGTTTAAGGCAATTAGATAGGGGCATCTGTCATACCCCAAATTGTCCTACCTGTTTCAAATTTCTACTCGTCTGACTTTATTTTCACTTTGCATCGCTTGTACAACATAACGTGCATTTTACCGTGAATAATTCAAAAAATGATTATCCATTTCTTGGATATATATACGAACTGGCTAAATTGTGTCTCAAATATGCTAGAAAAATTAATGATTGAAAAGTCTAGAATTTAAGCTTGCAGGCGCTAGGACTTAACCTACTTTTCATCGAAACTTGACCTAGTGCACTCATCTTGTCTCTCGATGAATTTTCAATCATTTTTTATCACCCCGAGCTTTTTTACCGGTCCCGGTCGATTCTCAATATTGACTGAGTGCTGCATCTTTCCAAGTTATTCATTTCGCGATAATCTTTTTGTGTGCAGTCGGTTTTAATCTTTTAAACACCACTGTTGCTCGATTTCTGTTCATTTTCATCCGAGTTATTTTTATATTTTCTTCAAAACGTCGAGAATGATTAATCTATATTATTTAGCATATTTATTTGACAAATGGTGAATTTTCAAAAAATTTACCTTTTGCCCAATGAATTTGCAACACGTGGCTTTCTTTTTTTATTATTTATCATTATTTTTGTTTTACCATTTTATTTAAGATAATGTTAATATAATATAATTTTAATATTAATTAATTAATTATAATTTTAATTAGAATTAGAATAGAATTTTAATTAATTATAATTAGAATAGAATTAAAATTTTAATTAGAATTAGAATAGAATTAGAATTTTAATTAGAATTAGAATAGAAATAGAAATTAATCAATTTAAATTTAGAAATTAGAAAATAAAAAGATTAATTAGAAAAAAAGAAAAAAGAAAACAAAAAATTAATTTAAAAAAAGAAAAAGAAAATATAAGAGAGGGACACGAGGGTTGGGGAGAGGGGTTGTTTCATCTTCTTCTTCCCTTTCATTTTCCCAATGGCCGCCAAACCCTTTCTCATATTTCCCTCTTCTCTCCAACGCCGCCAAACCCTAGCCGCTTGAGCCATCCACTTCTCTCGTCTCCTTTCAGCTCAACCTTCACCGAAACTTCCTTCTCTTCTTCCCCAACAGCCGCAACCCTTTTCCTCTTCGCCTTCATCATCAACCTCTGCTACTTCCTTCCGCCTCTGTTTCCACCATTATTACCTTCCAAACAAACTTCATAAACTGCTTCAAACAACATCAATCCACCATGTCGTGGGCTTCTTCAACAACCATAATAGCAGCTACGCGATAGAGTGAGATTGAAGTACGTCACGAAGATTAGAGATACGAAGTGAAATCTGCACTATTGAGGCCCATCGCTTCAATGTGTGATAACCGCGACGCCACTGCTGACACCATTTCACTCTTCCTCTTCCCGTCATCAACTTACCACCTTCTCCATCACCTTCTTATTTTTCTCACCATAAACCCAATATCACCACCTTCGCCACCACTATAACCACTAGTCGCACCTTTCAGGCTTAGCTAACGACTCTCGGTCGCCGTTCACTTTGGATCGCATTAAACCATTCTCCGTCAAGCAAGAGCCAGCTTCTCTCATGCTATTTCCTTTACGCTCTCATGATTCTAGTGAAGTTGATGAAGATTTACATTTGACTCTTGTACATCAAATGTACAAGATTGGAAGTTATAATAAAGCACTAGAACACAACAACACTGTATATGCGAGAAATCCACTTTGCACCGACAACTTATTGCTTCTTGGTGCAATTTATTACCAGTTATATGATTTTGATATGTGTGTGGCAAAAAAAATGAAGAAGCGCTTAGGATCGAGCCACAATTTGCTGAGTGTTATGGTAATATATCAACACAACAACCAACAATAAATCAAGTCGCTTCAGTGCTCATTCTGGGGCAAGCTACCTTAAGAGTTCACAAAAGCTAATATCCCCAAAAGTTGAGTAACCTAGAGAATTTGATTTAAGACTCAGACTATGGCAAATAGAGTTCAACCCCCAAAAGGAAGTCAATCATAAGGCTACCATCCCTAGAATTGGGTATTCAGATGTAGATCGATTCAAAGTTCAAGACATTAGGGCAAGTCATCTAAGACCATTGGCATGACAAGCTGATTCCAACATCCTTTCAAAGGGAACACATTCAGATACCTAATAGACTGGGGCAAGATGAGTCACAAATAGGGGCAAGGTGTGCTACAGAGTGGTAAATCCTCTTCATACTTTCAATTCGCTCAAGCGAGCAAGCCATACGTCAACAACTTCTGAGTTCAAGACGAGTGTCGAGGAATCATGTTATCACCACCATCAAATGACCTTTTTCTTTCTAACAAACCAGAAGCTTTGTCGTCAAGACCTTCTCTTTCATTATCCACGTCTGGAGCATCTTTGGAAACCATCAATCTTTGTATAAATCATTCTCATGCGTTAATTATGTCGCTTCGCTCTAGTGCTAAGCCGTGCATATCATCTCACTGAGCATTCGCCCACAACATGAGATACCAACTTCAAAACCAATCTTTATCTGGTAAACCCTTTGAAGTCCAGTCAGTCTTAAACACCGGTTCCCTTCTGGTAATTTGTCGTCCAAGACCAGTTCATCCAGTCTTGTCTTATGTACCCTTAAATCATAATCCAGTGATCAAGGACATATTCAAAGTCCAACTTTGTTGGCACTTACTCAACAGATATTTGTCAAAGTTTATCTCTTTTGTCAATCTGAGGTTTTTTCAGGTCATATACCAGATAAGTCATAATTATATTACACTCTTGTCTGACAAGATTTCCAGTTATCCTTCCACATGTTGTGTTGTCATTTTTACTGTCAATTTTGGTTCTGTGCGAATCTGGAACCGTTTCTTTTAAACTCTGCTCGAATCCGGAGTCTTCAATTTTGGTTCTGTGCGAATCCATAACCATTTCTTTTAAACTTTGTGCGAATCCGGAGACTTTTGTTGTTCTGTGCGAATCTGGAACTTCATTTTTTTTATGGTTATGCTAGAAGCATTAACCCGTCTATCTTTTGTCCTCTATGCGAATCTGGAGTCCTTTGTTTGTTCTGTGCAAATTCGAAACTCTTTTTCATGCCTATGAGAGAAACTATACCTATCATTTGCATTGTTCTAAGTAGAACCATAACCCATTTGGTTTTTGTATCACTCTGTGCGAATCCGGAGTCTTTTGCATTTTCACTCTGTGCGAATCCGGAGTTTTTTTCATTTTTACTCCGTGCGAATCTGGAGTCTTGTCTTTTGTTACAGTCAATTATCTTTTTTCTCCATGCGAATCCAGAGCATACTTTTCATTACAAGTTATCAACAATCTTTGGTTTGTTCCGTGAGAAACCATAACTAACCATTTTTTCCTCAAGTATCACCAGTGAGTCAGTCTACCTTACCTCTATCAATCCCCAACAAACCTCATTGGTAGTCTTCTCAATAATCCTCACAGAGTATGTCTCACATTTCAACCATTAACATAGAATCTCGCATATATGTATTCATACGTATGTGTGGCATCCGAGCGTTTTTCTTCTATTCTAGTATCTACTTGTTCCATTCACTTTGGCATTTATTCCCTGAGTGGTCGGGTTTGTTGTCTCTTTCCAAGTAGAGTTGTCAGCTTTAGGCATAAAGTGCACATCGTTTCTAAATTCCCCATAGAGTTCGATCCTCGTGGATGACAGTTGTTTCTGTTATCTTCTCCGTGTTTGGATAAGATGAACCCCATTTAAGTTCATTCCTCAATGGTTGGAGTTTTTTTTGACCGTTTCTTTCTAGCTTGTTCCCAGATTGAACTTTGGTCCTTGGCAAGTGTTGTGTTGGTTAGGTCGCCGAACCTAGTCTAAACATGCATTTATTTCACATTATATCTTGCAGCGAGAATCTTTTACAAATCCCCATTGCGGATAAGTGGTAGTCTCTTCGAGAAGCTTATCCCTTTTGTTAACAAGTGGCCATCTCCTTCGAGAAGCTTGTTTCCTTTTGCCTATAATGATAAGTGGAAATCTCTTTCGAGAAGCTAATCGCTTTCCAAAAAGTGCCGTCATGGCTACTACTTTCACTTATTGTTAATCGAGGAGTTTTCACTCATAATCGTTTGTTTGGCTTGTATGCCAATTCAATTTATGCTTTAGTTTCGTTTTTACCATTTTATCATGCTTTGTGGGAAACGAAGAGTCACTCAGGCCTGCCTTTTGGCTGAGATTACGACATCGTTCTTCCGTTTGAAAATGAAGAGTCACTCAGTTTTGCTAATAATTGTTCTGTTAATAATTGTTCAATGTAATGTTCGATTGTATGTGTTCACTTGATATTTCAGGATTCTTAGCTTGGTGTAATTCATGGTTAAGCTCAAGGTAGGGGAATCGTCAGGTTTGCAATCCTTTACATGGAAATTTTTAGGAGTTGGTTTCCCCTAGTTATTTTCCTTATCACCTTTGCACTCTTTCGCACACAAATTTAAACCTCGATTCACAATCAAGTATTTTCTTCAAATCAAATCAATACACTTAACGATACTTAAATACAGTTTCAGTAAAGATGAAAAGGGAGTTGGAATCGAGTCTTTGATTTCTCTCCTCAATTGTTTGGGCCCAAGGAGACTTTCTTAAGCTCGAACAATTGCATTCTAATCCGTTAAACGAAATCAAATCCTTTTCCAAATACTTAGATGAAAAAGAGAGAGAGTCAAGTCTCTGACTCAATCTTTCGATTGCTTAGGCCCGAGAAGCCTTTCTTAAGCCTCAAGTAATCTTCATTGATAAATTACTCTAGTTATATCAAAGATCTTTTATAATATTAGATGAGAAAAATAGAGAGTTGAGCCATTGACTCATTCTTGATTACTTGGGCCCGAGGAGCCTTTCTTAAGCCTCAAGTAATCCTCATCCGATTAAAATACTTCAACCATCTTCCATCGTTAAGTGCTTTTCCTACGCAATCCCTTTTAGGTTGAAAAAGAGAGAGAGTCAAGTCTTTGACTCACTTTCCCGATTGTTTGGGCCCGAGAAGCCTTTCTTAAGCTTCGAGTAATCGTCATCTAATTAACCTACTCAAACCATATTCAACTCTTTCACGATTAAGGGTGAAAAAGAGAGAGAGTCAAGTCTTTGACTCACTTTCCCGATTACTTAGGCCCGAAAAGCCTTTCTTAAGCTTTGAGTAATCGTCATCCGATTAACCTACTCAAACCATATTCAATTCTTTCACGAATAAGATGGAAAAGAGAGAGAGAGTCAAGCCTTTGACTCACTCTCCCGATTACTTAGGCCCGAGAAGCCTTTCTTAAGCTTCGAGTAATCGCCATCCGATCAGCTTACTCGAACCACATCCTAACCTTTCACAATTTAGGTTGAAAAAGAGAGAGAGAGTCAAGCCTTTGACTCACTTTCTCGATTACTTGGGCCCAAGAAGCCTTTCTTAAGCTTCAGGTAATCATTACCTCTAGCTAAACATCCGATACGTCAAACCTCGTTTCCTCTCCCTCGTGCGATCCAGATCATAAAACCTATTCAAATCTATTCTTTTCCCCAAACATAAACATCAAGCCATTAATTCAATTTCTCGTCATCGTGCGAACTGTCAAACCCTTTTCATAAACTTGAGATATGGTGTCTTGAGACGACACAAAATATTTTTTCGTCCATAACCTATTTGAATCGAGATAAGTGGCGTGTTTCCCATGAATGTCGATATATGGAAATCCATTCAAAGTGATGCAAGCGTCCTCTCCTCACCCGTTTGGGTAAAGCAATATTTTCTGTCAAATACGACTAAGTATCTTTTGTTTGAAATCAAACTAACATCCGTAGTCCGAACTACGAATGCTCTGATTCTTCACTTCCTTCCGAGTGAAAATACGTAGGCACAAGGGCCCCAATCCTTGTCGAGCACTCTCATCTAAAACCACCCATTTCTCCTTAGCAGTCTAAACCCTTTTACATTACCTTTGCACCTTTTACCTTGGAAGAAAACAAACAAACAAAGCTAATATTTCTCACGAATCGAATCAAGAGGTTCCCGTTGAGTACAACGGACGTGAGGGGTGCAAATACCTTCCCCTCGCGTAATCGACTCCCGAACCTAGAACTTGGTTGCGATGACCATGTTCTTTCCCTAAAGGTTTTATCGATATTTTCCTATTCCATGATGAAATGAATAAAGTTCGGTGGCGACTCTGTTTTCCGCGACCATTCGCGAAAGATCGTGTGTTTTTTTCGAGGTACGACACTTATACACGGTATATTGAATACCATAGCCTATATATAAGGTGATGACCAATTAGGGTTCTCATTATTCTGAAATTGGTCATGCTGATATTCACTCATATTTAAGCACATATCTAATTAATTAACTAATTAATTAATTACTAAATAGAAATCTAAATAGCTTTTTAAATTTATTTGACCATTTAATCAATTAAGGATCCTAATTTAATAAATAGCTAATATAATTAAAATGTATATGCCCACAAAATAATGATTGGAATATAATAATTAAATAATATTTAAATAATATTTACATTATAAAATATTCCAATAATACCCGGATCCAATGAGATAGTTTTTTTTGGCGGTATTCCTGAAGACTAAGACAAATAACAAATACTTTATGCCTTGTGTGATTCTTCCTCAACTGGTATTCCTAATGCCTTCAATTCTCTTAAGATGGGGATAAGAGATAAATTGATGTGTACGGTATATTGGTGGCCATAGACTGTATATAGGATGATGGCCAATTTGGATTTTCATTATTTCTAAATGGGTCATCCTGACATCCACTCATATTTGAGTTCATATCCAATTAATTAATTAATTAATTACTAAATAGAAATCTTAATTTTGATAGATAGGTAAAATTATTAAAATATATATGTCCACATAATAATTATTAGAATATAATAATTAAATAATATTTAAATTATAAAATATTCCAACAATGTCCAAGTTGGACAATATATTTTTAATAATTATATCACAAATTTTTAGGCGCGCGTCCGAATATTATTTATCTTTAGATTTCAACTTTACAATCAGTCCACCTCATATATCAATAATAGGACCGCCACGGTTGATGTCACTGACATATAATGTGACATAACCATGATGACTACCACGTCAATGTATTTGATGAGATAGATCGACACAGATGAGTGGCATGAAAATTTCATCCAATGTGATCTCTGAATCATGTATATATCCAACTGGTCTAACTGAATTTTTTATTGAGATCAAAATGAAGTTTGCAAATTCAATATTTTCACAAATGATACATAAATGGTTATAATAATAATAACCTCATAAACTTTATTTCAGCAACAATCTTAACATAAAATCTATATCGATATCAAAACAATATTATAAAGCATAAAGAAGGAGTGACTCCCACTAATCTAGAACATCATTAGTGACAACAATCATATGAAATACCTTATATGTCAAGTCTTTCATTATTAAGTCAGTTAGCATAAATTTATATCTATATGTTCTATCCTTCAACAACAACAACTTATAAGTCAACGAACTTTATAAAATAGTTGTTGAAACATTATCCGACTGACTTATGTCATAATATAACTCGAGTTATCTTTCAAAACTTTTTATTATATAAAACAAGTGACATAAGTACTTATAGTCCTTTCTTGAGTTAGGATTCTCATTATATATAGACATCCAAAAGGATCAAAGTCAAATATCTTGATGATCTCCAAAATATCCGATCTATAAAATGTGAGCACAAATTCTTTTGTTCTCTATAACAATCCTTATGGTTGCTTCATTTCAACAATTCAAATTTTGAATTTTCATATCTGCCAAATAATCTCATTATATATATATATATATATATATATATATATATATATATATATATATATATATATATATATATATATATATATATATATATATATATATATATATATATATATATATATATATATATATATATATATATATATATATATATATATATATATATATATATATATATATATATATATATATATATATATATATATATATATATATATATATATATATATATATATAAGATTCTCAAAAACCAAAAAAGTCTAAAAAAAACTTAATTTTCTAAATTTTCAGATTCTTTTATTTTGGACAATGATTGAGACTTAATAGTATCCTTTGATAATTGAGACATACCCAAGTTTATTGTCTTTCATGTCAATTTTATTTTCAATATTATATATATATATATATATATATATATATATATATATATATATATATATATATATATATATATATATATATATATATATATATATATATATATATATATATATATATATATATATATATATATATATATATATATATATATATATATATATATATATATATATATATATATATATATATATATATATATATATATATATATATATATATATATATAAACTTTTGTGATAACTAGATGATAGCTTGAGAATAATTTCTAAATATCTATATACCTTGAGAATAATTTCTTGGTTTCACACAACAATCATATATCATTACTAACTAAATAAAATAAAATTGATATATTAAACTAGGAACATAAACTTACTCCCAATGAATTTGAAAAACCCAATAATTTTTTATAATAGACATCTCAAATTCAAACAAGACAATTACCTTATGAATGAGTTTTATCTACTCATAATTTTTTATAATAACTCATAAATGAGTTTTATCTACTTGCAAACCATAAACTTTGTATCTATTGACACAAAATTTTCCCCTGTTGCACCATATTGTATATCTTAATATCGTCATTAAGAAACCCTAAATTTATATCCATCTTACGAAGCTCCAAAATTATGACAAGTAACAAGTGTCACAACCATCATAATAGAGTCTTACGATCTTACCAAATATAATTTATATTTTCAATGAATTCATTATGACACTTGATGCTTTAGTTGTTGAGGATGTTGAGTTTGATCTTCAAAAATTAATTTTTTAATTTAATTGAAAGAAAGAACAATAATATTCGTATGAGGGTCCAAATTTGCTACATAAATAACAATGATATAAATTGAATTAGAACAAATTCTTTCTCACTCAATTTTGTTCTTTGATCATATCTCTCTCACAAACTCAATATTCTCAAGATACATTACAATATTTTTCTCAAAATAATCTTTAACTTGGGACTAAAGTTTATATTTCTCAAATTTTTCAACAATTCTAATTTGTTACAAGTCATAACTGAATTAACTGTAATAATATTTGAATTAAAAAAAATGAATCCATCATTAATAAGTCCTATCAAATAATCCGCGTCTTTGACACCAACCTTTATCCACATGAAAAAAGAATTTAATAATTACCACATATTCACCATCACAGGTGTGTAATTATCTGACCAAACTGTGTCTTCCTTTTGGTCGATTATAACAGCTTGCATGAATAGTTCCATACTACATCTTTTGTAATTTCAAGTAAATCAAATATACATAAGAGAGGTTACTTTTGCAACATGTTGTTTTAACAAACTCAATCAAAATTACTAGACAGTTTAATAAATTAAATGGGAAAAGGTCTTAAATTTACAATGTACTATCCATAAAATGTAGGCTGGATCCGTAAGCTTTGTCTCATTCCTCATAATTATAACTGTTCCGGACTGGCCCAATGCTAGGCATGGCCCAATCCACTTTTGCTCCCAGAATGACCCAATTGCCTAAGTCCAACCTCTTTGGGAGAAAGTTTATATTTCTGCCCCTCAAACCGGGGAGGCTGACCTATTTACCCTTGGTCAAAACACTTCTCCCCGTCAGTCTCTGCCTGTCATGCACGGTTCCACCATTCAGAAACAACCAAGACGCTTATGCCCGTAACTACGCCCGTGCCCGTGCCAACGACTAGTTATGGGCACGTTTGCCCGTCCCAACGACTATTTTTGGCAGTTGCCTATTCTTCGGGAAACGGTTGTCTCGCCCTAAAAATAGGGATCAATGGCCAAGCGCTGGGGAATTATAAAAACCCTCTCAATGGAGAGGGCCAGGAATCCAATTTCTTAACTTGAAACACACATATTTTGTACTTGCACGCTCTCTTGCTCGTTTTCTTACTTTAGCATCAGAGTGTCTTGTAAATACACCCCCTCCTCCTCTTTCACCCCAGCTCACAGACGTTTGTCATTGGTCCATCTCAGATTTTGATTGTTCGGTAAGATCAGTGGCGCCGTCTGTGGGAAACTTGTTATCCCCGTCTTTTCTCTCTTCATAAGAACACAAGATCAAAACAATTCTTCAATTTTTTGATCATGGATGCCTGTGACAACAATCTTGGTGCTCATAAGTCTGCTTCCCTCCCCGTCAGCAAGACTGATGTTGAAGGGGCCTCCACCTCTCACAGCGGCGACGTCCTCTGACGAAGGGACGAAGTCACAACTTCTCCATCCCCTGTTCGTACATATCACGACAGAGCCTCACTTGTCCCACAACACCTGCCAATTCCAGTTCCACCCAATGCCGACTCGGCAATGGCGGCTCTCCTCGATGTTCTCAATAAAACTAACCTTCTAATCCTCAACTAGAGCACGAAGATTGAAGCATTGAAAGAATCGCGTCGTCCAAGATCCCCTCCACAGAGGAAAGAATGTCAGCAGCGATAGAGTTCGCCTCCACGGCGCAAGAGAAACCGTCAAACGCCTCTGGAACTCGAGAACCTGACCGTTTGCAGACGCGACCAAATTTCTCCCTAGAACCAGTAGTCCTTACAGCCCAAGAGGACCTGGAGAGGACACCAGGTAGAATCTCAACGTTCGCCACCCAAGGGCCAAGCACAAACCCCGTCTCCACGAAGAGGCCACTATCCCACCTATAGACGTGAAGTTCGCTCTCCCTCTTGGACCAGTAGTAGCAGTGGCGACGAGACTCACATCCCGTTGTCCTAGGAAATCATGGCCACACGCCTCCCAAAGGGATTGGAGAAAACTCCTTCTTTAGGCACATACAACAGAACAACCGACCCTGACGAACACATCGAAAACATTGATGTACTGCTCAAATATTGCGGCATCCGGGGCGCCATTATGTGCAGGTTATTCCTGACCGCACTCAGGAAAGGGGCCATGGCCTGGTACAAAGGACTCCCTAAAGACTCTATCACCTCATGGAGGCAATTGGGGATACTCTTCTCCAGACATTTCATGACCTCTCGCCAATATCCGAAGACCGAAGCCTCCCTCGAGGCCATCATTTAGGGCAGGGACGAACCCCTACGAGCCTATATTAAAAGATTCAATAAGGAGGCCGTCCAAGTCTCACCCACTGATGACATGAAAATATTCCTGCTAGAACGCAGGCTCCATCCCTGCACAGACTTCACTAAAGCTGTAGGCCTCCGACCCCCGACAACATTAGATGCTTTTCTCCTCAAAGCTCAGTCGTACATTCTATACGAGAAGAAAGAGGCTGCCAGCTTTTCACGTGAGTCCAGGAATAGGGAGAATGCTCGTCCAAACAGGACTGACGAGCCCTCGACAAGAGATAAAAAATGAGAAGACCTTCCCCGCGAGACCCGAGATAATAAGGGACCCTCCGGCAGGTTCCACAAATACACCCCCTGACAGTCTTGAGGGAGAAGATCCTCACTGAGTGCGCCAACTCAAAATTTCGCGAGGCAGGGGTCCGGTTCCTAAAGCAGATACCGTCCAAACCCGACATCGATAAGTTCAAATACAGCCGGTTCCACAAGAGCCATGGCCATACGACGGAAGACTACATCCACCTGAAAGATGCCATTGAAATACTCATCAGGGACGGGCATCTGAAGCAGTTCGCCAAGAGAAAGGAAGCTCCTCAACCAGATGCCCAAGAAATCCCAAAAGGCCAAGGAGGAAGCACCTTCCTCCGGGGAAACCACCCTACAGGTCGCCATGAGCATCTCACAACCTAAAGATTTCTGCATTCTCGAGGGAATCACCGCCCCTACATATTTTTCCGCACACAGCCCATGGGAGACATTCCCTTCCTTCATGGTCATCTCTAGAGGAGGTTTCAACAGAGTGACGGTAGGATCCGTCAAGAGGAAATTTGAGCACCTCATCAGTAGCAATTCAAATTGGAACTCCACCCTCGACAAGATCAGGGGAGAGTCTATCCTCATTTTCTTATACCGCAAGGAGCTCCTCAGTGGAGCCCCTAACGCCAACATCCTTATGCTCTTCAGGGCTTAGATGGCGAATTTCTTTGTTCGACGAATCCTCGTCGATCAAGGCAGCCCCGTCGACATTATGTACTCACAGCTATTCTCCACTTTCCAGCTCGATGAATCACATTTGACTCCCTTTGTGGGCTCTGACCTACAATGTTTTAATGGATCGGTGACAAAGCTCTGAGGTTATGTTGAGCTGATTGTGACCTTCAGATCTGCAGAGACGTCCATATCAATCAAAGTACAATTCCTGGTGATAGATTGCCTCTCATTATACCAGTGCATCTTCGGGCGACCAACTCTGGCCGAGCTGGTGGCCATACCTTCAACGGTTTACCTGAAGATGAAATATTACACCTCCAAAGGCCTCGTTGAAACTCTACACAGGGACATAGAAGCCTCGAGGAGATGTTTTGAAGTAGCGTCAAAGGGACTGAATGCAATCACCGCCATACCAAAGACTCCTTCCCGGTCCCCTCTGCCCAGCAGCTTTGGCGAGGCAAATCCGCTCCCTCGCGTCGATTCCATCAACCTCGACAACCGCTTCCCTGAAGACGACCATAAGACTTAGAGGGAAAACAGAAAGGAACTCCAGTCATCTTCGAGCACCCCTCCGATAGAAGCAAATCCACCTATCCAATGCGCCCCATCCCAGATGAAGAATTCGAGCTTGTCCCACTCGGCAACGATCCCTGGCGAGGAGTGAAGATTGGGTCCAGCCTCCCCAAGCTAGCGAGGAAATAATTGAGAGCATGTCTCCAGGAGAATGAAGAACTGTTTGCGTGGAGCGCCGCAGAGATGCCTGGACTGGACCCTGAGGTGTCCTGTCACCATCTCACCATCGACCCTGTCGTCAGAGCAGTTGCCCAACATAGACAACGACAATCCCCATAGAAAACGGTGGTTGCTGAGCAAGCTGTAAATGACCTTTTAGAAGAAATTTTTTTATCAGAGGCCAAGTAGTCCACTTAGCTGTCAAATATTGTACTTGTTAAAAAGAATAATGGAAAATGGCGCATGTGTGTTGATTATGCTGATCTTAACAGCGCTTGCCCTAAAAACGCATACCCCCTCCCCAACATAGATAAACTAGTTGATGATTTCGCCGGTTTTAAATTTCTATCTTTCATGGACGCCTATTCGGGCTACAACCAAATACCCATGGCAAAAAGCGACAAGAAGTACATGGCCTTCATGACCGATTCGAGTAACTATTACTATAACATAATGCCCTTCGGCCTGAAGAATGTCGGCGCTACCTACCAAAGGATGATGAACAAGGTCTTCAGAGGAGAAATCAGGGATGTGCTCAAAGTCTATATGGACGACATGATCGTGAAGTCCCACGACAAATTCGATCACACGACCCACTTAAGGAAGGTTTTCAAGCAGGCTAGGAAATACAAGATGTGCTTTAACCGTGAGAAGTACAAGTTCCTCGATTTCTATCTAACCAAATGAGGAATTAAAGCTAACCCCGACAAGTGCAGGGCCTTCTCCGAGTTCCCCACGCCGGATTCAAAAAAGTTCATCCAGTCCCTCAACGGGATGCTTGTTGCGGTGAGAATCGTGATACCAAGCTATTGATTAACTTGAATCTTAATTCTTAAAATTCACAATCGGACTTTGATTTATCCAAAGGAAAGGTTAAAGAAAGAAAAACCTTTTGTGCGATGTAACAACAACGCTAAAACATTTGGGGATCGGGGTTGGTTATGCCTAGGGTAGGTATTTCACATCCTAAACATCTGTAGTACTCTACATGAACCTTTTGTTTGTTTGCATACTATACTTGCTAAATGTTTGCTATGGTTTGGGATTGGGTACATGGTTAAGTTTGTAGGTAAAGACCTAAGGGTAGTTTCTAAGTTTGTTCGCAAAGATATCACATCATCTGCCTACGTATCCTAACTAGGATAGAATCAGAGCAACCGTAGTTCACCTTACTGAGGATAGATCAACACTTGATTATGATCAAGGTCCAAAGGGGAACAAACATAACAATGTTTGTATAAGGTTTAACAAAACTCTATATTCCAAGTTGTACACTCAAGATGATTGACTTTGAAAAAAGCCAAAAGGGGAGTAAGTAATCATTACTATGATTCTTACATAGAGTTAACAAACTCTATCTTAAATTTCTAAAATTGCAAGACTATGTTAGGGGTGTGCTCGTCAAGATTTCACATCTTGTACCTACGTATTCCCATTAACAAATGAGAAATCAGAGCATCCGTAGTTCGAACACGACTAAGGTATGACTTTAACAAAAGACAAGGGGAAAGGTAAGCAATCATCACCATGATTCTTACCTAGAATTAAAAAACTCTATCTTAAAGTTCTAGTTGAGGAATACTCCTAACAAGGGGTAGGTTTCTTAGACTTAAAGCAAAGTCTAATGGATAAAGGTTCTAACTTTACTAAGTTAGGGTTCAAGGTGACTTAACAAATTCAGAGAGGGGGTAATGAGCTATCTATGACCCAATGGTCAATAGAGAGACTTTCCTTTGGAAGGGGAAAAGATGAGGCAACTGGATGAGAACTAAAGAGTTCCATCACTTGGGGAATAACTTAACAAAGTATAAACATTCAAACATGATGAATATGTAAGAGGTGTGGTTACAACCAAGATCATGCAAGCATATGACAATATCAAGCAAAGATTATAAACAAGGCAAATGGTTACCACCATGTATACATAGAGATATTACAATATCTAGAGAGAGGTTCTTACAAGACTCAAAATAAGAGGTAAAAACCAAATGACATATCTTCACAAAGATGAGGTAACAACCGTAAGGAAATATCTTAACAAAGATGAGGTAACAACCAAGAAATATCTTAGCAAAGATGAGGTAACAACCATGAAATATCTTAACAAAGATGAATGTAACAACCATGGAATATCTTAACAAAGATGAGGTAACAACCATGAAATATCTTAACAAAGATGAAGGTAACAACTAAGAAATAAACGCAAACAAGTTACAACTTAAGGTAAGCATGTTATAGGTTTGAAGAGGTCATATGTAACAACATGAGACCAACAATCATGCATTGATGACAAACAAGTACAAGTAGGCATACAAGAAGTGTTACAACAAATCAAGTAAGAAATTCAAGGTTTCATGGGGAAACACACACAAGTTTATGGTAACAACCAAAACAAAGAAAGCTCTATCATTTTATGGTTCTAGAAAGACACATAAATAAGTAGAATGAAACATGACAAATGTAACACCCCGTTCCCAACATAAAATAAAACAACAATTAAAACACATATCAGAGATTCTCCCCCCTTACGAGATGCCATAATATACGTCAAAATTCCACAAATATTTTTCCAAATAATTTTAACTGAATTTTTCAATAAAATTGCAACGGAAAATGATATGGTCTATCATAACACAAAATATTATATACATACATCATCCATATCCATCATCACCATCATATATACAATAATGACCATCTGCCCCAAAATACACAACATCAACAAACATCACTACACATATACAAAAGACAGATACGCCATAGGGGCACGCATATCAACATCGACAGTAAAACTCCCAAAACGCCCCGGTGTTACGTATCAGAGCAGCCCTATGGAGACACCACAATCCAACAAGCTAAACACCTGGATTGTCTGTACTTCCGAAGAAGTACAGACCACAACAACTCTCCACGGTGACACACTTGGTCTAATAAACTTTCTATCCAACAACTCTCCAATCTGAGTCTTCAACTCGGCCAACTCCACTGCCGACATCCTGTACGGCGCCATAGAAATAGGCCTCGTACCAGGAACAAGATCAATGCTAAACTTAACCTCTCTCTTCGGAGGAAACTCTGTAATATCATCCGGGAACACTTCCGGAAACTCATTCACCACAGCTAACTCATCCAGCCTTGCCTTGTTGTCAATAGACAGTGATGCAAATAAAGCAAACACCTGCGCTTCATCTTCCAGCAAGGTTCTCAATTCCTTACCAGACAAGGAATCTGCCAACGCTTCCTCTTCAGGAGTCAAAAACAATAACGCTTTTCGAAAACAATCGATGTACACTCGGTTGAACTCCAACTAGTTCATACCAAGTATAACATCCAAACCACCAAGTGGCAAACAGATCAAATCCACACCGAAGTCTCGGCCAAAGATAGTCAGTGGGCACTTCAAACACACAAGTGAAGTAGTCACTGAACCAATCGAGGGAGTTTCAATAGTCATCCACCGCTCAAGAGTAGTCGGCACCAAACCCAACCTCTTCACACAATCAACAGAGATAAACGAGTGGGTCGCACCCGTATCAATCATAGCAGTCAAAGGAATGTTATTGATAAAACAAGTACATTTGATCGAACATTCTACATCTTCCGCTTGAGTTCCCACAACTGCAAATACTTTACCCGCCACTTGAGGCGCCTGAGTCCTCCTCGGCTTCTCACAATGAGTACTAATGTGGCCCTTCTCACCACAGTTATAGCAAGTAGGCATATTAGTCCTACAATCCGCCATCGCATGACCCGACTTCCCACACTTAAAGCACTTCTTCGCATCAGGAAGACAATCATTGGCACGATGACCCATGCCACCGCACCGGAAACACTTCGTACCAGCCAACGCCCTACCCTCTCTGGGCTTCCTATCAACAACACCCTTGAACTTCCCCTTACCAGTCGAAACACTGTAAGGAGTACCGCCGAACCTTTGTTTACCCTTACGATCACTTACCGCCTTGTAGTGTGCAATCCTCGCACGGTTATCGTTATCATAGATACGGCTCCTACTCACCAACTCAGGATAGCTCCTGATTTTCTGACATGCAATTCCCATCTTGATCTCTGGCCTCAACCCATTCTCAAATTTCAGACACTTCGAAGTCATAGCTTCCTCAGTATTGTAATGAGGACCGACCTGCTCTGATACCAACTTGTAACACCCCGTTCCCAAAATAAAATAAAACACAATTAAAACACATATCAGAGATTCTCCCCCCTTACGGGATGCCACAATATACGTCAAGATTCCATAAATATTTTTCCAAATAATTTTAACTGAAATTTTCAATAAAATTGCAGCGGAAAATGATATGGTCTGTCATAACATAAAATATTATATACATACATCATCCATATCCATCATCACCATCATATATATAATAACAGCCATCTGCCCCAAAATACACAACATCAACAAACATCACTACACATATACAAAAGACAGATACGCCACAGGGGCACACATATCAACATCGACAGTAAAACTCCCAAAATGCCCCGGTGTTACGTATCAGAGCAGCCCTACTGAGACACCACAATCCAACAAGCTAAACACCTGGATTGTCTGTACTTCCGAAGAAGCACAAACCACAACAACAACAAAGGGGTGAGAATTACGATTAAATGTTAATGGTATGATAATACATGAAATCAAAGGCAGAAATCATAATAATGATATCTCATATACATATCATCTGGACTCACGGTCCCACCAACAACCACAATGAACAATCACGCAACAAATGCACTCTCACAACTATAACATACGATACCGACTCACAATTCACGATGGGCACCGGGCCATCAACCCTCCTCACAGGAGCACATATCAACGATGGGCACTTGGCCATCAACCCTCCACAACGGAAGCACCACAACAATACCGATGGACACCTGGCCATCACCCTCCACAACGGGAGCACATCTCCGATGGACACCTGGCCATCACCCTCCACTATGGGAGCACCTCATCAACATCGATGGACACTTGGCCATCACCCTCCCTACCGGGAGCACACACAATAACATCGATGGATACATGGCCATCACCCTTCCCACCGGGAGCATACATAATAACATCGATGGACACATGGCCATCACCCTCCCCACCGGGAGCACACACAATAACATCGATGGACACATGGCCATCACGCTCCCCACCGGGAGCACACACAATAACATCGATGGATACATGGCCATCACCCTCCCCACCTGGAGCACACACAATAACATCGATGGACACATGGCCATCACCCTCCCCACCGGGAGCACACACAATATTCACACGCATCAAACATCTAGCACACCAAGTGCACACCGATCCTATTGATCCACCCCTCACACAACATATACATATACACAACGCACAAGGCGTACCGATCACACGGATCCACTCACATCATAAAGTACCTATATAATAAGCACACACAGTGCGTCGATCCCAGGGATCCATTCACCACACAACTTATCACATACCATGCACACAAGGCATGTCGGTCCTACTGACCCAAATACATCACATGACAACACACAATTGCAACACATAATAAGTGTATCGATCCTCATGGATCCACTCACCACAACCCACCAACAAAACACGCTCAAGGGGTCACGATCATACTGATCCTCGCATCTCACACACAACACACCCGTGGTGGACACCTCTCACGTACGCATCCACAACTGTTCGCACATAATGCGTACTCCACCAATTAGGCCACTTGCGATAAACGCCGGCTAAACAACCCTACAACCACCAACATACGCTTGCCTCAGCTCTCCAGCAAGCCTTTCATCGCACAAGACCAACGAGGGTCCAAGTCCACAGTGGGACAACACAAAAACATCAGCAGAATCACAAACTGCTGTCGGGCTTGCTGGCACATTCGCCCAGCGTTGCCCCGCAGCGAACACTCGCTGCCATTTTCCTGGCGAAACCTCTGGCGAAGCCAGACAGAAGCTTCTGCCAGCACTCGCTGGCTAGTTCGCCCGACGAAGCCTCGCCCCCATTCGCCCAGCGAACACCTGCGTATTCAGAAAATTTTTGCGCACCAGAATCATCGTCCACTCCCGATTCCGCCCGATTAAATTGAAAACTCTCAACTAACAACACACTACAACCGAGCTACGGGTCTATTCCCGATTCTATCCGATAAAACGCATCATCTGCTCAAATTACGGACTTCCGACATAACTCCGAAACTACTCAAAAACCCCAAATTCATTCAACTCAATATTCTCAACACATGCAAGCATAATCTAATGACTTAATCTCAGCAATAATCACATGCATTCATCATCAAACAATAATAACCAATGGGGTTGGGGATTTTCCCCCGTTTCTACCGATTTCATGCAAAAACCAATTAACCGTAAAATTTCCCCCCCCCTTACCTCAAATTCGTGTTGATGATGAAAGAGCTTCACAAATCTCAGCCTTGATGATCCTGTTGCTTTAGCTCCAATTCTTGCTCACTCTTTCTCCTCCACAAGCGTGCATGTGTTCTCCTTCAACCGTGTTCTTCTTCCCCCTTTCTCTTCAATTGCCAATAATGCCCTCAATTCCAATAATTCCCTTATTAATCCAAATAACTCCTTTTAATAATAATTCCTCATAATATTTTTATTCCGAAAATCCAATTAATAACATTTTCTCATTTATATTAATATTAGCAATAATAATGATAATAATTAATAATAATTTTTACATTACTATCAATTATCACATTTTATCACAATTTATTAATATTATGAGCTCTTGAACTTCCACAATAATTCTCAAAATACACCCGCGAATAAAATAATCACAGAAACCAAAAATAATTAAAATGGGCGTTACAACAAACACATTCAATAGATTACAACATCAAGAATCATGTTATGAATCACAAAGAAGTTTCAAGGTATACCATTTATGTTCAAGCTTTCACAAAGGCAAGAAACAAACCCTAAACATTTTATGGTTCTAACAAGATGTATAAACAAGTAGAATAAGGCATGTTAAACATATTCAAGAGGTTACAACATCAAAAATCATGGCAAAGTTCACAGATGAAGTTCAACAGATCAGTTTCACATATATGCATTCATAAAAGTAAGTATGAACATGGTAAGGAAATTAATACAAAATATTTGATCATTTAAACATGTTAAAAAACATATATGAATCACACAATATCAATATCACAAGAAAAATCAAGTTATAAGTTAGAAAAAGTTCAAGAACACCAAGGTAAAAACCCTAAAAACACATGTTTTTCAAGTGGATCAAAGTCTTTCTAGGATGACAATCCTTGAATTATTTATTCAATTAATGAAAGTAGACATGATAAGGATTAGTTTTAAAAAATAATGGAATCAATAGCACAAACATTGAGCAAGTTATGGTCATTGCAAGTTGGTGCACCAAGAGAGCAAAAACTAGGGCAAGGCAAGGTTACAACCTAAGGGTCATTTGCGTGAAGGATTGGAACTCAGTCAATTCTTAACAAAATGGAGTGAAACAAAATTGAAAATTGTGTATTTTTGAACAAGTAATTCAATGGTACCATTTGTTTTTCCATACCATTCACCCACATAAAAATTCGATAGCAATATTGGTTTAGGCAAGTTTGGTGACAACCAAAAACGTGAACAGTCATGTGTGGTGGTGTTATTGGTGAAAAAAGTGTACAAAAATCACATATACATCATATTAAGAGGTTATCACAAAATAAATCAAGATATGCACACATAGTTTGGCAGAGTGGATGTAAAACGCAAAAGTGACTAGGTTGGGCCTAGTTTGTGACCTAGCTTGTGACCAGAATTTGACAGTTCAAAAACTACATGTTTTGATGCAAGTAATGGTTCATACATGATACATAACATATATAAGACATGTTCAAACAATGTACAACACCAAATCATAGCTAAAAGTCATGGTAGCATGTGAAATGCAAGTGAAAATTTCATGTTTTTTTTTGTGTTTTAGGCTTACCTCTTGAAGCAAGCTTGCACAATAAGAAAACCAGAGACTTTGAGTGCTCCTACAAGGTATAAAAATTCTACTAGGATGATGAGAAGATGCTCCAAATCAAGCTCAAGCAAGTTGATGGGCATAATGGCCATTTTCATTACCAAATCATCTTTTGTCATGGTGGGAGCATCGTTGAGTTGGTATATGCAGTTGGAGAGTGGTTGTATCCAATCATGGTCAGGTCTAGCCAATGCCTTTGTGAAGCAGTACGACTATAATCTCAACATGGCTCCTAGTCGCGTGCAGTTACAAGAATTAACTCAGGCGGAGAATGAATCCTTCAGAGGGTATGTGCAGAGATGGAGAGAGTTAGCTGCTCGTGTTCAACCCCCACTTCAGGATAGAGAGTTAGTTGACATATTCTTGGGTACCTTGAAAGGCCATTACTTTGACAAGTTGATCATCGGTGGAATGTCAAACTTTGTTAACTTGGTGATAATGGGTGAACGTGTCGAGAATGGACTCAAGAGCGAAAAGATTCGAAACATCCTCTATATCTCAGTTGAGGAGAATGAGTCAGTTGTGAGTTCTTAGGAAGAATGGGAAAGAGGAAGTGATGTTCTTTCAGAATCTCCTATATCTCAAGTTCTGTTTTCAAATGCTTCGAGTGTCCGGAGTCAGCAGTCTGTTGGGTCTGTGTATCAAGTATCTGTTTCCCGCCAGAGTCAACAGTCTTATCATCATCAACCGCGTCAGCACGCTAGACGAAGACCCAGGAAATCAGAAAGGCATTTTACTCAGTTACTGGTATCGTACATTCATTTGTTGTCGGATTTGATCAGAGGTGGGTTGATAATCCTGAAGAAGATTAATCCAGAGATCCTGCCATATCCGCTAGGCTTCGATGTCAGCGCCCACTGTGAGTACCATGCTGGGGCACAAGGGCATTCAACAGATGATTGTAAGGTGCTTAGGAGCCAGGTTCAGGCTTTGTTGGATTCCAACAGGATCTCAGTCGCGTTCCAGGGTGTTCAAATTAATGATCCTCTCTTATCCAGCCAAGCGGGTGTATCAGTTCACGTTTTGGAGGAATTCACCGAGAGCATTTGTTCAGAAGAGTATCAAACTGAAGACTCAGTTGAGGGCTGTATCCTTGTGTAGGATTTGTTCATTACTGTATGTCGATCATCGCCATACTTGTTGTTCGAGATCACTCTGTTTGCATTCAGTTACTCCTGTGTGGTGCATATATGTATGATGGTTATACCTGTTTGGATCTTGGGTTCCTTTTTGCCTTGGTGCTATTATGAGATTTCCCTGTTGCATACTTGTTTGCATCTTGCATATTATTTTTGTGTAACAGGTACCTCAGAGCTTTTAATCTAACTTCATGTACTCCACTAGTTTGTTGCAGGAATTCCCACAAAGTCATGGAGCAAGTCCAAGCAGAGCTGAGGGAAGTCAAGAGCCAGATGGGGCAGTTCATTGCGGACATGCAAGCGTTGCGCTTGGATCAGAATGCGCTCAGAGAGGAAAACCAACAGTTGAGAACTCAGGTGGGCTTAATCATGGAAGTGATAAGGAACATGCTCAGAAAAGAAGGTGATCAAGTGCCTGAGGCTACCGCAAAGATGCTTGCACCGCTTTTGTCTGTGGAACCTATGCCAGAGCGAAATGTGTGTCAGAAATCTTCTGTACAACCGGAGGTTCCAAAATTTCCGTGCCATCAGTTGCATCCTGTTTCTCAGGAGAGTCCCAGGATTAGAAGATATGGTCAAAGGACAAAATCACAAGATAGAATCTTCGATCAGATCCCCATGGATTATGCTCATTTGGTGCAACTCTTGCTCCAACTTCACTTGGTTAAGCCTCGGACTTTGGCTCCACTTACTGGCCAACCACCACTGGGCTTTGACATCAATGCTTATTGTGATTTCCAATCTGGGGGACAGGGGCACAATGTCGCAAACTATAAAGCTTTTAAGCATAAGGTTCAGGACCTGATTGATTCGAAGACAATTGAATTCACGCCGAGCGGCATGAAGGTATCAGGCGAGTTTGCTCGCTGTCGTGAAAAAGAGATGGATACTCCTATTCCCATCCCTAAAGCCGTAGTAGGTCAAGAGTATATCCTACAATCCTTGGTGTCAGAATCCCCCTGCCCACAGTTGCTGCCTGTTCCGAGATCAAACTTAAGGATGAAAGCGCATGAACAAAGAGAGTCCTCAAGAGTCCAAACCCAGTCGCTGGATGTTTCTGCTGTTCAGAGTCCACGACCTTTTGAGTCATCGCAGCAAGATTACTGTCGCCAGATTCAGAGTAGGCCCTGCAGCAACAATTTGAAAAGAAGGAGTGCTCCTCTGCGCCCAGTGCCTATGTCGTACAGTCAGCTGCTGCCGCACCTAGTTCAGAATTCTTTGGTGGAGCTCAAAGCTCTCAAACCGGTGCCAGAACCTTACCCTCCCGGGTATGATTCTAGGGCCCAATATGGATATCATGGAGGATCCATAGGGCATTCTACTGAAGATTGCGAGGCTTTTCAAGCTAGGGTACAACAATTGATGGACCGAAGGTTTATATCTTTTCCAGGAGGAAGGTTGGTCGTGCATCGCTCGTCTGATTGAGTTTGAAGACTTCAAGGGTCGCATTCCCGCAGTAGCTAATCAGTGTGAAAGCCCAGTTCCCAGAAGCTGGCCATTTTCGTTTTATCTTGTTATTTCTTTATGTTTGTATTTTCTCTCCTGTTTAAAGTGCAATCTCATTTGTAAAACTTGTTGTTTCCATTGATTGATATTAATGAAATGAATATGCATGTTTTGATTAAATCCATTCGTGTTCACTAATTGCTTTTTACAGATGTTATACGCTTGTTTAAGCGGAATCCGGGGAGGATGACGAAGTTAAAGACGCGCAAGCTTCCGATTGTATGCTTTTGAAATAAAACCTGCTGATGATGTACATGCATTGTTTCAAATTCCCAAACACCGGAGTTATAAGGATTATAACCCTTTATCAACCCCTTTGAGCCTAGTAGTAGGAGTTTCTTTCTGAAAACGAAAAGCCTAAATTTTAACCTGGGGCAGGGTAGTTGTCAGCTAATTTGACCGAGCATCCAAATTACAATAGAAGTGTTCCCATTCGGGGATAAATCACACTTGTATAGGTCGTGACTAAAGAACCACAATGGTTAAACCTTGCCGATCAAGGAGTGAAACAGTCACAATCCCTTTTCAAACAAGTCAGACGAGCCGATGTCACACGATTTGTTCAAAACAAAAAGAGAATCAGAAGAAAGAAAAAAAAAGGAGAACAAAGCCCGCTAAGTCGAATCTTGAAAACAAGCGACTTAGGCAAAAATTAGGGCATCCCGCTGGACGTTGAAATCAAAAGAAACTCAAAAGAGCCAGTCCAGGCAAAAGTTAGGGAAATAAAAAAAAATGATGATGAAAAACAAGTCGTGTGATTCAGGCACCAAAAGACGAAAAAGCGAGTGACTGTCACTCCAAAAACTTGTGGTTTCTTGAACCGTCACTCCTATCATTGAACCTTTGAAAGGTGAGCGTTAGCGTCGAATTAGCTGAATATAGGATTGGAGAACATCATGGAGAATGGGTGGGTTAAAATAAACTTTGAGCCTTTATCCTTTCCTTGTAAACCGTGAACTTGACCAAGTTACAACCTGAAAAAGTCCTAATTGAAGCAGGTTTATTTCGAAAGCATACTTCGGTAAAGATCACATCGAAATTGACTCCTAAAACGATTCCTCTTACAGTGTTGTATTAATGTTGACATGTTGATAAATGATTTATTCACTTTATGTCACAAATTTTTTTAGTGAACAGATTGGATTTTGAAAACTGTCATATGCATTGCATTTAATATATCTTTTATGCAGGACAATTTGTTTTACTTGCGAGTAAGCGCTTGACAGCAAGAAAGTTTCCACAGTGGAAAGATTGATCAGGATAGAATGCGAAATGTATGAATACTCCGTCGAACTGGGGCAAGTTATATCAAATGATCATAGCATGGGAGTCAGCCATCCAGAAGTCAATTAATCTGAAGTAGTCAAGTTGAGATTCGGTGAATCTCTAGCAGCCAAGAAGCACTTTCCCCACAGGTCAGCCAATCAGGGGCAAAGTCATCGCAGGTTGGGTTACGCCACCCCAAAGAGCGCAGAAGCTATTCCTTATCCGTGGGGCAATTAGTGTGAAGCACCTCTCCGAGGTTCAAGATGTTTAGGCAGTGCATATCAAGCCATCGGAGTATGAGATTTCATATTTCCTTTCGAGAAATATCCTTACAGAGGTCCCACGAGCTGGGGCAGATTCAGAAGCGCAGGAATTGTTCCTCTCCATGTATTCAAGAGTTGTTCAAGCAGGTTCAGTCAACTTTCAAGTGCAAGACGAATGTCGGGAAGTCACATTACTATCCCTTGACCCTTTAACCAAACCTCTGAGTTCAGACAGGATATTTTTCCAGCATCAGTCGTACCTGATCCTTTGCAAATCCAATTCCCTTTGGTACGCCGGAAGACTTCGTTTGTTATCTCCAGCAAAAGTCCAATCATCATTGGTGCGTGTAAGCTATCCCCAGTAGAGTCCAATCATACTTGGCACATCTGGTTATCCCTAGCGGAGTTGGCTTCACCTTTCCAGCATTTATTTTCCTGGAATGTTCTGTTATCCAGCTTTCCTCGGCAGCCCGAGCCTGCATCTGCATCTTTGCACGTTGTTATCATTTTTGCATCATCCTTGCATTTCATCCTCAAATGCGTAGCATTTCGATTTCGTATGGAGCATTACGCCATATTCAAACTTACGCATATGCATTCGAAGCATAAGCTAGTTTCTGTCAGCCTTCTGTGGCGGCTTGAATCACTTCGCAATCAATACAGGGGCATTTATCCAGCAGTTTTGTTCAGACAGCTTATCAGTTTACTCGGGTTTCAGATTGTACGTCGACTATGATTTGTCCATCAGTCCTCTGATGATGACATCCCCAAGCAAAGTTCTTTTGTCCATTAGTCCTCTGATGCCGACAATTTTTCTTTCCGTCAATTCTTATTGACGACGTGTTTCCTCAGTAGGTTTTTCTCTCCGTCTATCCTTAGACGAGATGAGCTTCGAATATGGTTTTCTCTCCGTCTATCCTTAGACGACGTGAGCTTCGGACGTGGTTTTCTTTCTGTTTATTGGATGGGATGACGTTTTAGGAGGGTTTTCGTGCTGTCAATTCCTATTGATGCTGTGACTCTTTGAAGAATGATTGGTTTCCCTTGTTGGTAATTCCTATTGACGACATAGCTCTTTGAAGTTGGTTTTCTTTCTGTCAATTCCTATTGACGATGTAGCCCTTTGAAGATATTTTTTTTCCATCAACTCTTATGGACGAAAGAATTCTGCAATTCGATGAACGGTTTTGAAGTGCAGTATTTGGTGTCTTTCCGTCTACCATTAGATGATGTGAGTATTGTTTCTGTCTATCCGTGGACAGCGCAGATGTATTTGGAGTCTTTCCATCTACTTTTAGACGATGTGATTTTATTTGGTGTCTTCTCGTCTACCATTAGACGACGTGAGTATTGATATTTCTTTTTGTCTATCTTTAGACAATGTGGACCTTGCATGGGTGTCTTTCCGTCTACCATTAGACGATGTGAGTATTGTTTCTGTCTATCCGTGGACAGCGCGGACGTATTTGGAGTCTTTCTGTCTACTTTTAGACGATGTGAGTATTTGGTGTCTTCCCATCTACCATTAGACGACATGAGTATTGATATTTCTTTCTGTCTATTCTTAGAAAGTGTGGACCTTTCATGGGTGTCTTTTCGTCTACCATTAGACGATGTGAGTATTGTTTATGTCTATCCGTGGGTAGCGCGAATGCATTTGGAGTCTTTCCGTATACTTTTAGACGATGTGAGTATTATTCTCTTCCTAAGGTGAAGTTACCAACTGGGTGTTGATCTAGCCTTTGGTTTTGATGTCTGTGGCGTTACACAGATGACTGACAGCGATGTCAGGTGTTCTTTATCAGATGATCAGTCGGCTGGTTGTCGTGGCAACTGTCTGCGTTCAGTTTTTCTGGATTTTTGTTCCCCAATCAGAGTTTTGCAGTTTATTTCTGCGGTTGGCAAATTTCTGGGTTCTTTGGTATTCAATTGACTTTTACCTTGATTGTTTGAAATTCGTTCGCTTTTCATCCATTCAGGTCCAAGCCGTTTGAATAAGGGCAGCTGTTGTACCCCAAAACTTGCCCAACCTTTTTTCTTTTGCTGGCTTGTGTTTCATTTCATTTTGTTCTAGAATTTACATTGCATAGTATTTTTCATTTAATAGGGGATCAAGAGGTTGTGCATAGCAAGAGGAGGTTACCCAGAGTGTTGAGCCTAAGCAAGGGGTTTACTCAAGCATGAATGGTCATCAGGTCATCTAGAAGTGGTCAATAGATGTATGTGGGTCAGTTCCTAACTTGGAGGCCAATTGAAGATCATCAGAAGGTTGTGAATTCATGATTATGGATATAAGATGTTGAGAGAGCTCATTGAGTGCTTTGAGAGCCATGTTGGAGCTTATTCAAGATGTTGTGTGATGTGGAAGAAGCCACAGTCAAGAATGTTGCATCTAGGGTTTTCATCTGGTAAATCCTCAGTCAATTGTGAAATTGAAGGAGATTAAGACTCAATTCCAAATCTTTGTGGTCACGAAATTTTGTGTTAAGATACATGAGATATCATTTCAAGATCATTTCATCAAGAATCAAGAGTGTGAGGAGTGTCTGAATTAGGGTTCTCAGTGTAAAATCCCTTGTTCAGTGCCTAACTTCAAGACCACCTATCTCAAGATAAAAGTCTCATCTCAACTTTTGACCAACATGAAACTTGTAGAGCATGTTCTTAGCTTTCTTTTGAGTACTAGAAGTCCTTAATTGGATTTATAGAACTCAAGTTATGATGTTGACAAGTTACAGGTCCTCAGATGAATGTGATTTTGGTCAACAAAAGTCAACGAACTTCCAAGCCATTTTTGACCTAGAGGGATGTTTCTCCTCAACTTTTTATGAACATGAAATTTATTCCTCATGGTTTTAGCTTTCCAAATAGTACTAGAAGTCATTCATATGATTTGTAGAACTCAAGTTATGAGCTTTGCAAGTTAGGGGTATTTTGGGAAAGTGAGATTATAGGTCATAAAATTATGGGTCATTTTCACCAACTTGCACACTTCAAATGAAAATCTTTCCAACATGAACCTTGCTCCAAATAGGGCCTTTTGCATTACCAAATCATCTTTTGTCATGGTGGGAGCTTGGATTGAATAATTCTTAAAGTGATTTTCATGGAAAAGGTTTTAAAATGAGAAATTTGGAATTAATTCATCTGAGATCACTTTGTACCAAGTTTATGCATATTTTGAGTACAAATGATATTCCAAACACAATGCCAATGTTCAATTTGCAATTTGAGGTCATTTTGAGGGTTATTTCCATGGTTTCTTCACTATGAAGTAACAAATGTGAAATTCACCATAGGATCAAAACAAGGACCAATTGCTGGCCATTTGATCAACTCAGACCATGTGCAAGTGATTAGAAACAAATTTGAGGCTGGTGCAGTGGTTTTGACACGAGTATGGCAAGCAAAAAGTGAAGAAAAATTGAAATGGCAATTGGGCTTAATGGCATGAAATAGGGCTCCATTTCCATCCAAATCCATCACATAAAACCTCAGTAAGCTTCACAAACCCTAAGAACACGAGTTGGTGGAGAATTGGCTCAAGGGCAACTTTGAAAAAGTGAAGAAAATTCAAAATACGAATTCTGAGATTCAGTGGATTTCAAGCCAAATCAAGCATCCAAATAGCTTCATTCAAGTGTGTGGAGTGATTCTGGGTGGTTTACTTGAAGTTTCAGTCAAGAACAAGACTCAGTGGAAGTTCTCCACTAGGTAATCTTGAAATCGACTTTTCTCTCAATTCATGATGCAATTGCTTGCCATTTTTGCATATTTGTGATGTATGAACTGTGTAGATCATTTCTGGGTAACTATTGTTGATGTTCATGATGATTGTTGGTTGAAGCTCCAAACTGTTTTGGTACGATTTGCTTTGTTCTTGAGGTTTCATGCTTAAATGTTGCTTGATTCATGATCTGTGTAGTGTGTAGATGATTTCTGGATGCTTTTGCTTGATGTTTGTGAACTTTTGAATTTGATGCATCAAACAGTTTTGTTTTGATTTTCTTTTGTTATGCACAATTAATGGAAATGGATGTTGGATTCATATTCTATGTGATCTGAGGATGAATTTGCATATAAGGTTTGTCAAATTTGGTGAAGTTTTTGTGACTGTGTGTTGTTGTTCATGTGCGCGGTGGCCGGAGTTGTGAGGAAGATGACCGGAGTTGTTTTCCGGCCGCCACCTGGTTTTGGATATTTGAGATGGAGAAGATGACTTCATGGCCATCAGATTAGTTTACTTTTTCATTGAACGCACGAGATTAAGAAACACGCTGCTCCTTCTTTGACCACGCGCACATAACCACATTCAAATATTCATTAATGCGTTGGCACTTTCGGATCAGTCTGATTGGATTACCATCTGATCATGTGAACCCTATTGCATCCTACCATGCGTTGCTGTTAACCAGATTACACAGGATTTGTTTGACCTGAGCTTTTGTTTGGTACGCGCTTGGGCTGGGTTGCTGCTTGCACCCCCCTTTTGGCCCAACTTCTTTTTTTGAACTGCTTTTATTTGCTATCCACACCGCGGCCTGGTTTTTTTTCCTTTTGTTTTTAATTTTTTTTTCAAATTAATTCAATATAAATTAATTCTCCAATTAATAAAATTCCCAAAAAATATGTTTTAGACAATTTGAAATGTGTTTTATTTTATAGAATTTTTAATTTATTTTATTAGTTTATTTTTCATTAAAAAAAGAATTAATTAATTGGAGATGTTTTATTTGGATTAAATTGTGACATTGTTTGTTCTTTTAATTGTTTCTCTCATTTCTCTTTGATCCAATGAATGAAAATTGATCCTCATACACATGTTGAGTTGAACAATTTTTAAGGACCATTTTGCCCCTGGTTGGTTGACTTTAGGTTTGACTTTTGGTGCTTTTCTTTTGACCCTCGATTCTCCCATTACAAAGTGGTACATCTTGAATGTTATTTTCTTTTGATGGTGCTTTGAGGGGATATTTGCTTTGATCTTTTGGCCTTTGGTTGCCAACTTGTTTAGCTTCCTTTTGCATTTTTATTTGGTAATTTTTTAGCCTTTTTCCTAATTTTGAGATGACTTGCAAGTTAGGTCATTTCATAAGGTAGCTCATACAAGTGCATGACCTAGTTTGAATTGGAAATGACCTTTGTGGATCCATTGAGCTCTTAACTCCTCTTGTTTCACATATTAGACATGTTGAGCTTGTTGTATGTTCATTTTTAGGTCAAAATTGTATTCATTGCTTGTTGGTTTGTGCATTCCTTTTGTTGCTTCCATTTAGGGTTTCCATTTGTCTTATGCTTGCATTGTTTGTGTGATATCTCTTTTGTGTGGTTTCTTTTTATGCTTTTTTTCTCATCCTTTCTTATTTGCATTTCCATATGCATGCTTGGTTGAGATGAGCTTGTGCAGGCTACTGTCCCACACTATTTTCCTCCCACTTTCATTCTACTTGCGCATCTTATGTTTGCATTCTCATTTGCATGATATTTCTTCTTCTTCTTTGGTTCTTCTTTGCCATGTTCCACATAAGTTCTCTAACATCTTGAGGTTATGATAGATATTAGGTGCCTAACCATGAATGATAACATTAGGTAGTTCCCTTTTGAATCTCAATCTTAGGATCATCATCGCATGACAACTTTAGGTTTGATCTAGTCCCCCTTTAGTTTGTCCCTTCTCTTCTCATCTTCATACAATCTTAACACACTTAATAAAGATAATGGATGTTGTGCCATGAGCCTTATACTTGGGAAATGGTGATTGAGTGGCCACCTCTCAATTGCCTAGAGTGTTTAGTATACGTCCTTAGGATGATATGCGATGCATTCGATCCTAGGTTTTAGACTTTAGTACAACATACATTATGAACACTCAAATTCAAAACACTTCTCTAAAAAACACAAAAATAATTCAAACCTTTTTCATCCTTCGGGATTCTAATCAGAAAATCTTTTCAGAAAAAGAGTGTTGTTAACTCTTAGTTCTATCGCAAACGGTAATGCCTAAGTCTCCAATGGTCGAGCTGCATACACCAAACTACTAGAACTACTTGTTAACCCTACTAGGGCCTAAAAAACTTTTGAACGAACCTGTGTTCTCTTAAGCCCGAACTACGTTTTCTCTAATCTTTCATACCAGATGAAAGTACGTATGCACAAGATGCGATGTCTTGGCGAGCAACCTTCCCCCCCCCCCCCCCCTTCTCCCCCGTAGTTAGTCGAACTACGTTGACTCTGACTTTCCCATTGCACGAGGGAGTACGTAGGCACAGAGTGGCGATGCTCTGCCGGGTCACTTCTCTTTTCTTTTTCTTTTGTCACTTGACCTTTAGCTAGGTAGATCGATCACCCTTTTAGATAGACAACAATGTGTGGATCCCGTCGAGTACGATGTGCGTGAGGGATGCTAATACCTTCCCCTTGCGTAACCGACTCCTGAATCCAGACGTGGTTGCGATGACCTTGTCTTTCCCTTTTCGTCAGGTTTTTCCGATTGTTTCCTTTCCCTCTCTCTGGGATAAATAACGAAAGGTGGCGACTCTTGTGTTTTTCCGCCGGTTGTTTTTCGCTGTAGAGACAGGATGTTCTTCTGATCTATCCCATTTCACCCTTTAACACATAATATAAGAGGTTATTACATGGTTAGAAATGAAGTGCATAGTTGAAAATCAAGTTTATGTTGAATTTTGACATGATGACAAGCAAGTGTTTAGGTCCAACTTCTCCAATTCGAAACTCTCAGGTCACAAGGGCTATGAAGGAGTTCTTGTACTTTTTGGAAAGCCCTCATGGAGCTCTACAACTTTCGTGTTTACTGAATTTCTAAATTCCAAGTGGAACTAGGTCAAAAAACCCCCTCAAAGTTGGCTGAAAACATGCCTAAAAATGCCAAAAACTTTGAATTTTTCTAAGTGTTTTCTCCCTCTTGTGATGATTTTGACTATAACTCCAAATCTATGCATTTTTCTCCCATAGGTAAGCTTTATATTTTTGTAGGGCCTTCCAAGATCTTTCTAACAAGCTTTGAAGCACCTCATTTGGATGTGTGGTTAGGAAGTTATGGTCTTGCCCCTTTCAAAACCCTAATTCCCGACTTTTTTGATTACTCCTCAATCCTTGATCCAATGGTCATGAAACTTCATGGATAGTTGTAATATGTTATTAGGAACATATTTTCTTCCAACTTTGAGGTCAAATTCCCTTTGGTCAAAGAGTTGACTGTTCAGTCAAACGAACCAATCGATCGATAACCACCGGATCGTCTGTTGGCATTCTGGGTCTTTTGAGGGTTTGAAACTTCTTGAGTGGAATCCCCTAAGCCACATGAGCTTCATGGACCATGATTCCATCATTGGAGTGCCATTTAAATCAAAATTCAAACTACAATTGACTTTTTCTAATCAGAAACCCTAATCGGGAGTCCTGGACTGCACTGTTTTTGATCTTTGGGTAACAACCTCAAATTGGATTCATACTTAATCCAACGTAGTATCTTTGATGATGTAGATACTTGTTTCATGGAGAATCAATCTAAGACATTGACTGATCAAACATCAAAACCTCGATTCCTAACTGTAAGGAACCCTGATTCATATGTATCTCTTGACAAAGACAAGCTTGAAATAGGTTAAGGTTAGATAAAGAAATGAAGATGATCCTAGAACGATGATGAAGATCTAAGGGGTCAAAATTTGGGGTGCAACAATGCTCACATCGCTTTCCCGCTTCGTAGCCAAATATGCCCAACATGCCCTCCCCTTTTTCAAACTCCTCCAAAAGGAAGCCGCATTTGAATGGACAGAGGAATGTGACAAAGCTCTCCTCCATTTAAAGCAAGCCCTATATGCACCTCCAGTCATCTCCGGACCATAAAACGGGGAAACCCTTTTTCTCTATCTCGCCGTTGCAACCGAGGCTGTGAGCGCAACCCTCATCCGTGAAACCCATGAGGGGCAAAAGCCATCTATGTCACGAGCAAGGCGCTGCAAGGGTCAGAGTTATGGTATCGACAGACAGAGAAGATGGCTCTCGCTCTTATTAATGATGCAAGGATACTAAGGCACTATTTTCTGGCCCACACTATTATGGTACGCACGGACCAACCCATAAAGCAACTATTGGGCCGCCTAGACATGGCTGAAAGGATGCTCAGATGGTCGCTAGAGCTATCCGAGTTTGACATCCGGTACCAGAGCAGAAAGGCTCTGAATGTTCAAGTACTCACTGAATTCGTAGCAGAAATGACTTTGCCCAGCCAACCTAAAGAGGGTGCCCACAGGTGGGTTATGTTTGTTGACGGGGCCTCCAGCTCAGCGGTTAGCAGAGCAGGCGTCATCCTAGAGAACAAGGAGGGAATCCTCATCGAAGTCTCACTCATGTTGTCCTTCCCAACCTCCAACAACCAAGCTAAGTACGAAGCCTTCTTGGCCGGTCTGCACCTTACCGAAGATTTAGGAGTAGACAAAGTCGTCATCTGCACCGACTCTCAGCTAGTGGCCCTCCAAGTCCGGGGGGAATACCAGGTCAAGAATGATAACTTGTCCGAATACCTGACCCTTGGTCAAGGAAAAGATGGAAAAGTTCTGCTCCATGGAAGTAAAACATGTTCCCCGCGAACACAACGTTCGAGCTGACATCCTGACAAAACTAGCCAGCACAAAGAAGAAAGGGGGAAACAAATCCGTCATCCAGGAGATACTTCCACGACCTAGAATCGAGAGAACGTCCACGACCCTTGATGTGCACGTCGTTGACAACGACCACTACTGGATGACCCCAGTATACGACTACCTCACTAAAAACGAGTTGCCATCTGATCCAAAGGAGGCCAGTATGGTAAGACGTAGGTCGTGTTCCTACGTTCTGGTCGAGAACAAAATGTACAAACGAGGATTCTCAATACCTTTCCTCAAATGCATCGAAGAGGAAACGGTCGCCCACGTCCTACGCGAGATCCATGAAGGAATCGATGCCCAACACCTAGGTAGAAGGTCCCTCACGAGGAAAGCTTTACGAGTAGGATGCTACTAGCCAACCATGCAGAGCGACGTGAAAGAACACGTGAAGAAATGCGACAAATTCCAAAGGCACAAGGATATGCTTCTGGCGCCTCCCAATGAACTCAAGGCTATGTCCTCCCAGTGGCCCTTCGCCTGGTGGAGCCTGGACAACCTGGGACCTTTCATCGTAGGCTCCAACTAAAATAAATACTTAATAGTGGGCGTGGACTACTTCATCAAGTGGATAGAAGCTGAAGCCCTGACCAAGATAAAGACCCACAACATACTTCAGTTGTATAAGAGAAACATCCTTACCCGTTTTGGCATTCCTCAAGCGATCGTCACAGACAACGGGACACAGTTCATGGACAGGAAATTCCAGGAGTCTGTCACTCAACTAGGCACTAAACAACACTTTGCATCCGTCGAGCACCCTTATACTAACGGGAAAGCCAAAGCGGAAAATAGAGTAATCCTACGGGGTCTCAAACGAAGACTAGATGAAACAAAGAGGCAGTGGGTCGAGGAGTTGCACATCGTGCTATGAGCCTATCGCACTACACCTGATTCGTCAATCGGGGAATCCCTCTTTCATCAGCATACAGGAAAGAGGCGGTGATCCCCATTGAAACCCATGTCCCGATCAGACGAACCGAAGCACCTTTGGACAAAGAAACAAACAGCGAGGCCCTGAGGGAAGAACTCGACCTCGTCGAAGAAGTTCGGACAGCGGCAGCCCTCCGTGAAGCCTCAATTAAGTAGAAAATAACGATTAGGCACAACCCCAAGGTCATCTGACGAGATTTGCAAGTAGACAACCTCGTCCTAAGAAGGAGTCACAAAGATTCCCGAGAAGGCAAGCTCGCCACAAACTGGGAAGAACTCTACCGCGTTAGAGCAAAGACGGGGAACAAGGCCTACTACCTAGAATACCTAATCCGAGAAGAATTAGCTCAACCATGGAACACCGAAAAGCTGAAACAATATTACAGCTAAGATCCCACTGTTGGCATGTCTCACCAAGATGGCAAGCACGGTGGCCGACTACGGCTGCGCGCCCAGGTACAGGCGACACACCACCAAAAGGATCTAAGCAAGGGTCTGCAGAAGATACCTACCCAAGCCCTCCGTTGTCATGGTACAATGAACGGTAGAATCCCCAACTCGCGATGGGGAGTTCACACTGCGAACTCAGGCCACGACCGTGAACTGAGCTCTACCGTGCCCGGAAACAACTCAGGCCTTTCGATCAGTTCCCCAAACTGTCGAACATCATCCATCGAGCATACCTGAAACATAACAAATTACAAAGTGCCACTGATGACCATGTTGGACGGCTCAGGACACAGAGAGAATATTCAGAAAAACACTAACATACAAACATATTACGTACTTGTACATATAATTCAACACGGCCATAAAGGACCGCAATTGTACATGGTACAATGAAAAGGGGACCAAGCCCCACATAATAAATTTACACTAAAATACATATAGTCAAACGGCGCGCAGGCCAAAGCATAAAACTACTCCTCTTGTTGAACTTCCTTGTGCGACGCCTGTCCCTGGTCATCCCCGTCCTCGGTAAACTGGAGGAATTCTGGAACGACTTTCTGGCCGTCTTTGACTATGTAGAGGAACCCTGTGCCCTCCGTAGTCAGCTCGACCCTAGGGTTCACCAACTTTATCTCGTCCACTGTGTTCTGGAAAGCCTCCTCACCAATAGCCATAAGGTCATCAACAGCCTGGACAAACCGAGAAACCAACTCTAAGCGAGTCGTCAGCTGCTTCATCCTTTCAGGCTCATCCTCAGTAGGGGCAGCCTCAGTCTACAACTTTTCCACCAGGTCCTTGGCAGCCTTCAGCTTAGTGGCCACAACGTCCCTCTCTAGAGCCACCTCCTCGCGACCTTTGCGGGCAACATCCTCGAGCTCCTTTTGCCTCTCCTCCAAGGTCGTCACTGCAGCCTGGGATCTCTTCAGCTCTAGCTCCAGTGGAGAGCCCGCCTTAATATACACCACAACTATCTGATCCAAAGGAGGCCAGTGTGGTAACGCGTAGGTCGTGTTCCTAGGTTCTGGTCGAGAACAAAATGTACAGACGAGGATTCTCCATACCTTTCCTCAAATGTGTCGAAGAGGAAACAGTCGCCCACGTTCTGTGCGAGATCCACGAAGGAATCGATGCCCAACACCTAGGTAGAAGGTCCCTCACGAGGAAAGCTTTGCGAGCAGGATGCTACTGGCCAACCATGCATAGCAACATGAAAGAACACGTGAAGAAATGCGACAAATTCCAAAGCCCCAGGGATATGCTTCTGGCGCCTCCCAATGAACTCAAGGCTATATCTTCCCCGTGGCCCTTCGCGTGGTGGAGACTGGAAATCCTGAGACCTTTCGTCCTAGGCTCTAACTAAAATAAATACTTAATAGTGGGCGTGGACTACTTCATCAAGGGGATAGAAGCTGAAGCCCTGACCAAGATAAAGACCAACAACATACTTCGGTTGTATAAGAGAAACATCCTTACCCGTTTTGGCATTCCTCAAGCGATCGTCACAGACAACGGGACACAGTTCACGGACAGGAAATTCCAGGAGTCTGTCACTCAACTAGGCACTAAACAATACTTTGCATCCATCGAGCACCCTTATACTAACGAGAAAGCCAAAGCGGAAAATAGAGTAATCCTACGGGGTCTCAAACGAAGACTAGATGAAACAAAGAAGCAGTGGGTCGAGGAGTTGCAGATCGTGCTCTGGGCCTATCACACTACACCTCATTCGTCAATCAGGGAATCCCTTTTTCGCCTAGCATACAGGACAGAGGCGGTGATCCCCATTGAAACCCACGTGCCGACTAGACGAACCGAAGCACCTTTGGACAAAGAAACAAACAGCGAGGCCCTGAGGGAAGAACTCGACCTTGTCGAAGAGGTTCGCACAGCGGAAGCCCTCCGTGAAGCCTCAATTAAGCAGAAAATAATTATTAGGCACAACGCCAAGGTCATCAGACGAGATTTGCAAGTAGACAACCTCGTCCTAAGAAGGAGTCATAAAGATTCCCAAGAAGGCAAGCTCGCCACAAACTGGGAAGAACTCTACCGCGTTAGAGCAAAGACGGGGAACAAGGCCTACTACCTAGAATACCTAACCGGGGAAGAATTAGCTCAACCATGGAACACAGAAAAGCTGAAACAATATTACAGCTAAGACCCCACTGTTGGCGTGTCTCGCCAAGACGGCATGCACGTTGGCCGACTACGGTTGCGCGCCCAGGTACAAGCGACGCACCACCAAAAGGATCTAAGCAACGGTCTGGAGAAGATACCTAACCAAGACCACCGTCGTCATAGTACCATGAAAGGCAGAATCCCCAGCTCACGAGGGAGAGTTCACGCCGCGAACTAAGGCTACGACCGTGAACTGAGCTCTACCTTACCCAGAAACAACCCAGGCCTTTCGATCAGTTCCCCGAACTGTCGAACATCAGCCACCGAGCATACCTGAAACATAACAAATTACTAAGTGCTACTGATGACCACGTTGGATGGCTCAGGACACATAGAGAATATTCAAAAAAACACAAACATACAAACATATTACGTACTTGTACATATAATTTAACACGGCCATAAAGGACCGCAATTGTACATGGAACAACGAAAAGGGGGCCAAGCCCCACATAATAAATCTACAGTAAAATACATATAGTCAAACGGCACGGAGGCCAAAGCATAAAACTACTCCTCTTGTTGAACTTCCTTGTGTGACGCCTGCCCCAGGTCATCCCCGTCCTCGGTAAACCGGAGGAATTCTGTAACGACTTTTTGGTCGTCTTTGACTATGTAGAGGAACCGTGTACCCTCCGTAGTCAGCTCGACCCTAGGGTTCACCAACTTTATTTGGTCCACTGCGTTCTAGAAAGCCTCTTCACCCATAGCCACAAGGTCATCAGCAGCCTGGACAAATCGAACAACCAGCTCTAAGCGAGTCGTCAGCTGCTTCGTCCTTTCAGGCTCATCCTCAGTAGGGGCAGCCTCAGTCTACAACTTTTCCACCAGGTCCTCGGCAGCCTTCAGCTTAGTGGCCACAACGTCCCTCTCTAGAGCCACCTCCTCGCGATCTTTGCGGGCAACATCCTCGAGCTCCTTTTTCCTCTCCTCCTGAAGTTTCTTGACCTTCTCCTCCAAGGTCGTCACTGCAGTCTGGGATCTCTTCAGCTCTAGCTCCAGTGGAGAGCCCTCCTTAATATACACCACAACTATCTGATCCAAAGGAGGCCAGTGTGGTAAGGCATAGGTCGTGTTCCTAGGTTCTGGTCGAGAACAAAATGTACAGACGAGGATTCTCCATACCTTTCCTCAAATGCGTCGAAGCGGAAACGGTCGCCCACGTCCTGCGCGAGATCCATGAAGGAATCGATGCCCAGTACCTAGGCAGAAGGTCCCTCACGAGGAAAGCTTTGCGAGCAGGATGCTACTGGCCAACCATGCAGAGCGACGTGAAAGAACATGTGAAGAAATGTGACAAATTCCAAAGGCACAGGGACATGCTTCTGGCGCCTCCCAATGAACTCAAGGCTATGTCCTCCCCGTGGCCCTTCGCCTGGTGGAGCCTGGACATCCTGGGACCTTTCGTCGTAGGCTCCAACTAAAATAAATAGCTAATAGTGGGCGTGGACTACTTCATCAAGTGGATAGAAGTTGAAGCCCTGACCAAGATAAAGACCCACAACATACTTCGGCTCTATAAGAGAAACATCCTTACCCATTTTGGCATTCCTCAAGCGATCGTCAGAGACAACGGGACACAGTTCACAGACAGGAAATTCCAGGAGTCTGTCACTCAACTAGGCACTAAACAATACTTTGCATCCGTCGAGCACCCTTATACTAACGGGAAAGTCGAAGCGGAAAATAGAGTAATCCTACAGGGTCTCAAATGAAGACTAGATGAAACAAAGAAGCAGTGGGTCGAGGAGTTGCACATCGTGCTCTGGGCCTATCGTACTACACCTGATTTGTCAATCATGGAATCCCTCTTTCGCCTAGCATACAGGATAGAGGCAGTGATCCCCATTGAAACCCACGTGCCGACCAGACGAACCGAAGCACCTTTGGACAAAGAAACAAACAGCGAGGCCCTGAGGGAAGAACTCGACCTCGTCGAAGAGGTTCGGACAGCGGCAACCCTCTGCGAAGCCTCAATTAAGCAAAAAATAACGATTAGGCACAACGCCAAGGTCATCTGACGAGATTTGCAAGTAGACAACCTCGTCCTAAGAAGGAGTCACAAAGATTCCCGAGAAGGCAAGCTCGCCACAAACTGGGAAGAACCCTACCGTGTTAGTGCAAAGACCGGGAACAAGGCCTACTACCTAGAATATCTAATCGGGGAAGAATTAGCTTAACCATGGAACACCGAAAACCTGAAACAATATTACAGTTAATACCCCATTGTTGGCGTGTCTCACCCAGATGGCAGGCACGGTGCCGACTACGGCTGCGCGCCCAGGTACAAGCGAGGCACCACCAAAAGGATCTAAGCAAGGATCTGGAGAAGATACCTACCCATGCTCGACGACGGTTCTTCGACCAAGCCCGCTGTCGTCACAGTACCATGAAAGGCAGAATCCCTAGCTCGCAATGGGGAGTTCATGCCGCGAACTTAGGTCACGACCGTGAACTGAGCTCTACCATTCCCGGAAACCACCCAAGCCTTTCGATCGTTCCCCAAACTGTCGAACATCATCCATCGAGCATACCTGAAACATAACAAATTACTAAGTGCCCCTGATGACCATGTTGGACGACTCAGGATACATAGAGAATATTCAGAAAAACACAAACATACAAACGTATTACGTACTTGTAATATAATTTAACACGGCCATAAAGGACCGCAATTGTACATGGTACAATGAAAAGAGGACCAAGCCCCATATAATAAATTTACACTAAAATACATATAATCAAACGGCACGTAGGCCAAAGCATAAAACTACTCCTCTTGTTGAACTTCCTTGTGCGACGCCTGCCTCTGGTCATCCCTGTCCTCGGTAAACCGGAGGAATTTTGGAACGACTTTCTGGCCGTCTTTGACTATGTAGGGGAACTCTATACCCTCCATAGTCAGCTCGACCCTAGGGTTCACCAACTTTATCTGGTCCACTGCGTTCTAGACAGCCTCCTCACCAATAGCCACTAGGTCATCAGCAGCCTGGACAAATCGAACAACCAGCTCTAAGCGAGTCGTCAGCTGCTTCGTCCTTTCAGGCTCATCCTCAGTAGGGGCAGCCTCAGTCTACAACTTTCCCACCAACTCCTCGGCAGTCTTCAGCTTAGCGGATACAACGTCCCTCTCCAGAGCCACCTCCTCGCGACCTTTGCGGGTAACATCCTCGAGCTCCTTTTGCCTCTCCTCCTGGAGTTTCTTGACATTCTCCTTTAAGGTCGTCATTGCAGCCTGGGATCTCTTCAGCTCTAGCTCCAGTAGAGAGCCCTCCCGTAACGCCCCGCTTCTGAATTTCCCATTTTTGCTGAGTCTTTTAATTTATTTTGATTGAATTATTCTTTTTATTGTGGAATTTGAACATTAATATGTTATGTGTGCTTATTATGTTATTTCATTATTCGAAGAGTTTTGGGAATTAATTAGAGGGTGTTTTAGATAATCCTTAATTAGTAGATGCTTGAGAGAAATATAATAGAAAGAGTATAAGTGGAAATAGAGAGAAAAGAAAAGAGATAGAAAGAAATAGAAAGGAAAGAAGAGAAGGGAAAAGAGGAGGAAGAGGAGAAAACCTAGAATCATCAAGAATCAAACATCTAAGCTTCGATTAATCGGGTAAGGGTGTGAAACTTTATTATTCTTTTGATGTGTATGATTATGTATGTTTCTATTGGTTTGCTTTTGGATTGGGGAGAGTTTTTCTCATTTTCCATTTTTAAGTTAAATTTGAGTTAATCAGTAGAACCTGAGTTTTAACGGGTAAGAATGAGAATAAATGGTAGGATTTAGTCAAGGGATGTTGGACTAAGGCTACCGAGACGATTTAGGATTGAATCGGGTGGATTTCGTTGGATTTCGGAGTTTTGGACAGTGGGGATTCTGAGTTCACAGAACCTCGCTAGCAGGTTCGCTAGGCGAGCGGGTCGTGAGCATTCGCTTGGTATTCGTTGTGGCGAGCCAGTAGTGAACAGTCCCAGACTTGGGCAGAATGGTTTTGGGTGTTCTTCGTTGGTAGCGAAGGGGGTAGCGAGCATTCGCTGGGCATTCACTGTGGCGAGTGGGGTAGCAAATCAAGTCAGAGGCTTCTGTTTGCCTTCGTGAGCTTGTTCGCTAGGCGAACAGGTAGTGAGCACTCGCTAGGAGCTCGCTAGGCGAGTAAGGTAGCGAGCGTAGCAGGATGCTATTTTCTTGTGTTTTCACTTCCATGTCTATTCTTCGATTCAAGTATGATTAATCCTTCTTATTATGCATAGTTGTGTGTGTGATATGGAATGCTGTGGGTAGTTGTATGGCGTGAATCCTAGAATATGAATTGTGAAGTGTGAAATATGGTCGTTTGGCAATTTTTGTGCAATTGCTTGAATTAAGTGAAAATGCATGATTATATATTTGAGTATATGTATGCATTTCAAGAATGTATGAAGTCGTTTTATTTGTGAAGCATCATAATTGCATTCTTGTGTGTCTGATCCCGCGTAGGATCTGCAGAAACCTCGTGTGCCCTTGTGGGGTGGGAGCGATGGTTTGTCTTTGATCCCTAGGAGGATCTGCAGAAACATCGTGTGCCCTTGTAGGGTGTGAGCGATAGTTTATTTTGATTTCATGGAGAATCTGCAGAACGATTGTGTGCCCTTATAGGGTGTGAGCAATCCTGAAACATCGTGTGCCCATGTAGGGTGTGAGCGATGGATGAACATCGTAGGCCCGACGGGGAGTTACTTCGGTAACGAGCGATGGTTCCTTTTGGTTCTTCAATTGAACCTGCTGAATGAGTCGGTGCCGCATTTGCATCTGCATAGAGTCGTGAGTCGGTCTCTATGAGTGCATTATTATCTTCATATATATATCGGTGTAATGAGCATAATTGTATATGTTTAGTGGTGAATGTTTGTGTGGTGGATATGTTCGGTGAATTATATATGTGTTGTGATATGTATATGATTAAAATGTGATGTATTGCGGTGAGAAATGTGGTATGTGTATTCTATGTTGGTGTATATAGATATATATATTTTATATGCATTGTTTGTTATGATAATGTTTCCCACCCTTCTGCTGTGTTATGATGCTCTATGAGGCATTGCAGAGTAGGTTTCTAGAGGTCTTTTGTGAAGCGTGGCTTCATTCTTTTTGGTCAGTTGGCTCTGATATGTAGCACCAGGTAGTTAGGAATTCTTTTGGTTCTTTTGTGATACATATGTGATCTATGTATGTATCTGTCAGAATGTTTTGTAAACATGGCTTATGACTTGAATTAAACTGTTGATGTATACAATGTTTATATGAATGAAGTGATTCAATGTTTAGATGTTTCCGCTTTTATTCTAAATATTGATGTGTGGGTTTTAAGGACTAAGTTCTTTTGTGGTGATTTACCCTTTGTTGCATATCTTTATGAGCAGGTGTTGTTTGTGTTTTGAATTTCTTGGATAATATGACGTACCTCTTTTATACCATGTGTTAATTTATACTCTGATGTAAAAATTTTATTATGTGCCTAAATGATTTAATTGTTTATTTGGGGGTATAGAAAGGGGGTGTTACATTAAGTGGTATCAGAGCCTGTGTCGAGTCAGTTGTGTTTGTCTTGTTGTTGTGTTGGTTGAAAGGTTGATTAACCTTGTTGTTATTTTTGGGAATCATCAGAATATGGATGGTCGTAATGACACTGCTATGGCTGCGGCGTTGGAGGCTATGGCTAGGGCGGTGCAAGATGCACCGAATTCAAACGCTAATGATGAGTTTAGAAAGAATCAGCCACCAGTATTCAAGGGGAGGTTTGATCTGGACGATGCTCAGATCTTGTTGAAGGAATTTGAGAGAATCTTTAGAGTTATGGGGTGTGCTGAAGGAAACAAGGTGAGACTTGGAACTCACATGTTAAGGGAAGAGGCCGACGACTGGTGCGTCGGTATGAGACAAGTTCTTGAGGTAGATGACGAAGAAATAACCTGGGATTTATTTTGCACTGAATTCTTGAGAAAGTATTATCCTGAGAGTGTAAAAGGGAGAAAGGAAATGGAATTGCTTGAGCTGAAGCAAGGCAATATGTCAGTGGTGGACTACACGGCTAAGTTTGTGGAATTAGTTCAGTTTCATCCACATTATGCAGCGGTTACGACGGAGTTCTCTAAGTGCATTAAGTATGAGAATGGCTTGCGTCCTGAGATAAAGCAAGCGGTAGGATACCAAAGAATACGAAGATTTTCGGACTTGACCGAATGTTGTAGGATTTTGAAGAGGATAGTAAGGCTCGATCTACTCATTATAAGAGTTTGAGTGAGAAGAAAGGTAAGCAGCAAGTAAGGAGTGGACCTTATATGACGCCTGTTGATAAGGACAAGTATAAGGGAAACTTCAATAGGAGACTCGGAGGAGGAAGTTCTGGTGCGGTAAGGCGTAGGTCGTGCGGTAAGACTCTGAGGGCGATGTATTACGGTGAGAAATGTGGTATGTGTATTCTATGTTGGTGTATATATATATATATATATATATATATATATATATATATATATATATATATATATATATATATATATATATATATATATATATATATATATATATATATATATATATATATATATATATATATATATATATATATATATATATATATATATATATATATATATATATATATATATATATATATATATATATATATATATATATATATATATATATATATATATATATATATATATATATATATATATATATATATATATATATATATATATATATATATATATATATATATATATATATATATATATATATATATATATATATATATATATATATATATATATATATATATATATATATATATATATATATATATATATATATATATATATATATATATATATATATATATATATATATATATATATATATATATATATATATATATATATATATATATATATATATATATATATATATATATATATATATATATATATATATATATATATATATATATATATATATATATATATATATATATATATATATATATATATATATATATATATATATATATATATATATATATATATATATATATATATATATATATATATATATATATATATATATATATATATATATTATATTCATTGTTTGTTATGATAATGTTTCTCACCCTTCTGCTGTTTTATGATGCTCTATGAGGCATTGAAGAGTAGGTTGCTGGAGGTCTTTTGTGAAGCGTGGCTTCATTCTTTTTGGTCGGTTGGCTCTGATATGTAGCACCGGGTAGTTAGGAACTCTTTTGGTTCTTTTGTTATACATCTGTATATGTATCTGTCGGAATATTTTGTAAACATGACTTATGACTTGAAATTGTTGATGTATACAATGTTTATATGAATGAAGTGATTCAATATTTAGATGTTTCCGCTTTTATTCTAAATATTGATGTGTGGGTTTTAAGGACTAAGTTCTTTTGTGGTGATTTACCCTTTATTGCATATCTTTATGAGCAGGTGTTGTTTGTGTTTTGAATTTCCTGGATAATGTAACGTACCACTTTTATACCATGCGTTAATTTATACTCTGATGTAAAATTTTTATTAAGTGCCTAAATGATTTAATTGTTTATTTGGGGGGTATAGAAAGGGGGTGTTACACCTCCTTAGTATACACCACAACTATCTGATCCAAAAGAGGCCAGTGTGGTAAGGCGTAGGTCGTGTTCTTACGTTCTGGTCGAGAACAAAATGTACAGACGAGGATTCTCCATACCTTTCCTCAAATGCGTCGAAGAGGAAATGGTCGCCCACGTCCTGCGCAAGATCCATGACGGAATCGATGCCTAACACCTAAGTAGAAGGTCCCTCACGAGGAAAGCTTTGCGAGCAGGATGCTACTGGCCAACCATGCAGAGCGACATGAAAGAACACGTGAAGAAATGCGACAAATTCCAAAGGCACAGGGACATGCTTCTGGCGCCTCCCAATGAACTCAAGGTTATGTCCTCCCCGTGGCCCTTTGCTTGGTGGAGCCTAGACATCCTGGGACCTTTCGTCGTAGGCTCCAACTAAAATAAATGCCTAATAGTGGGTGTGGACTACTTCATCAAGTGGATAGAAGTTGAAGCCCTGACCAAGATAAAGATCCACAACATACTTCGGTTCTATAAGAGAAACATCCTTACCCGTTTTGGCATTCCTCAAGCGATCGTCACAAACAACGGGACACAGTTCACGGACAGGAAATTCCAGGAGTCTGTCACTCAACTAGACACTAAACAATACTTTGCATCCGTCGAGCACCCTCATACTAACGGGAAAGCCGAAGCGGAAAATAGAGTAATCCTACGGGGTCTCAAACGAAGACTAGATGAAACAAAAGGCAGTGGGTCGAGGAGTTGCACATCGTGCTCTAGGCCTATCGCACTACACCTCATTCGTCAATCGGGGAGTCCCTCTTTCGCCTAGCATACAGGACAGAGGCGGTGATCCCCATTGAAACCCACGTGCCGACCATACGAACCGAAGCACCTTTGGACAAAGAAACAAATAGCGAAGCCTTGAGGGAAGAACTCGACCTCGTCGAAGAGGTTCGGACAGCGGCAACCCTCCGTGAAGCCTCAATTAAGCAGAAAATAACGATTAGGCATAACACCAAGGTCATCTGACGAGATTTGCAAGTAGACAACCTCGTCCTAAGAAGGAGTCACAAAGATTCCCGAGAAGGCAAGCTCGCCACAAACTGGGAAGAACCCTACCGCGTTAGAGCAAAGACGAGGAAAAAGGCTAACTACCTAGAATACCTAATCGGGGAAGAATTAGCTCAACCATGGAACACCGAAAAAGCTGAAACAATATTACTGCTAAGACCCCACTGTTGGCGTGTCTCGCCCAGATGGAAGGCATGATGGCCGACTACGGCTGCGCGCCCAGGTACAAGCGACGCACAACCAAAAGGATCTAAACAAGGGTCTGGAGAAGATACCTACCCATGCTTGACGACGGTTCTTCGACCAAGCCCGCCGTCGTCACAATACCATGAACGGCAGAATCCCAAGCTCGCAATGGGGAGTTCACGCCACGAACTCAGGTCACGACCGTGAACTGAGCTCTACCGTGCCCGGAAACAACCCAGGCCTTTCGATCAGTTCCCCGAACTGTCGAACATCATCCATCGAGCATACCTGAAACATAAAAAATTACTAAGTGCCCCTGATGACCATGTTGGACCAGAAAAACACAAACATACAAACGTATTACGTACTTGTACATATAATTTAACATGGCCATAAAGGACCGCAATTGTACATGGTACAATGAAAAGGGGACCAAGCCCCACATAATAAATTTACACAAAAATACATATAATCAAACAACACGTAGGCCAAAGCATAAAACTACTCCTCTTGTTGAACTTCTTGAGCGACGCCTGCCCCTGGTCATCCCCGTCCTCGGTAAACCGAAGGAATTCTAGAGCGACTTTCTGGCCGTCTTTGACTATGTAGAGGAACCCTATGCCCTCCGTAGTCAGCTCGACCCTAGGGTTCACCAACTTTATCTGGTCCACTGCATTCTGGAAAGCCTCCTCACCAATAGCCATTAGGTCATCAACAGCTTGGACAAACCAAATAACCAGCTCTAAGCGAGTCGTCGACTGCTTCGTCCTTTTAGGCTCATCCTCAGTAGGGGCAACCTCAGTCTACAACTTTCCCACCAGGTCCTCGGCAGCCTTCAGCTTAGCGGCCTTAACGTCCCTCTCCAGAGCCACCTCCTCGCGACCTTTGCGGGCAACATCCTCGAGCTCCTTTTGCCTCTTCTCCTCGAGTTTCTTGAACTTCTCCTCCAATTTCGTCACTGTAGCCTGGGATATCTTCAGCTCTAGCTCCAGTGGAGAGCCCTCCATAGTATACACCAGAGCTATCTGATACAAGGGAGGCCAGTGTGGTAAGGCGTAGGTCGTGTTCCTACGTTCTGGTCGAGAACAAAATGTACAGACGAGGATTCTCCATACCTTTCCTCAAATGCATCGAAGAGGAAACAGTCGCTCACGTCCTGCGCGAGATCCATGAAGGAATCGATGCCCAACACCTAGGTAGAAGGTCCCTCACGAGGAAAGCTTTACGAGCAGGATGCTACTGGCCAACCATGCAGAGCGACGTGAAAGAACACGTGAAGAAATGCGACAAATTGCAAAGGCACAGTGTCGCTACTGCGAAAATAAGGTGTCGACAAAACAAAAGAGTCGCCACCTTTCGTTATTTATCCCACAGGAAGGGAAAGGAAACGATCGGAAAAACCTGACGAAAAGGTATAAGACAAGGTCATCGCAACCAAGTCTGGGTTCGGGAGTCGGTTACCCAAGGGGAAGGTATTAGCACCCCTCATGTCCGTCGTACTCGACAGGATCCACGCTTGTTGTGTTTATCTGACGGGTTGTTTATCTATCTACCTATCAAGGCTAGTTCAAAAGAGAAAAGAAAAATGACTCGGAAAAGCATCGTGCTTCGTGCCTACGTATTCTCGTCAGGAACGAGAAATCAGAGTCAACGTAGTTCGGCTAACTATGGGTAAAGGGAAGGTTGCTCGCCAAGACATCGCGTCTTATGCCTACGTATTCTCATCAAAGAAATCAGAGCGAACGTAGTTCGGGATAAAACGACACACAGGTTGATTCATCAGTTTTACCCGAGTAAATTTAAACAACAGTTCCAGCAGTTAGGGACAATGCCTGTTTGCAGTAGAACTGAAGCTTAACAGCACTCTTTTCATCTGAAAAGGTTTTCCTTGAATTACGGGCCCACGGGGAAAAAAGAGGTTTGAAGTTTGTTCCTTGTCTTTTACGAAAGAAGTGTTTTTTATGAATGTTTGTAATTCATACTGCACTAGAGACTATGACCTAGGAACGAATGCGTCACATATCTTCCAAAGGACGTATACTAAACACTTTAGACGATTGAGAGGAGACTATTCAATTATCATTTCCCAAGTGGCTTAAGGCTCGTAACGTACGATATGAATTTGCCTTTATTACGTATTTTACTGTTGTTTTGGAGATGAGAATGAGAAAGAACTCTACAGGGGAAACTATCAAGCATCCTACTGTTGTCATGGAATGGATTCATCCTATTGTTGAGTTTGAAACAGGGCACTCCTAGATGTTATCATGCAAAGGTTTCAACCTAAACGTCTATCATCACTTCCTTATCAAAGGAAGTGAGAGTCCTAAGGGAACATGTGAATGGGAAACAAACAAACTGCTAAAGTCATCAAGCAAATAAAACGGAAAAGCAAACAGTAAAGATGCACATGTAATGCAGCAATACAACCAGAGGGAGGCACACTCAACCTCTAAGCAAACAAGCAAAGAAAACAAACAAAACAATCAAGCAAAGGGAGGACCACCTCAACCTTTCAATGCAGTCATGCACCTAAAAGTCTCTAATCATGAAAATCTATCCTAATGCAACAAGCAAATCAATCAAACAGGGAGGAGGAGTGTAATCAAGATGAGTAATATAGAAATCATCCCAGGCTACATCAGGTTGGATGTGTGTCAACACAAGAGTCCATCATGGGCTCAACCTCTTGAGGAATGCAGAGAATCTAACCAAAGGAAGGATTGGGCTATCCCAAGAGGGATCCTATGTCAATAAGACAGAGAAACTGGGTGTTGGTCCTAGATGTCAATCTAAGGTATCTGGTTAAGGTGTATCAATACAGAATGTCCATCTAAGGCTCAACCTGTTGAGGAATGCACAAAATCTAACCAAGGGAAGGATTAGGCTCTCCCAAGAGGGATCCTAAGAAAAGGGACTTGGAGAAAGAAGATAGTACAAACCAAAGGAATATACCATGCCATTGAATGTCAATCCAAGGCTCAACCTCTTGAGGAATGGACAGAATCCAACCAAAGGAAGGATTAGGCTCTCCCAAGAGGGATCTTCATCATGACTTGAAGGAGGAAGCTAGTATAAACCAAAGGAATATACTATGCTAATGAATGTCAATCCAAGGCTCAACCTCTTAGGGAATGCACAAAATCCAACCAAAGGAAGGATTAGGCTCTCCCAAGAGGGATAATTATCAAGACTTGGGGAAGGAGGGTAGGGCAAAGCTCAGGAAAGAAACCACACAGGGGAAAGAAGCCATCATAGAAACTTCTAAGAAACCCTAATGACTAGTTACAAGGATCACCTAACCAAATGTATTTAGAAGCTCTATCAAGGCCTAATCAATGTTCTAAATGGGTGTCAACCTATGCTCTATTCTATCAAGAAGGAATTAGAAGCCTAGAGTTAGCTAAAGTTCACTTTAGAAGCTAAACTATGAGGTAAGCTAAATTAGGATCACCCTAAACACAATGAACATCTCAAATGTGGGAATAATACTAAAAACAATCCTAAAGGTCTATGAAAAATTCTAAGGCTTCCTAAGTGTGTTAAGGAATCATGGTACAAAATCCAGAGCCAAGACCTAAGTCTAAAGGTTCTAAACAAATTCTACACTTAAAGGTATGCTTAAGGGAATCCACAAGGGAAAGGTCCTAGAAATCTATCTCAAACCTATACCTAAAAGTTTCTAAAAAACCAAAGAAAAATCATACAACTCTATCAAGATGCCTAAAACAATCATACAAAAATTCAGAACTAAATTCAAATCCATGAGCTAGCACAAAAATCAGAAAAGAAATCATTCATTTTTTTACATTTTTAATCATCAAATTAAAATGGAAAAAAATAGCAATAAATGGAAAATCAACCAAAAATACAATTAAATGGTATGGAAAAATGCTAAACATGGCAGGGATCATTCATGATTTTTTTCATAATTTTCTAACAATTATTTCTATTTTTAAAGCATTAAAAACAATAAAATGAATTAAAGAAATCAAAAAATGAAATAAAAGTAATCAAAAGCTGAGAAAATAGCGTGGCCACAAGATCCAACTACCAGTCAACCTATCCTACGCTCATAAGCCTGCCACGTGTGCTCAAAAGGGATTTAATGAAACACATCATTTCATTACTGATTGCGTGCTCTTAGTTGACTAAAGTTCACCCTAGTCTCTAATCCTTGCCATTCAATCAGAAAGTACTCAAATTCGACACACATCAGCGTGCCACGTCATCCAGTCAAAGGTCAAAACTCTGAAATTAAATCTCACACATTGGATTGTATTACTCAGTCAAGGGAGTCAAGCGTATCTAACGGTTTAAACATCATCTTCAACCTTTTCAAACTGAAAATTGAGAGGGAAGTCTCATGGTGGCCGGAGAAGACTCCGGTCGTCTTCTCCGGTGAGTCAACAATGGCCAGAATCTCAAACAACACCAAACTCCATAAAAATTATACAGATCTCTTCCTCTACTCACGAGGATCAACATGATACACTTCTTTTTTCATTTTTCTCAAGGATCAAGCAGATACGAAGATGAACAGAAATGGTACACTTACAAGAATCATCACCAAACTCTACATTCTTTCCACTAATGTCTTCTACACATAACACTGATCAAGAATTCATAAATAAATCTTGATATCAACCAAGAATAAGCCTAAACCGATCCTTCAAAGTTTTTGATCATCACCAAGAAACCTTACAAACAGTCCCAAAATCAATCCTAAATCCATCTAGGGCCTAAGTTCTACCTAGCCACATACAAGAACTACTCTAATTCATCATCAATTGAGAGTAATCATGAAAAGAAGAAAACCTGGTAAAAGTTTCAACAGTGGATGATTCAGCCACCAATCTTCAACCAAAGCTGTGCAAAATCACTCAGTGATGGTGGTAGATGCTTCTTCAACCCTCAATTTCTTCAGAAATGGCTCCAATGGTGAAACTCGAATTTCACTTGTAACTAACTTTTTCCAACTGTGTCTTACCTCTGCAAGCTCAATCCATCACCAACCTTGATCTGAACTCATTCATGAGGATATATAGAATTGATCTGGGCTGAAATTGGGGCCCAAACTTGACTCTATGATCCAATTCCATTTTCACATTTCCTTCACTTTTCACTTCATGGCAGAGCATGCATACAACCCTGTTTTTCCTTCCAATTTGACTCAAATTCATGGCCTGTATGGTGGTAAGGATGAAGGGATGAGATTACTTCCTTAATTCCAATCAATGGTGTGTCTTGATCATGTAACCTCAATCTTAAGAAACCTTGATTTTGGCCATGAAAAAAACTCCACCTTTAAATTCTACCAATGCCAATCTGTTCCAAATATCATTTACCTTCAACAAATGCACAAACTTGCACTATTTTGAACCAATATGAATAAATTTGGAATTTTCTCATTTAATGCCTTTTAATGGTTCACTCATGAAAATTTCTTCACACACCTCTCATTCTAACCCATATAAATGGATTCTTGGTGCATGGTTGGACAAATAACATCATTTTGAACAACTTTCAAGTTGAACAAAATTCCGTTTGAGGTGTGTAAGATGGTGAAATTGACCCATAATCAAAAATGACTTGTAATCTCAACTTTCCAAAATGCCCCTGTCTTGCAAAGCTCATATCTTGAGTTCTACAAATCCAATCATGGACTTCTAGTACTTTTTGGAAAGCTAAGAAGATAAGGAACAACATTCATGTTGGCCAAAAGGTCATGTGAAACTTCCTTCTAGGGAAAAAGTGTCATGCAAGTTGGTTGACTTTCAAGCTCCAAATTCACATTCATCTGAGGACCTGTAACTTGTCGGATTCATAACTTGAGTTCTACAAACACTATCAAGGACTTCTAGTACTCAAATTAAAGCTATGATCATGCTATACAATCATGTTAGGGTCAAGGTGAGATGAAAATCACATCTTGAGTTATGTGGTCTTGAAGTTAGACACTAAACCATGGGATTTTACACTGTCAAGCTTAGAAACCCTAGCCTAGGAACTCCTCACACTCTTGATTCATGATGAGTTGACCTTGGAATCATCCCTTGGGCATATTAATACATCAATCCATGATTACATGGCCTTGAAATTAGGTCTCAACCTTCTTCAAATCATCTGTTGACTTAGGGTTGACCAGATGAAACCCTAATTGCACCAATCTTGGTTGTAGCCTCTTATTCTTCACATGATGACCTGTCTAGGCTTCAAAATGACTTTCAATACTTCTCATAAGCTCTCTCAAGGCTTCAAGTCCAACTTCATGGATTCAGAATCATCTGAATAGCTTCCTATAACCTTCAAGTTAGGAGATATGCATTCTTGTGTCCAACCCCTTCTCTGAGGATCTTTGGCTTCTCTGATGAGGATATCAACCCTTGAATAATTGAATGAGGACTCTTATATAGCTTCATAACCTTGGTACCTTTTTGTTGGTAGTCATACCTCATGATCTCCTACACACATGTCAATGCAAAGCAGATGATAATGCTAAAATGAATGCAATGAAACACAAGCTAGGTAGAGAAAAAGGTTAGGCAAATTTTGGGGTGCAACACACAGGGACATGCTTCTGGCGCCTCCCAATGAGCTCAAGGCTATGTCCTCCCCGTGGCCCTTCGCCTGGTGGGGCCTGGACATCCTGGGACCTTTTATCGTAGGCTCCAACTAAAATAAATACCTAATAGTGGGTGTGGACTACTTCGTCAAGTGGATAGAAGCTGAAGCCCTGACCAAGATAACGACCCACAACATACTTCAGTTCTATAAGAGAAATATCCTTACCCGTTTTGGCATTCCTCAAGCGATCGTCACAGACAACGGAACACAATTCACGAACAGGAAATTCCAGGAGTCTCTCACTCAACTAGGCACTAAACAATACTTTGCATCCGTCGAGCACCCTCATACTAACGGGAAAGCCGAAGCGGAAAATAGAGTAATCCTACTGTCACAGTGAAATTTGGATACCAAACTATTGATTAGTTTGAATCTTTAATTCAATTTGCAACCGGTCTTTGATTAGTCCAAAGGAAGGGATAAAGATCGAAATTCCCACAATGCAATGCATATGCAAAGGTTAGAGAGTTTTAGGTTCGGGGGTTGGTTAAACTTAGGGAAGGTGCTAGCATCCTAAATTTCTGTAGTACTCTACATGAACCTCTTGTTTTATATTTTTTTATTGCTAAGTGTTTATCTGCTTCAAGGTTAAAAGACCTAGTGGTTTATATCTAAGTATACTCGATAAGATATCACATCTTATGCCTACATATCCTTACGGGAGTGGAATCAGAGTATCTATAGTTCCCCTAAAGGGTTAGAGGAGTTCTTTGACTGTGGTCAAAGTTCCTACGGGTTTAGGGTAGTTGATTGATTGATTTTAGGAGAAAAGGTGAGTTGTCATTTTAAGAGAGATTTAACCGCCACAAATTGTAGAAAAAATAGTCTTTGCATCGTCTTAGGAGGAGGGCTCAAGTACTCGGATATTGATCGACGATGTACGTCTCTATCTCTCTTAAGGCAAATTTCCTACGGTATTGATTTTATTGATGTGGGGTGGAGATTCTATCTCGCTTAAGATGATTTGGCATCTTTCTCTAATGTGTTTGAATAATCGTTGTATTGAGTTGATTGTTTGTTTCTATGTTGTAATGATAACAATCCTTCCTATGGGGTAGGGTCTATCTTAATTGATCAACTTGAATGGGATCAAGGATCAAGCGGGAGTATGATGCAAATGATGTGCACTACACACAATTGTTGAATCATGTGTAGGTTTTTCCTTTGGACGGAATGCAGTGCGATAAAGTAAATTGCGGGTAATGTTAAATTGCTGTAAAATAAATTGCGGAAATGGTAAAGAATACACATACGCATGAAACCGCTGGAGTGGGTGAATGTGTCGTGAAGTGCACGGTTAGATTGTATTTTACGCTGTTGATTGATTTTAAGTAGATTGCTTTGAGTAGGAAAAGGTTGAATCGATTTTATAGAGAGGAGTTTAGATTAAAAGGTTATTTGATTATTTTTAATTTTTAAAGTTAGATCAAATTATTACTAGTTTTTTTATTTTAAAGAGAAAATGTTCCAATTGTAAAAAATATTGAATTTATTGGGATTTTGAATGAATGAGTTTTCATAAAAAGGTTTAGCCATTTAATAAATGAAACAAGTTATATATTTTTTTTTAAAAAAGGGTTGTTAAGATAAAATAGTTTTAAGGTAGATTAAATTATAAAAGATTTTCTTGCTACTATTGTTTAAATAGAAAGTTATTTTTTTAATATTATTATTATTATTTTTAAAATATGAAAAAGGGTTTTTTATATGAATAAGTTATATTATTGTTCTTAAAAAAGTTGTTATTAAAATTTCTAAATAAATAAAATAAGTTGATTAAATTAAACTTAAATTGATTGGGTAATAATTAATTAGTTAAATTATACTTATCTAAATATATTAAATACTAGATTGATTATTAGATTGATTAAATTAAAACGATTAACAGTGGGTTAATTAGGTTTAACGGTGGGATTAGAGGAAGTGGTGTAGTTAGTGTGTGTAGGTGTAGGGTGTATGCAGCATATACAATTCTTGGTACAGAGATAGAAAAAAAAACAAGGAAACGAAAAGAGAACAAAAGGCTGCAACAGAACCCTAATCCCCAACGCCCTAAATCGATTGCTCGGCCTCTTCCCTCGACTCTAATCCTCTCGCGATGTAACTCTGGTTCACCGTTCGAGCTTTACCTCTGTCCTCCAATATCCCTTCCTAAAACACAACACAAAACGTTAGCGGTTCGACAATCTTAACGGGAACAAGGGTTTACCGAGAGCGAGTGACGGTGTCGGAAGCACGATTCCGGCGATGGCGGCTATCTTCGGAGACATTGACCTTCGGAAACTTCGGCGAAAAAAAGATGAGTTTCTTCTTTCTTTCTTCGATTGGAGTTATCTAGGGTTTTTTATGGTGATTTTTACCGTGTTTTCGAGTTCTCCAAAAAAGGGTTTTCTTCTCTGATTCGAATCCCTCTTCTTATAGGCGAGTTGGGCTTTGGATCTTTAAAACATTGATTGGATTTTGATTGAAACCTTCCATTTTGGGTTGATTGGATTTAAAAAAACTTCCTTTTTCGTGAGATTGTGTTTAGTGTTGTTGATGAAAATCAAATTGTGGTTTGATCCTGAGGAATATTCGCTTGATGCTAAAGGAATCTGGATGGGATATTTCTGCATAGGGTATATCCTTTACTAATCCAAACCCTATGTTTTTTGCAGGTGTGGAAAGCAGACAATTTTGGGCCCAGAGACACTAACAACCCAGAGTGATTGCTGGTGAACTCAAAGCTGCGAACTTGATGATAGCTTGATGGTAAGCTTCGATTTCTTGGTATAAGTGAATTGATATCTTATGCATGAATTGCTTCTAATGTTGTCAATGTGTTGCTGTTGTCGCAGATGGTTGAACGAGGTTATTGGCATTGTCCTGTTGTTTGCTACCTGATACTGCTTGCTATCGCTTATAACCTGTTTGTGACTGATGTTGATAGCAGCCTGTGCTTGTAACTAATGTTGATAGCAGCCATGCGAAATGCTTTGAGCAAGCTGAAGTTGTCTCTCATGGCTTGGTGCGATACCTGTTGTGAACTGTGCTGAGATGCCTGGTTCTGAAAACTGCTGTTGTTTTCGATTTCCTTGTGGCGAATTCTTGAGCTGTTGGAAGCAAACAGACTTTTCTTCTTCTTTTTTCAGGGTCCCCCTTGAGTTTGGAGGCTGTCGGTCTCGTGCCATTGGCGAGAAAGGTATAATGGTGATGATGACTTGGTGGTCTGAACCGCGGCAAAACATAAAAGCTAACGCTTTTGACAATTGTTGATGCTTTTAAACTATGCTGAGGGCTACTCTAAGACTATGTTATATTAGTCTAGACTTGATTTCTCCCGATGTTTGGTAAGGAGTAGGCAGCAGCTCCGGTTGTTACCCTCCCAGTCACTCGAGTCCTATGCCCGATGATGAATTGGACTGAGGGATGAACTAGATTTGACCTCCCTTTCTTCTCTCTTTTCCATGATATTAAATTGATTGGATGAGCTACTTGGAACATTCTGAACCATTTCGTTATAGCAGGCGAATTTGAGGTTTACTAATAGATGTTGAACTTGTACCTGCGCTGGATGAGTCTCTCCTCATTATGTCCAAGCATTGTCAAGGGCATCCTTGCGAGGTTTTAATAGCTCCTTTATCTTGTCAATTATAGTATGCAGGAAAACGAGGGCGCCACCGAATGGAGCTGGAATTGCGCTTTGACACGTCTTGTTGATAAAGCCTTATGGATTACGGAATGGTGTGCCGTTAGGTAAGGCCGGCTAGAGGTTGGTTCCGTTACTATGGAATTGGCATAAAACAGAGATGCAAGTTCCAAGCTGGTAAGTATTATGATTATGCTCAGCATTCTCAATAGCCGTAAATATTTTCTTTATCTTATGTGAGCTTGAGATTTGCTTCGGTTTAATACTGTGTCATAAACAGGCAATTGGCATGGCTTTGGTCTTATTTGTTTGTATCCACATGGATTATGCTATTAATGGCTTCCACATTGAATTCCCTCAATACTGTTGAAAACTCGCGTACTGCTTGGGTCTACGGGGCAACTATCAGCTTAGTTATACACCAATTTTCGTCGCTTGCCGGATTCTTGAATATGTTCCTCGTCGATCGATCTTCTATCGTCTCGTTCGTGACCCCAACCTCTTTGCTTCATTGGTTAACAACCAACACCTCCACAACACTCGTCGTGGCAAGTGTAGAGCGTATGTAGAGAGGGATCACACTTGCTGTCAGAAGCGTTCATAGCATAATCAAAAGAAATCCCAGGATTTACATATTGTTATTCTGATGTGATGATGTGGATTTTGTAGCGACTTACGGCTTGTACTTGTTCTTGTATTAATATGAATGATTTCCTTTGTAATGTCTTTTGAACTAAAGTTGATAGCATTATTCTGGATTTATTTGGCTTTGTGATGGCTAGGAAAATGTATGGCTTAGGAAAGTGTGTGACGTTATGATGTTTTAATGAGCCGGTAGTTTCTTATTTGAGAATTCGTAGCAAATTGATTATGGCCTTATGTTGTAGCGCAAAACATTTGTGTCATGGCTTCATAAATTCGAGACTTCATTCATAATATTCCTTTGCGTATTCAGCATGAGTTATATATCATAAATTGCTCTTAGCCATGTAGCATGAAGTTGGTGGGCTTGGAAACAAGAATTGGGGAATGGGCTTTGTTTGGAATTGATCATCCTTGAGCCAAAGAATCCCCTTAGCCTTCTATGTCATGTTTGTTCTTAGTTTAAATCATGAAAGTAGTTGCATTCCAAATGAAGAGCTTTAGTCCACAGTTGACCAACTTTAAATTAATAGAATCTAGATAATCCCTTAGATGATGATGATTTCAACATAAGAATTATTCCTGATGAACCTTTAGGAATAAAAGTGCAAACTGAGACGCATCTTGTTATGTAACCCAGTCGGTTTTCGCATGACCATGCCTTAATAAGAGAATGGTCAATCCCTAAGTCTCTAACTAGGAACAAGAGTGTGACCTCCATTTGAAGTCCACGCACCTGCACAAACTGGTTAGCTGTAATAAACATACGTACGAAAGTAAAAGATAACACACGAGAAATGCACCAGGAGGTGGGATCTTACGGTAAAAAATTAGGGTGTGACAGATGCCCCTATTTAAGTTACTTCTATACGGAGATACGGAGATTGAACTCTTCGTCTCGACGAGATAGGGGGGACTTAAATACAAACATTGCACAAATTTTTGGCCCTAAGAAGCCACCGAATGCAAATGATATGCAATGATATGAAAATGCAAGACAGACGGTCCTGTGAGGAAAAGATGTCACAGGGGATGAACTGGACACAAAATCCGAAATAAAGGAGAAACAGACCCAACGAAGTGGGACTCCACGGGGACAGGAAACAACCACCAATGGGGAATCTCCAAAGTATAACAGTAGCACATGCACCGATGGCGATTTAAACAACCAGGTGTGAAGCTTGTAGTCGAAGGATAACTTATTACCAAGATGCGGTGGTCGGTAATAATCCAAATGAATTTTCTTGATTGAGACACAATTCAGCTTGTTTTGTTTTCCCTCTTTTTATTTTTTTATTTTCTTTTTTCTTTTGAAATCCAACTGGAAATAGTAAAATATATAACCTCCCCCGAGCGTCCTGGTCTGGGTGCCATGAGCTGGTCTTAGTCTCTTGATGTAGAACCTCCCCGAACATCATGATATGGGAATCATGAGCTGGTCTCAGTCTCTTGGTGTAGAACCTCCCCGAGCGTCATGATATGGGAATCATGAGCTGGTCTCAGTCTCTTGGTGTAGGACCTCCCCAAACGTCATGATATGGGAATCATGAGCTGGTCTCAGTCTCTTGGTGTAGAACCTCCCCGAGTGTCATGATATGGAAATCATGAGCTGGTCTCAGTCTCTTGATGTAGGACCTCCCCGAGCGTCATGATATGGGAATCATGAGCTGGTCTCAGTCTCTTGATGTAGGACCTCCCCGAGCGTCATGATATAGGAATCATGAGCTGGTCTCAGTCTCTTGATGTAGGACCTCCCCGAGCGTCACGATATGGGAATCATGAGCTAGTCTCAGTCTCTTGATGTAGGACCTCCCCGAGCGTCACGATATGGGAATCATGAGTTGGTCTCAGTCTCTGCCTGAAATGACGAAAACTCGTGCGAGTATCTTCACAGGGGATCAAAATGTCATCGTAGATTGTAGAATTTCTTGGCTGTGAGCCATAATGTGTTGTAAATTGTAGAATTTTGTAGATTGTATTTGTAGAGGTAACTTGTAATGTATTGGAGATTGGAAAACGTCACCCGGGATCTTCAGAAGAGGTGTAAGCCGGTTGATTTGTAAAGTATGCCCTCTCAAATAAAGAGAGACTAATGTGATAAACTTCCTCGATTTTTCTGGGGAGATGTCACTTGATGGGATTAATCTTGTGTAATGAACTCACTAGGGAAGATATATTCCCGGGGGGTACCTTTGTTGTAGCTGTAGAAGTATATATCATTGTAGATTCTCAACTGAAGAGAAGTATTTGTAGGGGGAATTTTCAAATAATATAAGTGTCTTGTAATTTTTTGGCGGACCTTTCTGATGGATTGACGAAGCGATGCCATTTGACGGGTTGATAATGTTGAAGAACCGCTGAGGGTGAATGAACTGTCTTGTAGAAGCTGTCGTTTGTCGTTTTGAATAAGATCTTGGTCAAAACGAGTTGCTCAAATAAAGAGAATATTTATAGTCCCGATGTCGATGGTCGAGAAAATCTTGAGATACTGTTGTTGGAAGAATATCTGTCTTTGTAAGGATTCTTCGAAAATATTATCCCTGGGGAATAGAGTGCAAAATAAATGCACACCTATTCCATGTTCGAATACTGGAGATTATCCACACTGTGATTGCCGAGGACTGAAGTTCAATTCGGGAATTAGCCGAAGAGAAAACTATCAAGTAAGACTCGACCATTGAGGTATGAACTCAAATGGGATGTACTAACATAACCGTCTTCCATGAGGATCGAACTTCATGGGGAACATACAAATATTGTGCTCTTTCTGCCTAGGGCTGACAACTCTATTTGGGGGGATGAGACACACCCAAAAGCCTGGGGATAACCGCGGCCAAAGTGACAGAACAAGTAAACAAAAGGATGCAAAATGCATATGCCATTATATCTATCTATATGATGTGCGTATGTTGACGGACCAGGAGAGGCGAGAATAAACGTCTTAGACGGAAAGGTACTCAAGCAAAATCTCCACGGACCTCGCATCACTTGTAAAGAAATCTTTAATATAAACAGACCCCATCTCCGGATAGAATAGGTATCGTTTTCTTGTGGAATCATGTGTGATTGACGTTCTTCCATGGATGAAATAAACGTCCATGGTCATCCTCTTGTTATTCATATACCGAGTAAAACACGAAGTAGTGAAAAAGTTTAAATCGATTTGGATTTTGCTATCGAGAAAAAGATTTTGATAAATGAAAAACTTTATTGAATGGTGGTCAGCAGAAAGGCGTGACCCCAATATTACAGTGTCGGAAAATAATAGAGATTACATCGAGGGAATAACCGCTTGCTCTCCCTAAGGTAATGAGAACTCCCTTAAGCGAAATACTTCTTGATAGCGTCCGTATTCACAGGGCGAGTGATTTCTTCTCCATCCATTGTTGCCAACATCAGAGCACCTCATGTCAAAACTTTTCTTACTACATATGGTCCCTCATAGTTCGGGGCCCATTTTCCCCTGATGTCGGTGAGGAAGGACTGGATCTTCTTGAGCATGAGGTCGCCTTCTATGAATACGCGGGGCCGAACCTTCTTGTTAAATGCCTTCTTCATCTTCTGCTGATACAACTGCCCATGGTATAACGCCGCCATCCTCTTCTCTTCGATTAGGTTCAACTGATCATATCTGTTCTGGCACCATTCAGCTTCTGATAACTTTGCATCCATCAGAATCCTCATAGAAGGAATTTCAACTTCTATCGGGAGTACTGCTTCCATACCGTAGACAAGTGAAAATAGAGTTGCCCCAGTCGATGTGCGCACCATCGTGCGATACCCATGCAAGGCGAACGGGAGCATCTCATGCCAGTCCTTATAAGTAACCACCATTTTCTGAATGATCTTCTTGATGTTATTGTTGGCGGCCTCAACATTCCCATTCATCTTCGGTCTGTAAGGAGAAGAATTATGATGCTCTATCTTGAATTCTTCGCATAATTCTTTCATCATTCTGTTATTCAAATTGGACCCATTATCTGTAATAATTCTGCTCGGCACACCATATCGGCAGATAAGCTGATTCTTGATAAATTTGACAACCACATGTCGAGTTACGTTAGCCTAAGAAGCCGCTTTGACCCACTTGGTAAAATAATCAATGGCTACTAAGATGAATCGGTGTCCATTAGATGCTTTCGGCTCTATCATACCAATCATATCAATTCCCCACATAGAGAACGGCCACGGGGATGAAATAACATTCAACAAAGTCGGAGGCACATGAATCTTATCTGCGTAAATCTGACACTTGTGACATTTTCTAGCAAACTTGTGACAATATGATTCTATTGTGATCCAATAATAACCAGCTCTTAAAAGTTTCCTAGCCATAGCATGTCCGTTGGCATGAGTACCAAAGGATCCTTCGTGAATTTCTGTCATCAGCATATCTGCTTCTTGTTTGTCAACACACCTCAGAAAGATCATGTTAAAATTCCGCTTGTACAACACGTTGTTACTCAAAAGAAAATTTCCAGCCAACCTTCTCAAAGTTTTCTTATCTTTGTCAGAAATTCCCAAAGGATATTTTTGAGTTCTAAGGAATACTTCAATGTCATGGTACCAGGGTTTGCCATCTTCGACTTCTTCGACGGCAAAGATGTAGGCGGGTCTGTCAAGACGTTTTACTTCAATCCGAGGACACTCGTTCCAAAAGTTCACCACAATCATTGAGGCCAAAGTTGCCAACGCATCTCCCATTCTGTTCTCATCACGAGGAATATGATGAAATTCGACCCTATCAAAGAACGGTAACAGTCTTTTAGCATAATCTCTGTATGGGACCAAATTATCATGTCGAGTTATCCACTCTCCAGTGATTTGATTGATTACCACTGCAGAATCACCAAACACGTCCAAATTCTTAATTCTCAAATCGATTGCTTCCTCAAGACCCATAATGCATGCTTCATACTCAGCCTCATTATTAGTACACTGGAATGTTAATCTGGAAGTAAATGGGAAGTGGGTCCTTTGAGGAGTCATAATAGCAGCGACTATCCCCTTTCCATGAGTGTTGACAGCTCCATCGAAAACTAAACCCCATTGAGAACCTGGTTCTGGCCCTTCACCATGCACGAGTTCTTCACAATCTTTCATCTTTAAAAACATAACGTCTTCGTCAGGAAAGTCATCGTTTGAGGGTTGATAATCCAAAATAGGCTGGTGAGCCAAATGATCAGCCAAAACACTTCCTCTGACAGCTTTCTGAGTATGGTACTCGATATCATATTCGGATAACAACATCTTCCATCTAGCAATTCTCCCAGTCAAAGCGGGCTTCTCAAAAATATACTTGATAGGGTCCATCTTCGAAACTAACCAAGTAGTGTGATTCAGCATATATTGGCGCAAACGTTTGGCGCGCCACACCAAAGCACAACAAGTCTTCTCTAACATAGTGTACCTTGTTTCACAATCAGTAAATTTCATGCTCAAGTAATAAGTGGCATGGTCTTGCTTTCCTGTTTCATCTCATTGACCGAGCACACAACCCATTGAATCTTCTAAAACAGTCAAATACATAATCAAAGGTCGTCCTTCAACCGGCGGTATCAGGATAGGTGGTTCAAGCAAATACTCTTTGATACTATCAAAAGCCTTTTGACAATCTTCAGTCCAAACATACCCTTGTTCTTTCCTCAGAAGCTTGAAAATAGGTTTACATGTAGCAGTCATGTTGGATATAAACCTGGAGATATAGTTCAAACGTCCCAAGAACCCTCTGACTTGCTTCTCAGTGGTAGGAGCTGGCATTTCCCGGATAGCCTTCACTTTATCGGGGTCCACTTCAATCCCTCTTTGACTGACAATAAAACCCAATAGTTTCCCTGATCGTACTCCAAATGTGCATTTGTTGGGGTTCAGACGGAGCTTGTATTCCCTCAAACCGCCAAACAACTTAGACAGGTGTTTAACATGATCATCCTCAGTTTTTGACTTAGCTATCATATCATCCACATAAACCTCGATCTCTTTGTGCATCATATCATGGAACAAAGTAGTCATGGCCCTTTGATATGTTGTCCCTGCATTCTTTAATCCAAACGGCATAACTCTGTAACAAAAAGTGCCCCAGGGTGTGATGAATGACGTCTTCCCTTTGTCCTCGAGAGCCATTCTAATCTGATTGTAACCTGAGAAACCGTCCATAAAGGAGAAAACCTCGTATCTTGCGGTACTGTCAACCAAAATGTCAATGTGAGGTAACGGGAAATCATCTTTCGGACTGGCTTTGTTCAAATCCCTGTAGTCTACACACATGCGAACCTTACCATCCTTCTTCGGGACGGGCACAATATTAGCCAACCATAGCGGATACTCGGCATTGACAAGGAAACCTGCATCAATCTGCTTCTGTACTTCTTCCTTAATCTTTAGAGCCATGTCGGGTCGAGTTCTTCTGAGCTTCTGTTTTACTGGCAGGCACTCTGGCTTCAAAGGTATACGATGTTCAATTATAGCAATGTCTAATCCAGGCATATCCTGATACGACCAAGCAAACACATCGACAAACTCTCTGAGCAAAACGATCAACTGTTTCTTCACCTCAGGCTTGAGCAAAGCTCCAATTTTCACTTCCCTACGGATCTCTTCTGTTCCCAAATTGATTACTTCCACTGGTTCTTAATGAGGTTGGATAGCTTTCTCTTCCTTCTCAAGCAGTCTAGAAATCTCTTCTGGGATATCATCTTCTTCGTCTTCGGCCTCATACACGGGGAACTCAAAGTTCGGAGAAGGCATCAGATCATTATTCCCAGGATGTAATTTACGTAGCAATATGCGCAAGTGATGTGATTTTTAATAAGTTTTTGTAAAGTGGAAAGTGTGTGTACGCGAGACGCTACTTATTATTTCCCAACGTCGTAAATAAATATAAAACATAAATGAAAATGAAAGTAATTTATTGATGATAGCAAAACCAAAACGACACGCCCAACAAAGTCACCTTCGCCTTGGGTAGAGCAAAGGGAATTATTTAAAAGTAAGCCCTAATAAATGTCGTTTCGCCTTGGGCAGAGCGAAAATTTTAAAACAAATGCTTTACTTAGATATATGAACGACAGCAGGGGCTTCAACCACACTCCAGTTCTTAACCAAAACGCCTGGGGTCACAAAGTCTGGAATATCCCCATCTGAATCTTCCTCGGTGACAGCATAAACCCCAAAGCTATAGTCAAATTCGTCTGAATCATAACCTGGATCTTCCATATAGGGCTCATAATCTTCGTAAGGAATGGAGGACCTTGCAGAACCATCTGATATGTAGCCTTCAAGCTCATCCTCTGACACAACATTAACCTGAGGATGATGGACGACTCCTCCACTACGGAACACTTTATTAATCAATGGAAACCCTTGGTTTTTAGTAGTTTGTTGAGCAGAACTGCTGGTGAAACCAAGACCTTCCTTATTTTTGTTCTCTGGCAAAGACAACACCTTTCCCCAAATTGTCTGATGACCACTGTTCACCACTCGTTGCGCCTCTTTAAATGATGACATAGATGCTTGAGATTTCTGGACACCTTCGCCCACAATAGACAAAGCTTGAAATTGCGTGCCAACCTCTTCCTCAGCTTCGACATACGAGAATGATGACAAGTGACTCACCACCAAAGCTCTTTCTCCATAAACTGTAACTATTTTTCCCTTAAAAGCATATTTTAATTTCTGATGCAGGGTAGAAGTGACTGCCCCAACTTCATGTATCCATGGCCTCCCTAGCAGGCAGCTATAGGCGGCACGAATGTCCATGACTTGAAACGTAATCATAAAAGTCTGTAGTCCAATAGTTATCGGCAAGTCCACCTCACCAATTACCGTCTTTCTTGACCCATCAAAAGCTTTGACAATAACATGACTTGGCTTCATTGGCGGTCCCTGATAGGATAGCTTAGATAGAGTAGTTCTAGGGATCACGTTTAGAGAAGATCCAGTATCAACCAACACACTGGACAGAGAGTCATTCCCGCAATTCACAGAAATATGTAAAGCCAGGTTGTGTTTCCTTCCTTCTTCCGGGAGATCATCCTCATTGAAACCCAGATTGTCACATGAAGTGATACTACCAATGATATTGTCAAACTGCTCCATGGTCACATCTTGTTTAACATACGCCTGTTCTAATATTTTCTGGAGTGCTTCCCTATGAGCCTTAGAACTCATCAGCAATTGCAACACAGAAATCTTTGACAGGGTTTTCAGGAGCTGATCTGCAACCTTATATTCACTCCTCTTGATCACTTTTAGACATTCATCTGAATTGGACAAATTGGATCCACCAAATTGCCCCACAATCGGATCCTTTGAGCCTAGTTGTTCCAATGAGACCTCTTTTTCTTTCGGTGGTACAGTCGGGTAGACTCGACCACTCCTTGTTACTCTGCTGACATCTACGATGTTAACTACTCAAGGTACAGTGGGTAAAGGCACTTCCTTCCCATTCTTCAACATTGTAGCGTTATATCTATAGGGGATAGCTTTACTGGAAGTATAAGGGACAGGTCCAGGCACATTGATTACCAACGGGGTAACAGCCGGTTTTCTGCTATTATACACGATTTCGATACGCTCCACTTCTTTAAAATGAGGCACTATAACACAAACCTCTTCGGCCCTTTCAACTGAAACTTTCTGATCATCATTTGCCAAACAGTCTTGAATCATGTTAACAGAGGGTGAACCATGCGGGGGTAACGGATTAACTTGCACATTAGGGTCGGAATCCTTGAAGGACAGGATTCTGCACTTAATGAGCCTCTGGATGTTTGCTTTCATACCAAAACAACTCTCAATATCATGCCCTGGAGCACCCTGATGGTAGGGACAAAACTTGTCAGCTCTATAAGAAGGAGGAGGATTTACAGGAATCATAGGTGGAGCTTTTGTTTGAATATGGCCCTTCTGGACCAAAGCTGGAAACAAATCAGTGTATTTCATAGGAATAGGCTCAAAGTTTATCTTTCTATACGCACGACCTTGATTGTTGAATGGCCGATTCTGTTGAGGATACTGCGGATTTTGCTGAGGCTGATAAGCTGGAGCAATAAACGCTGGTGATACGACAACAACTTGGTGTGATGGTGAATACCTTTTTCTAAATTGTCCCTTTTGAATGGCATTTACACCTTGCTCTTTTTTCTTCACAAAACCACTCCCATACTTCTTAGGAGTAATCTCTTCTTTAGACAATCTTCCTTCACGAACACCTTCTTCTAAGCGCATTCCCATGTTAACCATTTCAGTAAAGTCATTGGGTGCACTGGCTACCATCTTCTCATAAAAGAAAGGACCAAGGGTCTTCAAAAAAATCTTGGTCATCTCTTTCTCCTCTAACGGCGGGGTGACTTGCGCGGCCAACTCGCGCCAACATTGGGCATACTCCTTAAAATTCTCTTTATCTTTTTGTGTCATAGCCCTCTAACGGCGGTGTCATATCCATATTATACTTATACTGCTTGACAAAGGCTCCCCCTAGATCATTGAAAGTTCGAATCTTCGCACTACCCAACCCCATGTACCACTTGAGCGCAACGCCTGTCAAACTGTCTTGGAAATAATGAATGAGCAGTTGATCATTATCAGTTTGGGCAGACATCTTCCTGGCATACATAATAAGATGACTCTGAGGGAAGGTATTCCCCTTGTACTTCTCAAAATCAGGGACCTTGAATTTCAGCGGAACCTTGACATTTGGGACCAAGCACAGCTCAGAAGCGCTCTTTCCAAATAAATCCTTTCCACGAAGAGCCTTCAACTCCTTTTGCATTTCAGAAAATTGGTCTTGAAATCCGTCCATCCTCTCTCCCAAGCCCACATTTTCGGTCGGCAACCCATGTAAAAGTGGCTCATCCAGAATGTACGGAACAACATTCACATGTGGAGATGCAGTAGTCATCACAGCAGAAACTACAGGAGTAGCTTGAACAGTGGTCACAACAGGGATCTCAGACACAGACGGACGGTAACCGGTCAAAAAGAAATTGGGAGACAACCCCCACGGAAAACCTTGAGGCATGTTGTAGGACATTTCAACAACAGAAGACACCACTGGGATCGGTGTGGGTGTCACTTCAGAGATCACGGTCCTCAGAACCTCTTGATTGTTGATCGAGGCTTGATTGGATAAGACTTCTACTAGACCATTCAACCTCTCCAAACTTTCTTTCAGAACTGCAACTTCATCACGGAGCACCCTGTTCTCTTGTTCAAGTTGGTCCATCTTTTGGCGTTGATTAGCTCGAGTGTTGTATCAGTGATTCAGCTTGTCTGTGGAGATGAAGCAAGAGTGAGAATGCAAACAATGTTATGCTTATGCAAAATGCAAATGAGTATGAAACTTCAACAAACTCAAATTATTTTCTGGTATTGTAACGTTGGAGAAAACTTATTTTATTTTGATATTCGAAGCATTACATAAGCAAAGTACTCTTTTAAGAGTTTATTACATTGAACCAAAAGCAAAAGAGAACTCAGAGATCTACTCCCTACGCTCCTTCTGTGCGCGAAGCTCCTCTTCTAACTGGCTGACACGTTCTTGTAACTCGGCTTTCTCATTGATAAGTCGATCAACGCATTCTTTCCAAGCCACAGTATCTGGGGGAAGATCACCACTGGTGGCAGCCCTTGAGGAAGTGTGAGAGGAAAATAAATCCTCTCGCGCTTTCCTTTTCCTTGCAAATTCTATCTCTGGAAGCTTCTGGGACTTCTCCTTCTCTACCTTGAGTGTGAAAAACTTGTTCCTCTAAGCAGCCTTCAATTTTCGAGCCTCATCCAAGGCAGACTTGAACTGATCTACTTCACTCACATCAAACCAATCTGGATCATGAAAGGCCAATACCATAGGTTCATGAAAAAGGAATGACATCTTAAGGTCGAGAGCTCTTTCTCGCACCCAATGCAAATATTTTTCAGAGACAGCACAATTGAGGTATCCTAAAGCCATCTTTCCTTCCTTATTGACGTATCTCCATGCGTAAATTATGACGGTCTTCAGGTTTGGATCTTCCCCTTCCTTTAAAAAGATCCCTTCCAACAGAGCTTGGTCAGGTACTTCGGTCATGGGATGCCCAAATTGGAGGCGGGCCAAAGCAGGGTTGTAACTTATGCATCCTTCTCTCCCAATAAGCGGTATGTTAGTAAATCTTCCGATGCTAGGAATCATACATATACCTCCATAGGTAGGGTCGTAACACGCAATGTCAGAGTGAGTAAGAGCCATAGCTATCTCGGACCAATGAGGTGTTTCTACCTCATCCCAAATAGACGGCTGCCGAGTTAGGCGAGCGATGAACCATGAATACAACAGAGCGGTACAACAAGCAATATGTCCTCCCCCTTCGGCATTCTTCGAATGGATGGAATAGTATGTGTCAGCTAACAAAGTAGGGACTGGGTTTTTGAGTATGAACAGTATAATCGCATCCATATCAACAAAATCATCAATATTTGGGAACCAGAAAATCCCATAGACCAACAGAGCAAAGGTAGCTTCCAAGATAAGGACCTCCTTTCTTTCAGCATGGTAACAGACTTTTTCGATCAAGAAATCAGCTGGGAATCCAAGGACTCCTTCCTTGGTGATTAAGTGCGCTTGAACATCTGCTAAGCTGAGATGAGTAGCGTTGGCAATTTCTTGGTGACTGGGTATCTCATCTTGGTCGGTGAATATAAGTCGGGTCGTCATAGGCATCCTCAAGAAATCAGAATACTCTTCCAGGGTCGGCATCAGCTGGTAATCCAGAAAAGTGAAACAATGATACAACGGATCATAAAACTGAACAAGAGTCTCCAACAACCCTTCTTTCATCTTGAGTTCGAGAAAACTGAAGACTTCTCCATATTCTGTTGCGAAAGCGTGACGGTTCTCGATGAGATCTGCTAGTTCTCTTAAGCTTTCAATGTTAGGACTCTGGAAAGTGTACTCCAATGCTTCTCTCTTGAAGTCCATGGTTACAAGACATGTGAAATAAAATTGAGTTTCTTGAAGTGGACAAAAAGAAAGAATGCAATGCAAGATGAATAGGACTTCATGGGATTCCAACTATTTATAAACATTACGGTAAAAGAAAATGTTTTTATTAATTTTGAAACGGAATACAAATAATTGCTTTTAAAAGTCCCAAATAAATAGCTAAATAAAAGCTAATGAAAGCCCTAAAGAAGTTTTAAATTCCATTGCTTGAGCTCCTCCTCCAATTGGGTCTTCTCACGGATAAGGTTGTCCACAATCAACTTCTAAATAGTACATTGTGGGTCGGAGAAAAATAAATCCTCCATGACTTTCCTCTTCTTGCAAGGAAGTAATTCTTCATCCTTCAACTGTAGCTGCTTCTGAAGTTCATCCTTCTCTTTCTGAAGCTCATCCTTCTGCTTCTGAAATTCATCGTTTTCTACAACCACTACTTGGTACTTGTTCTTCCATGACTCTAACTCACGTTGCGACTTCCTCAAGGCAACCTCTAACTTCTCAGCTTCAGACATAAAGACATAAGTGGGATCCCTCTTCGGAGATATAGGATCTTGACGAGAATAGGGCATTTTCAACTTGATTGCTCTCTCTCTAACCCTCTGAAGGTATGGCTCTAAGGACACACAATTAAGTTTCCCAAGGCTTTCCTTCCCTTTCTTGTGCAAATGATCCCATGCAGCCAAAATCTTGTCTCGAAGTTCTTTGTCTTCCCTAAAGAAAATGCCCTCCACTTGAACACTCTTAGGCGGCTCCTTCAATGGAAATCCCAACTGTCGACGAGCTAAGACTGGATTATAACTGATCCCTCCATTAAAACTAAGTAACGACACATTAGCAAAGTCGCCACAACCATCAATAATTAAAGTTCCATCATACGCTCGGTTGTACCAAACGATGTCTGAGTGAGTCAATGCCATAAGTCTCGGAGACCAAAGCCCTCTATCGAGATTCAAAAAGGCAGTAGACCTCGGCAAGTGCGAAATAAACCACTTGTAGAGTAAGGGCACACCAACAGGTGATCATTCCTCCGCCATAGAAGTTTCGGAGATGCACAGAATGATAAGCATTACCCAATAGAGTTAGTACTGGATTGTTCTTCAAAAATATCTTAATTGCATTGAGGTCGACGAACCCTTCAAAACTTGGGAATAAAAACACTCCATAAATCGGCATAAAACATAGCTTTACTGATTAAGAATTTCGTAGTCAAACCAAAAATACCACCTTTACTAATCAAATTTCCCTTGACGTCGGATACCTTTAGATAAAGGGCCTTAGCAATATCTCTTTCATCGGGGTCTTTCTCCAAGAAAGAGAAAGGAGACTCTTCTAAGATAGGTAGACCAACCAAAAAGGAGTATTTTTCCAACGTAGGTAGTAGCTGGAAGTCTGAAAACGTAAAACAGTGATATAGCGGATCATAGAACCGCAATAAAGTGGAAAGAAGTCCTTCGTCTACTTGGCGACTCAATAAGGATATTAGCTTCCCATACTTTCTCTTGAACCTCCCTTGGTCTTCAATCAAGGTTACCAACTTATTTAGGTCATCCAATTTGGGACTTTTAAAAGTGTATTTCAAAGTGTGCCTTCTATTGGGATCCATAGTACCCTACAATGTTCATAAACAAAAGTGAATCCCATGAAGTCCAATGCGGTATGATGCTTTATGAATACAACAAACACAAGTAAGCACGTAGAAACATAAGGATAAAAAAACAAAGGGGACCCTAGGTTTGCAACGAGCATGGAGCAAAGGTGTACCCATTCCCAAAGGATGCGGACTAAAGGTTGATTGTACCTGCAGAACAGGGTTCTAATAAGGTTCCCAAAGTCATTAGCCCATCTTTCGGATATTATCAACTTCCCAAGTACTCGGGGGTTAATAATATTCTCAAGAGAACTTCTTTTGAGTGTAGTATCGCATAACACTATTTCGGGGGTACCCCCTCATAGCCCCGCACTACATCCTAATAAAGGTCAAAGTGGGGTTAAGGTAACTACGGTCCTCAATATCATAGGCTCCAACATCGAATATAGTGCATGTTTTCACGATTAAGGACTCGTTCAACAATACAACTTTCGAGAGGGCCTCAATTGAGTGTGATTTTCAAGTCAGCTTGGTCGGGATTCCACCCCCTATAAGCCTCTTTGAACATATCACTATCCTATCTTAAGTTCACTCAAGTCCGGGTGTAGGACTTTGTCTCACCACTCAAGAGTATCAACCCAAGGGCAATAAACAAGTAAACAATTATACAAATAACAAATATAAAGCAATAAACAAGTAAAAACAAGATAGGGAAACCCACTGAGGTGTCCCCAGTGAAGTCGCCATTTCTGTCGCGGTGAAATTTGGATACTAAACTATTGATTAGTTTGAATCTTTAATTCAATATGCAACCGGTCTTTGATTAGTTCAAAGGAAGGGATAAAGATCGAAATTCCCATAATGCAATGCATATGCAAAGGTTAGAGAGTTTTAGGTTCGGGGGTTGGTTAAACTTAGGGAAGGTGCTAGCATCCTAAGTTTCTGTAGTACTCTACAGGAACCTCTTGTTTTATGTTTGTTTATTGCTAAGTGTTTATCTGCTTAAAGGTTAAAAGACCTAGTGGTTTATATCTAAGTATACTCGATAAGATACCGCATCTTATGCCTACATATCCTTACGGGAGTAGAATCAGAGTATCTGTAGTTCCCCTAAAGGGTTATAGGAGTTCTTTGACTGTGGTCAAAGTTCCTACGGGTTTAGGGTAGTTGATTGATTGATTTTAGAAGAAAAGGTGAGTTGTCATTTTAAGAGAGATTTAACCGCCACAAATTGTAGAAAAAATAGTCTTTGCATCGTCTTAGGAGGAGGGCTCAAGTACTCGGATATTGATCAACGATGTACGCCTCTATCTCTCTTAAGGCAAAGTTCCTACGGTATTGATTGTATTGATATGGGGTGGAGATATTATCTCGCTTAAGATGATTTGTCATCTTTCTCTAATGTGTTTGAATAATCGTTGTATTGAGTTGATTGTTTGTTTCTATGTTGTAACGATAACAGTCCTTCCTATGGGGTAGGGTCTATCTTAATTGATCAACTTGAATGGGATCAAGGATCAAGCGGGAGTATGATGCAAATGATGTGCACTACACACAATTGTTGAACATGTGTAGGTTTTTCCTTTGGACGGAATGCAGTGCGATAAAGTAAATTGCGGGTAATGTTAAATTGATGTAAAATAAATTGTGGAAATGGTAAAGCATACACATACGCATGAAAGCGCTGAAGTGTGTGAATGTGTCATGAAGTGCACAGTTAGATTGTATTTTATGCTGTTGATTGATTTTAAGTAGATTGCTTTGATTAGGAAAAGGTTGAATCGATTTTATAGAGAGGAGTTTAGATTAAAAGGTTATTTGATTATTTTTAATTTTTAAAGTTAGATCAAATTATTACTAGTTTTTTTATTTTAAAGAGAAAATGTTCCAATTGTAAAAAATATTGAATTTATTGGGATTTTGAATGAATGAATTTTCATAAAAAGGTTTAGCCATTTAATAAATGAAACAAGTTATATATATATATATATATATATATATATATATATATATATATATATATATATATATATATATATATATATATATATATATATATATATATATATATATATATATATATATATATATATATATATATATATATATATATATATATATATATATATATATATATATATATATATATATATATATATATATATATATATATATATATATATATATATATATATATATATATATATATATATATATATATATATATATATATATATATATATATATATATATATATATATATATATATATATATATATATATATATATATATATATATATATATATATATATATATATATATATATATATATATATATATATATATATATATATATATATATATATATATATATATATATATATATATATATATATATATATATATATATATATATATTTTGTTAAAAGGGTTGTTAAGATAAAATAGTTTTAAGGTAGATTAAATTATAAAAGATTTTCTTGCTACTATTGTTTAAATAGAAAGTTATTTTTTTATATTATTATTATTTTTTTAAAAATATGAAAAAGGGTTTTTTATATGAATAAGTTATATTATTGTTCTTAAAAAAAGTTGTTATTGAAATTGCTAAATAAATAAAATAAGTTGATTAAATTAAACTTAAATTGATTGGGTAATAATTAATTAGTTAAATTATACTTAGCTAAATATATTGAAAACCAGATTTATTATTAGATTGATTAAATTAAAACGATTAACGGTGAGTTAATTAAGTTTAACGGTGGGATTAGAGGAAGTGGTGTAGGGTGTATGCAGCATATACAATTCATGGTAGAGAGATATAAAAAAAAACAAGGAAACGAAAAGCGAACAAAAGGCTGCAACGGAACCCTAATCCCCAACGCCCTAAATCGATCGCTCGGCCTCTTCCCTTGACTCTAATCCTCTCGCAATGCAACTCTGGTTCACCATCCTCCTTTTCACTATTCGAGCTTTACCTCTGTCCTCCAAAATCCCTTCCTGAAACACAACACAAAATGTTAGCGGTTCGACAATCTTAACGGGAACAAGGGTTTACCGAGAGCGAGTGACGGCGTCGGAACCACGATTCCGGCGATGGCGGATATCTTCGGAGACGTTGACCTTCGGAAACTTCGGCAAAAAAAGATGAGTTTCTTCTTTCTTTCTTCGATTGGAGTTATCTAGGGTTTTTTACAGTGATTTTTACCCCGTTTTCGAGTTCTCCAAAAAAGGGTTTTCTTCTCTGATTCGAATCCCTCCTCTTATAGGCGAGTTGGGCTTTGGATCTTTAAAACATTGATTGGATTTTGATTGAAACCTTCCATTTTGGGTTGATTGGATTTAAAAAAACTTCCTTTTTCGTGAGATTGTGTTTAGTGTTGTTGATGAAAATCAAATTGTGGTTTGATCCTGAGGAATATTCGCTTGATGCTAAAGGAATCTGGATGGGATATTTCTGCACAGGGTATATCCTTTACTAATCCAAACCCTATGTTTTTTGCAGGTGTGGAAAGCAGATAATTTTGGGGCCAGAGACACTAACAACCCAGAGTGATTGCTGGTGAACTCAAAGCTGCGAACTTGATGATAGCTTGATGGTAAGCTTAGATTTCTTGGTATAAGTGAATTGATATCTTATGCATGAATTTCTTCTAATATGGTCAATGTGTTGCTGTTGTTGCAGATGGTTGAACGAGGTTATTGGCATTGTCCTGTTGTTTGCTACCTGATACTGCTTGCTATCGCTTGTAACCTGTTTGTGACTGATGTTGATAGTAGCCTGTGCTTGTAACTAATGTTGATAGCAGCCTGTGCTTGTAACTAATGTTGATAGCAGCCTTGCGAAAAGTTTTGAGCAAGCTGAAGTTGTCTCTCATGGCTTGGTGCGATACCTGTTGTGAACTGTGCTGAGATGCCTGGTTCTGAAAACTGCTATTGTTCTTAATTTCCTTGTGGCGAATTTTTGAGCTGTTGGAAGCAAACTGACTTTTCTTCTTCTTCTTTCAGGGTCCCCCTTGAGTTTGGAGGCTACCGGTCTCATGCCATTGGCGAGAAAGGTATAATGGTGATGATGACTTGGTGGTATGAACCGCGGCAGAACATAAAAGCTAACGCTTTTGACAGTTGTTGATGCTTTTAAACTATGCTGAGGGCTACTCTGAGACTATGTTATATTGGTCTAGACTTGATTTCTCCCAATGTTTGGTAAGGAGTAGGAAGCAGCTCCGGTTGTTACCCTCCTAGTCACTCGAGTCCTATGCCCGATGATGAATTGGACTGAGGGCTGAACTAGATTTGACCTCCCTCTCTTCTCTCTTTTCCATGATGTTAAATTGATTGGATGAGCTACTTGGAACATTCTGAACCATTTCGTTATAGCAGGCGAATTTGAGGTTTACTAATAGATGTTGAACTTGTACCTGCGCTGGATGACTCTCTCCTCATTATGTCCAAGCATTGTCAAGGGCATCCTTGCGAGGTTTTAATAGCTCCTTTGTCTTGTCAATTATTGTGTGTAGGAAAACGAGGGCGCCACCGAATGGAGCTGGAATTGCACTTCGACACGTCTTGTTGATAAAGCCTTATGGATTACGGAATGGTGTGCCGTTAGGTAAGGCCGGCTAGAGGTTGGTTCCGTTACTCTGGAGTTGGCATAAAACAGAGATGCAAGTTCCAAGCTGGTAAGTATTATGATTATGCTCAGCATTCTCGATTGCTGTAAATATTTTCTTTATCTTATGTGAGCTTGAGATTTGCTTCGGTTTAATACTGTGTCATAAACAGGCAATTGGCATGGCTTTGGTCTTCTTTGTTTGTATCCACATGGATTATGCTATTGATGGCTTCCACATCGAATTCCCTCAATACTGTTGAAAGACTCACGTACTGATTGGGTCTACGGGGCAACTATCAGCTTAGTTATACACCAGTTTTCGTCGCTTGTCGGATTCTTGAATATGTTCCTTGTTGATCGATCTTTTATCATCTCGTTCGTGACCCCAGCCTCTTTGCTTCATTGGTTAACAACCAACACCTTCACAACACTCGTTGTGGCAAGTGTAGTGCATACGTAGAGAGGGACCACGCTTGCTGTCAGAAGCGTTCATAGCATAATCAAAAGCAATCCCAGGATTTACGTATTGTTATTCTGATGTGATGATGCGGATTTTGTAGCGACTTACGGCTTGTACCTGTTCTTGTATTAATATGAATGATTTCCTTTGTAATTTCTTTTGAACTAAAGTTGATAGCATTATTCTGGATTTATTTGGCTTTGTGATGGCTAGGCTTCATAAATTCGAGACTTCAGTCATAATATTCCTTTGCGTATTCAGCATGAGTTATATATCATAAATTGCTCTTAGCCATGTAGCATGAAGTCGGTGGGCTTGGAAACAAGAATTGGGGAATGGGCTTTGTTTTTAACTGATCATCCTTGAGCCAAAGAATCCCCTTAGCCTTCTATGTCATGTTTGTTCTTAGTTTAAATCATGAAAGTAGTTACATACCAAATAAAGAGCTTTAGTCCATAGTTGACCAACTTTAAATTAATAGAATCTAGATAATCCCTTAGATGATGATGATTTCAACATAAGAATTATTCCTGATGAATCTTTAGGAATAAAAGTGCAAACTGAGACGCATCTTGTTATGTAACCCAGTCGGTTTTCGCATGACCATGCCTTAATAAGAGAACGGTAAATCCCTAAGTCTCTGACTAGGAACAAGAGTGTGACCTCCATTTGAAGTCCACACACCTGCACAAATTGGTTAGCTGCAATAAACATACGTACGAAAGTAAAAGATAACACACGAGAAATGCACCAGGAGGTGGGATCTTACGGTCAAAAATTAGGGTGTGACACCTACGGGGTCTCAAACGAAGACTAGATGAAACAAAGAGGCAGTGGGTCGAGGAGTTGCGTATCATGCTCTGAGCCTATCGCACTACACCTCATTCATCAATCGGGGAATCCCTCTTTCGCCTAGCATACATGACAGAGGCGGTGATCCCCATTGAAACCCACGTGCCAACCAGACGAACCGAAGCACCTTTGGACAAAGAAACAAACAGTGAGGCCCTGAGGGAAGAACTCAACCTAATTGAAGAGGTTCGGACAACGGAAACTCCAGCTCGCCGTCAGCACAATACCATGAACGGCAGAATCCCCAGCTCGCGGTGGGGAGTTTACGCTACGAACTCAAGCCACGACCGTGAACTGAGCTCTACCATGCCCGAAAACAACCCAGGCCTTTCGATCAGTTCCCCGAACTGTCGAACATCATCCATCGAGCATACCTGAAACATAACAAATTACTAAGTGCCTCTGATGACCACGTTGGACGGCTCAGGACACATAGAGAATATTCAGGAAAACACAAACATACAAACATATTACGTACTTGTACATATAATTTAACACAGCCATAAAGGACCGCAATTGTACATGGTACAATGAAAAGGGGACCAAGCCCCACATAATAAATTTACACTAAAATACATATAATCAAACGGCACGTAGGCCAAAGCATAAAACTACTCCTCTTGTTGAACTTCGTTGTGCGACGCCTGCCCCTAGTCATCCCTGTCCTCGGTAAACAGGAGGAATTCTGGAATGACTTTCTGGCCGTCTTTGACTATGTAGAGGAACTCTGTGCCCTCCGTAGTCAGCTCGACCCTAGGGTTCACCAACTTTATCTGGTCCACTGCGTTCTAGAAAGCCTCCTCACCAATAGCCACTAGGTCATCAGCATCCTGGACAAACCGAGCAACCAGCTCTAAGCGAGTCGTCAGCTGCTTCGTCCTTTCAGGCTCATCCTCAGTAGGGGCAGCCTCAGTCTACAACTTCTCCACCAGGTCCTTGGCAGCTTTCAGCTTAGCGGCCACAACGTCCCTCTCATGAGCCACCTCCTCGCGACCTTTGCGGGTAACATCCTCGAGCTCCTTTTGCCTTTTCTCCTGGAGTTTCATGACCTTTTTCTCCAAGGTCGTCACTGAAGCCTAGGATCTCTTCAGCTCTAGCTCCAGTGGAGAGCCCTCCTTAGTATACACCACAACTATCTGATCCAAAGGAGGCCAGTGTGGTAAGGCATAGGTCGTGTTCCTACGTTCTGGTTGAGAATAAAATGTACAGACGAGGATTCTCCATACCTTACCTCAAATGCATCGAAGAGGAAACGTTCGCCCACGTCCTGCGCGAGATCCATGAAGGAATCGATGCCCAGCACCTAGGTAGAAGGTCCCTCACGAGGAAATCTTTGCGAGCAGGATGCTACTGGCCAACCATGTAGAACGACGTGAAAGAACACGTAAAGAAATGCGACAAATTCCAAAGGCACAACGACATGCTTCTGGCGCCTCCCAATCAACTCAAGGCTATGTCCTCCTCGTGGCCCTTCGCCTGGTGGGGCCTGAACATCCTGGGACCTATCGTCGTAGGCTCCAACTAAAATAAATACCTAATAGTGGGCGTGGACTACTTCATCAAGTGGATAGAAGCTAAAGCCCTGACCAAGATAACGACCCATAACATACTTCAGTTCTATAAGAGAAACATCCTTACCCGTTTTGGCATTCCTCAAGTGATCGTCACAGACAACGGGACACAGTTCACAGACAAGAAATTCCAGGAGTCTGTCACTCAACTAGGAACTAAACAATACTTTTCCTCCGTCGAGCACCCTCATACTAACGGGAAAGCCGAAGCGGAAAATAGAGTAATCCTATGGGGTCTTAAACGAAGACTAGATGAAACAAAGAGGCAGTGGGTCGAGGAGTTGCACATCGTGCTCTGGGCCTATCGCACTACACTCATTCGTCAATCGGGGAATCCCTCTTTCGCCTAGCATACAGAACAGAGACGGTGATCCCCATTGAAACCCACGTGCCGACCAGACGAACCGAAGCACCTTTGGGCAAAGAAACAAACAGGGAGGCCCTGAGGGAAGAACTCGACCTTGTCGAAGAGGTTCGGACAACGGAAACTCTCCGCGAAGACTCAATTAAGAATGTCGCTAATGCAAAAAAAAAAAACAACTGGCAGAAAAAAAGAAGAGTCGCCACCTTTCGTTATTAATCCCAACGAGAGGGAAAGGAAACGATCGGAAAAACCTGACGAAAAAGGGAAAGACAAGGTCATCACAACTTTGGGGTGCAACAACTGCCCCTATTCAAATGGCTAGGACCTGACTGGGTGAGAAGCGAACGACTCTCAAACAATCAAGGTAAAAGACGGTTGAATACCAATAAACACGGAAATTTGCCAACCGCACAAATAAATGATACCTTGATTGGTAGGAAAATCTTCGGAAACTGATATGACAGTTGCACAAAACCTTGCTGGTGAATGATTAATATCAAATCTCCGTTAGGATGATCATCTGATTTCACTGTAGAACTTCGTCCTCGAGTCATCAAGGGATCATCGATTACACGGTAACTGGTGAAGGATAGCTTATATTACCGTCAGGCATTCTGCGGCACGACAGAAGAATCACTCCTGGATTCATCAGGTCATTAGGAGCTTTTGACAATCTCTATCAGACTTCGTCAGTAAGTCAATAAGGGATCACTGGTTACACGGTAACTAGTGAAGGATAGTCGATTATGCTGCCAGGCATTCTGCTTCACTGCAGCAGAACTCCTTAACGTCACCTCTGGACTCGTTAGGTCACTGGACGTTTGGCAATCAAGTCACTTATGCCGTCGGGAATTCAAGGAAATTCTCGGGCTTCAGCCAGACTTTGTCATTCAGTCGAAAATAGAATCCTTAGTCAATTATGAACCAATAAAGACATCTAATCTCTTGCCGTCAGGAACTCTGCGTCAGCTAGGAGGAAATCCTTCGACATTACAATCGGACTTCATCAGTAAGTCAGGAAATAGAATCCTTAATCAATCGTGAACCAATAAGGATATCTAATCTTTTGCCCTCAGGCACTCCGCGTCAGCCAGAGGAACTCTTCGACATCACAGTCGGACTTCATCAGTAAGTCAGGGGGAGTTTGGCACTGCTGCCGGACTTCAATTATCAAGACTTCAAGGGAAATTTCAACTTCTAGGTTTGAAACCTGCTGGGGATGACACATCTCTACTGGGGATTCGGGAGAACTATCAAGTAACTCTGCTCCGGGGATTCAGGAATCATCCTGGACGAGTAGACTCTGCTGAGGACTTCAAGAATCATCTTGAACAAACAACTCTGCTGAGGAACACCTACACACAAGAATGGTAACGACCTAGCTCATGTTTCACATGCATATGTTCGACAATGGCGTAATGCTACATACGATGGAAATGCTACGTGTTTAGGGTATATGTTATGCAATCATGCAAAATACTACGGAACCAAATCAGCAAAATAAATGCTGAAGGGAAAATGATCCTGTCTGTTGCACCCCAAAATTTGCCTAACCTTTTCTTACTTGGTTTATGTTTCATTGCATTAGCATATCATTGATCTAACATTTGCATAACATAGCATTGTTCATTGAACAGGGGATCAAGAGTTTGTGCATAGCAAAGAGAGTCTACTTAAGAGGTTGAGCCTAAGCAAGGGGTTCTACTCAAGTTTGGATGGTAATCAAGTCATCAGGAATGGACATTGGTCTTGTGAAAGGAAGGATAGATGTGTGTGGGTCAGCTCCTAACTGGGAGACCAATTGAAGAGCATCAGGGGATTGTAAAGTCGTAATTATGGGTATGAGATGTTGAGAGAGCTCATGGAGTGACTTGAGGGTCATGGTGGAGCTCAATCAAGTCATTGTGCCAAGTGTGAAGAGCCACAGTTGAGGGTGTTGCAAGTAGGGTTTTCACCTGAGTAATCCTAAGTCAACTGACCAATTAAAGAGGATCAAAGCTCAATTCTAGGTCTTTGTAATCATGTATGGTTGTGTTGAGTCACATGAGATAATATTCCAAGATCTATGCAAGAAAAGTTCAAGGTGTGAGGAGTGGCTAAATTAGGGTTCTCAGGGTAAAATCCCCTATTTAGTGCCTAACTTCAAAACCACTTATCTCAAGATGCAAGTTTCATCTCCACTTTTGGCCAACATGAAACTTGTAGAGCATGCTCTTAGCTTTAATTTGAGTACTAGAAGTCCTCCATTGGATGTTTGGAACTCAAGTTATGACCTAGACAAGTTAAAGGTCATCTGAGGAATGTGAAATTTGTCTATGAAAATTCACCAACTTCCAAGGAACTTTTGAACTAGAAGGGTGTTTCCCCTGAGCTTTTAGCCAACATGAAAGTTGTAGGTCTTGGTCTTAGCTTTCCAAATTGTACTAGAAGTCTTCCATCTGATTTGTAGAACTCAAGTTATGAGTTTTACAAGTTAGGGGTATTTTGGGAAAGTAAGATTATATGTCATTTGGCATTATAGGTCATTTTCTCCATCTTGTAAGCTTCAAATGCAATTCTATTCAACACAAAACTTGTCCAAAATGATGTTTTTAGGTCAACCATATACTCAGGATGGATTGATTTGGATTTAGGTGAGACTTGGTTTGAAGAATTTTGCAAAAAGGAAGAAATTAAAGGTATTTGGTTGAAAAATTCATGATCAATTCATTTGTGCTCAAAATGGACCATATGAATACTCATTTTGATCAGAAAAACAATTCTAAACACTTTGGCAATTTTAAAATTTCCATTTGAGGTCAATTTCATGGTGATATGTGTCGCTACTGCGAAAATCGGCGCCGGCTGAACAGAAGAGTCGCCACCGTGCGTTATTTATCCCACAGGAGGGAAAGGAAACGCTCAGAGAAAACCTAACGCAAAGAAGGGAAAGGTATGGTCATCGCAACCAAAACCTGGGTTCGGGAGTCGGTTACGCAAGGGGAAGGTATTAGCACCCCTCACGTCCGTCGTACTCGACGGGATCCACGCTTGTTTTCGGGTATGGATTGTTATTTCTATCTACTCTACAGGCTAGGGGTTAAAAAGAAAAGAAAATGACTCGGCAAAGTGTCGCACTTTATGCCTACGTATTCCCGTCTGGAACGAGAAATCAGAGTCAACGTAGTTCGCCTACCTACGGGAAAGGAGGGGAAGCTTGCTCGCTAGGATATCGCATCCTATGCCTACGTACTTTCATACAGCATGAAAGATCAGAGCAAACTTAGTTCGGGCCACGTACGACACAAGTCTGTCTTGATTGTTTTTATTCCTTCTGAAAAAGGGTTTTTCTGATTAACAGTCCCAGCGGACAAAAATGACGTTTTGATGAGTTCACATTCTTTTACGGAAGAAGTGTCTTTTATTGTGTTTGAAATATTTATTGTGTTTTTCTGTTTGTTTTGAGAAAAAAGAGACAGAACTCTAACCTACGGTTGCGAAGGGAATTAGACTAACCTAATGTTATCATGCATGGGTTAAGACCTAATGTCTATCATGCTCCTCTCTTGCGCAGAGAGAAACAGAGATCCTAAGGGATGAACGGAAACAGAAACAATAGCATATACAATAAAGCAGTAAAATGCATGGATGCAACAATACAAGCGAGGCAAGGGAGTCCCACTCAACCTCGAACCTAGAAAACAACAGGCAAAAGTGAACAGCATTCACTTTCAACCTACAGGTTAAACAGCAAACAATACAGTCAGGGAAAACCAATCAATACATCCAGAAATAAACAGCAAAAAATAACCAGCCACAGCAGCTCTGCATCAACATCTGTCTTCAAGTCATCATCATCTGTCCTCCAGCTTCAAGCAAGCCTCAGTTTTTATCTTCACAGCCTTCAAGCAAGATCCTTATCATCAGTCTTCAATCTGCAATGGCTTTTCTTCAAGTCTCAATCTCCAAGATGAATATCAGTCAACAAGATAGAATGAATGTTAAACAGTCAATTGCCTACCAAGGGTGGCTCACTGACTGTTAACATTATACAGACAATTTTCCCTCAAAAGTTCTATCTTTCAAATACATTCACTAATCCTTCTAAAGGAAGGAGGTGGATATTTGAAAGAGACTTTGAATCATAGAGAAAGAATGGAGGCAGACAAGACCTTCCATGTTTGTGAATCAAGTTTCTTACTCTAGGGCCCTGCCTAAATCCTAAACCCTACAACTCCTCAACAGCTGCCAGCAAGGGATTCTCCTCATCAACTCTGGAAGTTGGTCTTCATTCTCTTTGATCTCCAATGAACTTCATCACAGTCTTCAGCTCAAACAATCCCCAAACAAACCCAATACCCCACACAGTCAAATGAAATAACCCTAGAGAGGGCACACCACACAGTCAAGCAAATACAAGCTGCATACTGATAGCAATAGTTGAATAGGGGAAACCTAGTAATTTCTAAGGGATCTATTATCTACCCATAATCTCTATAGTCCCATACCCCAAAGATTCAATCTACAACTCCTAAGGGAAATGATTTAATTCACCTATGTTATCTCCTAAACCCTAGTTTTGGTTCTCCTAATCACCTAAACAAATCACCTAAAAATTAATCCTAAAATCATGAACTAAATTTTATATACAAGATAAAGGTCTAAGCTAATCAACCTAAAAAGAATGGATCAAAAATGTTAAAGCATCTATTTAAACTAAAATCAACAAATTCATGCATTAAACTAAACATTATTTAATCCTATTTAAAAGAAAAATATGCCAAAAATACAAAATAAAATAAAATGCTAAATTTTTTTGTATGATAATTTTCTTAACAAAATTATGAACAATATGCAAAAACAACCAATTAAAAATGAGCAATTTCCAATTTGTTATGAATTTTTTGAAGAATTAAAAGAAATTGAAAGAAATTAAAATGAGTGAATTGAGTTAGGGGGTGCAGCAAGCATATTAATTCAGTTGAAATAAAAGGATGGGCCCAGACTGGGGGGCGCGCCTAGCAATGCGCGTCTGGGCCCAATGCATTCAGAAAACACAACAAAAAAACAAAAAGGGAAACGGTGTAAAAAGCAAGATTTTCAGTTAAAATCACTATTGGGCCTGCGTTGGGGGTGGGATTAGCATTGGAATTCAGGCCCATTGGTGCATTTAAATGAAACGCTGAGTTTTGCTTCTCAGAAGCATTCCCTCCAAATTTCAATTAAATGAGAGCCCTCGGATTCGTACTCAGGTCAATGGTCTTATGATCATCCAACGGTTGTGCATCATCGTCTCCAATCACCTTCTAGGGTTTTCAGAAAACCAGTCCCATGCATGCTCTTTCCATCTCCTCGTTCTCTCTCAACTCGCCATGAAAACAAAAACTTCCAAAGCCAAAATTAATCTACTTCTTCCCCTCTACACAACCATGGTAACCTTTTCCTCTAAAGCTCGCTCAAAACTCAAACCCGATAGGTAGAACAACTCGGTTCCACCATTTTCACCTGCTATCAACCATGCCAAACCTTGATAATCTTTACCCTAGCATGATCTACACATTATGCTGATTACTCTAAGCTATATATCCAAGATTGTAGTGCCATATTCTTGATGTTATAAACCCTAACAGATTTGGTGCACCATTGATGACCTTCATGAAACCTTCTCAAACTCACCAGGATTAATCATCTAACCTAACTTAACAATTCTAACCTAACAAATCTCTAACATGCTAACTAAATCAAGCAATTCGAATGGATTACCAACCTGGTGTAAGTGATGAAAACAGGTATAGAAATCTTTGGATCTGATGCTTGCAATGCTCTGAACTTGATCCACACACTCAATTCTTTGTTCTGTATGCAAAGATTCTTGCTCCAATGCCTTAAATCTTGCAACCACAAAGTTCTTGCTTCTTAGATGATGAAATGGAACAACACGAGTTCTTCTTCAATTCAACCAAATTCTGATGGAATTGTGATCTATGAAAGATGTTGATGATGATCAGATCAAGAAATGTTGAAATTAATGGAGATTTGATGAAGTTTGAGATGGTTTTGCAAAGTGGAAGAATGATGTGAAACTTGGTATCATGCACAAAATGAATCACCAACCATGGCATGAAGCCTCTCAATGCAATATATAGATGAACTTAGAAACCTCTAGAACTTTGTAGAATCTTCTCATGCACACTTTCCCTTGGATTTGGATTATGTAACTTCCTTTGTAAGTAACCAAGCATAACTTCTAAATCTTGAACCAAACTCAAAAATCCAATTTTTCCAATGTTCTTAAAACATTTTTTCCAATCAAAATGACCTATAATTTCATCCCATTTGGCCAAATTATGAAAAATCTCAATTTTAGGTCATTTTTTATTCATTAAATTCACCAAATTTGAAACCTTGAGCTATGAGCTTTTCCAATCTTTCATGGTCACTTTTCTAGACTCAAAATGTCATTTGGAGCAAGTTTTATGTTGTGAAGTTTTTCATTTGAAGCTTCCTTGTATGAGTTTTGGGCATAGGCTTGAAATGACCTGTAATTCTTAGATGACCAAAATACTCTTTGCTTGCCAAGACCATAAGTAGAGTTCCACAAATCATATCAAGGCATACCATACCATTCTATAAAGCTAAGACAATTAGGAACAACTCTTATGTTGACCAGAAATTCATTTGAAATCTCCTTGAGGGGTAAACGTTGCTTGGAAGTCAAGTAACTTTCATAGACAAAATTTCAGATACCTCAGATGACCTGTAACTTGCAAGGACCATAACTTGAGTTCTATAAATCTCCTTGATGTCTTCCACCACTCAAATTAAAGTTCTTGAGATCCTCTACAAGTTTTATGTTGACCAAGGATCCATTTGAAGCATTCATTTTGACTTATCTTGCTTGGAAGTTTGACCTAAATCAGGGGATTTTACACAGAAACCCTAATTTAGAAACTCCTCTTCTCCTTGATTTCTTCTTGGCACAACACCATATCATTATTTACATGTCAAATGGTGAACCCCACACCTCTTAGATAGACCTTAATGCCTTTCAATCAATCATTTGACCTAGGGTTGACCCAGGGTTGACCCAGATGAAACCCTAGTTGACTGTCTTCAACTGCAACTCTTGTGACTTTATCAATGACTTGCCTCCTTCTCCAAATGACTTCTTAAGTCTTCCATGATGTCTATATACTCTCCATGACCAATTCACAGCTCACAACTTCTTTGATGATCTTTAGATACCCTCAGATAGGAGATAGATTCACTGCTTGATCCATTGACTTCTTAGCTTTCAAATTCTTTCTGATGGCTTGGGTATGCTTGAATTTGAATAATAACCTCTTGATAGGATCATAGAGATGAGAATAGTGCTTGGTCCCTTGTTGAATGACTTGCTATGCTATGCTATGCAGATGATTAGACTATGTACATGACTCTATATGCAAATGCTAATGCAATTGAAACATAAACCAAGTGAAGTTGGTTGAGCAAATTTTAGGGTGCAACAGCTGCCCCTATTCAAGCGACTTGGACCCGATTGGGTGAAGAGCGAACGACCTTCAAACATTCGCGGTACGAGACGGTTGAATACTAAGAACCCGGAAATTTGCCAACCGCAGAAGTAAACTGCAACACTGCTTGGGGAACGACATCCATCAACTGAATCTAACTGTTACGGTAACCCACTGACCCATTAGCGACGTGCTGGGGATGACTCGTCAGCATTTCATCAGGAATAAATCGTCCACGCTAGGAATAAAATCTCCACGTTAGGGATACACTTGTCCACGTTAGGCATAACATCGTCCACGTCAGGAATAAACTTGTCCACGTTAGGAATAACCTTTCCACGTTAGGAATAAGACTTTGTCTGGATCTGTCCACGTCAGGCCTAAACTTTCCACGTTAGGAATACACTCTTTTCCACGTAAGGAATACATCTCCTTTCCACGTTAGGAATCATTTTTCCACGTAAGGAATCCATCTTTCCACGTAAGGAATACCTCTTTCCACGTCAGGAACCACATCTTTCCACGTAAGGAATAACTTCTTCTTTCCACGTCAGGAATCATTTTTCCACGTAAGGAATCCATCTTCTTTCCACGTAAGGAATACCTCTTTCCACGTCAGGAACCACATCTTTCCACGTAAGGAATAACTTCTTCTTTCCACGTCAAGAATCAACTTCTTTCCACGTTAGGAATACCTCTTCTTTCCACGTAAGGAATCTCATTTTTCCACGTAAGGAATAACTCTTCTTTCCACGTAAGGAATAAACTTCTTTCCACATTAGGAATAAACTCTTTCTTCTAGATCTGTCCGCGTCAGGAGTAAAATTTCCGCGTCAGGAATAAACTTCATCCACGTTAGGACCCACCTCTCCACGTAAGGAATGCATCTTTCCACGTTAGGAATAACTCTTTTCTGGATCTGCCCGCGTCAGGACTAAACTTTCCACGTAAGGAATACATCTTTTTTCCACGTTAGGAATCACATCTTTCCACGTAAGGAAACCAACTTCTTTCCACGTAAGGAATACATCTTTCCACGTAAGGAATCCATCTCTTTCCACGTTAGGAATCACATCTTTCCACGTAAGGAATACATCTTTCCACGTAAGGAATCCATCTCTTTCCACGTTAGGAATCACATCTTTCCACGTAAGGAAACCACTTCTTTTCCACGTAAGGAATCACAATCTTTTCCACGTAAGGGATCACCATCTTTCCACGTAAGGAATCCACTTCTTTCCACGTAAGGAATACATCTCTTTCCACGTAAGGAATCCAACTTCTTTCCACGTAAGGAATCACAATGTTTCCACGTAAGGAATCACCATCTTTCCACGTAAGGAATCGCAATCTTTTCCACGTAAGGAATCACCATCTTTCCACGTAAGGAAACCACTTCTTTCCACGTAAGGAATACATCTCTTTCCACGTAAGGAATCCAACTTCTTTCCACGTAAGGAATCACAATCTTTCCACGTTAGGAATCAACTTCTTTCCACGTAAGGAATAACGTTTCGTCTTGATTTGTCCACGTCAGGACTCGCGCATCTTGTCGTCATGAAGAATTATAAACTTGTTCACGTCAGGACGCACCTTTCACCATTACGAAGGAAGATATCTTCTGGGAATAAATGGTCCACGTCAGGACACCAACACGAAGAGTAATCAATTTTGTCAACGTCATGACTTCACATCCAATCAATACGGAGGAATCGAATCTGTCCACGTTAGGACTAGCACATCTTATCAACCCGAGGAAATAAAACTGTCCACGTTAGGACACCCACTGCTCTAGCACGAAGAAAATCCGTCAATAAAATTGTCCACGTCAGGACTCCCTCCTCCATTGGTCCCAAACCACAAACTTCTTAACACTGACGTGACAGCGACTTTGGGGCGGACTCTACTGGGGATATTTGGAAACCAAACTACCGGACGCCTGTTCTGATAACCGGCGGCAGCCTCTGAAATTCTGATTCACGAAACCCTTTGATGCTGACGTAACAATAAATTTGAAGAAAACAATCCGCTGGTCGGACTAGAGAGACTTCAACAAACAACTCTGGCGGGGAAATAAGTAACTCTGCTTGGGGACAAAGAGAAACTTATCCTGATAAATCTGTGGGGAATACTGCCGAAACTGACATTATCATTGAATGTCTCATGCCGAGATCTTGAATGTTTGGTAGTTTATTTGAGCAAAAGCTCTCTCCACCTGCTGGGATACAGAAACCGCTTCAGCAAAATAAATGCTGAAGACAACGCCAACTCCGCTGGGGATAGCCAGGTGCTACAGAATTATTCCAGCAAAATAAATGCTGGAAAAGTGAAGCCCGCTTTGCTGGGATATTGGGAATTTAACCAAGCACCTCGTTGAAGTAACACCCTGCTGGGGAATATCACTCTGCTGGGGAATAGCAGATGGGCCCAGTATGATTGGGCTTCCGCTCGGGAGTGAACGGATATCACACGGTATTCTAGCAAAATAAATGCCACGGCGCCCAACCAACTCTGCCGGGGAGAGTCTTAATATTCGAGTTCCACTGGGAGGAAGGAAAACACTTGCTGAAAAGAGAACTCCGCTGGGGACGAAACGATTCTCTTGGGGAAAATCAACTGACTCTGCTAGGGGAGAGTAAATGACCCTACTGGGAAGGGTAGACTGTCTGAGTACAGCTCACAAGTTGGAAACATTAATCTTCTGAGGCTAAACCACTCTGCTTGTGATAGGGGATCCTTTTGGGGGACACCACACCGTCTGAATACAGCCTTCGATCTAGGAATCGTCAACTCTGCTGAGGATGAATGACTTTGCTGGAGAATGTCCTTTGGATAAGCTACGACTAGCTGGGGAATTCGATCCTTCTTCAGTGAGGAACAATGTTATCTCGGAAGCGCGACCTGCGCGGGGATTGAATCTTTCGTTACGAACTCCTGGTCCATACTGCAATCTTTTGATAGCCCACCTTCTCGGAACTCTGCTTCGGGGATACTAACACGCCCCAGTCTATATTTTGCATACTTCTTCTCGAAAGGAAATCCTAGTCAGGACTCTATCTTGAAATAGCTTGCCCCTGAATCTGCAACAATTTTGGAATGGACCCTGTAGTCTTTGTATCTTGACGGCCAGACATGGACCGCTTCTACAATTTCGACCCTCGAAAAGGTGCTCTGTCAAAAGTAGCTCTCGTGCTCTTAGGGTGACCTATCTTGGTCTGGTAATGGCTTTGCCCCTGATTGACTGATTCGTGGAGCAATGCCCATAGCTATGAGAGATTTGCCAAATCTTGACCTGACTGCCCCAGATTTACTGATTCTAGGATGACTGACCCTACCGGAATTAATCAGTATAGCTTGCCCCAGTTCACGAAACATTTAGGCATTCTGCATTTTATCTTGATCAGACCTTCCACTGTAGGAATCATTCCTGTTGACATACGCTTACTCGCAAGTAACACAGGTTGTTCTGCATAAAAGATATATTAAACGCAATGCATATGACAGTTTCAAAATCCAAGTCTGTTCACTGGAAAAAATTTTGCGACATGTAATGAATCAATTATCAAAATGTCAATATGAAAGCTGGTAAGAGGAACCCTTTTAGGAGTCAGTTCCGATGTGATCTTTACCGACGTATGCTCTTGACCAAAACCTGTTTCAATTAGGACTTTTTCGGGTTGTAACGTGGTCAGGTTCACGGTTAACAAGGAAAGACACATGCTCAAAGTTTATTTTAACCCACCCATTCTCCATAATGTTCTCCAATCCTATGTTCAGGTAATCTGACTTCAGCGTTCACCTATTAGAGGTGGAATGATAGGAGTGATGGTTCAGGATACCACACATTTTTTGAGTGACAGTCATTTGCTTTTCGTCTTTGGGTACCCAGAGTCACACGACTTTGTCCTTTTCGAGGATTTTTCTTTTGACATCCTTTTTTCGTTCTTTTGATTCCCTAATTTTTGCCTGGACTGAGTATCTTTTGAGATTTTTTTTTTTGATTTTCCAGTCCAGCGGGATGCCCCTATCTAAGTCATTTGTTTTCAAGTTTTGACTTAGCGGGCTTTTGATTCTTTTCGCTTTTCGTTTTTTTTTTAACAAGTCGTGTGACACTGGCTTGTCTGACTTTTTGTGGAACAATGTGACTGTTTCACTCTTTCCATTTAACCCTTGTGGTTTTTTAGGCACGACCTCCAGAGGTGTGATTGATCCTTGTACGGACACTCCTTTCATGATTCGAACGCTTGGTCAAACTAACTGACACCTACCCTGCCCCGGGTTAAGATTTAGGTTTTTTTTCATTTTCCAAAAGAAACTCCTACTACTGGGCTCAAAAGGGGTTATCAAGGGATTATCTTCCTTATATCTCCGGTGTTTATGGATTGAAACAATGCCTGTATCTCATCAACAAGTTTTTTATCCAAAAGCATACAATCGGAATATTATTCGTCATCTGTTTTCGTCATCCTCCCCGGATTCCTGCTAAAACAAGCATTAAGCGTTAAGAAAGCAAAGAGTGAACACGACTGGATTAATTCAAAACATGCATATTCATTTCGTTTATCAATATCAATTGAAAAAAAAACAAGTTTTAGAAGCGAAATTTGCAATTAAACAGAAAAGAAACTACAAATGCGAAGACATGAACAAGATAACATGAAAAATGTCGGTGTCTCAGAACTGGACTTCCTGCACTTTGTCTTATTGGCGAGTCAACCATCCTCAGAAACTATTATCAGGGGTAGTCTACTGCTGTCTCGATCTTCTCTCAACGGCCCGATCAAACCTGGGAAACTTTTTCATCACCCCGGCTTTCGCTTGTCTATGGCCTTGCACCACCTTGGAGACCCTATCAGAGAAGTTAATAACCCTGCTGTCGATTAAATCTTGGACGTTATGCTTGAACGCGTGGCAACTCTCAATATCATGTCCGGGAGCCCCGGAGTGGAATTCACAGTGCCTTCTTGCATCATAACCATACGGAGGAGTGCCTGTTATTGGCGCCAGAGTTCTCTTCTCAACCAAGTTCAAACCCAGTAGTGTCTGTAACACATCTGCATACGTTGAGGGAGGCTTTTCAAACACCCTCCTTGGTTTCTTTCCCCGCATTCTTTGTTGAGCCGGATACTGGCATCTCGTATGCTGCTGGCTTTGCTCGGACGATTCCTTAGGCTCACGCGTTATCATCCTTAAATTCAACCCTGGCATCGGCAACTGTTGTGGACATGGGGACTTAGCTTCCAGTGGCTCTGGGATATACCTCGATTCGTCTGCAACCTCTGGCGGAGAAATGGGAATATCAGTCCCTGAAACTTTTATACCCCCCGGTACAAACTCAATTATTTTCTCATCCAGCAAATCCTGAATCTTATGCTTAAAAGCTTTGCAGTTTGCAATGTTATGCCCCGGCGCGCCGGAGTGGAAAGCACAATGGGCGTTCAGGTCATAGTCTGGTGGCGGCTGCCCTGTCAGTGGAACCAAAATGCGGGGCTCAACCAGTTGAAGTTGGAACAAAAGTTGCACCAGCTGATCATAATCCACTGGGATCTCATCAAATACTCTGTTAGAAAACCTCATCCTTTTACCACACCTCCTTGAGTTATCCTGAAAAATCAATTGCGACTGCTGACGAGGAGAATCCTGAGCTTCGAATCGTGGAGGGGGTCTCTTAAGCCTATCATGCGTGGGTAATGGTTCTTCAGACCCCTGAGGAGCAAATAAGCCAGCCGTATCTCCAGACATTTGCCCTCCTTCTCTTCTGAGTACGTTCCTTAATATTTCAGCCATCAATCCTACCTGTGCCTTCAATCGGCAGTTCTCTTCTTCTAGCGTCTCTTGATTCGAGCGCAACACTTGCATATCTTTCGTGAACTGCCCCAGCTGGCCTCGAACATCAATTAATTCCGCTTGAACCTGCTCGATGTCTATCCCCACAAGTTGGCGTCTGAGGCCTGAGAGAAAACCTTGATTCTCTTGCTGAGCAAAATCGGCAGCCCTATCATTAGCCCGTGCAATCAGAGGCTGCACCATATTCCGCAACTGTTCCTGACTCTTGGCCATGGCTTCCATTGCCTGTATGAACTGCATCATGTTGTTGCGCACCTCTTACATCTCAATCTGATCCTGACCCATTGCTGTTTCTGGTTGAATGTCAGGGAATTCTTCGGTCGCTAATCTTGGAGGACCTGGAAGATGCAGGAGATGAGATACAGTTTAATAATTACCTATAATGCAATATGAATGGGAATGCAATGCAATATGTGTCTGTGCGTTAGGGAATGTCATTCCCCGATTCTAGTGCGAATGTGCCAGTGCGGTGACAGTGCTAGCAATACGAAGATTGGAGCCGAATCATAGAGAACGCCTCATATATTGCAGAGAAATCCATTAAGCCAAGAATACAATATCACTGAGTGTACAATAAGAAAGCATGACCTCATCCAACAATCCTGGTGATGGTCAGCACTATGCAAATAAAGCATACACGTTAATATATGAAATGGTCAAGTACGCTCATAAGCCCGATACTCTTCTATTAACTTCTTGGTCTCTGGATGACCTGGTCGGGTAAGCAGACCCTCAACAAGCTGGTTTCTTCTCTTGAGAACACGTTGCACGTCACCAGCGGTTTCTTCCCATGCCCCTTCTCCGAAGCGATCCTCTAGCTTCCGCTTCTGAGACACAGCTTCATTCCTGCCTTCGATGGCCTTGTTCAATGCATTCTGGAGACTATATCTGGCCATCACCTCTTCTTCATACTTCTTAATGCTAGCCTTCAACTGCTCTTCGAGGTCAGAAATTTGCTGCTTCAATTTATCTTCCCTCTTTTTGTTGTTGGTTAGCGTAGCATTCCAAGTCTTATTACAAGAAGAGATTTCTCGGTGAGCGGCATCGAGCGCTTTCTTTTTGGACTCCAGCATGTCATGGGAGCTTCTGAACTCTTGCCCCAGACGTTCGCGCTTCTTTTTCTCCTCCGTCAATTCAGCACCTAGCCTGTTTACTAGTTCGATCTGCTGTTGGAAAGAGTGCACGGCCTTGTTTTTCTCGCTGCGTATCTGAGCCAGCTCTTGTTCTAACCCTTCATTGATCTTCATCAAGGCTTCTTTTTCTTTCACAACTTGCTCGTAGGCCTCTATAGTGACAGTGGTTGGTTCTTCCACTAGCATATGAACAGGGACTGGTGCAGCTGGAAATGGCATCCGCAACTGTCTTGCTCTCTCTTGGATCCAAACTCTGTAGGGTGCATAAGCCTGACAATCATTTTTCCCCAACAGTGGTTTCCCTCATCTGTTAATGCGCATCCATGCATGCTGAAGCTTGGCTAGTAACTCTCCCTTTAGATCACCGGTGAAGTACAGAGATTCCTGTACTTCTTCCTCCTTTTGTGGGTTCTTCAACGCGTATCCGAACTGGAGAATAAACAGAGAAGGGTTGTAATTGATACACCCTTTTCTTCCTATCAACGGAACATTAGGGTACCCAGGACAACTGAAAATAAGCTCAGACCCCAGCAAGTCTCGGTCAAACCACTCAATGTCTTCGGAAGATAGTCTCATGAGGCGCTCTGGCCAGTTAGCTGTAGTTGTACTATCCACAAAAGGTCCCTTCAGGGGAAGATGGCTCTTAAACCACATGTTCAACAGCGGCGCACAACAGTAAACAGTCTTTCCTCTTCTATTTTCATTTTTGTAGTGCAATGAATGATAGAGATCTCCGATCAAAGTGGGCACCGGGTTTCCAGCAGCAAACAGATGGAAAGCGTCCAAGTCCACAAAATTGGGTAAGTTAGGAAACAACACTATTTCGTAAATGCATAGAGCCAAGATAGCGTTAAAGACTATCCAGCACCCGCTCTTGGCATACTCTTGAGCTTTGCCAACCAGAAAATCAAGGGAGAAACCTGGAACCCCAAGCCAAGAAGTCACTAATAGTTCAGCAGCGTTCATGTGCAAGGCCTTAGCTAAGTCCTCCAACTTGGGCTCAGCGGCAGAATGAATAAAGGGAACCTTGTTCTGTACTGGTAGCTCAGTAAACCCCACATACTCTTCAATGGTAGGCCCCAAAATAAAGTCAGCAAACGTGAAGCACCTCAATGTTGGGTCATAGAATTGCATCAAGGTGTACAGCCCATTCATCTCAACAGCAGTTGGCTTGCAGACTAATCTCAGCAATCTTCCATGACTCATTCTGAAACTTCTCCTAACCTCCTCATCAGCAAGAGACATCAGACCAAGTAAGGGAGTAATGTCAGGTGTAGGCAACTTGTACGCAACTGTCTTCCTCAAACCAGCCATGATCAATAAGCAGAAGTCCGGGCACTAGAACCAGGGAATATGCAAATGCACCTGCAGCACAGACACACATTAATGGGATGCAATGATAATGGGTATGCAAGCAATGCAATGCAAGTACATGCAACAGGGACCAAATGCCGTAGCCGAAAAGCCTGAACCATATCAACAAGTCTCAGATAGACCCTCTAGAATTCCTCAAACCCTGGTCTCAGATAGACCTCATACAAAGCTCCAACACTGGTCTCTGATAGACCCCACGACATAACTCTGACTGGTCTCTGATAGACCTCACATCATAGCTTCAACTGGTCTATGACAGACCTCATATCATAACTCCAACTGGTCTCTGACAGACCTCATAACTATCCATAAATACCCCGGATCTCAGATCAAGAAACAAACCGGTATCTGAAGGTCTAGTTACCTGCATAACCCAAACCCTCTCACAGGTAGGTGTCCTAGTAACTGACAATGGTATGGCATCCTATGCGGTCGTCGGCGTCACAGACTTTCAGGGTTGATGATACGATTCCCAGAAGGAGTGGCATCATCACATCCTGAAGAGGCCTCACTTAGCCAACTTCCAAATGATCGGTTCCCGGAGTCGACAATTCAGCTAACCAACAACCCCTTCGACCCAAAGGGTAGAAAAATAAGTCAACCAGAAGAACCTCGTCCGAGTCTAGATTTCGTGAGACACTAATGCAAGCAAAGTCGGCACGCGCCCACTACTTTCTACTCTAATTCTAGGTGCACTCAAGCCCAGGTCCGACTTATCTCTCAATCATAGAATCACCCGTCACAACCCCAATACAGCAATAATAACAATAATATAATGCTGAAAGTAAATGACAGAAATATAAATCCATACAAAATCCTCGACGGGAAAACAAGCGCTAGGATTGACTCTCTTAAGGGACGTTGGATCCCAAATGCCTAAGGAACTATCGCAGTCCTTAGCAGCCAGGGGACGTTGGATCCCCAGCAGAGTCGCCAGCTGTCGCTACTGCGAAAATCGGCGCCGGCTGAACAGAAGAGTCGCCACCGTGCGTTATTTATCCCACAGGAGGGAAAGGAAACGCTCAGAGAAAACCTAACGCAAAGACGGGAAAGGTATGGTCATCGCAACCAAAACCTGGGTTCGGGAGTCGGTTACGCAAGGGGAAGGTATTAGCACCCCTCACGTCCGTCGTACTCGACGGGATCCACGCTTGTTTTCGGGTATGGATTGTTATTTCTATCTACTCTACAGGCCAGGGGTTAAAAAGAAAAGAAAATGACTCGGCAAAGTGTCGCACTTTATGCCTACGTATTCCCGTCTGGAACGAGAAATCAGAGTCAACGTAGTTCGTCTACCTACGGGAAAGGAGGGGAAGGTTGCTCGCTAGGATATCGCATCCTATGCCTACGTACTTTCATACAGCATGAAAGATCAGAGCAAGCGTAGTTCGGGCCACGTACGACACAAGTCTGTCTTGATTGTTTTTATTCCTTCTGAAAAAGGGTTTTTCTGATTAACAGTCCCAGCGGACAAAAATGACGTTTTGATGAGTTCACATTCTTTTACGGAAGAAGTGTCTTTTATTGTGTTTGAAATATTTATTGTGTTTTTCTGTTTGTTTTGAGAAAAAAGAGACAGAACTCTAACCTACGGTTGCGAAGGGAATTAGACTAACCTAATGTTATCATGCATGGGTTAAGACCTAATGTCTATCATGCTCCTCTCTTGCGCAGAGAGAAACAGAGATCCTAAGGGATAAACGGAAACAGAAACAATAGCATATACAATAAAGCAGTAAAATGCATGGATGCAACAATACAAGCGAGGCAAGGGAGTCCCACTCAACCTCGAACCTAGAAAACAACAGGCAAAAGTGAACAACATTCACTTTCAACCTACAGGTTAAACAGCAAACAATACAGTCAGGGAAAACCAATCAATACATCCAGAAATAAACAGCAAAAAATAAACAGCCACAGCAGCTCTACATCAACATCTGTCTTCAAGTCATCATCATCTGTCCTCCAGCTTCAAGCAAGCCTCAGTTTTTATCTTCACAGCCTTCAAGCAAGATCCTTATCATCAGTCTTCAATCTGCAATAGCTTTTCTTCAAGTCTCAATCTCCAAGATGAATATCAGTCAACAAGATGGAATGAATGTTAAACAGTCAATTGCCTACCAAGGGTGGCTCACTGACTGTTAACATTATACAGACAATTTTCCCTCAAAAGTTCTATCTTTCAAATACATTCACTAATCCTTCCAAAGGAAGGAGGTGGATATTTGAAAGAGACTTTGAATCATAGAGAAAGAATGGAGGCAAACAAGACCTTCCATGTTTGTGAATCAAGTTTCTTACTCCAGGGCTTTGCCTAAATCCTAAACCCTACAACTCCTCACCAGCTGCCAACAAGGGATTCTCCTCATCAACTCTGGAAGTTGGTCTTCATTCTCTTTGATCTCCAATGAACTTCATCACAGTCTTCAGCTCAAACAATCCCCAAACAAACCCAATACCCCACACAGTCAAATGAAATAACCCTAGAGAGGGCACACCACACAGTCAAGCAAATACAAGCTGCATACTGATAGCAATAGTTGAATAGGGGAAACCTAGTAATTTCTAAGGGATCTATTATCTACCCATAATCTCTATAGTCCCATACCCCAAAGATTCAATCTACAACTCCTAAGGGAAATGATTTAATTCACCTATGTTATCTCCTAAACCCTAGTTTTGGTTCTCCTAATCACCTAAACAAATCACCTAAAAATTAATCCTAAAATCATGAACTAAATTTTATATACAAGATAAAGGTCTAAGCTAATCAACCTAAAAAGAATGGATCAAAAATGTTAAAGCATCTATTTAAACTAAAATCAACAAATTCATGCATTAAACTAAACATTATTTAATCCTATTTAAAAGAAAAATATGCCAAAAATACAAAATAAAATGAAATGCTAAATTTTTTTGTATGATAATTTTCTTAACAAAATTATGAACAATACGCAAAAACAACCAATTAAAAATGAGCAATTTCCAATTTGTTATGAATTTTTTGAAGAATTAAAAGAAATTGAAAGAAATTAAAATGAGTGAATTGAGTTAGGGGGTGCAGCAAGCATATTAATTCAGTTGAAATAAAAGGATGGGCCCAGACTGGGGGGCGCGCCTAGCAATGCGCGTCTGGGCCCAATGCATTCAGAAAACACAACAAAAAAACAAAAAGGGAAACGGTGTAAAAAGCAAGATTTTCAGTTAAAATCAATATTGGGCCTGCGTTGGGGGTGGGATTAGCATTGGAATTCAGGCCCATTGGTGCGTTTAAATGAAACGCTGAGTTTTGATGCTCAGAAGCATTCCCTCCAAATTTCAATTAAATGAGAGCCCTCGGATTCGTACTCAGGTCAATGGTCTTATGATCATCCAACGGTTGTCCATCATCGTCTCCAATCACCTTCTAGGGTTTTCAGAAAACCAGTCCCATGCATGCTCTTTCCATCTCCTCGTTCTCTCTCAACTCGCCATGAAAACAAAAACTTCCAAAGCCAAAATTAATCTACTTCTTCCCCTCTACACAGCCATGGTAACCTTTTCCTCTAAAGCTCGCTCAAAACTCAAACCTGATAGGTAGAACAACTCGGTTCCACCATTTTCACCTGCTATCAACCATGCCAAACCTTGCTAATCTTTACCCTAGCATGATCTACACATTATGCTGATTACTCTAAGCTATATATCCAAGATTGTAGTGCCATATTCTTGATGTTATAAACCCTAACAGATTTGGTGCACCATTGATGACCTTCATGAAACCTTCTCAAACTCACCAGGATTAATCATCTAACCTAACTTAACAATTCTAACCTAACAAATCTCTAACATGCTAACTAAATAAAGCAATTTGAATGGATTACCAACCTGGTGTAAGTGATGAAAACAGGTATAGAAATCTTTGGATCTGATGCTTGCAATGCTCTGAACTTGATCCACACACTCAATTCTTTGTTCTGTATGCAAAGATTCTTGCTCCAATGCCTTAAATCTTGCAACCACAAAGTTCTTGCTTCTTGGATGATGAAATGGAACAGCACGAGTTCTTCTTCAATTCAACCAAATTCTGATGGAATTGTGATCTATGAAAGATGTTGATGATGATCAGATCAAGAAATGTTGAAATTAATGGAGATTTGATGAAGTTTGAGATGGTTTTGCAAAGTGGAAGAATGATGTGAAACTTGGTATCATGCACAAAATGAATCACCAACCATGGCATGAAGCCTCTCAATGCAATATATAGATGAACTTAGAAACCTCTAGAACTTTGTAGAATCTTCTCATGCACACTTTCCCTTGGATTTGGATTATGTAACTTCCTTTGTAAGTAACCAAGCATAACTTCTAAATCTTGAACCAAACTCAAAAATAAACTTTTTCCAATGTTCTTAAAACATTTTTTCCAATCAAAATGACCTATAATTTCATCCCATTTGGCCAAATTATGAAAAATCTCAATTTTAGGTCATTTTTTATTCATTAAATTCACCAAATTTGAAACCTTGAGCTATGAGCTTTTACAATATTTCATGGTCACTTTTATAGACTCAAAATGTCATTTGGAGCAAGTTTGATGTTGTGAAGTTTTTCATTTGAAGCTTCCTTGTATGAGTTTTGGGCATAGGCTTGAAATGACCTGTAATTCTCAGATGACCAAAATACCCTTTGCTTGCCAAGACCATAAGTAGAGTTCCACAAATCATATAAAGGCATACCATACCATTATAGAAATCTAAGACAATGAGGAACAACTCTTATGTTTACCAGAAATTCATTTTAAATCTCCTTGAGGGGTAAAAGTTGCTTGGAAGTCAAGTAACTTTCACAGACAAAATTTCAGATACCTCAGATGACCTGTAACTTGCAAGGACCATAACTTGAGTTCTATAAATCTCCTTGATGTCTTCCACCACTCAAATTAAAGATCTTGAGATCCTCTATAAGTTTCATGTTGACCAAGGATCCATTTGAAGCTTTAATTTTGACTTATCGTGCTTGGAAGTTTGACCTAAATCAGGGGATTTTACACAGAAACCCTAATTTAGAAACTCCTCTTCTCCTTGATTTCTCTTGATTTATTCTTGGCACAACACCATATCCTTATTTACATGTCAAATGGTGAACCCCACACCTCTTAGATAGACCTTAATGCCTTTCAATCAATCATTTGACCTAGGGTTGACCCAGGGTTGACCCAGATGAAACCCTAGTTGACTGTCTTCAACTGCAACTCTTGTGACTTTATCAATGACTTGCCTCCTTCTCCAAATGACTTCCTAAGTCTTCCATGATGTCTATATACTCTCCATGACCAATTCACAGCTCACAACTTCTTTGATGATCTTCAGATACCCTCAGATAGGAGATAGATTCACTGCTTGATCCATTGACTTCTTAGCTTTCAAATTCTTTCTGATGACTTGGGTATGCTTGAATTTGAATAATAACCTCTTGATAGGCTCATAGAGATGAGAATAGTGCTTGGTCCCTTGTTGAATGACTTGCTATGCTATGCTATGCAGATGATTAGACTATGTACATGACTCTATATGCAAATGCTAATGCAATTGAAACATAAACCAAGTGAAGTAGGTTGAGCAAATTTTAGGGTGCAACAATATGGTTTGTTACTTCACAAGTAAGTTACACTTCATATTTTGATTTTGTGATAAGTTTAAGCACTCAAATCACTCCAAAAACCCTCACCAGACTACAAGGAGTTGATTGCAAGCTTTTGAGGGAAGTTTCAAGTCAGAACACGTGCACACCATGGCTGGTTTTGTGAAAGAAAATTGAAGAAAGGATTTTCTGTTTTGGGCCTCATTTGGACCCCTAAAGCCCACAAACCAATTGTATTTAAGTTGTGTGAGAGGTTTTGCTCCATTATGGAGATCATTTTGCACCAGAACCAAGGATTGAAGTTGGAGCTTGAAGAAGAGAGTTGAGAATCGTGTTTTCATTTTCAAGCCAGATCCAAGCAAATTGAAGTTACAAAAGTGTTCCTCATCAAGCATTGAGTGAATCTGCAGTGTTTTGAAGCCAGAATCGTACCCTAGAAACCTCAATTTGAAGCTCAAACTCAGGTATGTAGTTTTCAAATTTACACTTGTTATAACATGATCTAGGCATGATTAGTATGTGGATAGGCTTCGGTTTAAGATATAGATGGAATTTGGATCAGAAATTTGAGGATTAGAGACAAATTAGGTGATGACATAATTTCTGTTTGGATGCGAATTGATCTGATCTTGAGGCTTTGATTCAATTGGAATAGCATGTGATGATCAGTGTTAGATGAGGATTATATTCATACCAATAGTTTGAGTTTTGGTGAGAATTCAGATTGAAGTGCATTTTGAGATCTTCTTCGTGTTTTAAAATCTAGTAGGATTTAGAGGAATTGGATGTCATTTTTGAGATGAGGAGGAAATTTGGAGTGAGATGATGTTAAGTTTGTTGAGTTTTCATGACCTGTAACTACCTGCTCGCCGGAGAAGAAGGCTGAGGACCACCGGACCACCGTCTGAGCAAGTTCCCTCCATCTGAGTTTGAATTGGAGAAGATGAAGTTTGAACCATTAGATCTGGCTGAAGCATTGACAAAGTATCATCATCGTGTGGCTGTGTTTTAATCTGAGGATTTGAAGTTTGAGTCCAAAATGCCTCGTTTCATTAATCCTGGCTGGCAGCTACGTGGCGTGTAAGGTGGAGCGTGTGAGAGCCTTTAGATTAGATTACTGAGTCCACTGATCCAACGCGTGTGATATTTTCTGGTTTATTTGATTTTCTTAATTCATTTCTTTATTATTTTAGTTGCTTTTTCATTTCTTTAATTCATTTTAATTTCATTTTTGATCAGAAAAATAAAATAAAAATATGCTCATGCTCCTCTTTTAATTTGTGATTTTTCCATGCTGATAGATTTAATTTTTGATGATTTTGCAATTTAATTTGATTTTTCTCATTTTTGATATTTCTTTATTTTTTGCATAGTTGATACATCTGTTTATTGATTTTTGTTTGACCAATTGGTATTGAATTTGGATTTGATTTTTTGCTGGGTTGTAGATTAGAGATGTATGTTCCCTTAGGAAGTTTCTCTTGTTTTTTAGATAATCATAGGTTCTGTTTTAGATTAGGGTTTTAGAGCCTTCCCTTTAATGGCTTCCCTTCGACACTTTCTAATTTAGGATTTTATTAGTGGCCTTAGAAGTTGAATTAAGATCTGATATTTGAACTATAGGTTCCTAACACTTGCATGTTCCCTTCGGAAAGTTTGTAGATTTTCAGAATCTAGTTTGCTATTTTAGATAGAATTTGCAATTAGGTTGTTCATTTGGTGATCCTAACTTGGTGTTTGTTTTGTATTGCCTTCCTCGGTGGCTTTTGGTGCATGGTGAGCTTGTGCTTCTTCTTGGATGATGTTAAGGGCATGTTGTGGCTTCTGTGGAGTTGATTGTGGAGCTTGGCTTGGAGTTTTTCTTTCCTTTTGGTAGCTTCCTTGTAGCTTATAGGAATTAGGGTTTAAGAAAGAGCTTAGAAGTAGTTTTCTTTCTTCATTAAACATGGATTGCTTTGGTTGCTTTCCATTCTTATGCTATGATTCAAGGTCCTTATGTGAAAGCCTCATCCTTCCTTTGGAAGGATGTGTGGCATTTTACAATAGGTAGAACCTTTGAGGATGCCTTTCTCAGATAACTGGTTGAGTGTCAGGAGGGATTCCTTTGGTTTCCTTCCTGCTTTCCATCATCAATCCAATATTTCATGATGTTTATTCTCTTACCTTGTGTTGGAGTTTGTTGGAGCATGGAGATGAAGACTTCTCTTGAAGATTGCTTGAAGTTGTTTGCTTGCAGCTGTTGTCTGTTTGTTATTTATCTGCTTTACTGTTGAGTTTGCCTGCTGTTTTTTCTGACTGCTCTGTTTTGCTTGTGTGACTGATTGACTGTGTATTGCATTAGAAGTAGGTCTCATATAGATGATTATAGGCCTAGGAGCATCTTAAAGATTGAGAATAGCTCCTTTTGCTTGTCTGCATTAGAGGTTGAGTTTTTCCCTCTGCTTGTATTTTTACTGTGTGACTTTGCTTGCTGGTATTTGGTTGAGCTCGGCTCCCTTGCCTGTGTGGTGTGTGGCCTTTGTGCCTTGTTTATTTAGAAGTTGAGTGCGAATCCTTCTGCTTGTTTGTTGCATTGCATGCATTTTATTTACATTAATTTCTTTGCAGTTATTTTGTTTACTGTTGTTTTCCTTTGCTACGTTCCCCTAGGAACTCTGACTTCTCTTGTTCAAGAGAAGTTATGACAGACATTAGGGTTCTAACCATGCATGATAACATTAGTTAGCTTCCCTCCTAACCTCAACCATAGGTCCATGTTGCATGACAACTTTAGGATTGAATCAGTTCTCCTTTAGTGCGTCTTCTTTTCTCTTCTCATCTGCAAACAAAATCAAAATACAATAATAAAGGTTAATTGACGTCGTACGCTACGAACCTTAAGCTACTTGAGAAAGGATTGTTGGAGAGTTTCTTTTCAACAGTCTGGATGTTTAGTATGGCACCCTTTGGGTGACATGCGACGCATTCACTCTCAGGTCATAGTCTCTAGTGCGATATCAGTTGCAAACATCCATAAAAGACACTTCTCTAAAAAAACAGAAAACAAAGATCAAACTCTTTTTTGTCCTCTTGGACCTTTAATCCCTGGAAACCTTTTTCAGAAGGAGAGTTCTGTTAACTCCCGGTTCTACCGCAAACGGTAAACGCCTAAGTCTCCAATGGTCGAGCTGCATACACCAAACTGCTGGAACCGTCTGTTAACCCTACTCGGATAAAAAAGACAAACATGTGTCTCTCATGTCCTGAACTACATTTGCTCTGATCTTTCACGCCGTGTGAAAGTACATAGGCACAAGATGCAATATCTTGGTGAGCAACCTTCCCCCGTAGTTAGGCGAACTACGTTGACACTGATTTCTCGTTCCAGATGGGAATACGTAGGCATAAAGTGTGACACTTTGCCGAGTCATTTTCTTTTCTTTTCAGACCAGACCTTTAGTGTAGATAGACTTAACAAACCCGTCAGATAAACACAATAAGCGTGGATCCCATCAAGTACAATGGACGTGAGGGATGCTAAAACCTTCCCCTTGCGTAACCGACTCCCGAACCTAGACAATGGTTGCGATGACCTTGTCTTATACCTTTGCGTCAGGTTTTTCCGATTGTTTCCTTTCCCGTTCTGAGGAATAAATAACGAAAGGTGGTGACTCTTCTGTCTTGCCGGCCTCGTTTTTCGCAGTAGCGACAGCTGGCAACTCTGCTGGGGACTCTGGTTCCCTATGCGAGTCAATCCTAGCGCTTGTGTGTTTACCTGTGGGGTTTTATTTATCGCATTTACTTTCCGCATTTTATTTTCAGTATGATTATTATTATTATGCTGTTGTGGGAAGGGGCTCTGATGAGTGGGAAGCCAGACCCAGGCTTGAGTGTACTTAGCATTAGTTGTGGAAATTAGTGGGCGCGTGCTTACTTTGCAGGCACTAGTGTCTCATAAAATCCACGCTCATACGAGGTTCTCCCGGTTGACTTCTTTTCCATCCCTTTGGGCTTGAGGGGTTGTTGGTTTGGAGGATTGTCGACTCTGGGGACCGATCATTTGTGACTCAGCAGAGTGAGGCCACTTCAAGGGATGATGATGCCACACCTTCTGGGTATCGTATCATCGCTCTTGAAAGTCTGTGACATTGGGAAACGCATAGGATGCCATACCTTGTCTGTGATTTAGGTCCATACCTGTGAGCGGGGTCGGGTTATTGCAGGAAACCTTAACCTTCAGACTACCTGGTTTTCTTGACAGTGAATTAGTGTTGTTGGTTTCAGAGGGTTCTGATCATCAGAGATGTGGTTGTTCTCGACAGTGTGTATTTATTGGTCCTCTTCAGGGTTGTGCTATCAGAGCAGTGTTGTGATTGTGTTGGATCAGAGCTTTGATCTGCTCAGAAGCCATCTTGATCCTCTGTTGCATGTTTTCATTTTGCATACTCATTTGCATATCATTAACGTGTGTCTGTGTTGCAGGTACCTTATCCCCCGGTTCAGGTTTTCTTGCCTTCTGTTGTGTTATCATGGGTTCTCTGAGGAAGACTGTAGCCTATAAGCTCCCCACTCCATAGGTTGCTCAGTTGTCCAGTCTGATTGCTTTGGCAGATGATACTGTGAGAGTTGAATTCAGAAAGTCTTATGGGAAGCTACTCAGTTTGGTCCGTAAGCCTTCTGTGCATGAGTTGAATGGGTTGTACGCTTTGTTGCAGTTCTATGATCCTCCTTTAATATGTTTCACTTTCCAAGACTTTAATCTTGCACCTACATTAGAGGAGTATGCTGATTTATTGGGTGTGCCTATCAGGAGTCAGATGCCATTTGTTCATATGGATGCTGAGCCTAATCTGGCTAATCTAGCTCTTTCTCTTCATTTGGATGCCTCTGAGTTGATCTTGCCCAGTTGGAACGGGGTTCCTGGTTTCTCTTTGCAGTTCTTAGTTGGGAAAGCCCAACAGTGTGCCAAAGACGGTTGTTGGATTGTGTTCAACGCCATTCTTGCTCTCTGCATATATGGTATCATTTTGTTTCCTAACATGCCTGATTTTGTAGACTTGGACGCCTTTCATATTTTTGCATCAGGGAACCCAGTTCCTACCCTAATTGGCGATGTGTATCATTCCTTCCACTACAAGAACGAGAACAGAAGGGGTAAGAATGTATCATGCTGTATGCCCTTACTCTATAGATGGTTTGATAGTCACCTACCCAAGAAGGGTCTCTTTGCTTCATCTGCAGCGACAACTGAGTGGTCTGAGCGATTGATGAGTTTATCAGCAGAGAGTGTTGTTTCGTTTGATAGAGATATGTTGGGTTCCAAAGTTATATTCAGTTGCAGTGGGTTTCCGAATGTACCTTTGATTGGAAGAAAGGGCTGTATCAACTATAATCCATCTCTACTTGTCCGACAATTTGCTTATGCTTTGAGAGCTCCGCCTAAGGATGAAGAGGTGCAGGAATCTCTGTACCTCACCGGTCTTCTAGAGGGGGATATGCTATCTAAGCTTCAGCGTGCCTGGAATGATATTAGTAGATGAGGGAAGCCATTATTGGGGAAAAGTAATAGCCAAGTTTACGCTTCATATGTGACCTGGATCAGAGCCAGAGCAGAGATTATAGGGATGCCTTTTCCACATGCTAAGTAGGAAGGCCTTCCAGTGGTGGAAGAGCCTACTACCGTGCCTATTCAGCAGTATAATCAGGTGTTAGCTGAGAGAGAAGAGCTGAAGAAGGCAAATGAAGAGTTGGAGAAAGAGTTGGCACAGATCAGAGGCGAGAGAAGTGAAGTCGTCAACTCCTTCAAGAGGCAAACAGAGTTGGTGAACAGGTTAGGTACGAACTTGACTAAGCAGATAGCTAATTGCGAGCGCTTGGGTCTGGATTTCAAATCTGTTAATGATGTATTGGCTACTAAGAAGCAGCACTTAGATGAAGCATACCGAAGAATATCCAAGTTTAATCAGCAGTGGAATGCCACTATAGCCAACAACAAAGAAAGGGAGGACAAACTGAAACAACAGATCTCCAAACTGAAGGCTCAGGTGAAGGCTAGTGAGAAGAGGTTTGATGAGGAAACTGCTCGCAGATACGCCACTGAAGACCTGCTGAACAAAGCTCTCGCTAACTTGAAAGATCGTAAGCATAGGTTCGAGTCCAAGAAGCGAAAGTTAGAAGATTGCTTTAGCCATGGAGCGTGGGAGGATTCAGTTGAGGGTCTCCAGTGTACTATTATGCAGAGAGAGTTGCATGTTGAAGGGTTACTCGCTCGTCCCAATCACCCCGAGACCAGAGAGTTGCTAGAGGAGTTTCGTGCTCGCTGTCGCACTTGATTATCTTTGTAACTCTTTGTTTTTTTTTCTGATTCTTGCTGTAGGCTGACCATCACCATGCCTGTTGGTTGAGGTCATGCTATTGATTCCCTTTGTATTCATTGACGTTGTACTGTTGCCTTGTTAGCCCATCTATATATGAGATGTTATTCTAGTGACTAGATCCGGACTTCTTGTTATCAGCACTTGCACTCTGGCACTCGAATCGGGGGGAAAATCGCCCTAACACACAAACACACGTTTGTATTTTCATAAATCATTCGTATTGCAGGTACCTTATACTGTTCTTCTAACCCTCTGTTGATGCAGGTTCTAGGATTGCCGATCAGCGAATTCATCGCTATTCTACCAGAAGCAATTGTAAGAAAGCCATGTGTTGCACCCTAAAATTTGACCAACCGGTTCCCGCTCCTGATTTACGTTTCGGCTCATTTTTGCATTCGCATTCGCATACCACGTGCATTACATTTTTAATCATACAGATGAAGTCAGAATTACAACCTGGTTTTCACCTATAGGACGTCTTAGACCGGTTCGAGTAATCGGAGGTTATTTTGGGAAGTCACGCGCTTCCTGGGTGTTTTCGGCTTACGCAGTGATTTTTGAGATTCTTGGTGTCCGGGTTTACTGTTTACTTCGATCTGGTCTCACGCTCTCTTTTGTGTTGGTTATTTGCCTTTGTCTGCATTTTTTAGAATTTAAGAGCCTTGTGTAGATTTTAAATAGGCTTTATGGATTTTCTAGAATTTAAATAGATTTTTTTAATATTTTTAATAGCTTTAAAGCATTTTTAGAATTGTTAGGTTTTAATAGTTTTAATAGTTTTTAATAGAATAATAGATTTTCTTTTAAATAAATAGTATAAATTTTATTAGAGATTAAATAGAAATTTGATAGAATTAATAATAGAAATTATTAGAGTTTTTTATTTTTATTGGTTTAGAGATTAGTGGAATTGTTAGAGAATTATTAGAGTTTTTTTTTCTATTGTCATTAGTCTAGTGATTAGTATAAATTTAATAGTTAATTCTTCTTTTTAGGTTTAATTAGACTTTAATCATTTGTTTAGATATTAATTAGGGTCTAATTAGATTAGATTAGTCTTAATTTTCGGATTAGTTAGTTGAGTATTAACTAGTTAATTAGGTTAAGTCTTTAATTAGTTTTCTTTAATTGGGTTTAATCAGTCAATTAGCCATTAATCCAGTCCTTTATCATTTTCGTTGGGCCCAGAAAGTGTTGGAGGCCCACTTCAGCAAGAGTCCGTTTTGTCCAAAAATCATGTGTCACTATAAAGTTCTAGCCACGTGTGTTAATCAGGAGGCGCCACTTCATTTTCCCACTTTCTCTCACACCTTGCCAGCGCATCACACACGCGTCTCCCTCAGGCCCTTTCCTAGTGCCACTTGTCCTCGCCCCACACCCCGCCGGAGAGTCCGCCGCCGGCCATGCAACTGCCTTGACTAACAGTCTCCGACCACCCTAATGACCTTCGGCCGCCTCTCATCTCGCCGGAATCTGCAAAATTTGCAGAGACTCAAGAACTTCATCGTTTTACCCTCTGATCTCCTCCGTTCGCTCCTCGCCAGACAATATCAATTCGTCAGAAGCTTCATCCATCCAGATTTTCGTCTTCGCTCATCAGTGTTCATCAAGCTTGTTGAATCTTCATCAGCTTGAGTTTGTTCGTCCAAAATTCCCCAGAATCCTCAAGAGCATCGTCTTCTTCAATCTTCTTTCCAGAACTTCATCAAGGGCCATATCCGTTCGTGGTTAAGATCTCCAGATTCATTAGCGGCTTCAAGATCAACACACTTTCAAGAACATCATCTTGTTCTTCGTCTTCTTAAGAAATCTTCAACGGAGCAAAGCCTTCAGTCTTCTTCAACGATCCAGCGAGATCCATCATCAAGAACTTCATGCTCTGAGGTCTTCAATCTCTCCAGCGAGCTTCAAGATCTACGCTCATTCTTGCTTCATCTCCAGGTGCGCCTTCTTCTGAACTTATTGCTTGTTTTTCTGCTTGATTGAATGGCTTCAGATGGTATTGTTTTAGAAAGTGTTTGATGCATGGATTAAGTGTGGTGCAGAGATTGTTTTGTTGTTTGAGGATTTGTTTGAGAAAGTTTGAGAGGAGAATGAGAGGGTTCAGAGAGGGTGTTCGTGAGAAGAGAACGGCGCAGGGTTTCAAATGGTGAACAGTGATAGAGGAATTAGAGAGAATGAGGGTTTTGTCTGCTAGGGTTAGGGTTTGAGTTTGAGCTGGGCCCAAATAACATTTGCTGAGACCAATGTCCCCTCTCTTGGCTCGTACCCCCTCTTTTGGAAGAAAAATGCTGAAAGAATATAATGTTAACTGGGCCTTATGGTCCTGCTATACGCACCCCCTATTGGCCCAATGCTGAGAAGCAACTAGGGCGTTTTGCTGAGCGCCCCCCCCCCCCCCCCCCTTGTTTTATTTTCTTTTTTAAATTTCTTTGTTTTATCCATGTTAGAAAATAATTCATAAAAAATAGTAGGATTATCCAATTAATTCCCTTCTTTTTTCTATAGGTTCATAGTTCAATTTACGATTTTATGGTGCAAAAATATTAATTTGATCATGCATTTTCATTTTTATTACATTTTTTTGCATTTTAATTGGTTTTGAATATTGATTTGTGATGTGTCTGCCTTGCTGATTTTATTTCTCTCACTTGGTATTGAATCTTGCTTTTCTTTTTTAGTATGTTGTACTAGACTGATGCATGCTCCCCATAGGATTTTCGTGGTTTTTTTAGAAATTGATTGATGTTGTTTTAAGGTTAGAGAGTAGAGACCTCATAACTTGCTGGTTAACCATTCACATGTTAGGGATTGTTTAGTAGCCTTAGAAGTTGACTTAGGCTTTGAGATTTGATCTTGGGATTATAGAGACATGTAGGTTTCCCCTAGATTTTTGGTAGATTTTTATAGAGTGTTCTGTTATTTTTGTTTGAGCCTGAGAATAGGAGAAGTCTTGAGGGCTTCTGACTTTGAAGTTCATTTGTGGTTGAACTTTAGAGATAGTTTCTTTTGGTTTGAGGGCCTGTGGTTTCTTCTTGAAGATGGAGGCTGGATGAAGACTTGATGGAGCTTGCAAGGATGCATGGATTGAAGACCTAGTCTAGGAGCTTGCTCTCTTTCTGTGAGGTTTGAGATCCTGAAGTTTGAGGGAAATTCATGGTACTTTCCTGAGGAAGGCACTATGGATGTCTTTCATTCTTTCTTCTCACCTCTTTCTTAAGTATCCAATGATGTTGGAGCCTTCATGTGAGTTTAGTTTCTCCGGAGGAGGAATGTGAACCGTTCACAGTTGTTGAGCCACATGGGATATGATTCCTAAGTGGAAGCCCCCTAGTATTTTCCAGAGGAAGGCACTATGGGTCTGTTCACTTAGTTCCCTTAGTTCAGGTAGGGTTTTCTTAAGTATCCAATGATGTTGGAGCCTTCATGTGAGTTTAGTTTCTCCGGAGGAGGAATGTAAACCGTTCACAGTTGTTGAGCCACATGGGATATGATTCCTAAGTGGAAGCCCCCTAGTATTTTCCAGAGGAAGGCACTATGCGTCTGTTCACTTAGTTCCCTTAGTTCATGTAGGATTTCTTAAGTATCCAATGATGTTGGAGCCTTCATGTGAGTTTAGTTTCTCCTGAGGAGGAATGTAAACCGTTCACATTTGTTGAGCCACATGGGATATGATTCCTCAGTAGAAGCCTCCTAGTACTTTCCTGAGGAAGGCACTATGGGTCTGTCTACTTAGCTCCCTTTCTTTGGTAAGCTTGTCTTGAAGCTTGAAGAGTGGGATTGATTTCTCCCTTTAGGGTTTTGCTTAGGGTTTTGCTTAGGGTAGATTAGGGTTTTGTTTTAGGGTTGTTTAGGGTCCTGCTCAGGGTTAGTTTCTCGCTTTTGGATAGGAGTTTGCCAGGCTGGTTAGCCTTCTCTTTGTGTTGATTGACTTGTGTGGTGCTGTGCTGCATTGGACTTAGGGGTTCATATAGATATTTCTGGGATAGGTGCATCTTAGAAATAAGCCTGCTTGTGTGCATGAGAAATTGAGGTGGTCCTCCTTCTGCTTGATTGTTATTGAGTGGCGTTGCTTGTTGGTATTTGGTAGAGCTGAGCTCCCTTGCCTCTGTGGTGTGTGGCTTTTGTGCCTTGCTTGTTTGGTTGTTGCATTCATGCATATTTCCAGTATGTCTTTACTTTGCAGTATTTCCTGTTTGCTGTTTCGTGCTTTTGCCATGATCCCTTAGGAGCTCTAACTTCCCTGCTGTGGAGGAGTTATGATAGACATTAGGTTGGTTAACCAGGCATGATAACATTAGGTAGATTCCCCTTTTCAACCATAGTTTTAGGGTGTCTCTTTCCTTTCTCAAAACAACAGAAAAACACTTAATAAGGGATAAAACAAAAGTGAATTCATTTCTTCCGTCAAAAGATTTGAACAAACATCAAAACCTTTTGTCCTCCTGGACTGTGAAAACCCTTGGTTAAGGTGCATTTTCCCATAAAAAACACTTGAACAGCTTGTGTCGTACGTAGCCCGAACTACGTTTGCTCTGATCTTCCATGCCGTGTGGAAGTACGTAGGCACAGGACGCGACGTCCTGGCGAGCAACCTTCCCCCCGTCTAGACGTAGGTAGTCGAACTACGTTGACTCTGACTTTCCCATTGCACGAGGGAGTACGTAGGCCCAGAACAGCGTATGTTCTGTCGAGTCCTGTCCTTTTCTTTTCTTTTCAGACTGACCACTAGCGTAGATAGATAAACACCCCGTTTTCTTATAAACACCAAGCGTGGATCCCGTCGAGTACGACGGACGTGAGGGGTGCTAATACCTTCCCCTTGCGTAACCGACTCCCGAACCCAGACAATGGTTGCGATGACCTTGTCTTACCTTTTTTCGTCAGGTTTTTTCCGATCGTTTCCTTTCCCGCTCTGAGGGATAAATAACGAAAGGTGGCGACTCTTCTGTCAAGCCGGCGCCGATTTTCGCAGTAGCGACAGCTGGCGACTCTGCTGGGGAGTATGTAGCATCTAGGGACTTTTCCCATCCCTTATGCTGGGACCGTTTCCCATCCCCTACGCGAGTCAGTCCTAGCGCTTAGGTGTTTATCTGTTGGGTGTTGTACATATGTGCTTTACTTTTCCGCACCTTTACCTTTCCGCATTTACTTTCAGCACTATATTATTGTGATTATTGTTGTGGGAGAGGGAGGTTACTATGAGTGAGAAGCCGGACCTGGGCTTGAGTATGCACCTAGACATAGTTGTGGAGAGTAGTAGACGAACCTGTTTGCTGAGCAGACACAGTTCCCTACGAAATCTGCGCTCAGACGAGGTTCTCTCCGAGGTGCTCCTTTCCGATCCTGAGGATCTGAGGGGAGTCCAGACGTGAGGATTGTCGACTCTGGGGGACCGATCAATTGGAAGTCGGCTAAGTGAGGCCTCTTCATGACTTGATGATGCCACTCCTTCTGGGAATCGTATCGTCACTCATGAAAGTCTGTGACGCTGATGACCGCATAGGATGCCGTACCTTTGTTCGTGGATTAGGTCCATACCTGTGAGAGGGATTGGGTTATTGCAGGAAAACTGGCCTTCAGAAACCGTGATTCAGTATTTATCAGATGGTTTTCTTGGCTCGTTAACAGGTTTGTTGTTTGGATCAGATGGATTTCTTGTCTGAGGTTGATACTATTATCAGATGGTTTTCTCGTCGGAGACAGAGGTTCAGATGGATTTCTTACCAGGGTATTGGTATTTTGGGTGTCGGATGATAGTCAGTGTCATGAGGTTCAGGTGACTGTGGTGGTTTTCTGTTCTTGACATCACAGAGATGTTCCTCTTCAGGCTACAGCATGGCCTCTGTGTTCACTGATTGCATCATTTATCATACTGCATTATTGCATTACCATTTGCATCCAACTAACGTGTGTGTATTGCAGGTACATATTTTCCCTCCCAGTTCCGGTGGTTGTTTCCTAGCAGACATGGAAGCCATGAAGAGAGTGTTACCCTACAGATTCCCGTCTCCAGATATCAGTCTGTTGTCAGAGTTAATTACTATTGCTGGGAAGAAGGTGGTGGGAGATTTCAGGAAGACATATGGGAGGATCCTGACTTATGTTTACCAGCCCTCGGCTTATGAGATCAGCGGCATTTACACCCTGTTGCAGTTTTATGATGCTGAGCTCAGGTGTTTTGTATTTCCTGACTTTGTCTTGTCTCCTACCCTGGAGGAGTATTCTGCACTCTTGGATATACCGATTCGCAAGCAGATGCCTTTCTATCACACGGACGCTAAGCCTAATCTAGCTAAGCTTTCTGTTATTCTGTACTTAGGAGAGTTTGAGCTGACAGGGAAGATGATTAGGAAAGGAGATGTATAGGGAGTTCCATTGGGTGTTTTGGTAGAGAAGGCTCGGGAGTATGCTAAGAAGGGTGGCTGGGTTGTTTTTGATGCCATTCTTGCTGTGTGTGTTTATGGCATTGCTTTGTTCCCAAACCAACCTGATTTTGTTGATGCGGATGCTTTCTATATTCTGGATGCAAAGAACCCAGTTCCTACCTTGCTGGGAGATATTCACCATTCCACTCACTACAAAAATGAAAAACGGCGAGGAAAGAATGTCTCTTGCTGTGTACCTCTACTGTGCAGGTGGTTTACTAGTCATATGCCGAAGTCAGGGCCTTTCGTCACTTCTATTGATTCTTTAGGATGGCCTGAGCGCTTGATGGGGTTGACTTTTGAGAATGTGGTGTGGGTTAATGAGGAGGTGTTAGGAGTTGAGGTCATATACAGATGCGAAGGATTCCCTAATGTTCCTTTGATAGGAAGGAGAGGGTGTGTCAATTACAACCCTTCCTTATTAATCAGGCAGTTTAGATATGCACCTCAGGAAGCGCCGAAGCCCGAGGAGATACAGGAATCTCTATATCTTACTGGGGCAATAGAGGAAGAGATGTTGATCAAGCTTGAGAAAACATTAAAGAACCTGCATAAGAGAGGAAAGTCTTCATTTAGCAAAGGGGGTACTCGAGTTCTTGGTCCGTATGTGGAATGGATTCGTGAACGAGCTACGAAATTCCATATGCCTTATCCTGCAGTTCAGCCATTGTATCCTTCTCCGGTGGAGGAGCCCACCACTATAGACATGCAGGTATACAAGCAGCTGATGGCGGAGAAAGAAGAGTTAGCAAAGGCTAAAGAAGCTTTAGAGAAAGAGAATGCCCAGCTTCGTCATGAAAAGATTGAAACAGGATATTCTTCCAAGCAACAGGCTGAAACTTTGAAACATCTGAAGACTGCTTTATTGGAGTTGACTGAAACCAAGAAGCGTCTGGAGTTAGATGTAGACTCAGTTAGCAGTGTATTGGCTACTAAAAAACAAGAGCTGGAAAGGGCCTACACGAAGTTAGCTAAATTCAGAGAACATTGGGACCTTACTATGGCCAAACGCAAAGAGCGGGAAGAAGAGCTAAAGGTACAGGTTGCTCAGTTGGGAGAACAGGTTAAAGTGAAGACTGAAGAGCTTGAAGAAGAAGCATTCCGTCGATACGAGGCCGAACGCAAATTGATTGATGCCATGAAGAATCTGGAAGATTGTCAGCACAGAGCAGACACCAAGAGGCCCAAACCTGAGGTTGGTGCCCAGAATAAGGCTTGGGAAGATTTTGTCAGAGATATCCAAGGAACGGTCAAGAAAAGGGATCAGTTGATAGAAGGCTTGATTTATCAACCCGATCACCCAGAGACGAAGAAGCTGCTCGAGGATTTCCGCGATCGTACCCGCACTTGACTTCTTTCTTGTATTCTATGTGTTGAGATCACCGCCAGACATGTTGGTTGGGATCCTCCTTTATCATATCAGTTGTATGGAACATAGTTGTGTAACGCCTTGACGAGACTGTTATTCCAATAAATATATGAGGGTTTTTCTAAATATTGTCTTTATGGTTTCTCTTGTCTTGCTACCTTGACACTGGAATTGGAGGGGAGATATCCCTAATGCACACATGCACGTTAGCATTTTTGCATTTTGTTTGCATAAATCATATTGCATTACAGGGTTGTGATCCATGTTCCTTATCATTCTTCATCCATATCTCCAGGTATTTTCAGGATTGCAGAACAACGGGTCCACCGTTACTCTACCAGAACTAATCACAAGAAGATCATGGACAACGTGCAGAGTGAAATGCAAGAAATGCGTGACAGGATGGCCATGCTCATGCAAACCATGGAGACCATCGCCAAAGGACAAGAGCAGCTGCAGACTCTGGTTCAACCGTTGGTCGCACGGGCTGAAAACAACGGGACACCGCATGGTGAAAATATTGCTGCTTCTCCCTGAATTGAGAATCGTCAAAGTGCTGATGCTATTCCCGTAACCGGTTTGAATGCTGGAGAAACTGGTCCTGCAGGCGGAGGTGGGAACGCCGGTAATATGAATGCCAATGCAGATACTGCTGGAGTATTTGTGGGTAATGTCAACCAGGGCTTCAATGGGGGCGCTGAGAATGTCGGAATGAATGGAAATAATGGTAACCAGGGCTTCAATGGTGTGAACATGGGGTATGGCAACATTGTTGGAACCAAGGCTAGGTTTGGTGACTATGGTTATGGTAATCTGGGATATGGAACTGGTGCGTACAACGCTCAAGAGATGGGCAATCTGAGGTACGACCCCAGGTACTTCCAAACGGGTCCGGGCCGTGAGGCGGAATATGTTGGATACGATGCAGTACCTCGTTGGGAGGATCGTCAGGAGGATGTGTTCTCTGGTCAGAATGAGGGTTATGAAAGAGCTAGGGATGACAACAATCGGATGAGATTGCTAGAAGAGAAAGTGAACGGATTAGCCAGCCAGAATGCTCTGGGGCTGGATATGTCAAATATGGGGCTGGTCCCAGGGCTGAGGGTCCCGCTGAAATTCAAAGCGCCGTCATTTGATAAGTACAAAGGGGATACATGCCCTAGGGTTCATGTGCGCGCGTTTTACAGGCGTATGTCCGCGTATTCTGAGGATGAAAAGATGTTGATGCACTTCTTCCAGGATAGCCTATCAGGGCCATCGCTGGAGTGGTACATGAGCTTGGAACCTACTCAGATCAGGAGTTGGAAAGAGCTGGCAGAGGCTTTTGTTCGACATTATCAATATAATAGTGATCTCGCCCCTAACCGAGTCCAGCTGCAGAGCATGTCTCAAAAGTCTAGCGAGAGCTTTAAGGAATACGCCCAGAGATGGCGAGATCTGGCTGCTAGGGTACACCCTCCGATGGTGGAGCGCGAAATGATGGATATGTTCATAGGAACTTTCTCTGGAATGTACTATGACCGGTTGCTCAATTTTTCGATGAGTACCTTCTCTGAGTTGATCTTGATGGGGGAGCGCATTGAAAACGGGGTGAAGATTGGTAAAATTCAAGCGGGTGAGTCCAGTTCCGCAGGAGGTAATAAGAAGACGTTTGGTGGCAAAAGGCAGGGTGATACCAACGCTGTATACAATGCTCGACGGAGAAATAGAGGTCAGAACTGGCATCAGCAGTCGCAGGTTGCAAGTGTAACCATTCCAGGGCCTTCTCAGCAGCAGAGACAACAACCACAGCAGCAGGCTCAGCAGCAGCCGAATAATAATCAGCGCAGATTTCAGAACCCGCGACCGAGGAGAGTATTTGAGGTACCGCCGGTATCATATGCAGAACTTCTTCAAGCTTTGTTGAAATTGCAGCTAGTCGAGAAGAGGACCTTAGCACCACCAACCGGCCAGCCACCAGTCGGGTATGATATTAATGAGCATTGTGACTTCCATTCGGGTGCACCAGGGCACAATATTGAAAATTTCCTAGCTTTCAAGCATAAAGTACAGGATTTGCTTGATAGTACGGCTATTAACTTCGGGAAGGACAGTCCCAATATCACGCAACAGCCAATGCCCAAGCATGATGGGGTTGGGGCCAATGCAATCCTGACAGATGATGAGTTGGACTTGGTTTCGGAAGTGAGCGAGCTGAAAACCCCTTTGAGTTACGTAAAGCAGCGCTTATTGAAAGGAGGTGTCTATCCCGGATGCAGTGAAGAGTGTGCTGACTGTTTGGTTCAACCTGGGGGTTGTGAGAAGTTGAAAAGGGGAGTTCAAGGTTTGATTGATGAAAGAATCCTGTAGTTTGACAGGTCTGTGGGGCGAGAGAAGTCTGTTGAGACAGAATCTGAAAAAGGGCGCAGTGAGGTTGCTACGATCACCATTCCGTTCAAATCAGTGACGATTTCGGCATCATCGAAAAGGCCGACCATTACTATTACCAAGGCTAAACCAATCCCTTATGAGAGCACAAAGGCAGTCCCGTGGAGCTACGGTGCTGAAGTGTATTGCAATGGGGAAAAGATTGACTTGAATGATCCGCCAGCGGGATCCGTAGATAACATAGTGGGAGCGGGTGGTATAACCTGGAGCGGGAGAATGTTCACTTCACCTGAGGTCGAAGCAGAGAGGCTCGCCAGGGGTAAGAACAAAGTTGTTGAGGGGGAACCTTCGGGGAGTAAGGAGAAAGAACCGACAAACAAAGATGTGGAAGAATTCATGAGATTGATTCGCAAAAGTGACTACAAGATCGTAGATCACCTGCAGCAGACCCCGTCAAAGATCTCCATATTATCGCTGTTGTTGTGTTCTGAGGCGCATAGAAATGCCCTGTTGAAGGTACTTGAGACATCCTTCGTGCCGCAAGAGATTTCAGTCAATCAGCTGGAGGGAGTTATGGCACATGTTAATGCTGGGCATGGTTTGGGATTCACGGATTTTGACCTAACGCCTAGAGGGCGTGATCACAATAATGCCTTGCACATCTCTATCGAATGTCGGGGCACTATTTTATCCCATGTGCTGGTGGACACTGGATCCTTGTTGAATGTGTTACCAAAGAAAGCCCTGTTAAAATTGGATACCCGTGGGTTGTTGTGCACACCTAGTGATTTGGTGGTGAGGGCCTTTGACGGAACGAGGAGGTCGGTATTCGGATCAGTAACGTTACCCATCCAGGTAGGTCCGGAGGTGTTTGATACAGTGTTTTACATCATGGACATCCAGCCTGCATATAACTGTTTGATCGGGAGACCTTGGATTCATGCCGCTGGGGCAGTAACTTCTACGCTCCATCAGAAGCTGAAGTATATGGTTGAGGGGAGTATTGTGACGGTGTGTGGCGAAGAGGATATCTTAGTCAGTCATTTGTCTTCCTTCAAATACGTGGAGGTAGATGGAGAGATTCATGAAACGCTGTGTCAGGCGTTCGAAGGGGTGAAGGTTAAAGAACAAGCTCCGGTGAAGAGTGAAGGGCAAGAGGTGGCCGTCTCCTCATATAAGGAAGCCAAGGCGTTGGTGCAAGCGGGAGAGACTCAGAAGTGGGGGCAGGTTCTGGACATACCAGTGAAGCAAGATAGGTATGGCTTAGGGTACCGCCCATCTCCCTCACAGAGTGCGCCTAAGTACAAGGGACCTGTGGTGTTCACGCCCGGAGGGGTTAGCTTTGAAAGGATTAATGCCGTGTCTGATACGGAGGAAGTGGATAGCGACTGCGACATGGACGCGTGGATTTGACCCAGCACGCCGGGGCAAAGCCTATGCAACTGGTTTATCCAGGACGTCATCCAAGTCACCAAACAGTAATGCGTTGTTTTTTCAATCATTGTATGATCACATGCCTTGCCCGGGGCATCGTTGACCTCGTCTTAGGGCCTAACTGTTTACCTGTATGTTTGCATGATCAATAAATGACGACGTTTTTTACATTCAAATGTTGTGATCCTTTTCTTTCTGTTTTTTTATTTTCAATAAAATGGCAGCGTGGTTATGTATTTTGCTTGTATATCATTTTGAAGCACTTAACTGTTTCCCTCGCAGGATTCATGAATTTTCAGATGACATCGACCAAAGACTTCCTATGACTCGTTTAGACTTCGAGCATCCGATCTTCCAAGCTGAGGAGGAGATTGTTGAGGATAGTGACTTATCAGAAGAGCTAAGTCGGTTGTTGAAGCAAGAGGAGAGAGTCATTCTGCCTCACCAGGAAGAGATTGATATTGTCAATTTAGGGTCTGAAGAATGCGTCAGGAATATCCGTATAGGGGCCGCGTTGCAGGTTGACATCAAGCAAGAGCTTATTGAGATGCTGCGCGAATACAGCGATATATTTGCTTGGTCCTACGAGGACATGTCGGGTTTGCATACCGATATGGTTGTTCATCGTCTGCCGTTGAGGGAAGATTGCCCGCCTGTGAAGCAGAAACTCAGAAGGACTCATCCTGACATGGCTGTAAAGATAAAGGAAGAAGTGCAGAAGCAATGGGATGCTGGGTTCCTGGCTGTCACTACTTATCCCACTTGGGTCTCTAATATCGTGCCTGTGCCAAAGAAAGATGGCAAGGTTCAAATGTGTGTTGATTATAGGGATCTAAACAAAGCGAGCTCGAAAGATGATTTCTCGCTGCCGCATATTGATGTGTTAGTTGACAACACAACTCAGTTTTCGGTATTCTCTTTCATGGATGGATTTTCAGGGTACAACCAGATCAAAATGGCTCCAGAGGATATGGAAAAAACGACCTTTATCACCCCGTGGGGAACCTTCTGTTATAAGGTGATGCCCTTTGGTTTGAAAAATGTTGGGGCAACGTACCAGCGGGCTATGACAACGCTCTTTCACGACATGATGCACAAAGAGATTGAGGTGTATGTCAATGACATGATTGCCAAGTCTCAAACAGAGGGAGAACATCTGGTTAATCTGCTGAAGTTGTTCAAGAGGCTGAGGAAGTTCAGGCTGAGGCTGAACCCTAACAAGTGTACCTTCGGAGTAAGATCCGGGAAGCTACTGGGGTTCATTGTGAGCGAGAAAGGAATCGAGGTCGATCCAGCAAAAATAAAAGCAATACAAGAGATGCCAGCACCGAGAACAGAAAAAGAAGTCAGTGGATTCTTAGGAAGATTGAACTACATTTCCAGGTTCATCTCTCACCTAACGACCACGTGTGAACCTTTGTTCAAACTGTTAAAGAAAGATCAAGCGTTGGTCTGGAATGACAATTGCCAAAAGGCATTTGAAAAGATAAAATAATACTTGCAGGAACCTCCGGTGTTGATACCCCCAGTAGCGGGACGACCACTGATTATGTATCTGACGGTTCTTGAGAACAGCATGGGTTGTGTTCTCGGTCAACATGACGAGACAGGAAGGAAAGAGCATGCAATTTACTACTTGAGTAAAAAGTTCACGGATTGTGAATCTCGATACTCTATGCTCAAAAGGACGTGTTGTGCATTGGCGTGGGCTGCCAAACGTCTAAGACAGTACATGCTGAACCATACAACCATGCTGATATCGAAGATGGATCCGATCAAGTATGTGTTTGAAAAACAAGCGCTCTCTGGAAGGATTGCTAGATGGCAAATGGTATTGACATAATACAATATCCAGTATGTTTCCCAGAAGGCCATTAAGGGAAGTGTTCTGTCCGAATATCTTACCGAACAGCCGATTGAGGATTATCAGCCTATGAAGTTTGAATTTCCTGATGAGGACATAATGTACTTGAAGGCTAAAGTTTGTGATGAGCCGTTGCCTGATGAGGGTCCTGAGCGGAGTTCCCAGTGGCAATTGATTTTTGATGGGGCTGTCAGTTCGTACGGTAGTGGGATTGGGGCAATCATTACAACTCCCCACGGGTCGCACATCCCGTTTACGGCCAGATTGACTTTTCCAGTAACGAATAACGAAGCCGAGTACGAAGCTTGTATTATGGGGTTAGAGGAGGCTGTCGATCTGAGGATCAAGAATCTGGACGTATATGGGGATTCAGCATTGGTTGTGAATCAGATTAAGGGAGAGTGGGAGACACGCCAACCTAATCTGGTACCGTACATGAATTATGCGAGAAGGTTGTTACCTTTCTTTGATAAGGTGGAATTTCATCATGTACCTCGGGCGGAGAATCAAATGGCAGACGCCCTTGCAACATTATCCTCGATGTATAAGGTCAACTACTGGAATGAGGCTCCCAGGATTGTCATGTCTCGCCTTGATAGGCCGGCCTTTGTGTTTGCAATTTATGAAGCATCGGACGGTAAACCTTGGTATTTCGACATACAGAATTTCCTGAAGAACAAGGAATATCCGGCTGGGGCATCCAGTCGTGATCAGAAGACTCTAAGGAGATTAGCAGGCAACTTCTATCTAAATCCCGACGGCGTTCTGTATAGAAGGAACCACGATTTGGTACTCCTCCGGTGTGTAGACGAGAAGGAAGCCAATTTACTCATGGAAGAGGTCCATGAAGGAACTTTTGGTACACATGCTGGTGGGCATGCTATGACCCGAAAGTTGTTGCGGGCGGGGTATTACTGGTTAATGATGGAAACGGACTGTTTCAAGTTCGCCAAGCAGTGTCACAAGTGCCAGATCTATGCTGATAAGATCCATGTGCCACCCAGTCCACTGAATGTTATGGCTTCTCCGTGGCCTTTCTCCATGTGGGGGATTGATATGATTGGCAAGATTGAGCCTACTGCTTCTAATGGGCATCGCTTCATCCTGGTCGCGATTGACTATTTTACCAAGTGGGTGGAAGCAGCATCTTATGCCAATGTGACGAAACAGGTGGTGGCCAGATACATCAAGAGGGATATAATTTGCAGATACGGTATTCCTGAACGGATCATTACTGATAATGGTTCGAACCTGAACAATAAGATGATGAAGGATCTTTGTCGGGAGTTTAAGATCGAGCATCATAATTCATCTTCGTACAGACCCAAGATGAATGGCGCTGTTGAAGCGGCCAACAAGAACATAAAGAAGATTGCTCAGAAGATGGTGGTAACGTATAAGGATTGGCATGAGATGTTGCCGTTTGCTTTGCACGGTTATCTCACGACGGTGCGTACATCAACCGGGGCAACTCCATTCTCATTGGTGTATGGCATGGAGGCAGTCCTGCCATTGGAGGTTGAGATACCATCTTTGAGGGTTTTGCTTGATGTTCAGCTTGATGAGGTAGAATGGGTGAGAAATAGATTGAATCAGCTGAGCTTGATAGACAAGAAGAGACTGGCATCAATTGCACATGGTAGGCTGTATCAGAGTCGGATGAAGAAAGCGTTTGATAAGAAGATTCGACCTCGAAGCTTTCAGACGGGTGATCTTGTACTGAAGAAGATTCTCCCACCACAATCGGATCACAGGGGCAAATGGACTCCCAATTATGAAGGTCCATACGTCGTGAGAAAGGTCTTCTCCGGAGGAGCCTTATTGTTATCCACCATGGATGGTGAAGACTTTTCGTCCCCTGTGAACTCGGACGCAGTCAAAAAATACTTTGCTTAAAAATTGACCCGCTGGACAGTAAAAAGAGAGTCCAGGCAAAAATGGGGCATCCTGGCGAACCAAAAACAGAATAAACGGTTCGGGCAAAAGTTAGGGATAAAATGAAAAAAATGTACACCCGCGAAGTTGAAAACCTACACTGGGCGGCTTCGGCAAAAAGGGGTATCCTGGTGAATTGAAAACCCGCAAAGGGCGATTCACGCAAAAGTTAGGGATTTGAGAAGCAAATGACTGTGGTCCAAGTTAGATTATCTAGTGGTTTGGGAGAACCTGGGGGTCGACTATCCAAAACAATCTCTTCCGAAGACAGAGATAAGGAAAGCGTCAGAGTCCGGCGAGTCATAAGAGGATCAGCTCATGGTGTTCGTCTGTAACACGTTGTCGACATGTGTACAAATTTTATTCTGTATCTTTGTACATTCCAGCATTTTGTTTATGTGTGATTACCTCTTTTCAGGAGTTGCATCTGATGTACAAATCTTGCCTATTTTTAGGCCGTTATCAATAAAGTGTGTTATTCAGTGTAGTGTGTGACTTTGGTTTTAGCTTTTACAGTTTGTTTGTAGAAAACGCCGATGTTTTTGATAAACTTACATATATGTAAACAGGCGGGCCTCGGCCGATGATTGTTAAAACCGGAAATTACCTGAATGGTTGTCATGGGTGATTACCAAGATGTTTCTTTTTGCATAGATTGTCTTGTGTTTGCTTGTTGACTTTTGCAGGTATTCAAAAGCCCGCAAAGTTCCCCGCCAGAGTCCATGGCAGGCTAGTACCCTCTCCAGAGGATGAATGTTGTGTCTTTCCCCAGTGAAGTCGCCCCAGGCAAAATTGAATGTTGTCTCCCCAGGAGAGTGGAGATTGCGTCAAAGGAAAAGATCAATGTATCTTCAGTAATTCAGAATTGGCTTATCAAGCAGAGCAGAGTCCTCCCCAGCAAGGGTCGAGACGGATATGATTAACTCCCCCAAAGAGTCTTGTGTAGTGCGAATCAGAGCACACCGGTCAATCCCCAGCTCAGTGATAGCAGGACGAATTATCCCCACAGGGCGTAATCAGAGTGTTGATACCTTTTGAAAGCAGTTTCCAGGATTGCTTTTCTCTTTCCCCAACAGGTTGATCCTTCCTCGTCAGGACGATCATTTTCAGCAGAGTTTGAAGTTATAAGTTTGTGAGCTACTTTCCCGGCAGGATGGTTATCCCCAACGGAGTTAGTTCATCTCTCCAGCATTTATTTTGTTGGAAACGTATCGGTAGTATTCCGGTCATCCCCAGCGGATCCAGTTTGTCTTCAGCATTTATTTTGCTGAAGTAACTCTTTGCATAAGCATGCATCATAAGCACTTGCATTTTACACGAATACGTAGCATTTCCATGCAGTATGGAAGCATTACGACATTATCAAACATGTGCATTTGGAAACGTAAGCAGGATTGATTATCCATCCAGCTTCATGTGTATTTTCTCTGTCGATAAGTGAGATCGTGGTTCACGGAAATGTGCATATGTTTGGTTTGTGACACAGGACGCGCAGTGATCGTGTTTCCTCTTGTCAAGAGGGTTGTGGCGCAGGGCACGCAGTGATCGTGGTCATCGTTATGTTGTGGGGATTTGTGGTAGAGTACGCAGTGATCGTATTCATCCTGTATGTTTTGTTTGTGGTGTAAAGTACGCAGTGATCATGTTCCTCCTGTCAAGAGGATTGTGGTGTAAAGTACGCAGTGATCGCGTTTCCTCCTGTCAAGAGGGTGGTTGCGCAAGGCACGCAGTGATCGTGTTCATCTTGTTATGGGGATTATGTGGGGGGCCAGACACGCAGTGATCGTGTTCGTCATGTCATATTCCCCTAGCAGAGTTTGCTTGGTCAAGCACCTTTTTCCCCCCAGTTGAGTCTTTCTCAGGATGCTGTGGTGTCAACATTGGAAGATGGTAATGCAGATTTTTGGGTGGTTACCCGTAGTTTCCCCAGCAGGGTGTTACTTCAACGAGTTGCTTGGTTAAGTTCCTCGTATTTTCCAACAAAGTTATCCCCGTCAAGTGGCTTGGTTAAGTTCTTGATCTCCCCAGCGGAATGTTTTCAGGATACCTATTGCCAGAATAGGTATTTGACGACCGTCGTCAGAATTATCCCCTAAGGGTTGCTTGGTTAAGTTTCTCACGTCCCCGCAGAGTTAATCGTTCAAGTCTTTGGACAACAAATTCTCGCTAGTTAGCGAATGCTCGTTCAGGTACGGACGAAAGGTTGATAAGTGAAATCAACATTGCCTCGCTGGTTAGCGAATGCTCGTTCAGGTGTGGACGAAAGGTTGATAAGTGAAATCAACATTGTCTCGCTTGGTTAAGCGTTTACTCGTTTCTTCAGGATACGAAAGGTTGATAAGTGAAATCAACATTTTCTCGCTGTTTAGCGAATGCTCGTTCAGGTGTGGACGAAAGGTTGATAAGTGAAATCAACATTGTCTCGCTTGGTTAAGCGTTTACTCGTTTCTTCAGGATACGAAAGGTTGATAAGTGAAATCAACATTTTCTCGCTGTTTAGCGTTTGCTCGTTCAGGTACGAACGGAAGGTTGGTAAGTGAAATCAACATTGCCTCGCTGGTTAGCGAATGCTCGTTCAGGTATGGACGAAAGGTTGATAAGTGAAATCAACGTTTTCTCGCTGTTTAGCATTTGCTAGTTCAGGTACGAACGGAAGGTTGGTAAGTGAAATCAACATTGCCTCGCTGGTTAGCGAATGCTCGTTCAGGTATGGACGAAAGTTTGATAAGTGAAATCAACATTGCCTCGCTTGGTTAAGCGTTTGCTCGTTTCTTCGGATGCGAAAAGTTGATAAGAGAGGTCAACAATTTCTCACTGGTTAGTGTATACTCTCTTCTTCGGAATGGGATGGTCTGTGGACAATATCAGATTATTTCATAAGCAGGTTGATGGATAGGTGTTTAGTTGTCGCTGTGGTAACGGAAATCAGTTCCCTGGTTAATTCTCCCCAAGCAGTGGTGTGCGCAATTTATTTTTGCGGTTGGAAAATTTCAGGGTTTATTGGTATTCAACCGTCTCGTACCTCGATTATCTGAAGGCCGTTCGCTCTTCATCCAGTCGGGTCCAAGCCGTTTGAATAGGGGCAGCTGTTGCACCCTAAAATTTGACCAACCGGTTCCCGCTCCTGATTTACGTTTCGGCTCACTTTTGCATTCGCATTCGCATACCACGTGCATTACATTTTTAATCATACAAATGATGTCAGAATTACAGCCTGGTTTTCACCTATAGGACGTCTTAGACCGGTTCGGGTAATCGGAGGTTATTTTGGGAAGTCACACGCTTCCTGGGTGTTTTCGGCTTACGCAATGATTTTTGAGATTCTTGGTGTCCGGGTTTACTGTTTGCTTCGATCTGGTCTCACACTCTCTTTTGTGTTGGTTATTTGCCTTTGTCTGCATTTTTTAGAATTTAAGAGCCTTGTGTAGATTTTAAATAGGCTTTATGGATTTTCTAGAATTTAAATAGATTTTTTTAATATTTTTAATAGCTTTAAAGCATTTTTAGAATTTTTAGGTTTTAATAGTTTTAATAGTTTTTAATAGAATAATAGATTTTCTTTTAAATAAATAGTATAAATTTTATTAGAGATTAAATAGAAATTTGATAGAATTAATAATAGAAATTATTAGAGTTTTTTATTTTTATTGGTTTAGAGATTAGTGGAATTGTTAGAGAATTATTAGAGTTTTTTTTCTATTGTCATTAGTCTAGTGATTAGTATAGATTTAATAGTTAATTCTTCTTTTTAGGTTTAATTAGACTTTAATCATTTGTTTAGATATTAATTAGGGTCTAATTAGATTAGATTAGTCTTAATTTTCGGATTAGTTAGTTGAGTATTAACTAGTTAATTAGGTTAAGTCTTTAATTAGTTTTCTTTAATTGGGTTTAATCAGTCAATTAGCCATTAATCCAGTTCTTTATCATTTTCGTTGGGCCTAGAAAGTGTTGGAGGCCCACTTCAGCAAGAGTCCGTTTTGTCCAAAAATCATGTGTCACTATAAAGTTCTAGCCACGTGTGTTAATCAGGTGGCGCCACTTCATTTTCCCACTTTCTCTCACACCTTGCCAGCGCATCACACACGCGTCTCCCTCAGGCCCTTTCCCAGTGCCACTTGTCCTCGCCCCACACCTCGCCGGAGAGTCCGCCGCCGGCCATGCAACTACCTTGACTAACAGTCTCCGGCCACCCTAACGACCTCCGGCCGCCGCTCATCTCGCCGGAATCTGCAAAATTTGCAGAGACTCAAGAACTTCATCGTTTTCCCCTCCGATCTCCTCCGATCTCCTCCGTTCGCTCCTCGCCGGACAATATCAATTCGTCAGAAGCTTCATCCATCTAGATTTTCGTCTTCGCTCATCAGTGTTCATCAAGCTTGTTGAATCTTCATCAGCTTGAGTTTGTTCGTCCAAAATTCCCCAGAATCCTCAAGAGCATCGTCTTCTTCAATCTTCTTTCCAGAACTTCATCAAGGGCCATATCCGTTCGTGGTTAAGATCTCCATATTCATTAGCAGCTTCAAGATCAACACACTTTCAAGAACATCATCTTGTTTTTCGTCTTCTTAAGAAATCTTCAACGGAGCAAAGCCTCCAGTCTTCTTCAACGATCCAGCGAGATCCATCATCAAGAACTTCACGCTCTGAGGTCTTCAATCTCTCCAGCGAGCTTCAAGATCTACGCTCGTTCTTGCTTCATCTCCAGGTGCGCCTTCTTCTGAACTTATTACTTGTTTTTCTGCTTGATTGAATGGCTTCAGATGGTATTGTTTTAGAAAGTGTTTGATGCGTGGATTAAGTGTGGTGCAGAGATTGTTTTGTTGTTTGAGGATTTGTTTGAGAAAGTTTGAGAGGAGAATGAGAGGGTTCAGAGAGGGTGTTCGTGAGAAGAGAACGGCGCAGGGTTTCAAATGGTGAACAGTGATAGAGGAATTAGAGAGAATGAGGGTTTTGTCTGCTAGGGTTAGGGTTTGAGTTTGGGCTGGGCCCAAATGACATTTGCTGAGACCAATGTCCCCTCTCTTGGCTCGTACCCCCCTCTTTTGGAAGAAAAATGCTGAAAGAATATAATGTTAACTGGGCCTTATGGTCCTGCTATGCGCACCCCCCCCCCCTATTGGCCCAATGCTGAGAAGCAACTAGGGCGTTTTGCTGAGCGCCCCCCCCCCCCCCCCCTTGTTTTATTTTCTTTTTTAAATTTCTTTGTTTTATCCATGTTAGAAAATAATTCATAAAAAATAGTAGGATTATCCAATTAATTCCCTTCTTTTTTCTATAGGTTCATAGTTCAATTTAGGATTTTATGGTGCAAAAATATTAATTTGATCATGCATTTTCATTTTTATTACATTTTTTTGCATTTTAATTGGTTTTGAATATTGATTTGTGATGTGTCTGCCTTGCTGATTTTATTTCTCTCACTTGGTATTGAATCTTGCTTTTCTTTTTTAGTATGTTGTGCTAGACTGATGCATGCTCCCCATAGGATTTTCGTAGTTTTTTTAGAAATTGATTGATGTTGTTTTAGGGTTAGAGAGTAGAGACCTCATAACTTGCTGGTTAACCATTCACATGTTAGGGATTGTTTAGTAGCCTTAGAAGTTGACTTAGGCTTTGAGATTTGATCTTGGGATTATAGAGACATGTAGGTTTCCCCTAGATTTTTGGTAGATTTTTATAGAGTGTTCTATTATTTTTGTTTGAGCCTGAGAATAGGAGAAGTCTTGAGGGCTTCTGACTTTGAAGTTCAACTGTGGTTGAACTTTAGAGATAGTTTCTTTTGGTTTGAGGGCCTGTGGTTTCTTCTTGAAGATGGAGGCTGGATGAAGACTTGATGGAGCTTGCAAGGATGTTGGAGCCTTCATGTGAGTTTAGTTTCTCCGGAGGAGGAATGTAAACCGTTCACAGTTGTTGAGCCACATGGGATATGATTCCTAAGTGGAAGCCCCCTAGTATTTTCCAGAGGAAGGCACTATGGGTCTGTTCACTTAGTTCCCTTAGTTCATGTAGGATTTCTTAAGTATCCAATGATGTTGGAGCCTTCATGTGAGTTTAGTTTCTCCTGAGGAGGAATGTAAACCGTTCACAGTTGTTGAGCCACATGGGATATGATTCCTCAGTAGAAGCCTCCTAGTACTTTCCTGAGGAAGGCACTATGGGTCTGTCTACTTAGCTCCCTTTCTTTGGTAAGCTTGTCTTGAAGCTTGAAGAATGGGATTGATTTCTCCCTTTAGGGTTTTGCTTAGGGTAGATTAGAGTTTTGTTTTAGGGTTGTTTAGGGTCCTGCTCAGGGTTAGTTTCTCGCTTTTGGATAGGAGTTTGCCAGGCTGGTTAGCCTTCTCTTTGTGTTGATTGACTTGTGTGGTGCTGTGTTGCATTGGACTTAGGGGTTCATATAGATATTTTTGGGATAGGTGCATCTTAGAAATAAGCCTGCTTGTGTGCATGAGAAGTTGAGGTGGTCCTCCTTCTGCTTGATTGTTATTGAGTGGCGTTGCTTGTTGGTATTTGGTAGAGCTGAGCTCCCTTGCCTCTGTGGTGTGTGGCTTTTGTGCCTTGCTTGTTTGGTTGTTGCATTCATGCATATTTCCAGTATGTCTTTACTTTGCAGTATTTCCTGTTTGCTGTTTCGTGCTTTTGCCATGATCCCTTAGGAGCTCTAACTTCCCTGCTGTGGAGGAGTTATGATAGACATTAGATTGGTTAACCAGGCATGATAACATTAGGTAGATTCCCCTTTTCAACCATAGTTTTAGGGTGTCTCTTTCCTTTCTCAAAACAACAGAAAAACACTTAATAAGGGATAAAACAAAAGTGAATTCATTTCTTCCGTCAAAAGATTTGAACAAACATCAAAACCTTTTGTCCTCCTGGACTGTGAAAACCCTTGGTTAAGGTGCATTTTCCCATAAAAAACACTTGAACAGCTTGTGTCGTGCGTAGCCCGAACTACGTTTGCTCTGATCTTCCATGCCGTGTGTGACGAAACAGGTGGTGGCCAGATACATCAAGAGGGATATAATTTGCAGATACGGTATTCCTGAACGGATCATTACTGATAATGGTTCGAACCTGAACAATAAGATGATGAAGGATCTTTGTCGGGAGTTTAAGATCGAGCATCATAATTCATCTTCGTACAGACCCAAGATGAATGGCGCTGTTGAAGCGGCCAACAAGAACATAAAGAAGATTGCTCAGAAGATGGTGGTAACGTATAAGGATTGGCATGAGATGTTGCCGTTTGCTTTGCACGGTTATCTCACGACGGTGCGTACATCAACCGGGGCAACTCCATTCTCATTGGTGTATGGCATGGAGGCAGTCCTGCCATTGGAGGTTGAGATACCATCTTTGAGGGTTTTGCTTGATGTTCAGCTTGATAAGGTAGAATGGGTGAGAAATAGATTGAATCAGCTGAGCTTGATAGACAAGAACAGACTGGCATCAATTGCACATGGTAGGCTGTATCAGAGTCGGATGAAGAAAGCGTTTGATAAGAAGATTCGACCTCGAAGCTTTCAGACGGGTGATCTTGTACTGAAGAAGATTCTCCCACCACAATCGGATCACAGGGGCAAATGGACTCCCAATTATGAAGGTCCATACGTCGTGAGAAAGGTCTTCTCCGGAGGAGCCTTATTGTTATCCACCATGGATGGTGAAGACTTTTCGTCCCCTGTGAACTCGGACGCAGTCAAAAAATACTTTGCTTAAAAATTGACCCGCTGGACAGTAAAAAGAGAGTCCAGGCAAAAATGGGGCATCCTGGCGAACCAAAAACAGAATAAACGGTTCGGGCAAAAGTTAGGGATAAAATGAAAAAAATGTACACCCGCGAAGTTGAAAACCTACACTGGGCGGCTTCGGCAAAAAGGGGTATCCTGGTGAATTGAAAACCCGCAAAGGGCGATTCACGCAAAAGTTAGGGATTTGAGAAGCAAATGACTGTGGTCCAAGTTAGATTATCTAGTGGTTTGGGAGAACCTGGGGGTCGACTATCCAAAACAATCTCTTCCGAAGACAGAGATAAGGAAAGCGTCAGAGTCCGGCGAGTCATAAGAGGATCAGCTCATGGTGTTCGTCTGTAACACGTTGTCGACATGTGTACAAATTTTATTCTGTATCTTTGTACATTCCAGCATTTTGTTTATGTGTGATTACCTCTTTTCAGGAGTTGCATCTGATGTACAAATCTTGCCTATTTTTAGGCCGTTATCAATAAAGTGTGTTATTCAGTGTAGTGTGTGACTTTGGTTTTAGCTTTTACAGTTTGTTTGTAGAAAACGCCGATGTTTTTGATAAACTTACATATATGTAAACAGGCGGGCCTCGGCCGATGATTGTTAAAACCGGAAATTACCTGAATGGTTGTCATGGGTGATTACCAAGATGTTTCTTTTTGCATAGATTGTCTTGTGTTTGCTTGTTGACTTTTGCAGGTATTCAAAAGCCCGCAAAGTTCCCCGCCAGAGTCCATGGCAGGCTAGTACCCTCTCCAGAGGATGAATGTTGTGTCTTTCCCCAGTGAAGTCGCCCCAGGCAAAATTGAATGTTGTCTCCCCAGGAGAGTGGAGATTGCGTCAAAGGAAAAGATCAATGTATCTTCAGTAATTCAGAATTGGCTTATCAAGCAGAGCAGAGTCCTCCCCAGCAAGGGTCGAGACGGATATGATTAACTCCCCCAAAGAGTCTTGTGTAGTGCGAATCAGAGCACACCGGTCAATCCCCAGCTCAGTGATAGCAGGACGAATTATCCCCACAGGGCGTAATCAGAGTGTTGATACCTTTTGAAAGCAGTTTCCAGGATTGCTTTTCTCTTTCCCCAACAGGTTGATCCTTCCTCGTCAGGACGATCATTTTCAGCAGAGTTTGAAGTTATAAGTTTGTGAGCTACTTTCCCGGCAGGATGGTTATCCCCAACGGAGTTAGTTCATCTCTCCAGCATTTATTTTGTTGGAAACGTATCGGTAGTATTCCGGTCATCCCCAGCGGATCCAGTTTGTCTTCAGCATTTATTTTGCTGAAGTAACTCTTTGCATAAGCATGCATCATAAGCACTTGCATTTTACACGAATACGTAGCATTTCCATGCAGTATGGAAGCATTACGACATTATCAAACATGTGCATTTGGAAACGTAAGCAGGATTGATTATCCATCCAGCTTCATGTGTATTTTCTCTGTCGATAAGTGAGATCGTGGTTCACGGAAATGTGCATATGTTTGGTTTGTGACACAGGACGCGCAGTGATCGTGTTTCCTCTTGTCAAGAGGGTTGTGGCGCAGGGCACGCAGTGATCGTGGTCATCGTTATGTTGTGGGGATTTGTGGTAGAGTACGCAGTGATCGTATTCATCCTGTATGTTTTGTTTGTGGTGTAAAGTACGCAGTGATCATGTTCCTCCTGTCAAGAGGATTGTGGTGTAAAGTACGCAGTGATCGCGTTTCCTCCTGTCAAGAGGGTGGTTGCGCAAGGCACGCAGTGATCGTGTTCATCTTGTTATGGGGATTATGTGGGGGGCCAGACACGCAGTGATCGTGTTCGTCATGTCATATTCCCCTAGCAGAGTTTGCTTGGTCAAGCACCTTTTTCCCCCCAGTTGAGTCTTTCTCAGGATGCTGTGGTGTCAACATTGGAAGATGGTAATGCAGATTTTTGGGTGGTTACCCGTAGTTTCCCCAGCAGGGTGTTACTTCAACGAGTTGCTTGGTTAAGTTCCTCGTATTTTCCAACAAAGTTATCCCCGTCAAGTGGCTTGGTTAAGTTCTTGATCTCCCCAGCGGAATGTTTTCAGGATACCTATTGCCAGAATAGGTATTTGACGACCGTCGTCAGAATTATCCCCTAAGGGTTGCTTGGTTAAGTTTCTCACGTCCCCGCAGAGTTAATCGTTCAAGTCTTTGGACAACAAATTCTCGCTAGTTAGCGAATGCTCGTTCAGGTACGGACGAAAGGTTGATAAGTGAAATCAACATTGCCTCGCTGGTTAGCGAATGCTCGTTCAGGTGTGGACGAAAGGTTGATAAGTGAAATCAACATTGTCTCGCTTGGTTAAGCGTTTACTCGTTTCTTCAGGATACGAAAGGTTGATAAGTGAAATCAACATTTTCTCGCTGTTTAGCGAATGCTCGTTCAGGTGTGGACGAAAGGTTGATAAGTGAAATCAACATTGTCTCGCTTGGTTAAGCGTTTACTCGTTTCTTCAGGATACGAAAGGTTGATAAGTGAAATCAACATTTTCTCGCTGTTTAGCGTTTGCTCGTTCAGGTACGAACGGAAGGTTGGTAAGTGAAATCAACATTGCCTCGCTGGTTAGCGAATGCTCGTTCAGGTATGGACGAAAGGTTGATAAGTGAAATCAACGTTTTCTCGCTGTTTAGCATTTGCTAGTTCAGGTACGAACGGAAGGTTGGTAAGTGAAATCAACATTGCCTCGCTGGTTAGCGAATGCTCGTTCAGGTATGGACGAAAGTTTGATAAGTGAAATCAACATTGCCTCGCTTGGTTAAGCGTTTGCTCGTTTCTTCGGATGCGAAAAGTTGATAAGAGAGGTCAACAATTTCTCACTGGTTAGTGTATACTCTCTTCTTCGGAATGGGATGGTCTGTGGACAATATCAGATTATTTCATAAGCAGGTTGATGGATAGGTGTTTAGTTGTCGCTGTGGTAACGGAAATCAGTTCCCTGGTTAATTCTCCCCAAGCAGTGGTGTGCGCAATTTATTTTTGCGGTTGGAAAATTTCAGGGTTTATTGGTATTCAACCGTCTCGTACCTCGATTATCTGAAGGCCGTTCGCTCTTCATCCAGTCGGGTCCAAGCCGTTTGAATAGGGGCAGCTGTTGCACCCTAAAATTTGACCAACCGGTTCCCGCTCCTGATTTACGTTTCGGCTCACTTTTGCATTCGCATTCGCATACCACGTGCATTACATTTTTAATCATACAAATGATGTCAGAATTACAGCCTGGTTTTCACCTATAGGACGTCTTAGACCGGTTCGGGTAATCGGAGGTTATTTTGGGAAGTCACACGCTTCCTGGGTGTTTTCGGCTTACGCAATGATTTTTGAGATTCTTGGTGTCCGGGTTTACTGTTTGCTTCGATCTGGTCTCACACTCTCTTTTGTGTTGGTTATTTGCCTTTGTCTGCATTTTTTAGAATTTAAGAGCCTTGTGTAGATTTTAAATAGGCTTTATGGATTTTCTAGAATTTAAATAGATTTTTTTAATATTTTTAATAGCTTTAAAGCATTTTTAGAATTTTTAGGTTTTAATAGTTTTAATAGTTTTTAATAGAATAATAGATTTTCTTTTAAATAAATAGTATAAATTTTATTAGAGATTAAATAGAAATTTGATAGAATTAATAATAGAAATTATTAGAGTTTTTTATTTTTATTGGTTTAGAGATTAGTGGAATTGTTAGAGAATTATTAGAGTTTTTTTTCTATTGTCATTAGTCTAGTGATTAGTATAGATTTAATAGTTAATTCTTCTTTTTAGGTTTAATTAGACTTTAATCATTTGTTTAGATATTAATTAGGGTCTAATTAGATTAGATTAGTCTTAATTTTCGGATTAGTTAGTTGAGTATTAACTAGTTAATTAGGTTAAGTCTTTAATTAGTTTTCTTTAATTGGGTTTAATCAGTCAATTAGCCATTAATCCAGTTCTTTATCATTTTCGTTGGGCCTAGAAAGTGTTGGAGGCCCACTTCAGCAAGAGTCCGTTTTGTCCAAAAATCATGTGTCACTATAAAGTTCTAGCCACGTGTGTTAATCAGGTGGCGCCACTTCATTTTCCCACTTTCTCTCACACCTTGCCAGCGCATCACACACGCGTCTCCCTCAGGCCCTTTCCCAGTGCCACTTGTCCTCGCCCCACACCTCGCCGGAGAGTCCGCCGCCGGCCATGCAACTACCTTGACTAACAGTCTCCGGCCACCCTAACGACCTCCGGCCGCCGCTCATCTCGCCGGAATCTGCAAAATTTGCAGAGACTCAAGAACTTCATCGTTTTCCCCTCCGATCTCCTCCGATCTCCTCCGTTCGCTCCTCGCCGGACAATATCAATTCGTCAGAAGCTTCATCCATCTAGATTTTCGTCTTCGCTCATCAGTGTTCATCAAGCTTGTTGAATCTTCATCAGCTTGAGTTTGTTCGTCCAAAATTCCCCAGAATCCTCAAGAGCATCGTCTTCTTCAATCTTCTTTCCAGAACTTCATCAAGGGCCATATCCGTTCGTGGTTAAGATCTCCATATTCATTAGCAGCTTCAAGATCAACACACTTTCAAGAACATCATCTTGTTTTTCGTCTTCTTAAGAAATCTTCAACGGAGCAAAGCCTCCAGTCTTCTTCAACGATCCAGCGAGATCCATCATCAAGAACTTCACGCTCTGAGGTCTTCAATCTCTCCAGCGAGCTTCAAGATCTACGCTCGTTCTTGCTTCATCTCCAGGTGCGCCTTCTTCTGAACTTATTACTTGTTTTTCTGCTTGATTGAATGGCTTCAGATGGTATTGTTTTAGAAAGTGTTTGATGCGTGGATTAAGTGTGGTGCAGAGATTGTTTTGTTGTTTGAGGATTTGTTTGAGAAAGTTTGAGAGGAGAATGAGAGGGTTCAGAGAGGGTGTTCGTGAGAAGAGAACGGCGCAGGGTTTCAAATGGTGAACAGTGATAGAGGAATTAGAGAGAATGAGGGTTTTGTCTGCTAGGGTTAGGGTTTGAGTTTGGGCTGGGCCCAAATGACATTTGCTGAGACCAATGTCCCCTCTCTTGGCTCGTACCCCCCTCTTTTGGAAGAAAAATGCTGAAAGAATATAATGTTAACTGGGCCTTATGGTCCTGCTATGCGCACCCCCCCCCCCCCTATTGGCCCAATGCTGAGAAGCAACTAGGGCGTTTTGCTGAGCGCCCCCCCCCCCCCCCCCTTGTTTTATTTTCTTTTTTAAATTTCTTTGTTTTATCCATGTTAGAAAATAATTCATAAAAAATAGTAGGATTATCCAATTAATTCCCTTCTTTTTTCTATAGGTTCATAGTTCAATTTAGGATTTTATGGTGCAAAAATATTAATTTGATCATGCATTTTCATTTTTATTACATTTTTTTGCATTTTAATTGGTTTTGAATATTGATTTGTGATGTGTCTGCCTTGCTGATTTTATTTCTCTCACTTGGTATTGAATCTTGCTTTTCTTTTTTAGTATGTTGTGCTAGACTGATGCATGCTCCCCATAGGATTTTCGTAGTTTTTTTAGAAATTGATTGATGTTGTTTTAGGGTTAGAGAGTAGAGACCTCATAACTTGCTGGTTAACCATTCACATGTTAGGGATTGTTTAGTAGCCTTAGAAGTTGACTTAGGCTTTGAGATTTGATCTTGGGATTATAGAGACATGTAGGTTTCCCCTAGATTTTTGGTAGATTTTTATAGAGTGTTCTATTATTTTTGTTTGAGCCTGAGAATAGGAGAAGTCTTGAGGGCTTCTGACTTTGAAGTTCAACTGTGGTTGAACTTTAGAGATAGTTTCTTTTGGTTTGAGGGCCTGTGGTTTCTTCTTGAAGATGGAGGCTGGATGAAGACTTGATGGAGCTTGCAAGGATGTTGGAGCCTTCATGTGAGTTTAGTTTCTCCGGAGGAGGAATGTAAACCGTTCACAGTTGTTGAGCCACATGGGATATGATTCCTAAGTGGAAGCCCCCTAGTATTTTCCAGAGGAAGGCACTATGGGTCTGTTCACTTAGTTCCCTTAGTTCATGTAGGATTTCTTAAGTATCCAATGATGTTGGAGCCTTCATGTGAGTTTAGTTTCTCCTGAGGAGGAATGTAAACCGTTCACAGTTGTTGAGCCACATGGGATATGATTCCTCAGTAGAAGCCTCCTAGTACTTTCCTGAGGAAGGCACTATGGGTCTGTCTACTTAGCTCCCTTTCTTTGGTAAGCTTGTCTTGAAGCTTGAAGAATGGGATTGATTTCTCCCTTTAGGGTTTTGCTTAGGGTAGATTAGAGTTTTGTTTTAGGGTTGTTTAGGGTCCTGCTCAGGGTTAGTTTCTCGCTTTTGGATAGGAGTTTGCCAGGCTGGTTAGCCTTCTCTTTGTGTTGATTGACTTGTGTGGTGCTGTGCTGCATTGGACTTAGGGGTTCATATAGATATTTTTGGGATAGGTGCATCTTAGAAATAAGCCTGCTTGTGTGCATGAGAAGTTGAGGTGGTCCTCCTTCTGCTTGATTGTTATTGAGTGGCGTTGCTTGTTGGTATTTGGTAGAGCTGAGCTCCCTTGCCTCTGTGGTGTGTGGCTTTTGTGCCTTGCTTGTTTGGTTGTTGCATTCATGCATATTTCCAGTATGTCTTTACTTTGCAGTATTTCCTGTTTGCTGTTTCGTGCTTTTGCCATGATCCCTTAGGAGCTCTAACTTCCCTGCTGTGGAGGAGTTATGATAGACATTAGATTGGTTAACCAGGCATGATAACATTAGGTAGATTCCCCTTTTCAACCATAGTTTTAGGGTGTCTCTTTCCTTTCTCAAAACAACAGAAAAACACTTAATAAGGGATAAAACAAAAGTGAATTCATTTCTTCCGTCAAAAGATTTGAACAAACATCAAAACCTTTTGTCCTCCTGGACTGTGAAAACCCTTGGTTAAGGTGCATTTTCCCATAAAAAACACTTGAACAGCTTGTGTCGTGCGTAGCCCGAACTACGTTTGCTCTGATCTTCCATGCCGTGTGGAAGTACGTAGGTGTTGCACCCTAAAATTTGACCAACCAATTCTCCTATCTGACTCATGGTTTAATTTCATATTCACAGCTCAGATGTATGATTTTTGTGCACAAGCAGGGGATATCAGAGTTTACAGCTTGATTTTCGTCTATCAGATACGGCAGACCCAGTCCAGATCACCAGGGTTTTATTTTCGGGAAATTGTGCGCTCCTCGGTGATTTTTCAGTGATTTTAAGGATATTCGGATGCCCGGGGATACCTGTTCGATTCGATCTGGTCTCGTGCGCTTTATGGCGGTCGTTTGCATTCATCTGCATTTTTAGGATTTTTAATAGGCTTTTGTGAATTTTTAATAGGCTTCATAGATTTTTCTGGAATTTAAATAGGGTTTTTGAATATTTTAATAGCTTAATTCTCTTTTTAGAATTTTATAGAATATTTTAAATAGATTTTAATCATTTGTAGAATTTTAAATAAGATTTTAAATAGTTTTATCATTTTAGAATAATATAGCTTTTCTTTTAAATCATTTTTAGAATTTTCTATAGATTTTAAATAGGTTTAATAGTTTTTAGAGAATATAGAAAATAATATAGTTTCTTTTATTAATATTAGGATTTTAATAGATATCAAGTGATATTAGAATGTTAATAGGGATTAGTAGAAATATAGAATTAATTAGGTTAATTGATTTTTTAGAATTAATTAGGATTTAAATCTTTTTGTTTAGGATTTAATTGATTTTTTTTTTAGATTTAATTAGGATAATTAGACTTTTAATCATTTTTTAGAGTTTAAGTAGATATTAATTGTCTTTTTAGGATAATATAGAAATTAGAGCATTAATCTCTTTTTTAATTAGATTTTAATTGATTTTCAGATTTAATTAGGATAATATGAGTTTAATCATTTTTTAGAGTTAATTAGGATTAATTGATTTTTATAGAGTTAATTAGGGTTAATGTTTTGTTTAGTGGTCATTAGTTTAATCAGGATATTAATCAATTCTTTTTTTGGGTTTTTTATTCATTTTTTCGTCTGGGCCCAAGGGGAGGTTTTTTGGTAAAGCCCAATTGACTCAGCAAGTCCAAAAAAGGGTCCAAAGTCTTCCACCAGCGTCCAGCAGACACCAGAACAATCCAGAAGTTTCCAGCGCATGTCAGTGATATAAATATTGATGACACGTGTTGAAGCAGGAGAGGACCCACGCGTTTACTCAGAGATCACGCCACCACAGCCATTCTGATTCCCCAGACGCTCACCACGTGGCCCACCTGTCCCCCACTCACTCTCTCTCTCAGTGCATGCACGCCACTTGGCGCCCCCACACCATTGCCTGAGTTCCCCACCGGCGGCCATGCATCAGCCGTAGCCCCCACCGCCGGCCACCGTCAACCAACTCCGGCCACCACCAAATGTCCAAAATCACCAGAAAACCCAGAAATTCATCCTCTTCCTCCGATCCCCTCCCTTGAACCTTCATCGTTCTTCATCCATAATTTCCAGAACAACTAAAACCTTCATCGTCTTCATCCAAATTTTTCCAGAAATCATCCTCAACCTTCATCCGTCTCCATCAATTTTTCCAGAAACTCCTTCGTTCTTCATCAATTTTTTTTCAGAACACTCAAACCTCCATCGTCCTCATACCAGAACTTCCAGAATGCTTGAATATTCATCACTTTCATAAAGAAATTCCTCAAGCCTTCACACAATATCTCCAGAACGCCATCTCCAGAACGCCTTCAATCTTCCTCCGTTTCCAGATCGTGAGAGCTCGTCTTCTTCTCCAAAAATCTTCGTTCCTCCGAGAACGTTGTCACGTATAACTTCCCAGATAGCCTTCAAGATTTCCAGAATCTCGTCACATTCCTCAACGAGCTTCAAGTGTCATTCGCCTCTCCAGGTTCTTAACTCCTTTCTTGCATATGTGTGTTGTAGATGCAATCCTTGAGATGCTTAGGTTAGGGTTTCTGGTTTTAGTGAGTTCTGTTAATTGCATGATGGCGATTAGGGTTTGTTTGTGGAGAATGGATTGAATGTGTTTAAGGCTGAGAGGATGTTGCAGAGAGAGTGGGTTGAGGAAGACGAAAGGGTGAAACGGCGCTAGGTCAAGGATGAACAGTAGCTAGGCTTGTGAGAGGAAATGGTTTTGTTTAGGTTTTTTCTGATTAGATTTGGACTGGGCTTAGGCCCAAGCGTGTTCTGAACGCTACACCCCATTATTGCTCAATCACCCCCATGGCGTGAGAGACCTGAGTGAATTGTAGTTGGGCCTTAGGCCCTATTGCTTCCTGCACCCCCTCGTTGGGGCCCATAGGGGATAATAACTGAATAAATCACTAACGGCACCCCCCAGGTTTCTTCCTGCTTGCTGTGTGTGTTGGCTATTTTTGGTAGCTGGGCCCTGCGCCCAAATTGATTTTGGCACCCCCAGAATCAGGGCCCAATGAATAATAACCTGAGTCCATTGCTGATGGAACCCCCTCCATGTCATTTTCTTTTGTTTTAATTTCTTTTTTATATTTTCATATTAATAAATCATAAAAATGTAAATAATTGTGGTTTTTTTAATAATTCTTTTTCCATCCATCTCATGAAAATATTAAGAAAAGTCAAATAAAAATAAAATTGTCATTTTATTTTAGTTTGTTATTTTTTGCATATTTTCCATTTAATTGATGTTTTTAATATTTTTAATGCATGCATATCATTAGGAAATTCATAAAAAATAGTAGATTTAGTCAAATAATTCCGTTCTTTTTTCTGTAGACTCGTGACTCAGTGTAGAATTTTATAGTGCAAAAACATTAGCTTAATCATGCATTTTCATTTTAATTGCATTTTTTCACTGTTATTGATGTTGAATAATTGGTCTGTGGATATGTCTGTGTTGCTGATTTTAATTCTTTCATCTGATGTGGAATTTTATTCTGATTTTTTGGTATGTTATCCTAGAGCCATGTAGGTCTCCCATTAGATTTTTGATAGATTTTCATAGGCTATTCTGATAGGATTTGTCTGAGCCTGAAGATAGGAGAAGTCTTGGTGACTTCTGACTTTGAAGTTCAACTGTGGTTGAACTTCAGAGATAGTCTCCTGTGGTTTGCTGGCCTGGGGTTTCTTCTTGAAGGTGGGAGCTGATGGAGGTCCTGCTGGAGCTTGCAGAGATGCAGTGGATTGAGGCTTAGTCTAGGAGCTTGTTGGCTGTGTGTGAGGTTCGAGATCCTGAAGTTTGAAGGGAGTTTATGGTACTTTCCTGAGGAAGGCACTATGAATGACTTTCATTCTTTCTTCTCACCTCTTTCGTAAGTATCCAATGATGTCGGAGCCGACTTGTGAGTTTAATTCCTCCTGAGGAGGAATATAAACTGATCACATGTTGTTGAGCCACATGGGATACGATTCCTAAGTGGAAGCCTCCTAGTACTTTCCAGAGGAAGGTCCTATGGGTCTATTCACTTAGTTCCACTAGTTTGTCTAGGTTTTCTCAAGTATCCAGTGATGTTGGAGCCAACTTGTGAGTTTAATTCCTCCTGAGGAGGAATGTAAACTGATCACAGTTGTTGAACCACGAAGGGTACGATTCCTAAGTGTCAGCCTCCTAGTACTTTCCTGAGGAAGGTCCTATGAGTCTGCTCACTTAGTTCCCTTAGTGCATATAGGTTTCTCAAGTATCCCGTGATGCCGGAGCCTTCATGTGAGTTTAATTCCTCCTGAGGAGGAATGTAAACTGATCACAGTTGTCGAGCCGCATAGGATATGACTCCTGAGTAGTAACCTCCTGGTACTTTCCTGAGGAAAGCACTATGGGCTTGTCTGCTTAGCTTCCTTTCTCTGGTAAGCTTATTCTGAAGCTTGGAGAATGGGATTGATTCCTCTTGCCTAGGAGTTTGTTTAGATCCCTGCTTAGGTTTTGATTAGGTTGTTGCTTAGGTCTTTGCTTAAGGTATGGCATAGAGCTCTGTTTAGAGGTAGATTAGGAGTTTGTTTCAGGTTTGTTAGAAGCCCTGCTCAGGGTTAGTCTCTTTGTGTTGTTTGACTTGTGTGGTATTGTGTTGCATTAGACTTAGGTGTTCATCTAGATAGTTCTGAGTAGGTGCATCTTAGAAGTAGACTTTGTGTGCATGAGAAGTTGAGGTGGTCCTCCTTCTGCTTGTTTGTTATTGCGTGGCTTTGCTTGTTGGTATTTGGTAGAGCTGAGCTCCCTTGCCTTTGTGGTTTGCGGCCTCTGTGCCTTGTTTGTCTAGATGTTGCATTCATGCATATTTTCAGTATTTCTTTACTGTGCAGTTTCTTGTTTGTATTTCAGTCCAGTTGCCATGATCCCTTAGGAGCTCTGACTTCTCCGCTGCGGAGTTGTTATGATAGCCATTAGGATGGTCAACCAGGTGTGATAGCAGTAGGTAGATTCCCCTGTTTCTCAGCTATAGTTCTAGGGTCTCCCTTTCCTTTCCGTAGGAGCTTTTGAGTAGCTTGATCCGTAGTTAGCTGAACTACAGCTGCTCTGATTCTTCGTTCCAGACGAAGATATGTAGGCATAGGATGCGATATCCTAGCGAGCACACTAACGACTAACCTTTAGTTCTCTCGCGGCTGTGCGATCGAGACTTTCCCGCTAACGACTAATTGTTATCCCTTTCTCTTGCCCGAGTGCATTTGAGACCAGATCGTATTTGTAGGTTCCCGAGCCTTTAGGACCAGTTTGTTTTCTCACTGCTGTGTGAGAGCCCCTGTTTACCCGTAGTTAGCCGAACTACGTTTGCTCTGATCTTTCATTCCAGATGAAAGTACGTAGGCACAGGACGCGATGTCCTGGCGAGCAACCTTTCCCCTGTTTAGACGTAGGAAGTCGAACTACGTTGACTCTGACTTTCCCATTGCACGAGGGAATACGTAGGCCCAGAACACCGTATGTTCTGTCGAGTCCTGTCCTTTTATTTTCTTTTCAGACCAGCCAGTAGCATAGATAGATAACACACCCTTTTACCTATAAACACCAAGCGTGGATCCCATCGAGTACGATGGACGTGAGGGGTGCTAATACCTTCCCCTTGCGTAACCGACTCCCGAATCCAGGCTATGGTTGCGATGACCATACCTTTTCCCGTCTTTGCGAGGTTTACTTCGAGCGTTTCCTTTCCCGCTCTGAGGGATAAATAACGCACGGTGGCGACTCTCCTGTCAAGCCGGCGCCGATTTTCGCAGTAGCGACAGCTGGCGACTCTGCTGGGGAGCCGGCGCCGATTTTCGCAGTAGCGCCAGCTGGCGACTCTGCTGGGGAGCCGGCGCCGATTTTCGCAGTAGCGCCAGCTGGCGACTCTGCTGGGGATAATAGCATCTGGGGACTTTTCCCATCCCTTATGCTGGGACCGTTTCCCATCCCCTACGCGAGTCAATCCTAGCGCTTGGGTGTTTATTGGTTGGGTGTTGTGCATATGTGTTTTACTTTTTTGCACTTTACTTTTCTGTGCCTTTACCTTTCCGCATTTATTTTCCAGCATTATATTATCATGATTATTGCTGTGGGCAAAGGGAGGTTACTGTGAGTGAAAGCCGGACCTGGGCTTGAGTACACACCTAGATATAGTTGTGGAGAAGTAGTAGACGAACCTGTCTGCTGAGCAGGCACAGTTCCCTACGAAAATCTGCGCTCAGACGAGATTCTTGCAGAGGTGCTCCTTTCCGGTCCTGAGGATCTGAGGGGAGTCCAGACGTGAGGGTTGTCGACTCTGGGGACTGATCAATTGGAAGTCAGCTAAGTGAGGCCTCTTCATGACTTGATGATGCCACTCCTTCTGGGAATCATATCGTCACTCATGAACGTCTGTGACGCTGATGACCGCATAGGATGCCGTACCTTTGTCCGTGGATTAGGTCTATCCTACCTGTGAGAGGGACTGGGTTATTGCAGGAAAACTGGCCTTCAGAAACCATGATTCAGTAGTCATCAGATGGTGTTCTTGATTCATCTCCAGGTGTGTTGTCGGGGTCAGATGGGTTTCTTATCTGAGGTTGAGGCTATTATCAGATGGTATTTTCGTCAGATACAGAGGTTCAGATGGTTTTCCTACCAGGGGATTGATATTTTGAGTATCAGATGGTAGTTAGTGGCATGAGATTCTGATGACCGTGATGGTTTTCTGTTCCTGATCACAGAGATATTCCTCTTCAGGCTACAGCATAGCCCCTGTGTTCGCAGATTGCATTATTTATCATATTGCATCATTGCATTACCATCTGCATTCAACTAACGTGTGTGTATTGCAGGTACATATTTTCCCTCCCAGTTCTGGTGTTCGTTCCTAGCAAGACATGGAAAACCTGAAGAGAGTATTGCCCTATAAGTTTCCGTCGCCGAATATCAGTCTATTGTTAGAATTGATTGCTACTGCTAAGAAGAGAGGAATGGGTGACTTCAGAAAGAGATATGGGAGGATTCTGACCTACGTTTATCAGCCATCTGTCTACGAGACCAGCGGCATCTATACTCTGTTACAGTTTTACGACGCGGAGCTCAGGTGTTTTGTATTTCCCGACTTCGTTTTGGCTCCTACCCTGGAGGAGTACTCTGCACTTCTGGATGTACCGATCCGTGAGCAGATGCCTTTTTATCGTCCGGACGCTGAGCCTAAGTTGGCTGAGCTTTCTGCCATCCTGTGCTTGAAAGAGTCTGAGCTGTCTGGAAAGATGATCAGAAGAGGAGATGTATGGGGGTTTCCGTTGGATGTCTTAGTGGATAAGGCTCGAGAGTATGCCCAGAAGGGTAAATGGGATGTTTTTGATGTCATCCTTGCTGTATGTGTGTATGGCATCGTGTTATTCCCGAATATTCCTGATTTCGTTGATTCTGACGCCTTCTATATCTTGGCTGCGGGAAACCCAGTTCCTACTTTGCTGGGGGATATCCACCATTCAACCCACTATCAGAATGAAAAGCGACGAGGAAGGAATGTGTCTTGTTGTGTACCTCTCCTATGCAGGTGGTTCACCAGTCATTTGCCTAAGTCAGGCCCGTTTGTTACATCTATCAATTCTCTAGGATGGCCCGAGCGCTTAATGGGATTAACTGCTGAGAACGTGGTATGGACCAATAAAGAGGTATTCGGAGCTGAAGTCATACTCAAAGGCGAAGGATTCCCGAATGTTCCGTTAATAGGAAGGAAAGGTTGTGTCAACTATAACCCTTCCTTATTGATCAAGCAATTTGGGTACATACCTCATGGAGCGCCAAAGCCCGAGGAGATACAGGAATCTCTGTATCTCACCGGGGCAATAGGGAAAGAGATGCTGACTAAACTTGAGAAAGCCTGGAAAAACTTGCACAAGAGAGGGAAGCTTTCAGGTAACAGAGGGGATACTCGAGTTCCTAGCCCATATGTAGAATGGATTCGTGAGCGAGCTGTGAAGTTCCTTATGCCATATCCAGCAGTTCAGCCATTGCATCCTTCTCCGGTAGAGGAGCCTACCACTGTGGACATTCAGGTTTACAAGCAGCTGATGGCGGAGAAAGAAGAGCTAGCAAGGGCTAAAGAGGCTTTAGAGCGGGAGAATGCCCAGCTTCGGCATGAAAATAATGAAACAGGATATATTTCTAAGCAACAGGCTGAAACTCTGAAACATCTGAAGGCTACGTTATTGGAATTGTCTGAAACCAAGAAGCGTCTGGAGTTAGATGTAGATTCAGTTAGTAGTGTGTTGGCCACCAAGAAGCAAGAGCTGGAAAGGGCCTACACAAAGCTAGCCAAATTCAGAGAACACTGGGATCTCACTATGACCAAGCGCAAGGAGCGAGAAGCAGAGCTGAAGACACAGATTGCTCATTTAGAAGAACAGGTCAAGGTGAAGAACGAAGAGCTTGAAGAAGAAGCCTGTCGCCGATACGAGGCCGAGCGCAAGTTGACAGATGCCATGAAGAATTTGGAAGATTTCCAGCATAGAGCAGATGCCAAGAGACCCAAACCTGGGGATGGTGCCAATGATAAGGCTTGGGAAGACTTTGTCAGAGACATCCAGGGGACAGTCAGGAAGAGGGATCGACTGATAGAAGGTTTGATTTATCAACCAGATCATGCAGAGACAAAGAAGATGGTCGAGGACTTCCGCAACCGTACCCGTATTTGATTTCTCTTGTATTCTGTATGTTGAGATCACCACCAGGCATGTTGGCTGGGATCCTCCCTATCATATCAGCTGTATGGAGCATAGTTATGTAACTTCTGGACAAGACTGTTGTTCTAATCAATATATGAGGGTTTTTCCAAATATTGTCTTTATGGTTTATCTCGTCTTGCTACCACTGACACTGGAATTGGAGGGAAAATATCTCCAATGCACACATGCACGTTAGCATTTTTGTATTCCTGTTTGCATAAATCATATTGCATGGCATTTAGCAGGTCAGAGCACTTATCCAGCCTTTGTTTTCACCAGAAAGTGATTCTCGGGGAATTGTTTGAGGCAAGAGTGGAGTGTTGAAGATGACCAAGGGGCTGAAGCAGATTTGAGCAGAACCAAGCAGTGTAATCAGTTACCGGTAATTGGTGGCTATGTCTGAAGGCAATTTCCAGTTTCCTGACACCCAGGCAGGGTTCGCTGTGGCGCCCAACCATCAGTATGGTTCTATGGAAGACTTCCCGCAAGCGAACAATCTTACTGCAGACCAAGTTGTGCAACCTGCTGTTGAGAACCGAGACCGGCATGAGCAGTTTCTTGCCCCAAATGAACATTATCCTCCCGTTAACAATCAATGTGTTGCTTTCCCTGGGATGAATTACCGGAGGGATATTCCAGTGACCGAGTTAGTAGATCCAGGAGCTCTTGACGATGTTAGAAGACTCCGAGTGTTGGAAGAGCAAATGAAAGCCTTGGAAGCGAAAGATGTTGTTAACCTGGATGCTGTAGCCATGTGCTTGGTCCCTGACCTCGTGTTGCCGTACAAGTTCAAAATGCCGGAATTTGAAAAATACACAGGAGATAGCTGCCCAAAGCTGCATTTGATGATGTTTTGTCGAAGGATGACTTCGTTTGTGCGAAATGACAAACTAATGATCCATTGCTTTCAGTATAGTCTGACTGGGGCATCCCTGAGATGGTATGTGCAATTGGAAAGTAACCAGATTCGATCTTGGGTGGATTTAGCCAGAGCTTTCATGAAGCAGTACGATTACAATTTGGATTTGACTCCTAGTCTCGTAGATCTGCAAGAATTGTCTCAGGCGGAGAATGAATCGTTCAGAGCGTATTTGCGAAGATGGAAGGAATTGGCTGCTAGCGTTCAACCACCGCTTCCGGAAAGAGAACTGGTTGACATCTTCCTGGGTACTCTGAAAGGCTATTATTTTGACAAATTGTTCAGTTGCACAAGCTTTGTGGGCCTAATGAGGCTGGGAGAGATTGTTGAGAGAGGACTCAGGAGTGGAAAGTTTCGAGGTGTTCCTTATGTCCCAGTTAATAAGATTGAGTCGGTTGTCAGTTCTCAAGAAGAATGGGAAGGAGATGACGTCACCTCAGAATCTCTAGCATCTCAGGATCAGTTTTCAGACACTTCAAGTCAACGATCATCCTATCGCCGATCGCGTCAGCATGCTCCACGAAGACCAAGGAAGCCTGAAAGGCAGTTTACTCAGCTACCGGTGTCATACGGTCAGTTGTTGCCAGATCTGGTCAAAAGCGGATTGATAGTGCCGAAAGAGACTAAGCCGGTAATTCCACCGTATCCTCCAGGTTTTGATGCCAGCGCCCGCTGTGAGTACCATGTTGGGGCACAGGGGCATTCAACGAATGATTGTAAAGTGCTTAGAAGTCAGATTCAGGATCTGTTAGACTCTAGCCGTATTTGCATCACTCCTCAAGGTTGTGTTCAGATTAATGATTTTCCGTCTTCTAGTTGTGCGGGTTCGTCAGTTAATATCATGGAAGACTCCACAGGAAGTGTGTGCTCTGAAGATTGTCAATCAGAGAGTTCAGTTGAATATGGGGGAAGTTTCTAGAGGTTTCTATGCCGGGTGTCGCATCTGTTTCTCCGCCTAACCCGTTTAGCTTTTGTGCATCAGTATTTGTCGATCACCACCAGGATTGTTGGATGGGGTCGTTATATTCAGACTCATTTGTGCTTACCTGCTGATTTTGTTGGTTGTACATGTGTTGGAGATGTTCATCGGTGTGCTTATAGTTTGAGTTTCTCTTTATCTCGTTATGAATATGTGTTTGTTTGCTGCGCTGCATTATCATTTAGCAGGTATATCAGAACTGTGGGCCTTATTTCCTCATCATCCAGTTTGTTGCAGGAATTCCCTCAGAGATATGGAACAGAATCAGTTTGAATTGATCGAAGTCCGAAGCCAGCTGGAGCAGATGATGAGAGACATGCAAGAGATGCGTCTAGAGCAGAAGATTCTCAAGGAGGAGAACAGTCAGCTGAAGACCCAAATGAGTTTGATCATGGAGGTAGTCAAGAATGTGCTTAGGAAAGAAGACGATCAGCTATTCGAAGCCGCAATGAAGAAGCTCGTGCCACCTGTGCATGTGGAACCTGAGCAGCAGCAACAGAAGATACATCCGGCTCAGCGGAAGATCCAAGAAGGAAAGCCAAGGAGGATATTTGAGGCACCGCCTATGACCTATGCTGAGCTCTTGCAGATCTTATTGAGGTTTAATCTGGTTGAGAAGAGAACGTTGACACCACCAACGAAAGCGTTTCCTCAAGGGTACGATGCCAGTAAGCAATATGAATTTCATTCTGGGGCATTCGGACATGACATCGAGGGTTGTCATGCTTTCAAGCACAAGGTTCAAGACCTGATTGACTCGCACGATATTGAATTCATGCCGGGCGGCGTAGCTGTGCACATTGTTCCTGACTCAATCGATGCTAAAATGACAGATGTTTCTAAAGCTGCAGTGGGTCAGAAGCGTATCCTGGAATCCATGGTGTCAGAATCTCCAGGCCCACAATTGTTGCCTATTCCTGGGGCAGATCTGAGAAAGAAAATGGTTAAGCATAAGGAGAGTGTTCAGTACATTGAAGGTCAAGAAACCAATGTTGCATTTGATACAAAGGGTGTTCAAGGGTCAACCCGATACCAGCAGCAGCAGCCTCAGCAGGGGGCACAACAAACTCAACGAAGATTCCAGGGTGGCAAGCAAAAAAGAGTGTTTGAGAAGCCTCCCTCAACATATGCCGATTTGTTGCAAACATTGTTGAGATTGAATCTGGTAGAGACAAGAACTCTGGCACCAATAACGGGAACTCCCCCGTTTGGTTATGACGCAAGCAAGCACTGTGAGTTTCATTCTGGAGCCCCGGGTCACGATATAGAAGGTTGCCATGCTTTTAAGCACAAAGTGCAGGATTTGCTTGACAGTGCAGCAATCAGCTTCGGGCAGAGAGGTCCCCAAATCATCTGAATGAAGGAGAAAGGGCTCTATAATTTGTTTGAGTCATTGAAAGCAGATCAGGACAGCGTCGAATTACCTCTAATAAAGATGGCTGGTTCAGCAGCAGGGCAGACGCAAAAGCCCGATTCTCAGAAGCTAGCATATTTTCTTTGTTTTAGCTTGTCATTTCTTTGCATTTGTAGTTGCTTTCCTGTTTGAATTTGTAATCTTGTTTGTAAAACTCGTTGTTTTCATTTCAATTGATGATAATGAAATAAATGTGCATGTTTTGATTGAATCCATTCGTGTTCACTAACTGTTTTGCAAATATCCACTGCTTCGGTCAAGAAGAATTTGGGGAGGATGACGAAAATGACCGACATGCAACTACCGATATTGTATGCTTTTGAAATAAACCTGCTGATGATGTACAGGCATTGTTTCAAACCCCTAAACACCGGAGATATAAGGAAGATAATCCCTTGTCAACCCCTTTGAGCCTTGTAGTAGGAGTTTCTTTCTGTGAATGAAAAACCCTCAATCTTAGCCTGGGGCAGGGTAGGTGTTAGCTAATTTGACCGAGCGTCCAAATTGCAGAAGGAGTGTCCGTTCGAGGATCAATCACGTCCCTAGAGGTCGTGCCTAAAAGACCACAATGATTCAATCAAGAGTGGGACAGCCACATCACTTCCCAAAGAGTCAGACAACCAGTGTCACACGACTTGTTCAAAAGCAAAGAAGAATGAAAAAAATCAAAAGCCCGCTAAGTCAAGAAAATTTCAAAACAAATGACTTAGGCAAAAATGAGGGCATCCCGCTGGACTAAAAAATCAAAAGAAACTCAAAAGGAGTCAGTCCAGGCAAAAGTTAGGGAGATGAAAAGAAAAGATAAAAAGGATCAAAAGAAAAATCCTCGATGGAAATACGAGTCGTGTGACCTCAAGTGTCAAAGATGAAAAGCGAGCGGCTGTCGTTCCAAAATCCAAAAGTTTCTCGAACTATCATTCCTATCTTTCAGCCTCTGAGAGGTGAGCGCTAAGGTCCAATTAGCTGAACGTAGGATGGGAGAACATCAAGGAGAACGGGGGGGTTAAAATAAACTTTGAGCCTTTATCCTTTCTTTCAAAACCATGAACCTGACCACGTTACAACCTTCAAAAGACCTAATTGAAGCAGGGTGTTTCGAAAGCATACTCCGGTAAAGGTCGTGTCGATTCTGACTCCTAAAAGGTTCCTCTTACCATGTTGATACTGATGTTGATAAATGTTTTGTGCATCATATGCCATAAACAGTTTTCCCTTTCCCAGTGAACAGATTGGATGTCAAAGCTGTCATATGTGTTGCATTAATACATCTTTTATGCATAACAACTTGTTTTACTTGCGAGTGAGCGTTTGACAGCAGAAAAGCTTCCTACAATGGAAAGTATGGTCAAGATAGACCGTAGAACGCCCGAATGTTCCGAGAGCAGGGGCAAGCTATTATTGTGATCCCCAGTCAGGTCAGCTTTTCGAAGTCAGTTATCCTGGGGCAATCAGGTTGAGATTCGGTGAATGCGTCGTAGCCAGGAGGTACTGCTTTGGATCAGCTAATCAGGGGCAAGGTCATTGCAGTCAGGAGCAGACCATCTTAAGCGCGCAAAAGTTGTGCGAGAAGCATGTGAGGAGGTATCTCCCAGAAGTTCAGAACGCTGAGGCATGTCATATCAGGCCATCAGGGAACAGATTTGCAGATTTCCTTTCAAGGACTATCCCCACAGAGGTCCCGTAGGCTGAGGCATATCAGAAGCGAAAGGATTGTTGTTCTCTGTATCAGCAAGGCCATTCAGGGTTATTCGAGCAGATGCAGTCGATTTTCGAGAGCGAGATGAATGCGGGAGGTCGTGTCACTATCCCTTGACTCTTCAAGGCTGTGTATTCAGGAAGAATATTTTCCAGCGTCAGGTGTACCTGACCCAGCAAGATAGCTTAAGAGCTCAAATCCCTGTTTGCGGTTACTGTGAAGCCCATCTGTGTTGGCGCATCATTTTCCAGATCCGAGCGTCGTCAGTACGCGGGAGGACTCCCTCCATTGTCCCCAGCAAAGACCAATTTGTCATTGGCAGGGATAAGCTATCCCCCAGAGGAGTCTAATCATATTCAGCACGTCTGCTATTTTACAACGGAGTTATATTCCCCAGCAGGGTATTACTTCGTTGAGGCGTTCGGTTGAGTTCCCAATATCCCCAGCAGAGTTGATTTCACTCTCCCAGCATTTATTTTGCTAGGACGATTCAATGATATCCGGGTTTATCCCCAGCAAAGTTGGCCTCGCCTTCAGCATTTATTTTGCTGAAATGGTTCTGTACCCAGCTCTCTCCAACAGCTCGAGCATTAGCATATTGCATGCATCATATTTGCATCATATTTGCATCATACTTGCATATCATCGTCAAAATGCGTAGCATTTCCATCTGGAATGGAGCATTACGTTGTAGAAAAACTAAAGCATTTGCATGTGCATACAAAGCATAAGTCAGGTTTTCTATCAGCCTCATATGGCACGTGAATTACTCTGTGATCAGTTCAGAGGCATTTATCCAGCAACAGTATTCAGACGATTCAGCGGATTATTTGTATCTCAGATCATACAGCGATTATGCTTTGATCAGTCAGCCATCTGATGTTGACAAGCTTTTCTTCCCGTCAATTCATATTGACGATGTGTTCCTCCAATGAATGGATTTCTCCGACGTCCTGAGTACGAATGTGGTTTTCTTTCCGTCTATCCATAGACGATGTGAGGTTGCGGGTGATCGCAGTAAGGTTTCAAGAAGGGGTTTCCCCAGGATGTGCTTTTCTTACCGTCTATCAGTAGACGATGTGAAGCTTTGGTTGATTTTCAATGGGGTTCAAAATAGAGTTTCTATAGCAAGTGGCTTTCCTTTCCGTCTGTCAGCAGACGATGTGAAGTTTCGAGCTACTATCCGGCGGGTTTCTTATTGCCAGATCATACATATGATGAGGTGTTTCCGCAGCGAGTCTTCTCCGGCTATCCTTAGTTGTTGAGGGGTTTCAAAATGATTTTGAATATCGGTTCTCTTTCTGGTTATTGGATATGATGACGTTTAAGAGGGGTACTTTTCTGACCATCAATCCCTATTGATGTCGAGGCTCTTCGAAGAATGTTCAGTTTGCGTGATCGTTGATTCTTATTGACGACATGGTTCTTTAAAAGGTGGTTTTTCTTACCGTCGGTCCATACTGACGATGTGGCCCCTTCAAGGATATTGACTTCTCCATCAATTCCCGTAGACAGAAGGATTCTGAAATTCAAAGGATGGTGTTGAATTGCGTTATGGTGACTTCCCGTCTATCTTTAGACGATGTGTGCATGGAGATTCTGGTGTCTTTCCGTCTATCCTTAGACGATGTGAGTATGGAGATTAAGATTTTCTCCCGTCTGTCAGTAGACAGCGTGAATTCAGAGATTATTTCTTTCCGTCTACCCTTAGACGATGTGAATATTGATTTGTTCATCAATCAGGATGATACCGTCTACCCTTAGACGATGTGAATATTGATTCGTTCATCAATCAGGATGATTCCGTCTACCCTTAGACGATGAGAATAATGATTTGTTCATCAATCAGGATGATCCCGTCTATCCTTAGACGATGTGAATATCGAGATTATCGCTTCCCGTCTACTCTTAGACGATGCAAGTATGGAGATAAGAATTTGATGCCGTCTACCCTTAGACGATGAGAATGGTGATTTGAATATCAATCAGGATAATGCCGTCTACCCTTAGACGATGTGAATATGGAGATTATGAATGTCTTCCCGTCTACCCCTAGACGATGAAATGATTTGTTCATCAATCAGGATGATACCGTCTACCCTTAGACGATGTGAATAATGATTTGTTCATCAATCAGGATGATACCGTCTACCCTTAGACGATGAGAATATTGATTCGTTCATCAATCAGGATGATTCCGTCTACCCTTAGACGATGTGAATAATGATTTGTTCATCAATCAGGATGATTCCGTCCACCCTTAGACGATGTGAATTGGGAGATTAATGTTGTTTTTCCGTCTATCATTAGACGAGGTGGTTATTCAATCAGGATAATGCCGTCTACCCTTAGACGATGTGAATATGGAAATTAATGTTGTCTTTCCGTCTATCATTAGACGAGGTGAGTATTCAATCAGGGTGTCTTCCCGTCCATCTTTGGGCGATGTGAGTATATTTCTCTTCCTGCCTATCAGTAGGCAATGTGAAAGTATCAGGTATTTTTGTTGCAGCTCTCGGGTTTGTTATATGGGGTATCACAAGCAACGGGTATTCAAATCAGGAGTTCTTTATCAGATGATTAATCAGTTTGGTGCCGTAATGACTGGACTCGGTTTTCTGGACTTTATTCTCCAAGCAGTTAACAGTATATGCTCGCGGTTGGCAAATTTTCGGGTTTTATTTGTATTCAACCGTCTCGTACCTCTGAATGTTTGAAGGCTGAGCGCTCTTCAAACCCTTCAGGTCCAAGTCGCTTGAATAGGGGCAGCTGTTGCACCCTAAAATTTGACCAACCAATTCTCCTATCTGACTCATGGTTTAATTTCATATTCACAGCTCAGATGTATGATTTTTGTGCACAAGCAGGGGATATCAGAGTTTACAGCTTGATTTTCGTCTATCAGATACGGCAGACCCAGTCCAGATCACCAGGGTTTTATTTTCGGGAAATTGTGCGCTCCTCGGTGATTTTTCAGTGATTTTAAGGATATTCGGATGCCCGGGGATACCTGTTCGATTCGATCTGGTCTCGTGCGCTTTATGGCGGTCGTTTGCATTCATCTGCATTTTTAGGATTTTTAATAGGCTTTTGTGAATTTTTAATAGGCTTCATAGATTTTTCTGGAATTAAAAAGGGTTTTTGAATATTTTAATAGCTTAATTCTCTTTTTAGAATTTTATAGAATATTTTAAATAGATTTTAATCATTTGTAGAATTTTAAATAAGATTTTAAATAGTTTTATCATTTTAGAATAATATAGCTTTTCTTTTAAATCATTTTTAGAATTTTCTATAGATTTTAAATAGGTTTAATAGTTTTTAGAGAATATAGAAAATAATATAGTTTCTTTTATTAATATTAGGATTTTAATAGATATCAAGTGATATTAGAATGTTAATAGGGATTAGTAGAAATATAGAATTAATTAGGTTAATTGATTTTTTAGAATTAATTAGGATTTAAATCTTTTTGTTTAGGATTTAATTGATTTTTTTTTTAGATTTAATTAGGATAATTAGACTTTTAATCATTTTTTAGAGTTTAAGTAGATATTAATTGTCTTTTTAGGATAATATAGAAATTAGAGCATTAATCTCTTTTTTAATTAGATTTTAATTGATTTTCAGATTTAATTAGGATAATATGAGTTTAATCATTTTTTAGAGTTAATTAGGATTAATTGATTTTTATAGAGTTAATTAGGGTTAATGTTTTGTTTAGTGGTCATTAGTTTAATCAGGATATTAATCAATTCTTTTTTTGGGTTTTTTATTCATTTTTTCGTCTGGGCCCAAGGGGAGGTTTTTTGGTAAAGCCCAATTGACTCAGCAAGTCCAAAAAAGGGTCCAAAGTCTTCCACCAGCGTCCAGCAGACACCAGAACAATCCAGAAGTTTCCAGCGCATGTCAGTGATATAAATATTGATGACACGTGTTGAAGCAGGAGAGGACCCACGCGTTTACTCAGAGATCACGCCACCACAGCCATTCTGATTCCCCAGACGCTCACCACGTGGCCCACCTGTCCCCCACTCACTCTCTCTCTCAGTGCATGCACGCCACTTGGCGCCCCCACACCATTGCCTGAGTTCCCCACCGGCGGCCATGCATCAGCCGTAGCCCCCACCGCCGGCCACCGTCAACCAACTCCGGCCACCACCAAATGTCCAAAATCACCAGAAAACCCAGAAATTCATCCTCTTCCTCCGATCCCCTCCCTTGAACCTTCATCGTTCTTCATCCATAATTTCCAGAACAACTAAAACCTTCATCGTCTTCATCCAAATTTTTCCAGAAATCATCCTCAACCTTCATCCGTCTCCATCAATTTTTCCAGAAACTCCTTCGTTCTTCATCAATTTTTTTTCAGAACACTCAAACCTCCATCGTCCTCATACCAGAACTTCCAGAATGCTTGAATATTCATCACTTTCATAAAGAAATTCCTCAAGCCTTCACACAATATCTCCAGAACGCCATCTCCAGAACGCCTTCAATCTTCCTCCGTTTCCAGATCGTGAGAGCTCGTCTTCTTCTCCAAAAATCTTCGTTCCTCCGAGAACGTTGTCACGTATAACTTCCCAGATAGCCTTCAAGATTTCCAGAATCTCGTCACATTCCTCAACGAGCTTCAAGTGTCATTCGCCTCTCCAGGTTCTTAACTCCTTTCTTGCATATGTGTGTTGTAGATGCAATCCTTGAGATGCTTAGGTTAGGGTTTCTGGTTTTAGTGAGTTCTGTTAATTGCATGATGGCGATTAGGGTTTGTTTGTGGAGAATGGATTGAATGTGTTTAAGGCTGAGAGGATGTTGCAGAGAGAGTGGGTTGAGGAAGACGAAAGGGTGAAACGGCGCTAGGTCAAGGATGAACAGTAGCTAGGCTTGTGAGAGGAAATGGTTTTGTTTAGGTTTTTTCTGATTAGATTTGGACTGGGCTTAGGCCCAAGCGTGTTCTGAACGCTACACCCCATTATTGCTCAATCACCCCCATGGCGTGAGAGACCTGAGTGAATTGTAGTTGGGCCTTAGGCCCTATTGCTTCCTGCACCCCCTCGTTGGGGCCCATAGGGGATAATAACTGAATAAATCACTAACGGCACCCCCCAGGTTTCTTCCTGCTTGCTGTGTGTGTTGGCTATTTTTGGTAGCTGGGCCCTGCGCCCAAATTGATTTTGGCACCCCCAGAATCAGGGCCCAATGAATAATAACCTGAGTCCATTGCTGATGGAACCCCCTCCATGTCATTTTCTTTTGTTTTAATTTCTTTTTTATATTTTCATATTAATAAATCATAAAAATGTAAATAATTGTGGTTTTTTTAATAATTCTTTTTCCATCCATCTCATGAAAATATTAAGAAAAGTCAAATAAAAATAAAATTGTCATTTTATTTTAGTTTGTTATTTTTTGCATATTTTCCATTTAATTGATGTTTTTAATATTTTTAATGCATGCATATCATTAGGAAATTCATAAAAAATAGTAGATTTAGTCAAATAATTCCGTTCTTTTTTCTGTAGACTCGTGACTCAGTGTAGAATTTTATAGTGCAAAAACATTAGCTTAATCATGCATTTTCATTTTAATTGCATTTTTTCACTGTTATTGATGTTGAATAATTGGTCTGTGGATATGTCTGTGTTGCTGATTTTAATTCTTTCATCTGATGTGGAATTTTATTCTGATTTTTTAGTATGTTATCCTAGAGCCATGTAGGTCTCCCATTAGATTTTTGATAGATTTTCATAGGCTATTCTGATAGGATTTGTCTGAGCCTGAAGATAGGAGAAGTCTTGGTGACTTCTGACTTTGAAGTTCAACTGTGGTTGAACTTCAGAGATAGTCTCCTGTGGTTTGCTGGCCTGGGGTTTCTTCTTGAAGGTGGGAGCTGATGGAGGTCCTGCTGGAGCTTGCAGAGATGCAGTGGATTGAGGCTTAGTCTAGGAGCTTGTTGGCTGTGTGTGAGGTTCGAGATCCTGAAGTTTGAAGGGAGTTTATGGTACTTTCCTGAGGAAGGCACTATGAATGACTTTCATTCTTTCTTCTCACCTCTTTCGTAAGTATCCAATGATGTCGGAGCCGACTTGTGAGTTTAATTCCTCCTGAGGAGGAATATAAACTGATCACATGTTGTTGAGCCACATGGGATACGATTCCTAAGTGGAAGCCTCCTAGTACTTTCCAGAGGAAGGTCCTATGGGTCTATTCACTTAGTTCCACTAGTTTGTCTAGGTTTTCTCAAGTATCCAGTGATGTTGGAGCCAACTTGTGAGTTTAATTCCTCCTGAGGAGGAATGTAAACTGATCACAGTTGTTGAACCACGAAGGGTACGATTCCTAAGTGTCAGCCTCCTAGTACTTTCCTGAGGAAGGTCCTATGAGTCTGCTCACTTAGTTCCCTTAGTGCATATAGGTTTCTCAAGTATCCCGTGATGCCGGAGCCTTCATGTGAGTTTAATTCCTCCTGAGGAGGAATGTAAACTGATCACAGTTGTCGAGCCGCATAGGATATGACTCCTGAGTAGTAACCTCCTGGTACTTTCCTGAGGAAAGCACTATGGGCTTGTCTGCTTAGCTTCCTTTCTCTGGTAAGCTTATTCTGAAGCTTGGAGAATGGGATTGATTCCTCTTGCCTAGGAGTTTGTTTAGATCCCTGCTTAGGTTTTGATTAGGTTGTTGCTTAGGTCTTTGCTTAAGGTATGGCATAGAGCTCTGTTTAGAGGTAGATTAGGAGTTTGTTTCAGGTTTGTTAGAAGCCCTGCTCAGGGTTAGTCTCTTTGTGTTGTTTGACTTGTGTGGTATTGTGTTGCATTAGACTTAGGTGTTCATCTAGATAGTTCTGAGTAGGTGCATCTTAGAAGTAGACTTTGTGTGCATGAGAAGTTGAGGTGGTCCTCCTTCTGCTTGTTTGTTATTGCGTGGCTTTGCTTGTTGGTATTTGGTAGAGCTGAGCTCCCTTGCCTTTGTGGTTTGCGGCCTCTGTGCCTTGTTTGTCTAGATGTTGCATTCATGCATATTTTCAGTATTTCTTTACTGTGCAGTTTCTTGTTTGTATTTCAGTCCAGTTGCCATGATCCCTTAGGAGCTCTGACTTCTCCGCTGCGGAGTTGTTATGATAGCCATTAGGATGGTCAACCAGGTGTGATAGCAGTAGGTAGATTCCCCTGTTTCTCAGCTATAGTTCTAGGGTCTCCCTTTCCTTTCCGTAGGAGCTTTTGAGTAGCTTGATCCGTAGTTAGCTGAACTACAGCTGCTCTGATTCTTCGTTCCAGACGAAGATATGTAGGCATAGGATGCGATATCCTAGCGAGCACACTAACGACTAACCTTTAGTTCTCTCGCGGCTGTGCGATCGAGACTTTCCCGCTAACGACTAATTGTTATCCCTTTCTCTTGCCCGAGTGCATTTGAGACCAGATCGTATTTGTAGGTTCCCGAGCCTTTAGGACCAGTTTGTTTTCTCACTGCTGTGTGAGAGCCCCTGTTTACCCGTAGTTAGCCGAACTACGTTTGCTCTGATCTTTCATTCCAGATGAAAGTACGTAGGCACAGGACGCGATGTCCTGGCGAGCAACCTTTCCCCCGTTTAGACGTAGGAAGTCGAACTACGTTGACTCTGACTTTCCCATTGCACGAGGGAATACGTAGGCCCAGAACACCGTATGTTCTGTCGAGTCCTGTCCTTTTATTTTCTTTTCAGACCAGCCAGTAGCATAGATAGATAACACACCCTTTTACCTATAAACACCAAGCGTGGATCCCATCGAGTACGATGGACGTGAGGGGTGCTAATACCTTCCCCTTGCGTAACCGACTCCCGAATCCAGGCTATGGTTGCGATGACCATACCTTTTCCCGTCTTTGCGAGGTTTACTTCGAGCGTTTCCTTTCCCGCTCTGAGGGATAAATAACGCACGGTGGCGACTCTCCTGTCAAGCCGGCGCCGATTTTCGCAGTAGCGACAGCTGGCGACTCTGCTGGGGAGCCGGCGCCGATTTTCGCAGTAGCGCCAGTAGGCACAGGACGCAACATCTTGGCGAGCAACCTCCCCCCTGTCTAGACGTAGGTAGTTGAACTACGTTGACTCTGACTTTCCCATTGCACGAGGGAGTACGTAGGCCCAGAACAGCGTATGTTCTGTCGAGTCCTGTCCTTTTCTTTTCTTTTCAGACTGACCACTAGCGTAGATAGATAAACACCCCGTTTTCTTATAAACACCAAGCGTGGATCCCGTCGAGTACGAAGGACGTGAGGGGTGCTAATACCTTCCCCTTGTATAACCGACTCCCGAACCCAGACAATGGTTGCGATGACCTTGTCTTACCTTTTTTCGTCAGGTTTTTTCCGATCGTTTCCTTTCCCGCTCTGAGGGATAAATAACGAAAGGTGGCGACTCTTCTGTCAAGCCGGCGCCGATTTTCACAGTAGCGACACCATGGATCAGATGCAGAACGAGATGCAAGAGATGCGCGATAGGATGGCGCAATTGATGCAGGTGATGGAGACTGTGGCTAAGGGCTAGGAGCAGCTGCAAACTCTGGTGCAGCCACTGATTGCTAGGGTTGATAGTTAGGGTGTGCTACATGACGGATTTGCTAATCATCCTTCTGGAGTTGGGACTCCGCAAGCAGATGACACGGTGCCGGTGGTCGTCCTCAATACGACTGAGAATGACAACAGAGCTGAGAATGTGGATGTGACGGGGAATGCTGGTTTCAATGTTGGAACTGGGAATGCTGGTCTTGGTGCTGGGAATACTGGTATGGGTATTGGTATTGGCAATGCTGGTTTTGGTGGTAATCAAGGCTATGGCAATCAGGGTTACAGAAATCAGGGTTACGGTAATCAAGGCTTCGGTAACACAGGCTTTGGTAATGCAAGCCACAATGGTATTGGAATGGGCGTTCACAATGCTGGTTTTGGGCCAGGTGCTGGAAATCAAGGTTTTGGTAATATGGGATACGGTCCTAGGATCAATCAGGCTGATTTTGGTCCTCATACTGCTTATGTTGAATATGGTAATGAGGATTCTCACTAGGGCGAAGATCGCCAGGAAGATGCTTTCCCTCCCCCAGGCAGGGATCTTGAGATGCCCGCTGACAATGATAGAAGGTTCAAGTTGTTGGAAGAACAGATGAGGAATCTTGCTAATCAGAACTCCACGGGGCTGGACGTGGCTAACATGGGATTGGTCCCTGGCTTGAGGGTACCAATCAAATTCAAAGCGCCCACGTTTGACAAGTATAAGGGGGATACATGCCCGAGAATTCACGTGCGATCTTACTACCGGAGAATGTCTGCCTACTCTGATGACGAAAAGATGCTGATGCATTTTTTCCAAGACATCTTGTTAGGACCGTCATTGGAATGGTACATGGGGTTAGAGCCTGCTCAAATTGGTAGTTGGAAGGAATTGGCAGAGGCTTTTGTCAAGCATTACCAATACAATAGTGACCTTGCGCCGAACAGGGTCCAGCTCCAAAATCTCTCTCAGAAGAATAACGAGAGTTTCAAAGAATACGCCCAAAGATGGCGTGAGTTGGCTGCCAGGGTGCACCTGCCCATGGTTGAGCGTGAGTTGGTGGACATGTTTGTGGGCACTTTCTCTGGGTTGTACTATGACAGGCTGATCAATTGTACAACGGCTAATTTTTCCGAGCTGATACTCTTGGGGGAACGTATCGAGAATGGCGTTAAGATTGGTAAGATTCAAGCGGGTGAGTCAACCTCAGCTGGAGGTGGTAAGAAGGCTTTTGGGAACAAGAGACAGGGAGATACCAATGCAGTATGTAGTGATCGGAGAAGGGATAGAAGTCGGAATTGGCACAGGAAGCAGGTAGCCAGTGTAACAATTCCTGTAGCGCAACAGCAACAACAACAGCCACAACAGCAACAGGGACGACAAAACGCTGCTCCACAGAGATATCAAGGTAGGGATAGGGCTGTGAAAAGAGTCTTTGATGCACCTCCGCTACCGTATGCTCAGCTTCTTCCAACTCTGTTACAGTTGCAGTTGGTTGAGAAAAGGACGCTAGCTTCGCCGAAGGGCACGCCGCCTTACTGGTATGACGTTAATGCACATTGCGAATTCCACTCCGGGGCACCTGGTCATACCATCGAGAATTGCCAAGCATTCAAACATAAAGTGCAATATTTGATAGATAACAAGGCTATAAACTTTGGTAACGAAGCGCCCAATATTGAGAAGAATCCGATGCCGCCTCATGGAACTGCAAAGGTAGGTGTTGTGTTGGAAGATGCTAGTTTGAATCTGGTTATGAATGTGGACGAATTGAAAACGCCTTTGGATTATGTCAAGAGCAGATTGCTGAAAGGGGGGTGTTCCCTGGTAGTGATGCTGATTGCATTGATTGTTTGGCCCAACCTGAGGGTTGTAATAACTTGAGAAGAGGTATTCAAAGGATGATCGACGAAGGTACGCTGCAATTTGATCGCACTGCTGAAGAAAAGCCTGTCGAGGCAAAAGCTGAGAAGCAGGGGTAAGTTGCAACTATTACGATACCGTTCAAGACTGTCACGATATCGGTACCTCCCAAGAGGTCGACTATCACAATTACCAAAGCTGGACCTATTCCATATGAGAGTATTAAAGCCATCCCCTGAAATCATGGGGCAGAAGTTTATTGCAATGGGGAGAAGGTTAACCTGCCGAGCCTGCCTGTAGGAACAATTGATAATCTTATGGGGGCAGGGGGCGTAACCCGCAGTGGTAGAATCTTTGCTTCACCAGGGGTAGAGGCTGAGATAGCTGCCAGAGGAAAAGTAAAGTTGATGAAGAAGGACCGTCGCAGGAGAAAGAAAAAGAGGCTTTAACCAAAGACGTAGAAGAATTCATGAGATTAATTCGGAAGAGCGATTACAAAATTGTCGATCATCTGCAACAGACGCCTTCCAAAACATCAATCTTGTCATTGCTGCTTTGTTCCGAGGCTCACTGGAATGCGTTGTTGAAAGCTCTGGATGCTGCCTATGTACCCCAGGAGATATCCGTGAATCAGCTCGAAGGAGTGATTGCGCACGTGAATGTGGGGCATGGCCTTAGCTTTACTGATTTTGATTTGACGCGCACAGGCCGCAACCATAACCGTGCGTTGTATATCTCGATTGAGTGTAGGGGCACTGTTATGTCTCATGTCCTGGTCGACACCGGTTCATCCCTAAACGTCTTACCTAAGAAAGCATTGCTGAAGCTAGATACCCGAGGTGTAATCTGCGCACCAAGTGACTTAGTGGTGAGGGCATTTGACGGAACGAGAAGGTCTGTTTTCGGAGAATTGACTTTGCCGATCCAGGTCGGTCCAGAAGTGTTTGATACCGTGTTCTATATCATGGACATACATCCAGCTTATAGTTGTTTGCTTGGACGACCGTGGATCCATGCTGCAGGGGCTGTAACATCGACATTGCACCAAAAGCTTAAGTATGCGGTCGGTGGTAGCATTGTCACCATATGTGGGGAAGAAGACATTCTGGTCAGTCACCTGTCATCGTTTAAATATGTCGAAGTGGATGGAGAGATCCATGAGACATTGTGTCAGGCCTTTGAAGGGGTACATATCATCGACAAATCTCCTGCCATTAGCAAGGGGGCCAGAGGTAGCTATGTCGTCGTACAAGGAAGCTCAAGCGGTGGTGCAAGCTGGTGAGACTAAAGGTTAGGGTATCACCCGTTGTCATCATCTTCTTCACAGGGCAAGCCAGGATTCAAAGGGCCGATTGTGTTCACTCCGGGAGGAGTCAGTTTTGAATAGATCAATGATGTGTCTGACAGTGAAGAAGGCGATAGCGACTGTGACATGGAGTCGTGGATCAAGCCCCGCGAGCCAGGACAGAGCCTCTGCAACTGGTCTATCCAGGACTTTGTCCAAGTGACCCCAAAACAGTAATGCCTTGTTTTTCGATTATTGTACAATCCTATGTCCTACCCGGGGCATAGTGATTTTATTTCAGGGCCTACTTGCTTATGTGTATGCTTTATTTTAATCATTAAATAAAGGCGTTTTCCTCATGCAAATTTTGTGATCCCTGTTTTTCTATTTTTTATTTTTACAATAAAATGGCAATGTGGTTGTATGCTTTGTTTGCATATCATTTGAAGCACTTAACCCTTCTTCTTGCAAGATCCATATTGCAGATGACACCGATCAAGATCTCCCTATGACTCGCTTCGACTTTGAGCACCTGATATTTCAAGCCGAGGAAGAGATTGTTGAGGACGATGACTTACCAAAAGAGCTGACTCGTCAGTTGAAACAAGAAGAGAGAATCATTCTACCTCATCAGGAGGATATCGAGATCATTAATTTGGGTTCGGAAGAGATTGTTAGGAATGTCCGGGTAGGGGTTGCGCTGCAAAGCGATATCATGCAGAGACTTGTCGAGATGCTTTGAGAGTATAGTGACATCTTTGCTTGGTCTTATGAAGATATGCCTGGGCTAGATACTGATATTGTGGTTCACCGTTTGCCATTGCGTGAAGACTGTCCGCCGGTCAAGCAGAAGCTTAGGAGAACTAAACCAGATATGGCCGTAAAGATTAAAGAGGAAGTTCAGAAACAGTGGGACGCTGGTTTCCTAGCTGTTACAACTTACCCTCCTTGGGTCGCCAATATAGTACCTATACCGAAGAAAGATGGTAAGGTACGCATGTGTGTTGACTATCGGGATCTGAACAAGGCGAGCCCTAAGGATGACTTCCCGCTTCCTCATATTGACGTGTTGGTCGACAACACTGCTCAATTCTCTGTATTTTCCTTCATGGACGGCTTTTAGGGCTATAATCAGATTAAAATGGCGCAGAGGATATGGAGAAAACAACTTTTATTACCCCGTGGGGAACGTTCTGCTACAGAGTGATGCCCTTTGGTTTGAAGAACGCTGGGGCAACATATCAACGTGCTATGACGACACTCTTTCATGACATGATGCATAAAGAGATTGAGGTCTATGTTGACGATATGATTGCCAAATCCCAGACGGAGGAAGAGCATCTGGTGAATCTCCTGAAATTGTTTGAGAGGCTTAGGAAGTTCAGACTGAGGCTGAATCCTAATAAGTGCACCTTCAGGGTGAGATCTGGTAAGCTACTGGGGTTCATTGCTAGCGAAAAAGGAATAGAGGTTGATCCTGCTAAAATAAAAGCAATACAAGAAATGTCAGCGCCAAAAACAGAGAAAGTGGTTCATGGTTTTTTGGGGAGGTTGAACTACATTGCCCGGTTCATATCTCACCTGACAGCCACGTGTGAGTCGATGTTTAAATTGTTGAAAAAAGATCAGGCAATTTTCTGGAATGAAAACTGTCAAAAGGCGTTTGAAAAAATAAAAGAATACTTGCAGGAACCTCCGATTTTGATACCCCCAGTGGCCGGGAGACCACTGATCATGTATTTGACGGTTCTTGAGAACAGTATGGGTTGTGTTCTCGGTCAACATGACGAGACTGGACGAAAAGAGCATGTGATCTATTACTTGAGTAAAAAGTTCACAGATTGTGAGTCCCGTTACTCAATGCTCGAAAAGACGTGTTGTGCACTTGCTTGGGCTGCCAAACGTCTGAGACAATACATGCTAAATCATACAACCATGCTGATTTCGAAGATGGATCCGATCAAATACGTCTTTGAGAAACAGGCACTTTCTGGAAGGATCGCCCGATGGCTGATGGTACTGACAGAGTACGATATACAATATGTCTCGCAAAAGGCTATCAAAGGTAGCGTATTGTCGGAGTACCTGGCTGAGCAGCCAATCAATGATTACCAGCCAATGAAGTTTGATTTTCCTGACGAGGATATCATGTACTTAAAGATGAAAGATTGCGAAGAGCCGTTGCATGGTGAAGGTCCTGAGTCGGGTTCCCAATGGCAATTGATTTTTGACGGTGCTGTGAATTTATATGGAAGTGGAATTGGGGCAATCATCACGACTCCCCATGGGACGCACATCCCGTTCACTACCAGATTGACATTCCCAGTTACAAATAACGAAGCTGAATATGAGGCGTGCATCATGGGTCTCGAGGAGGCTATTGATTTGAGGATTAAAAATCTTGATGTGTATGGAGACTCCGCGCTAGTCGTAAACCAGATCAAGGGTGAATGGGAGACCCGTCAGCCCAATTTGATACCATATATGACTTATGCAAGGAGACTGTTGCCTTTCTTTGACCGAGTAGAGTTTCATCATGTGTCACGGGCCGAAAATCAGATGGCTGACGCTCTTGCGACATTGTCTTCCATGTACAAAGTTAACTTATGGAATGAGGCTCCCAGAATAGTTATCTCTCGCCTTGATAGGCTCGCCTTCATATTCGCCATTGAGGAAGCTTCCGATGGTAAGCCGTGGTATTTTGATATCCATAATTTCCTAAAGAACCAGGAGTATCCGACTGGGGCATCCAGCCGAGATAAGAAGACTCTTAGGAGATTGGCTGGAAATTTCTACTTGAATCCGGATGGTGTTCTGTATAGGAGAAACCATGATTTGGTGCTTTTGCGACGTGTTGATGAGAAAGAAGCTAATCTACTCATGGAGGAGGTCCACGAGGGAACCTTTGGTACGCACGCCGGCGGACACGCTATGTCTCGAAATTTGTTACGGGGAGGGTATTATTGGATGACAATGGAAAGAGACTGTTTTAAGTTTGCAAAGAAATGCCATAAATGCCAAATTTATGAAGACAAGATTCAAGTTCCGCCGAGCCCTTTGAATGTTATGGCGTCCCCGTGGCCTTTCTCCATGTGGGGCATTGATATGATTGGGAAAATTGAGCCCACCGCATCCAATGGACACCGGTTCATCTTGGTAGCTATCGACTACTTCACCAAATGGGTGGAAGCTGCATCTTACGCTAACGTTACCAAACAAGTGGTAGCCTGGTTTATCAAAAAGGATATCATTTGTCGCTACGGCATTCCCGAAAGAATCATTACTGACAATGGTTCGAACCTGAATAACAAAATGATGACGGAATTGTGCCAGAATTTCAAGATTGAACATCATAATTCATCTCCTTATCGGCCTAAGATGAATGGCGCTGTTGAAACGGCCAATAAGAACATCAAAAAGATAGTTTAGAAGATGGTTGTGACATACAAAGACTGGCACGAGATGTTGCCCTTCGCTTTGCACGGTTATCGTACGATGGTACGCACATCAACCGGGGCAACACCTTTGTCACTGGTATATGGTATGGAGGTTGTCCTACCATTAGAAGTTGAGATTCCTTCCTTGAGAGTATTGCTCGATGTCCAACTTGATGAGGCGGAGTGGGTAAGGAATAGATTGAATCAGCTCAGTTTGATGGATGAGAAGAGACTTGCATCTATTGCATATGGTCGGTTATACCAGAGCCGGATGAAGAAAGCTTACAACAAGAAGGTGCGCCCTCGAAGCTTTCAGACGGGCGATCTTGTGCTAAAGAAGATTCTCCCACCACAATCAGATCACAGGGGCAAATGGATTCCCAACTATGAAGGGCCATATATCGTTCGAAAGGTCTTCTTCGGAGGAGCCTTACTGTTGTCCACCATGGATGGCGAAGATTTTCATCCCCTGTGAACTCGGACGCAGTTAAAAAATACTTTGCTTAAAAGAGACCCGCTGGACAGAAAAAGGAGAGTCCAGGAAAAAATGGGGCATCCCGGCGAACCAAAAAGAAAAAGAAAAAGGTTCGGGAAAAAATTAGGGATAAAAATTGAAAAGATGTACACCCGCGAAGTCGAAAACCTGAAAAGGCGACTTCGGCAAAAAGGGGTATCCCGGTGAATTGAAAACCCGCAAAGGGCGATTCAGGCAAAAGTTAGGGATTGAAAAAGCAAATGACTGTGGTCCGAGTTTGATACTGCATTACTTAGTGGTTTAAGAGTATCTGAGGGTCGATTATCCAAGTCAATCTCTTCCGAGGACAGAGTATCGGGAAAGCGTCGGAGTCAGGCGAGTCATAGGAGGATCAGCTCATGGTGTTTGTCTGTACCATGTTGCCGACATGTATACAAATTTATTTGTACCTCTGTACATATTTGTATTTATATTGTAGCTTCCTCTTTTCAGGAGTTGCATTCATTGTACAAAACTTTTCCTATTTATAGGCCAGTTATCAATAAAACGCATATTATTCAGTACTTGATTATTTTGTTCTTGTTTTAACTTTTACCGTTTTGTTTGTGGAAAACGCCGATGTTTTTGATAAACTTGCACATGCATAAACTTGCAGGCCTAGGCCAATAATTGTTAAAACTTTGAATTGACTGAGCGATTGTCACGACTATTGACCTGGATATTTCCTTTTGTATAGGATATCTTGTTGTTGCTCATGTTTTGCAGGGTCGTTACCTTTGCAGCAAACAGCTAAGGGATCGTGTTTCCCTAGTCGAAGTCCTTTAACGTAGGAGCAGGCTTTATGTGATTCTATCCCTCCCCAGCAGATGTAAGCCACATCTTTATCCCAAGAAGAGTTGGGTGCGAGTTAGCAAGCTATCCGACAGTGATGTAATCCCCAGGATGGCCCTTTCTGTTCTCCAGCAGGTCATCTTTCCTCCTGTAGGTTGATCATCCTCAGTAGAGTTCGTAATTCCGGATCGTAAAGCTAATCCCCCAGCAGGATTATTTTTCCCAGTGGAGTTGGCTTTGTCTTCGACATTTATTATGCTGAAGTGTTTATGTATCCAGCTTTTCTCCGGCAGCCCGTGTCTGCGTTTGCAGCCTGCATTTGCATCATATCTGCATAGCATAACAACTTACCCAAATATGTAGCATTCCATTTTGTATGGAGAATTACTCCATTGTCAAACATATGCATTTTGAAACATAAGCCAGATTGGTTACCTCTTTGTTTCCCTGCAGGTTTGGAATTCTTGTTTAGGATGGTTTCGGATGTTCAAATTTTTGACATGAGATAGGTGATGATCGTGTTCGTCCTATCATGTGTTCCCTCATCAGAGTTGCTTTATTAAGTTTCTCTTCTTCCCCAGCGGAGTTTTCCTCGGATTGCTGTTACGTCGGCATATCAAAAGGAAAAGATTTCAGGGTTTAGACCTTTGAGGTCGTTACTTGTTGTCAAGGTAAATGTCTGGCGATTAATGCCAGCAATTCCCCAGTTGAGTTTTCCTTGGATGGTTGCTACGGCAGCATTAAAAGGTTTCATGATTATACCTTCGAAGTTGTTACCCATTTTCGTTCAAGATGGATGTCTGGCAGCTGATGTCAGAAGTTCCCCGCAGATTTGCTGGTTCAAGTCTTCGGATGCTTGTACTCGCTTTTATTTAGCGTTTGCTCATTTCCGAGGAAATGGAAGGTCAGAGATATTGATGATTCTCGCTTTTATTTAGCGTTTTCCCATTTCCGAGGAAATGGAAGGTCAGAGATATTGACAATGCTCGCTTTTATTTAGCGTATGCCCATTTCTTAGGAAATTGAAGGTCAGTGATATTGATGATGCTCGCTTTTATTTAGCGTTTTCCCATTTCCGAGGAAATGGAAGGTCAGTGATATTAATGATTCTCGCTTTTATTTAGCGTTTGCCCATTTCCGAGGAAATGGAAGGTCAGAGATATTGACAATGCTCGCTTTTATTTAGCGTATGCCCATTTCTTAGGAAATGGAAGGTCAGTGATATTGACGATGCTCGCTTTTATTTAGCGTTTGCCCATTTCCGAGGAAATGGAAGGTCAGTGATATTGACGATTCTCGCTTTTATTTAGCGTTTTCCCATTTCCGAGGAAATGGAAGGTCAGAGATATTGACAGTGTTCGCTTTTATGTAGTGTATGCCCACTTCTGCGGAAATGGAGGATCAAGGATGTTGATGTCGTGCTTTACGTAGTGTCTATTTACGATAGTGCACATTTGAAGATGGTATGTTGATTCAACACTTGTGGCGTCACGTAGGTGGTTGATATTGAAATCAGGTTCTTTATCGAATGATTGATCAATTGTCTCCGTGACAACCAGATTCAATCGTTTGGATGTGGTGTTCCCAAGCAGTTTTGTGCAGTTTATTTCTTTAGTTAGCAAATTTCTGGATTCTTTGGTATTCAACCATCTTCTACCTCGATTGCCTGAAAACCGTTAGCTTTTCATCCTATCGGGTCCAAGCCGGTTGAATAGGGGCAGCTGTTGCACCCCAAAATTTGCCTAACCTTTTCTTACTTGGTTTATGTTTCATTGCATTAGCTTATCATTGATCTAACATTTGCATAGCATAACATTGTTCATTGAACAGGGGATCAAGAGTTTGTGCACATCAAAGAGAGTCTACTTAAGGGGTTGAGCCTAAGCAAGGGGTTCTACTCAAGTTTGGATGGTAATCAAGTCATCAGGAATGGACATTGGTCTTGTGAAAGAAAGGATAGATGTGTGTGGGTCAGCTCCTAACTGGGAGACCAATTGAAGAGCATCCGGGGATTGTAAAGTCATAATTATGGGTATGAGATGTTGAGAGAGATCATGGAGTTACTTGAGGGTCATGGTGGAGCTCAATCAAGTCATTGTGCCAAGTGTGAAGAGCCACAGTTGAGGGTGTTGCAAGTAGGGTTTTCACCTGAGTAATCCTAAGTCAACTGACCAATTGAAGAGGATCAAAGCTCAATTCTAGGTCTTTGTAATCATGGATGGTTGTGTTGAGTCACATGAGATAACATTCCAAGATCTATGCAAGAAAAGTTCAAGGTGTGAGGAGTGGCTAAATTAGGGTTCTCAGGGTAAAATCCCCTATTTAGTGCCTAACTTCAAGACCACTTATCTCAAGATGCAAGTTTCATCTCCACTTTTGGCCAAAATGAAACTTGTAGAGCATGCTCGTAGCTTTAATTTGAGTACTAGAAGTCCTCCATTGGATTAATGGAACTCAAGTTATTACCTAGACAAGTTACAGGTCATCTGAGGAATGTGAAATTTGTCTGTGAAAATTCACCAACTTCCAAGGAACTTTTGAACTAGAAGGGTGTTTCCCCTGAGCGTTTGGCCAACATAAACGTTGTAGGTCTTGATCTTAGCTTTCCAAATTGTACTAGAAGTATTCCATCTGATTTGTAGAACTCAAGTTATGAGGTTTACAAGTTAGGGGTATTTTGGGAAAGTAAGATTATAGGTCATTTGGCATTATAGGTCATTTTCTCCATCTTGGAAGCTTCAAATGCAATTTTATTCAACACAAAACTTGTCCAAAATGATGTTTTTAGGTCAATCATATACTCAGGATGGATTGATTTGGATTTAGGTGAGACTTGGTTTGAAGAATTTTGCAAAAAGTAAGAAATTAAAGGTATTTGGTTGAAAAATTCATGATCAATTCATTTGTGCTCAAAATGGACCATATGAATACTCATTTTGATCAGAAAAACAATTCTAAACAATTTGTCAATTTTAGAATTTCCATTTGAGGTCAATTTCATGGTGATATGGTTTGTTACTTCACAAGTAAGTTACACTTCATATTTTGATTTTGTGATAAGTTCAAGCACTCAAATCACTCCAAACACCCTCACCAGACTACAAGGAGTTGATTGCAAGCTTCTGAGGGAAGTTTCAAGTTAGAACACGTGCACACCATGGCTGGTTTTGTGAAAGAAAATTGAAGAATGGATTTTCTGTTTTGGGCCTCATTTGGACCCCTAAAGCCCACAAACCAATTGTATTTAAGTTGTGTGAGAGGTTTTGCTCCATCTTGGAGATCATTTCGCACCAGAACCAAGGATTGAAGTTGGAGCTTGAAGAAGAGAGTTGAAAATCTTGTTTTCATTTTCAAGCCAGATCCAAGCAAATTGAAATTACAAAAGTGTTCCTCATCAAGCATTGAGTGAATCTGCAGTGTTTTGAAGCCAGAATTGTACCCTAGATACCTCAAATTGAAGCTCAAAGTCAGGTATGTAGTTTTCAAATTTACACTGGTTATAGCATGATCTAGGCATGATTAGTATGTGGATAGGCTTCGGTCTAAGATATAGATGGAATTTGGATCAGAAATTTGAGGATTAGAGACAAATTAGGTGATGACATAATTTCTGTTTGGATGAGAATTGATATGATCTTGAGGCTTTGATTCAATTGGAATAGCATGTGATGATCATCGTTAGATGAGGATTACATTCATACCAATAGTTTGAGTTTTGGTGAGAATTCAGATTGAAGTGCATTTTGAGATCTTCTTCGTGTTTTAAAATCTAGTAGGATTTAGAGGAATTGGATGTCATTTTTGAGATCAGGAGGAAATTTGGAGTGAGATGATGTTAAGTTTGTTGAGTTTTCATGACCCGTAACTACCTGCTCGCCGGAGAAGAAGGCTGAGGACCACCGCCTGAGCAAGTTCCCTTCATCTGAGTTTGAAATGGAGAAGATGAAGTCTGAACAATTAGATTTGGTGGAAGCATTGACAAAGTATCATCATCGTGTGGCTGTGTTTTAATCTGAGGATTTGAAGTTTGAGTCCAAAACGCCTCGTTTCATTAATCCTGGCTGGCAGCTACGTGGCGTGTGAGGTGGAGCGTGTAGAGCCTTTAGATTAGATTACTGAGTCCACTGATCCAACGCGTGTGATATTTTCTGGTTTATTTGATTTTCTTAATTCATTTCTTTATTATTTTAATTGCTTTTTCATTTCTTTAATTCATTTTAATTTTATTTTTTATCAGAAAAATAAAATAAAAATATGCTCATGCTCCTCTTTTAATTTGTGATTTTTCCATGCTGATAGATTTAATTTTTGATGATTTTGCAATTTAATATGATTTTTCTCATTTTTGATATTTCTTTATTTTTTGCATAGTTGATACATCTGTTTGTTGATTTTTGTTTGACCAATTGGTATTGAATTTGGATTTGATTTTTTGCTGGGTTGTAGATTAGAGATGTATGTTCCCTCAGGAATTTTCTCTTGTTTTTTAGATAATCATAGGTTCTGTTTTAGATTAGGGTTTTAGAGCCTTCCCTTTCATCGCTTCCCTTTGACACTTTCTAATTTAGGATTTTATTAGTGGCCTTAGAAGTTGAATTAAGCTCTGATATTTGAACTATAGGTTCCTAACACTTGCATGTTCCCTTAGGAAAGTTTGTAGATTTTTAGAATCTAGTTTTCTATTTTAGATAGAATTTTCAATTAGGTTGTTCATTTGGTGATCCTAACTTGGTGTTCTTTTTGTATTGCCTTCCTTGGTGGCTTTTGGTGCATGGTGAGCTTGTGCTTCTTCTTGGATGATGTTAAGGGCATGTTGTGGCTTCTGTGGAGTTGATTGTGGAGCTTGGCTTGGAGTTTTTCTTTCCTTTTGGTAGCTTCCTTGTAGCTTATAGGAATTAGGGTTTAGGAAAGAGCTTAGAAGTAGTTTTCTTTCTTCATTAAACATGGATTGCTTTGGTTGCTTTCCATTCTTATCCTATGATTCAAGGTCCTTATGTGAAAGCCTCATCCTTCCTTTGGAAGGATATGTGGCATTTTACAATAGGTAGAACCTTTGAGGATGCCTTTCTCAGATGACTGGTTGAGTGTCAGGAGGGATTCCTTTGGTTTCCTTACTGCTTCCCATCATCAATCCAATATTTCATGATGTTTATTCTCTTACCTTGTGTTGGAGTTTGTTGGAGCATGGAGATGAAGACTTCTCTTGAAGATTGCTTGAAGTTGTTTGCTTGAAGCTGTTGTCTGTTTGTTGTTTATCTGCTTTGCTGTTGAGCTGTTTTGCCTGCTGGTTTTCTGACTGCTCTGCTTTGCTTGTGTGACTGATTGACTGTGTGTTGCATTAGAAGTAGGTCTCATATAGATGATTATAGGCCTAGGATCATTAGAGGTTGAACTTCTCCCTCTGCTTGTATTTTTACTGTGTGGCTTTGCTTGCTGGTATTTGGTTGAGCTCGGCTCCCTTGCCTGTGTTATGTGTGGCCTTTGTGCCTTGTTTGTTTAGAAGTTGAGTGCGACTCCTTTTGCTTGTTTGTTGCATTGCATGCATTTTATTTACAGTAATTTCTTTACAGTTATTTTGTTTACTGTTGTTTTCCTTTTCTACGTTCCCCTAGGAACTCTGACTTCTCTTGTTCAAGAGAAGTTATGACAGACATTAGGGTTCTAACCATGCATGATAACATTAGTTAGCTTCCCTATTAACCTTAACCATAGGTCCATTTTTCATGACAACTTTAGGATTGGATCAGTTCTCCTTTAGTGCATCTTCTTTTCTCTTCTCATCTGCAAACAAAATCAAAATACAGTAATAAAGGTTAATTGACGTCGTACGCTACGAGCCTTAAGCTACTTGAGAAAGGATTGTTGGAGAGTTTCTTTTCAACAGTCTGGATGTTTAGTATGGCACCCTTTGGGTGACATGCGACGCATTCACTCTCAGGTCATAGTCTCTAGTGCGATATCAGTTGCAAACATCCATAAAAGACACTTCTCTAAAAAAACAAAAAACAAATATCAAACTCTTTTTTGTCCTCTTGGACCTTTAATCCCTGGAAATCTTTTTCAGAAGGAGAGTTCTTTTAACTCCCGGTTCTACCGCAAACGGTAAACGCCTAAGCCTCCAATGGTTGAGCTGCATACACCAAACTGTTGGAACCGTCTGTTAACCCTACTCGGATAAAAAAGACAAACATGTGTCTCTCGTGTCCCGAACTACATTTGCTCTGATCTTTCACGCCGTGTGAAAGTACGTAGGCACAAGATGCAATATCTTGGCGAGCAACCTTCCCCCGTAGTTAGGCGAACTACGTTGACTCTGATTTCTCGTTCCAGACGGGAATACGTAGGCATAAAGTGCGACACTTTGCCGAGTCATTTTCTTTTCTTTTCAGACCAGACCTTTAGTGTAGATAGACTTAACAAACCCGTCAGATAAACACAATAAACATGGATCCCATCGAGTACGATGGACGTGAGGGGTGCTAAAACATTCCCCTTGCATAACCGACTCCCGAACCCAGACAATGGTTGTGATGACCTTGTCTTATACCTTTGCGTCAGGTTTTTCCGATCGTTTCCTTTCCCTCTTTGAGGGATAAATAACGAAAGGTGGCGACTCTTCTGTCTTGCCGGCCTCATTTTTCGCAGTAGCGACACTGTCAAGGAGAAAGAACCATTCTGATGGGGCGAAGGAATCATCCTGCTGAGGAAGTGAACCACACCAATTTCAATTGGACTTAACCTGGGGAAACGAAACTCAGACGACTTTCCATTGGGAAACAAAGTGCTACGAGAACCTGTACTCACTCAACTGGGTATACGAACCACAAACGGCTGAGGAAAAGATATCAATCTCAGAAATAAACTGCACGACCTTTGCAGATAGAATCTTCCTGGAGATACGGACTCCGACGGGGAAGTATAGCAACAGTTATTCAATACTCTTTCCTGCTGGAAAAGACAAATAATGCCCTGAACGGCTTCCAAGGACTCGGCTCTCTTGGAGGACTGCAAACTCGGCTGGGGAGACGCAACCAGACGCTGGAATAACTCCTATCTGCCAGGGAGAACACCACTTTGTGGGGCATTTCAGCTCTGTTGGAGACTTCAGTCTGAACTACCGAGAGCTGAACACTTGCGAATAGTCTTCTACGAGAAAACTGCATGTTGACCCACTGCTGGGAATGAGTACCCACCTCTGCACACGACTCAGCTGGGGAGATGATGATCCTGCCTGGGATGCATCTGGCATACTGCCTGGAGGGTGACGGCCCTGCAACAAAGTGAACAAACAGACAAGATACCCTTCACAAAGGGACCTATCAAGGTTATCATCTATGACAATGTTCAGGTAATTCAATGTTTTAACAATTATCGGCCTAGGCCAACAAGTTTATGTATGCGCATTTTAACAAAAACATCGAGCGTTTTTCACAAACAAAATAGATAAAAGCTAAAACAAGCAAACAGGAATACTGAATAGTATATGTTTATTGATAAACGAGCCTGTAAATAGGAAAAATATTTTACAACAGATGCAAGCTCCTGGAATGAGGGAGCTGCGCAAGTATGTACAGAAATATACAACAGTATATACACAAATGTCAGCAATGTTGTGTAGATGAACACCATGAGTTGATCCCTCTATGACCCACTCGACCTCGATACTTCTCCGACGCTTTAGCTTTAGAAGAGATTGATTTAGATAAACAGCCCTCAGGTCTCCTCAAACCACCAAGCAGTGAAAGTTCCTACGTGGAACACAGTCATTTTCTTTTTTAATCCCTAACTTTTGCCTGAACCGCCCTTTCTGGTTTTCAATTAACCAGGATACCCTTTTTTTCCAAAGCCGCCCTTTCAGGTTTTCGACTTTGCGGGTGTAAAATTTTCATTTATATCCCTAATTTTTGCCCGAACCTTTTATTCCTTTTTTATGGTTCGCCAGGATGCCCCATTTTTGCCTGGATATTCTTTTTTCTTTCCAGCGGGTCATTTTAAGCAAAGTATTTTTTGACTGCGTCCGCATTCACAGGGGATGCAAAATCTTCGCCATCCGTCGTGGACAACAACAAGGCTCCTCCCAAAAAGACCTTGCTGATGACATATGGACCTTTGTAGTTAGGAGTCCATTTGCCACTGTGATCGGAATGTGGTGGAAGAATCTTTTTCAGGACATGATCACCCGTCTGAAAGCTTCTAGGACGCACCTTCTTATCGTAAGCTTTCTTCATTCGGATTTGGTATAGACGACCGTATGCAATCGACGCCAATCTCTTCTCATCCATCAGGCTGAGTTGATTCAATCTATTCTTAATCCATTCTGCCTCATTGAGTTTCACGTCAACCAAAACTCGTAAAGAAGGAATCTCGACCTCCAATGGTAGGTCAGCTTCCATACCGTATACTAGTGAGAAAGGAGTTGCCCCGGTTGATGTACATACTGTCGTACGATAACCGTGCAAGGCAAATGGCAACATCTCATGCCAATCTTTGTAGGTTACAACCATCTTTTGCACTATCTTTTTAATGTTCTTGTTGGCGGCTTCAACCGCACCATTCATCTTCGGCCGATAAGGTGATGAGTTGTGATGTTCAATCTTGAAACTCTGGCATAACTCCTTCATCATCTTGTTGTTCAGATTCAAACCATTGTCAGTGATGATTCACTCGGGAATTCCATATCTGCAGATGATGTTCTTCTTTATGAATCGGGCTACCACTTGCTTGGTCATGTTAGCATACGATGCTGCCTCCACCCACTTGGTGAAGTAGTCGATGGCTACCAAAACGAAGCAGTGTCCATTAGATGTAATGGGCTCGATCTTACCGATCATATCAATGCCCCACATGGAGAACGGCCACGGGGATGACATGACGTTCAACAGGCACGGTGGTACATGTATTTTATCAGCATAAATCTGGCATTTATGACATCTCTTTGTGAATTTGAAACAATCTGACTCCATCGTCAGCTAGTAATATCCAGCTCGTAGTATTTTCCGCACCATGGCATGTCTGCCGGCGTGCGTACCAAATGTGCCCTCGTGGACCTCCTCCATAAGCAAAGTAGCTTCTTTTGCGTCCACACATCTGAGTAGCACGAGATTGTGATTTCTCTTATACAGAACTCCATCAGGATTGAGATAGAAATTTCTAGACAGCCTCCTTAGTGTCTTCTTATCCTGGGTCAACGCTCCCACTGGATACTCCTTAGTCATAAGGAAGTTCTGGATATCGTAGAACCATGGCTTGCCATCGGAGGCTTCCTCAATTGCAAAAACGAATGCAGGCCTATCGAGGCGGGAAATGACAATTCTTAGAGCTTCATTCCAAAAATTGACTTTGTACATTGAAGCCAACATGGCTAAGGCATCAGCCATATGATTTTCAGCTCTAGGCACATGGTGGAGTTCCACTCGATAAAAGAAAGGAAGCAGCCTTCTGGCATAATTCATGTAAGGGATCAAATTCGACTGACGAGTCTCCCACTCTCCTTTTATTTGGTTAACCACGAGTGTCGAGTCACCGTATACATCCAGGTTCTTGATTCTCAAATCAATGGCTTCTTCTAAACCCATGATACATGCCTCATATTCTGCTTCATTGTTGGTGACTGGAAAAGTTAATCTGGCGGTAAACGGGATGTGGGATCCCTGGGGAGTCGTAATGATTGCCCCAATTCCACTACCGTATGAATTAACTGCACCGTCAAATATCAATTTCCATTGGGACTTCTTATCTTGCCCCCCGTCGGGTAGCGGTTCTTCGCAGTCCTTCATCTTAAGGAACATGATATCCTCATCAGGGAATTCAAATTTCATTGGCTGATAGTCTTCGATATGCTGTTCGGCAAGGTACTCAGACAAAATGCTTCCCTTGATGGCCTTCTGGGAAACATATTGAATATCATACTCCGTCAGTACCATTTTCCACCTGGCAATCCTGCCTGAAAGCGCTTGCTTCTCGAAAACATACTTGATCGGATCCATCTTCTAAATTAGCATGGTCGTGTGATTGAGCATATACTGTCGTAAACGTTTGGCAGCCCACGCGAGTGCGCAACACGTTTTTTCCAGCATTGAGTAACGGGACTCACAATCTGTGAACTTTTTACTCAAGTCATATATATGGCATGCTCCTTTCTGCCAGTCTCGCCGTGCTGACCGAGAATGCAACCCATGCTATTCTCAAGAACTGCCAAGTACATGATTAAAGGTCTTCCGGCCACTGGGGGAATCAAAATTGGAGGTTCCTGCAGATACTGTTTTATCTTGTCAAATGCCTTCTGGCAATCCTCGTTCCAGATAATCGCCAGATCTTTTTTCAACAGCTTAAACATTGGTTCACATGTGGTCGTGAGTTGAGATATGAACCGAGCAATGTAGTTCAATCTCCCCAGGAAGCCACAAACTTCTTTTTCAGTCTTTGGCGCTGGCATGTCTTATATTGCTTTTATCTTGGCAGGATCAACCTCAATGCCTTTTTTGCTCACAATAAACCCCAGTAGTTTTCCGGACCGTACTCCGAAAGTACATTTGTTAGGATTTAGCCTCAACCTGAACTTCCTAAGCCTCTCAAATAGCTTCAGCAAATTGACCAGATGTCCCTCCTTCATTTGGGACTTCGCAATCATGTCATCAACATAGACTTCAATCTCATCGTGAATCATGTCATGAAACAAAGTGACCATCGCCCGCTGGTAAGTTGCCCCTGCGTTCTTCAGACCGAAAGGCATTACTTTGTAGTAGAACGTCCCCCATGGTGTAATGAACGTGGTTTTCTCCATGTCTTCCGGCGCCATCTTGATTTAGTTATAGCCGGAGAAGCCATCCATGAACGAGAACACGGAAAATTGAGCAGTATTGTCGACCAATACATCAATATGAGGGAGCGGGAAATCATCTTTAGGGCTCGCCTTATTCAAATCCCGATAATCAACGCACATCTGCACCTTACCTTCCTTCTTCGGTACAGGTACTATGTTGGCGACCCACGGAGGGTAAGTAGTCACGGCCAAGAATCCAGCATCCAACTACTTTTAGACCTCTTCTTTAATTTTAACGGCCATGTCTGGTCGTGTCCTTCTAAGCTTCTGCTTAACTGGAGGACAATCTTCGCGCAGTGGTAGATGATGAACCACTATGTCAGTGTCGAGCCCGGGCATATCTTCATACAACCAAGCAAAGATGTCACTATACTCTCAAAGCATCTCGATCAGTCTTTGCTTGATGTCACTCTGTAATGCGGCTCCTACTCGGACATTTCTGACAAGTTCTTCAGAACCCAGATTAATAATCTCAATTTCTTCCTCATGAGGCAGAATGATCTTATCTTCTTGTTTCAACAATCGTGCCAACTCTTCCGGAAGGTCTTCATCCTCATCAACCTCTTCCTCAGCTTGATATATCGGCAATCAAAGTCAAAGTGAGTCATAGAAGGTTCAGGGTCGATGTCATCTGTAGTGTGTATCCTGCAATAAAAATGGTTAAGCTTAAAAAAAGGATATGCAGGCCAGCACTAACCGCATTTCCATTTTATTGTTTTTCAAAACAAAAATAAAACATGAATAACAGAGATCACAAAGTTTGAATGCAAAGGAAACGGCCTTTGATTTATTGATAATATGTACATGCATAAACAATCAAGGCCCTAACAATAAAACCGTTATGCCCCGGGTAGAGCATAAGGTTGTACAATAATTGGAAAAGACAAAGCATTACTCTTTATGCGTCACTCGGATGACATCCTGGACGGACCAATTGTTGAGGCTCTGTCCTGGCTTGCACAGCTGAATCCAGGAGTCCAGGTCGCAATCACTATCCTCGTGGTTTTCAGACACGGCGTTAACATTCTCAAATATTACTCCACCTTTTATGAACTGAATCGGCCCCTTGATGCACGGCGTACTGCGAGAGGATGAGGCAGTGGAAGAAGGAGAATACATTAACCCAAACCTATCTTACTTGTTAGGGATGTCTTGGACTTGCCCCCAGCCCTGGGCGGAACCAGCTTGAGCTTCCTTGGAGGAAGAGAGGGTCACCTCAGGTTTTTCGATCATCTTCAGAATCGCATCCTTGACTTTAACGGCCTCAAATGCATGGCACAAAGTTTCGTGGATCTCGCCATCCATCTCAACATACTTAAAAGATGACAAATGGCTCACCATTATGTCCTCTTCTCCACAGACGGTTACGATGCTGCCACCCACAACATACTTCAGTTTCTGGTGCAATGTGGAAGTTACTGCGCCTGTAGAATGGATCCAAGGCCGGCCCAACAGACAGCTATAGGCAGGCATGATATCCATGATATAGAAAACCGCATCAAAGGTTTCCGGCCCAACCTGAATGGGCAGAGATACTTCTCCAAAGACGGTCCGCTTAGTCCCATCAAAAGCTTTCACCACCAGATCACTGGGTGTACATATCAGCCCCTTTTTTATCCAACCTCATTAGAGCTTTCTTAGGGAGAACGTTCAGAGATGATTCCGTGTCCACGAGCACATGGGACATGACCGTTCCTCGACATTCTATCGAGATATGCAAGGCGCTATTATGGTTCCTTCCTTTTGGCGTTAGCTCTAAGTCAGTAAACCCTAATCCATTCCCAGCGTTGACATGAGAAACCACTCCCTCTAGCTGGTTGACGGAGATCTCTTGCGGTACATATGATGCATTCAGAACCTTCCGCAAGGCGTTGCGGTGTGCCTCAGAACACAACAACAGATTCAAAATAGAGATCTTAGACGGCGTTTGATGAAGATGATCAACTATCTTGTAGTCGTTTTTCTTTATCAGTCTCATAAATTCTTCGGCATCTTTCACAAGCAGGTCTTTTTCTACCTCACGGGAGGTTTCTTCGATGACCTTACCCTTACCTCTGTCAGTCTTCTCGGCCTTGTCAGCTCTGTCAGCTACAGTCTCTAGTGGAGCAAACACTCTTCCACTACGCGTTATTCCCCCAGTCCCGACTAGGTTGTCAACAGATTTCCCGGATGGATCTAACTCCAACTTTTGTCCATTGCAGTAGACATCTGCCCCATAGTGCCATGGAACAACATTAGTGGTCTCAAATGGTATAGGACCAGCCTTCGTGATAGTGATCGTAGGTGGCCTTGATGCAAAAATGGTGATTGTTTTACGGGAGATGGTGATAGTGGCAACCTCATCCTTCTGCTTGAGCACTACTTCCCCTTATTCATTCTCACTCTTCCGACTGAACTGCAAAATTCCCTTGTTCATCAAGCTCTGGATCCCTGCTACCAACTGATCACAGCCGTCTAAATGGTTTGCATAATCCATACAAAACTTCCCACAGCCCGGGAAAATACCTTTCTTCATCAAATTGGCTTTAACGAAACCAAGTGGTGTCTTCAGGTCTTTGACATCAGTCAATAAGTCTGAATCTTCCTCTTCGATGATGGCGCTAACCCCGTCTCCCCCATTGTTAGGCATAGGGTTCTTCGTGACTTTCGGAACATTATCAGAAAAGTTGATTATCTTGGCATCAACCATATCCTGTACTTTGTGCTTAAATGCTTTGCAGTTGTTAATCAAGTGGCCAGGTGCCCCCGAATGAAACTCGCATCTTGCATTCGCATCGTAGCCAGATGGAGGTGCCCCTGTCAAGGGAGCCAAAGTTCTCTTCTGAATCAGCTGCAACTGAAGCAATGTTTACAATAGTTGGGCGTACGACATAGGTGGGGTTTCAAGATGACGACTTGACATTGGTGCTTTACCCTGGTACCTCTGATACCCTTTCTGGTTCTGTTGCGACTGCTGCTGAGGTTGCTAGACATCGGGAATAGTAATACTAGCGACCTGCTGGCACTGGCCTTTTCCTTTCCCCCGAGCACTAAACACTGAGCTTGCCTCACCTTCGCGTCTTTTACCATTGAAAGGTTTCTTTCCCCCTCCAGCTGAAGGTACATCCACACCCTGAATCTTTCCAAGTTTAATGCCATTCTCCACATGCTCTCCAATGATTATGAGGTCGGAGAAGCTTCCCGATATACCACTAACAAGCTTCTCGTAATAAACACTTGGAAGGGTAGCCACGAACATCTCGACAAGTTCTCGCTCAACCATCGGTGGTTGAACTCTTGCTGCCAGCTCACACCACCTCTAGGCGTACTCCTTAAAGCCTTCGTTATTCCTCTGGGACAAATTTTGTAGCTGAACCCGGTTGGGAGCCAGGTCGCTGTTGTACTGATAGTGGCGCACGAATGCTTCAGCAAGGTCTTTCCAAATATGTACACTTGTGGGCTCCAAACACATGTACCACTCCAGCGAGGGGCCTGACAGGCTGTCTTGGAAGAAGTGCATCATCAACTTCTCATCGTTAGAATGTGCAGACATCTTTCAATAATAGGACCTCAGATGGACACGGGGACAAGTGGTGCCCTTATACTTCTCAAAGTCGGGTACCTTAAACTTTGGAGGCACCTTGAGGTCTGGGATCAGCCCCAGCTTGTTCATATCAATGCCCATGGAATTTACATTCTCAAGACTCCTCATCTTGTCTTCGAGCACTTTGAATCTTAAACGGGCTTCAGAATTCAGTTCGCCCTCGGCTCCTTTCATCGAGAATAAGTCCTCTTGACGATCTTCCTACCAAGGTTGATGGCCATTACCATGAGCAAACCCAACAACATCAAGACCATACAGATTACCAGCGCCAGCGTTCCTAGCATTACCCGTTCCACCAGTATTGCCATTGCCTATACCAACATTACCATTGGCTTCAAAGTTGCCATTTCCAACTCCAGTCGTATTCCCATTAGCTCCAGCATTAGCAACAACATTACCATTGCCACTTCCATTCCCTCCAGTAACAGGGATGTTAGCATGAGGGGTCTCAACAAGCGGAGGGTTTGTAACACTCCCACCGTGTAACACACCGTTGCTGTCGACGCGTGCAATCAAAGGTTGCACCAGAGTCCTGAGTTGTTCCTGGCCATTAGCGACCACTTGCATGAGATCCATAAAACGTTCCATCCTCTCCATGAGCTCTTGAGTGTCAGTCTGAACCTGTTCCATTACTCTGACCTGATTTGCTCTGGTAGAATACTAGTGAATCTGCCTTCGCTCAATCCTGAAAACAAACCTGTAAACACAAAGGGTTAACTAAATTAACCAAAGGCCCGTGCTATGCAAAATGATTATGCAAATGCAAACGTGTGGTTGTGCCTTGGGGAAATTCCCCCCAATTCTAGTTTCCAAGACAAATAAAGTCTAACAGCCAATCATGGAAAGAAATCCTCATATATATCTGAAAAGACCCACACGGGCAGCGTACAACTGTAATCGAATACAACTGAAGCAAAAGGTGTGACCCCAACCAACAAGCCTGGTGGTGGTCAGCATATCAATGCATAAAAGATACAAAGAAATACAAGGAAATCAAGTGCGGCTACGGGCACGGAAATCTTCCAATAACTTCTTCGTAGTGGGATGGTCAGGCTGGGTGAGCAGACCCTGGATCAGTAGATCCTTCTGCCGGATGGTGTCTTGGAGGTCCTTGGCAACGTCCCCACAAGCACCTTCTCCAGAGCAGTCTTCCACTCTGCACCTCTTAGCATCAGCTCTGAGTTGACAATCATGCAGGTTTGCCTTGGTTTCAACCAATTTGTACTGAACGTCTCATCGAAGTGATGCTTCAACCTCTATCTTCTTGTCCTTGGTCTCAAGCTGAATCTTCAACTTGGCTATCTGCTGCTTTAGCTTTTCCTCTCGCTCTTTGTGGTTGGTTAGGGTGTTGTTCCACAATGTCTCGAATTTGGATAACTTCAGATATGCCCTATCCAGGTCTTGCTTTTTAGTGGTCAACACATTGTGCACAGCCTTCAGGTCTAATCCATGAAGTTCTCTAGAATCAGTCTCCTTGGTCAAACTGGCGCCCAAGTGGTTTTTCAATTCCGTCTGCTTCTTACAGGAATATACGGCTTCGCTCTTCTCGCTTCGGAGTTGGGCGATTTCTTTCTCCAGTTCTTCGTTGGCTTTCTGTAGCTCTTCCTTCTCTTGAAGCACTTGGTTGAACTTCTGAATATCAACTGTGGTTGGTTCTTTGACCATGGGAGGATATAACGGTTCCACTGCAGAGAATGGCATTAGAAACTTGGAGGCTCTTTCTCGGATCCAGGCTACATATGGATCAAAGGCTTTGTTGTTGCTCTTTCCTAGCAAAACTTTTCCCTTTCTATGAATTTTGCTCCAAGCTTTCTCTACTTTGACCAAAGTGTCACCTTCAAGCAACCTTGTAAGATACAGAGATTCCTGTATCTCTTCTTCTTCAGGAGGACCTCTTAGTGCATATCCAAATTGTCTTACCAGCAAAGTGGGATTGTAATTGATGCATCCGTTCCTTCTGACCAGGGGGACGTTAGGAAAGCCACCGCAACTATGCACAATCTCTTTGCCTAGCGGATCTCTATCAAACCAAGTGATATTGTCAGCAGACAAACCTATCAAACATGCAGACCAGGGTAAAGTCCCAGCAGAATCAATAAACGGACCCGTTTTAGGAAGATGGCTGGAAAACCACTTGTACAGCAAAGGAGCGCAACATGCCACATTCTTCCCCTTTCTGTTTTCATTCTTGCAGTGAACTGAATTATAAACGTCTCCGAGAAGAGTGAGCACTGGATTCCCGGAAGCAAATATGTGGCAGGCATCCATACCTATGAAGTCCGGGTGACTTGGGAATAGCACGATTCCATATATGCAAAGGGCTAAGATGGCATTGAATACAACCCAGCAACCCTTCTTGGCAAACCCTTGGGCCTTCTCCATAAGGAAAGGCAAAGAGAAACCATAAACTCCAATCTTTCTGAACAACATCCCTTTTAGCTCTGAGTCATCTAAATGAAGGGCAGCAGCCAACTTACCCAAGTTAGGTTCACCATCAATACAGTAATAAGGCATCTGATTCAACAAAGGTACCCCCAGCAAGTCAGAATACTCTTCTAAGGTCGGAGCTAGCACATAGTCTGGAAAAATGAAGCATTTGAGCTGCGGGTCATAAAAATGTAGAAGAGCGTAGAGGCTGTTCAACTCGTACGTAGAAAGCTTATACACAATATTCAGAAGTCTCCTATAACTTTTCCTGAAGTCCTCTATCACTTTTTTATCATCCAAAGAAATCAAACCCCGTAACTCTCGGATATCAGGTGCTGGTAGCTTGTAAGCCATTATTTTCTTCAAAGATGCCATGTCAGCCATAAGGATCAAGACCACTAGAACCAGGGGAGAAGTATGCACCTGCAACATAGACACACGTTAATGAAATGCGAATGAGAATGCAAAAATGCAAACATGTTGCAGGAGATCAAGATGATTGTGCTGTTGGTTGAGAAGGACCAAAATTCTGCTTCGGCGAGAATATAACACAGCACTGATAATTAGGACCCACGCTTGTTGTGTTTATCTGACGGGTTGTTTGTCTATCTACCTATCAAGGCTAGTTCAAAAGAGAAAAGAAAAATGACTCGGCAAAGCATCGCGCTTCGTGCCTACGTATTCTCGTCAAGAACGAGAAATCAGAGTCAACGTAGTTCGACTAACTACGGGTAAAGGGAAGGTTGCTCGCCAAGACATCGCGTCTTGTGCCTACGTATTCTCATCAAAGAAATTAGAGCGAACGTAGTTCGGGATAAAATGACACACAGGTTGATTCATCTGTTTTACCCGAGTAAAGTTAAACAACATTTCCAGCAGTTAGGGACAATGCATGTTTGCTGTAGAACTGAAGCTTAACAACACTCTTTTCATCTAAAAAGGTTTTCCTTGAATTACGGGCCCACGGGGCAAAAAGAGGTTTGAAGTTTGTTCCTTTCCGTTTATGAAAGAAGTGTTTTTTATGAATGTTTGTAATTCATACTGCACTAGAGACTATGACATAGGAACAAATGCGTCACATATCATCCAAAGGACGTATACTAAACACTCTAGACGATTGAGAGGAGACCGCTCAATTATCATTTCCCAAGTGGCTTAAGGCTCGTAACGCACGGTATGAATTTGCCTTTATTACGTATTTTACTGTTGTTTTGGAGATGAGAAGGAAAAAGAACTCTAAAGGGGAAACTATCAAGCATCCTACTGTTGTCATGCAATGGATTCATCCTATTGTTGAGTTTGAAACAGGGCACTCCTAGATATTACCATGCAAAGGTTTCAACCTAAAATTCTATCATCACCTCCTTATCAAAGGAAGTGAGAGTCCTAAGGGAACATGTGAGTGGGAAACAAACAAACTGCTAAAGTTATAAAGCAGATAAAATGGAAAAGCAAACAGTAAAGATGCACATGTAATGCAACAATACAAGCAGAGGGAGACACACTCAACCTCTAAGCAAACAAGCAAAGAAAACAAACAAAACAATCAAGCAAAGGGAGGACCACCTCAACCTTTCAATGCAGTCATGCACCTAAAAGTCTCTAATCATGCAAATCTATCCTAATGCAACAAGCAAATCAATCAAACAGGGAGGAGGACTGTAATCAAGATGAGTAATAGAGAAATTATCCCAGGCTACATCAGGTTGGATGTGTGTCAACACAAGAGTCCATCATGGGCTCAACCTCTTGAGGAATGCACAGAATCCAACCAAAGGAAGGATTAGGCTCTCCCAAGAGGGATCCTATGTCAATAGACAGAGAAACTAGGTGTTGGTCCTAGATGTCAATCTAAGGTATCTGGTTAAGGTGTATCAACACAGAATGTCCATCTAAGGCTCAACCTGTTGGGGAATGCACAGAATCTAACCAATGGAAGGATTAGGCTCTCCCAAGAGGGATCCTAAGAAAAGGGACTTGGAGAAAGAAGATAGTACAAACCAAAGGAATATACATGCCATTGAATGTAAATCCAAGGCTCAACCTCTTGAGGAATGCACAGAATCCAACCAAAGGAAGGATTAGGCTCTCCCAAGAGGGATCCTCATCAAGACTTGAAGGAGGAAAATAGTATAAACCAAAGGAATATACTATGCTAATGAATGTCAATCCAAGGCTCAACCTCTTGAGGAATGCACAGAATCCAACCAAAGGAAGGATTAGGCTCTCCCAAGAGGGATCCTCATCAAGACTTGGGGAAGGAGGGTAGGGAAAAGCCCAGGAAAGAAGCCACACAGGGGAAAGAAGCCATCACAGAAACTTCTAAGAAACCCTAATGACTAGTTACAAGGATCACCTAACCAAATTTATTTAGAAGCTCTATCAAGGCCTAATCAATGTTCTAAATGGGTGTCAACCTATGCTCTATTCTATCAAGAAGGAATTAGAAGCCTAGAGTTAGCTAAAGTTCACTTTAGAAGCTAAACTATGAGGTAAGCTAAATTAGGATCACCCTAAACACAATCAACATCTCAAATGTGGGAATAATACTAAAAACAATCCTAAAGGTCTATGAAAAATTCTAAGGCTTCCTAAGTGTGTTAAGGAATCATGGTACAAAATCCAAAGCCAAGACCTAAGTCTAAAGGTTCTAAACAAATTCTACACTTAAAGGTATGCTTAAGGGAATCCACAAGGGAAAGGTCCTAGAAATCTATCTCAAACCTATACCTAAAAGTTTCTAAAAAAACGAAAGAAAAATCATACAACTTAATCAAGATGCCTAAAACCATCATACAAAAATTCAGAACTAAATTCAAATCCATGAGCTAGCACAAAAATCAGAAAATAAATCATTCATTTTTTACATTTTTAATCATCAAATTAAAATGGAAAAAATAGCAATAAATGGAAAATCAACCAAAAATACAATTAAATGGTATGGAAAAATGCTAAACATGGCAGGGATCATTCATAATTTTTTCCATAATTTTCTAACAATTATTTCTATTTTTAAAGCATTAAAAACAATAAAATGAATAAAAGAAATCAAAAAATGAAATAAAAGTAATCAAAAGCTGAGAAAATAACGTGGCCACAAGATCCAACTACCAGTCAACCTATCCTACGCTCATAAGCCTGCCACCTGTGCTCAAAAGGGATTTAATGAAACGCATCGTTTCATTACTGATTGTGTGCTCTTAGTTGACTAAAGTTCACCCAAGTCTCTAATCCTTGCCATTCAATTAGAAAGTACTCAAATCCGACACACATCAGCGTGCCACGTCATCCAGTCAAAGGTCAAAACTCTAAAATTAAATCTCACGCATTGGATTGTACTACTCAATCAAGGGAGTCAAGCGCATCTAACGGTTTAAACATCATCTTCAACCTTTTCAAACTGAAAATTGAGAGGGAAGTCTCATGGTGGCCGGAGAAGACTCCAGTCGTCTTCTCCGGTGAGTCAACAATGGCCAGAATCTCAGAAAACACCAAAATCCATAAAAATTATACAGATCTCTTCCTCTACTCACGAGGATCAACATGATACACTTCTTTTTTTCATTTTTCTCAAGGATCAAGCAGATACGAAGATGAACAGAAATGGTACACTTACAAGAATCATCACCAAACTCTACATTCTTTCCACTAATCTCTTCTACACATAACACTGGTCAAGAATCCATAAATAAATCTTGATATCAACCAAGAATAAGCCTAAACCGATCCTTCAAAGTTTTTGATCATCACCAAGAAACCTCACAAACAGTTCCAAAATCAATCCTAAATCCATTTTGGGCCTAAGTTCTACCTAACCACATATAAGAACTACTCTAATTCATCATCAATTGAGAGTAATCATGAAAAGAAGAATACCTGGTAAAAGCTTCAACAGTGGATGATTCAGCCGCCAATCTTCAACCAAAGTTGTGCAAAATCACTCAGTGATGGTGGTAGATGCTTCTTCAACCCTCAATTTCTTCAGAAATGGCTCCAATGGTGAAACTCGAATTTCACTTGTAACTAACTTTTTCCAACTGTGTCTTACCTTTGCAAGTTCAATCCATCACCAACCTTGATCTGAACTCATTCATAAGGTTATATAGAATTGATCTGGGGTGAAATTGGGGCCCAAACTTTACTCTATGATCCAACTCCATTTTCACATTTCCTTCACTTTTCACTTCATGGCAGAGCATGCATACAACCCTATTTTGCCTTCCAATTTGACTCAAATTCATGGCTTGTATGGTGGTGAGGATGAAGGGATGAGATTACTTCCTTAATTCCAATCAATGGTGTGTCTTGATCATGTAACTTCAATCTTAAGAAACCTTGATTTTGGCCATGAAAAGAACTCCACCTTGAAATTCTACCAATGCCAATCTATTCCAAATATCATTTACCTTCAAAAATGCACAAACTTGCACTATTTTGAACCAATATGAATAAATTTGGAATTTTCTCATTTAATGCCTTTTAATGGTTCACTCATGAAAATTTCTTCACACACCTCTCATTCTAACCCATATCAATGGATTCTTAGTGCATGGTTAGACAAATAACATCATTTTGAACAACTTTCAAGTTGAACAAAATTCCATTTGAGGTGTGTAAGAAGGTGAAATTGACCCATAATCAAAAATGACTTGTAATCTCAACTTTCCAAAATGCCCCTGTCTTGCAAAGCTCGTATCTTGACTTCTACAAATCCAATCATGGACTTCTAGTACTTTTTGGAAAGCTAAGAAGATAAGGAACAACATTCATGGTGGCCAAAAGGTCATGTGTGTCGCAACCGCGAAAATAAGGTGCCGGCAAAACAGAAGAGTCGCCATCTTTCGTTATTTATCCCTCAGAACGGGAAAGGAAACGATCGGAAAAACCTGACGAAAAGGTATAAGACAAGGTCATCGCAACCGTTGTCTGGGTTCGGGAGTCGGTTAAGCAAGGGGAAGGTATTAGCACCCCTCACGTCCATCGTACTCGATGGGATCCATGCTTGTTTGTGTTTATTTGACGGGTTGGTTTTATCTATCTACCTATCAAGGCTGGCTTAAAAGAAAACAAAATGACTCGGCAAAGCGTCGCACTTTATGCCTACGTATTCTCATCAGAGAATGAGAAATCAGAGTCAACGTAGTTTGGCTAACTACGGGTTACGGGGAAGGTGGCTCGCCAGTACGTCAGTATTGTGCCTACGTACTCTCAACAGATATGAGAGATCAGAGCTTACGTAGTTCGGGATAATACGGATTACGGGAGGCTCAGATTCATCTGTTTTATCGAGTAGGGTTAACAAACAGTTCGAGCAGTTTGCTGTACGCGGCTCGACCCTTGGAGACTTAGGCGTTACCGTTTGCGGTAGAACTAGGAGTTAACGACACTCTTTTCTTCAGAAAAGCTTCCTTTGAATTATGGGCCCACGGGGCAAAAAGGTTTGAAGTTTGTTGGAAGAACTGTTTTTCATGGATGTTTGCAACCAATATCGCACTAGAGACTATGACCTGAGAGTGAATGCGTCGCATGTCACCCAAAGGGTGCCATACTAAACATCCAAACTGTTGAAAAGAAACTCTCCAACAATCCCTTCTCAGATAGCTTAAGGCTCGTAACGTACGACATTAGTTAACCTTTATTACTGTATTTTAAGTTGTTTTGAGATTAGAAGAGAGAACGAACAGGTTCAACTAAGGGGAAGACTACCAAGTCCTACTGTTGTCATGCCAAGGATTCATCCTATGGTTGAGGTTTGAAACAGGGAACTCCTAGAAGTTATCATGCATAGGTTTCAACCTACAGTTCTAATCATCACTTCCTTATCAAAGAAAGTGAGATTCCTAGGGGATCATGTCAATGATAAACAGAAACGGATAAAGCATCAGCTTAAATAGTAAACAGTAAACGACTGTAAAATGCATGCAATGCAAGTGAGGGAGGAAATGTGTGTGGGGCATCAGCCTCCACGAGCTCATCTCAACCTCAAGCCAAATATGAATAACTGCAATCATACAGTAAGAATAAAATGCTATCAAGCAAATCACAATAATAACTGCAATCATACAGAGGAAATGAAATGCTATCAAGCAAACACAAACCACATAGGCAAGGGAGCTGGGCTCCACCAAATACCCGCAAGCAAAGCCATACAGTAAAAATACAAGCAGAGGGAGCAACTCAACCTCTAGTGCAATCATGCTCCCAACTCAAATCAATCTAAATATGAACTTACTCTAATGCATCAAGCAAATCAGACAAGTCACAACAATACAGGAAAGAAAGCAGACAATCAAGAAAGCAAATCAACAGCTTCCACAGCTTCACAGTAAAGCAACCTTCTGACAGCAGTCCAGTCTTCAGTCTTCAACTATCCTTCAGGACTATCATCTTCAATAGAGCTTTTAATACATCCAACATAGGTATCAACTTATTCTCTCTTCCTCAAGCCTCAGCTCTTCAGTAAATTCCACCTTCAGGCTTCACTCCTAAAATCAAGTATCAACCTGGCTTCCTTCAGGCTCTCAATGTCTCAACATAAGTGTCAACTCATCCTTTATTCCTCAAGCCTCAGCTCTTCACTCAATCTCAATTTGATCTTCTTCACAAATGTCAACTTGTTCTTCTTGGCCTTCAAGCTTCAGCTCTCCCCTCTTTACAAGTATCAACTTGCTCCTCTTCATCTACAAGCTTCATCTTCTCAGAGTAATCTTCAAACACAAAGAAGTATCAACTCCATCCTTTACTTCTTCAAGCAAGGAACTCCATCCTCTAGCAAGGGAGAAAGATTCATCTATCAAGAGCAAAGTTGGGATGATTGGTAGCAGAGTGAAGACCAAAGGTCACCACTAAGCATCCTATCATCAGAGAAAAGGACCCTCAAAGGTTCTACCTACTTGTAAAGAGCCACACATCCTACCAAAGGAGGGATGAGACCTTTACAAAGGGACCTTACATCATAGGGAAGAATGGAAGTGATCAACATCTTCCATGTTTATTAAGGAAGAGAATATATCTAGAAGCTCTGCCTACAAAACCCTAATCTTAACACCTAAACAAAACTACACCAAACGAAGGGAAGATCCTCGCATCCAAGCTTCTTCATTCAATCCATGGTAGCCAAAGCTTGTCTTCAACCTCATCCAAGAGCAAGAGAGAGAAAACCCTAATCTAAGGGAACTAAAGAAGTCATTATAGTTGAATTAGTGCATTAGAATCATCTAAAGTTAGTATCTCAACTAAAATCAAACAAAAATAGAAAACTACCTTGTAAATTCCTACAAAAATTCCTAAGGGATCCTAATTCAATCATGAATCTACTCTACAAAAATCAGAGGTTGAATCATCCACCAAGTTCTAAAAATAAAATCTAAACCACAAGGTATCAACCATAAACCCTAAAAATGGAGCCCTTAAGGTTTCAACCTAAAACTACCACTTACATTCATCACAAAAATGTGAGAAAAATCTATGGGGAGCATGCGCATCAATGCTAACTACTCAAAAAAATTTAAGGCCAAAATCATCATCACATGACCAAACCAAATTCAACAAACTCAAGCATCAAACATGATTATTTTAATATCAATTAAAATGTAACAAATCCCATAAAATCATAAAATGCATGGAATAATAATATTTTTTATCTAAAAATACTAGATTCAATCATGAATCCAATTCAAAAAGAATGGGATCAATTGAGTTATTTTTCCATTTTTTATGAATTAATCAATAACCATGAATAAAATGAAAAAATGATAGAAAATCCAAGGAAAATAAACAAACGCGTGGTGTAGATAGCAAGGCAATCCAGTTCATTTCCCAGGCTGGGCCACAAAGGGGGTGTGGTTAGCATCTATGGACTAAGCCCAAAAACACAACTTAAATGAAACGCAGCATTTCATTTTAGTTCAGAAATCCTTCACAACTTTTCCTGCACGCATGGCCATTGGATCTTCATTTGGTCAAAGGTCCTACCTTGATCCAAGGGCTCTGGGATCATCTTCCCCAATTTGAATCTCTGCAACTCAGGTCACTTGAACGCCATAGTCACCGCCGGTGACTTTCTCCGGTCATCATCTCACAACCCTAACTTGCTATAGAGTCCACCATAGGCCACGATTCCTTGATGAATCTTGTCCCAAATCTCACAAGGAGTCCATTCATGCCCTTAATTCAATCTAAATCCTCAAGATTCGCAAGAACACCATGTCAACCGAAAATGGTAACAACCCTAATTGGTCACTAATTCTCAAATTGATGATCCAAAAACCTTCCTACACCATTCTACTATGCATCTAACACAATAATTCTTCTTAATTCTACCTAATTTAAGCTGGATATTGAAAGTTACCAACCTGAGAATTTCGTGTGCACAGAGGTAGTAAACCTTCAAATCAAGCTCTCAAATGCTCCAGACTCCTTCAATGAATCAATTCCAAGCTTCTGTATGCAATGAAATGGAGGGAAATGCTCTGGATTCTTGGAACCAACTCTGAGTTGCAGGTGAAAGAATCTGAGATCAAGAACACCATTCAGCCACGAATTTGCCTTGATTATGATCTGGAATCATTCCCTAGCATCCATGGAAGTGATTGCAATCAAGAAAATGGATGGAAAGTGAAGAAAATGGTGTAACCGAATTCAGTTGCAAGCAAGAAATTTTCAATCTCAATCTCTATTATCTCCTTCAATTATCACCAACCTTGGCCTTGGATCACCTCTATTCAATATATAGGCCATGTATGGATGATCTAGAAAGCTCTAGATCCTTCTAATGAGAAATTCAATATCTCACTTCAAGGAAATTTCAATCTCATGCCATGGTCATACCAATTCTGCTAGCAGCTTGTATTCGCCCTCATTCTCTTCCAATTTCTCTCCTAATGGTATTTTGGATGTGTTTGGATTGAAAGAAGCCTTGGTCATGCCTTGAATTTTGGTTTAGCAAATGTTACTTATGATGTAAGTAACTACTTTTCAAAGCAAGTCCACAAATTAAACCTCAAGTCAAAATTGTGGCAATGTCAATGTTCTTAAAATGTGTTTTAGAATCAAAATGACATATTACATGCCTTGGTTTGGACATGTAGATCAAAAATACCAATTTCCATCTTTGGTTCATTTGAAAATCATCCTTATTTTAAGCCATTTTTGGGATTTTGTGAAGAAAGCTATTCCAAGCTCTCATGACCTATTGGCTAGCCTTAAAACATCATTTTGAACAAGTTTGATGTTGAACATTTTCCCATTTGAAGCTTGGAAATAGGAGTTATGGCCTTATGATTGAAATGACCTATAATCTCCAAATGACCAAAATGCCCTTGACTTGTCAAAGCCATAACTTGAGTTCTACAAATCCTATCAAGGACTTCTAGTACTCTCTAGAAAGCTAAGAGGATAAGGAACAACATTCATGTTGACCAAAAGTTCATAGGAATCATCCTTCTAGGGCAAAGGTTTCATGCAAGTTGGGCAACTTTCAAGCTCCAAATTCACATACCTCAGATGACTTGTAACTTGTCAAAGTCATAACTTGAGTTCTACAAATCCCATCAAGGACTTATAGCACTCAAAGAGAGGGGTCAAACTAGGGGATTTTACACTGTCAAGCCTTAGAGACCCTAGCTTGAAACTTCTCAAACTCTTCAATCATGATGAGTTGACCTTGGAATCATCCTTATAACATCTCAATGCATCAATCCATGACCACATGGCCTTTTGAATTAGGTCTCAACCTTGTTCAAATCATCAGTTGACCTAGGGTTGACCCAGTCAAACCCTAATTGCACCACTCATGGCTGAGTCTTCTTAATATTGCACCATGATCTGTCTAGGCCTCAAAGTGATCCTCAACACTTATCATGAGCTCTCTCAAGACCTCAAGTCTAACTTTATGGCCTCAGAATCATCTGATGGCTTTCCATAACTCTCAAGTTAGGAGACCTACACACTTGGCTTCAACCACTCTCTCTGAGGATCTTTTAACTTCTCTGACAAGGATATCAACCCTTGAGCACCTGAATAACCTTCTTAGCTAGCTTCATAGTCTTGTATAGCTCTTAATTGGTAATCATACCTCTTGATCTCCTGCATACATATCAATGAAATGCAAATGATAATGCTAATGTGCATGAAATGAAACATAAGCTAGGTAAAGAAATGTTGGGCAAATTTTGGGGTGCAACAGCTGCCCCTATTCAAACGGCTTGAACCTGACTGGGTGAGAAGCAAACGGCTCTCAAACAATCAAGGTAAAAGACGGTTGAATACCAACAAACCCGGAAATTTGCCAACTGCACAAGTACACGGTACTCTGATGGGAACAAATCTTCGAAAACTGAAATATTAGCTGCACGACAGCTAGCTGGGGAATTGGTCACACGGTAACCGGTGATACATGGTCGATCATGCCGTCAGGCATCAGGATTCCTCGGGACTCATCAGGTCAACAATCAAGTTAATCATGCCATCGGGCATACAAAGAAATTTTTGGGCGTCAGTCGAACTTCATCACTAAGTCGGGAATAGAATTCTCAGTCAATCATGAACCAATTAGGGATATCCAAACTTCTGCCATCAGGCACTCCGCATCAGCTGAGAGAACTGCTTCGTTAATACGGTTGGACTTCAGTCATCAAGTCTTCAAGGGAAGTTTCAACTTCGCTGTTCAGAAACCTGCTGGGGATGACGCATCTCCGCTGGGGATTCTGGAGAACTATCAAGTAACTCTGCTTCGGGGATCCAGAAATCATTCTGGGCAAATCCACTCTGCTGAGGACTTCAAGAATCATCTTGGACAAGTAACTCCGCCAGAGACTTCAAGAATCATCCTGAACCAATAACTCTGCTGGAGATTCCAGGAATCATCCTGAGCAAACACTCTGCCGGAGATTTCAGGAATCATCCTGAGCACACTCTACCAGGGACTCTAAGCATCAACTTGAGCAACCAACTCTGGCGACTTCACCGGGGATTTTTAAGAATCATCTTAAACAAACACCTTCGCTGGAGAATTCAAGAATCATCTTGGGCAAACGACTTTGCTGGGGGATTCAAGAATCATCTTGGGCAAACGACTTTGCCGGGGGAGTTCAAGAATCATCTTGGGCCACACCACTCTTCTGAGATTTCAGGAATCATCCTGAGCAGACACCCTGTCGGGGAACACTTGCAAAACAAGAACGGTAACGACCTAGCTCATGTTTCATATGCATATGGTTCGACAATGGCGCAATGCTCCACACGGTGGAAATGCTACCCGTTTAGGGTAAATGCTATGCAATCATGCAAAATGCTACGACCCCATCAGCAAAATAAATGCTGAAGGGAGAATCCTCTTGTCAAGGAGAAAGAACCACTCTGGTGGAGGATGGAATCATCCCGTCGAGGAGAAGAAGTCACGCAAATCTCAATTGGATTTTGCCTGGGGAAACGAACTTCAGTCGACTGCTGCAGGGGAACAAAGTTCTACAAGAACCTGAACCTGCTCATCTGGGTATTCAAACCACAACCTGTCGAGGAAATGATATCAATTGTAGAAATAAACTCCACGGCATTCGCAGCCAAACTTTCCTGGAGATAATGACTCCGGTGGGGAAATCCAGCATCAGCTATTCAACACTCTACTGGGGAAAACCAATCATGGCCCGAACGGCTTCCAAGGACTCGGCTCTCTTGGGGGTTTGCCTACTCGGTTGGGGAATAAGAAATCATCCTGTTTACTGGGAAGAGTACGACTCTGTGGGGAACCTCAATTCTCCTGGAGACTTCAGTCTGTACTATCGCGTGTTGTACACTTCAGTGTATGACTCCGCTGGGGGGATGACTTTCCTTCAGGACACATCTGATTAGGGAGAGAATCTTCTCTGCCTGGGGAGACATATCAATGCCTACGATCTCATGTTCACCACGGGGAGGCACTACTGAGCTTGCTGGAGAAGGAGGAATCATCCTACTTGGGAATGCATACGGCATACTGCCTGGAATATGCTATACCTGCAACAACACAAACAAACAGACAAGATACCCTTCTCAAAGGGACCTATCAAGGTTATCATCTTGTGACAATGTTCAAGTAATTCATTGTTTCAACAATCAGTGGCCTAGGCCAGTAGGTTTATGTATGCGTATTTTATCAAAAACATCGGCGTTCTTTTTCGCAAACAAAACAGATAAATGCTAAACAGACAAACAGAATCGCTGAATAGTATGCATTTTATTGATAACGAACCCCTGAATGGGCAAAAATGTTTTACAACAGATGCAAGCTCCTGGAATGAGGAAGTCGCGCAAATATAAAACATTAATATACATCAGTATATACACATGTCGGCAACGAGGTGTAGACGAACACCATGAGTTGATCCCTCTATGACCCACTCGACTTCGATACCTCTCCTACACTTCAGCTTCAGAAGAGATTGATTCAGATAAACGGCCCTCAGGTCTTCCAAACCACTAAACAATGAAAGTCCATACGTGGAACGCAGTCATTTGCTTTTTCAAATCCCTAACTTTTGCCTGAATCGCCATTCCGGGTTTTCGATTCACCGGGATACCCTTTTTTGCCAAAGTCGCCCTTCCGGTTTTTCGACTTTGCGGGTGTACATTCTTTTCTTTTATATCCCTAAGTTTTGCCTGAACCTTTTTCCCTTTTTTATGGTTCGCCGGGATGCCCCTTTTTGCCTGGATCTTCTTTTTCTTTCCAGCGGGTCATTTTTTAAGCAAAGTATTTTTTAACTGCGTCCGCGTTCACCGGGGATGCAAAATCTTCACCATCCATCGTGGATAACAACAAGGCTCCTCCCGAGAAGACCTTGCTGACGCCGTACGGACCATCGTAATTGGGAGTCCACTTGCCCCGGTGATCAGAGTGTGGAGGAAGTATCTTCTTCAGGACGAGATCACCCGTCTGAAAGCTTCTAGGACGCACCTTCTTATCATAAGCTTTCTTCATTTGGCTTTGGTACAGACGACCATACGCAATCGATGCTAACCTCTTTTCTTCCATCAGGCTGAGTTGGTTTAGTCGATTCTTAATCCATTTTGCCTCATCGAGTTTCACGTCAACCAAAACTCGCAAAGAAGGAATCTCAACCTCCAACGGTAGGACAGCTTCCATACCGTACACCAGTGAGAAAGGAGTTGCCCCGGTTGATGTACGTACCGTTGTACGATAACCGTGCAGTGCAAATGGCAACATCTTGTGCCAATCCTTATAGGTCACAACCATCTTCTGTACAATCTTCTTGATGTTCTTATTGGTCGCTTCAACGGCGCCATTCATCTTCGGCCGGTAAGGAGATGAGTTGTGATGTTCAATCTTGAAACTCTGGCACAGCTCCTTCATCATCTTGTTATTCAGATTCGAACCATTATCAGTAATGATCCGCTCAGGAATTCCGTAACGACAGATGATGTCCCTCTTTATGAATTTAGCCACCACCTGCTTGGTCACATTAGCGTATGAGGCTGCCTCCACCCACTTGGTGAAGTAGTCGATAGCTACTAGAATGAAGCGATGACCGTTAGATGCAGTGGGCTCGATCTTGCCTATCATATCGATGCCCCACATGGAGAACGGCCACGGGGAGGACATGACATTCAACGTGCACGGCGGCACATGAATCTTATCAGCATAAATCTGGCATTTATGACATCTCTTCGCGAATTTAAAGCAATCCAATTCCATCGTTAGCCAGTAGTATCCTGCTCTCAGGATCTTTCTTGTCATAGCATGCCCGCCGGCGTGCGTACCAAATGTGCCTTCATGGACTTCTTCCATGAGCATACTTGCTTCTTTCTCATCTACACATCTGAGTAGCACGAGATCGTGGTTTCTTTTATACAAAACTCCATCAGGATTGAGGTAAAAATTTCCAGACATCCTCCTCAGACTCTTCTTATCCTGGGTCGACGCTCCCGCAGGATACTCCTTAGTCATAAGGAAGGTCTGGATATCATAGAACCATGACTTGCTGTCGGAGGCTTCCTCGATCGCAAAGACAAAGGCAGGTCTATCAAGACGAGAAAGGACAATTCTTGGAGCTTCATTCCAAAAATTGACTTTATACATTGAAGCCAACGTGGCTAAGGCGTCAGCCATCTGATTCTCAGCCTTGGGCATATGATGGAGTTCCACTCGATCAAAGAACGGAAGTAGCCTTCTGGAGTAGTTCATGTACGGCACCAAATTCGATTGACGAGTCTCCCACTCCCCTTTAATCTGGTTAATCACAAGTGCCGAGTCACCATATACGTCTAGGTTCTTGATTCTCAAATCAATTGCCTCTTCTTGACCCATGATGCATGCTTCGTACTCCGCTTCGTTATTGGTGACCGGAAACGTCAGTCTCGTAGTGAACGGGATATGGGATCCGTGGGGAGTCGTGATGATCGCCCCAATGCCACTTCCATAAGAATTAACCGCCCCGTCAAATATCAATTTCCATTGGGATTTCCTATCTGGACCCTCGTCGGGCAACGGTTCATCACAATCTTTTGCTTTAAGAAACATGATATCCTCATCAGGGAATTCAAATTTCATCGGCTGGTAATCCTTGATCGGCTGTTCGGCAAGGTAATCAGACAATACGCTGCCCTTAATGGCCTTCTGGGAAATGTATTGAATGTCATATTCCGTCAGCACCATTTGCCATCTGGCAATCCTGCCCGAAAGCGCTTGCTTCTCGAAGACGTACTTGATCGGATCCATCTTCGAAATTAGCATGGTCGTGTGATTGAGCATGTACTGTCGTAAACGTTTGGCCGCCCAGGCTAGTGCGCAACACGTTTTCTCCAGCATCGAGTAACGAGATTCACAGTCTGTGAACTTTTTACTCAAGTAGTAAATGGCATGCTCTTTTCTGCCCGTCTCGTCGTGCTGACCGAGAACACACCCCATACTATTCTCAAGAACTGTCAAGTACATGATTAAGGGTCTTCCGGCCACTGGGGGTATCAAGATCGGAGGTTCCTGTAGATACTGTTTTATCTTATCAAATGCCTTATGGCAATCCTCGTTCCAGATAATCGCCTGATATTTCTTTAGTAGTTTGAACATCGGTTCACACGTGGCCGTGAGCTGAGAAATAAACCTTGCAATGTAGTTTATTCGGCCCAGGAAACCACGAACTTCTTTTTCGGTTTTTGGCGCAGGCATTTCTTGTATTGCTTTTATCTTCGCAGGATCAACCTCAATGCCTATTTCACTCACGATAAACCCCAGTAGTTTTCCCGACCGTACTGCGAAAGTACACTTGTTAGGATTCAACCTCAACCTGAACTTCCTAAGCCTCTCAAAAAGCTTCAGCAAATTGACCAGATGTCCCTCCTCCGTTTGGGACTTCGCAATTATGTCATCGACATAGACTTCAATCTCATGATGAATCATATCATGAAACAAAGTAACCATTGCTCGTTGGTAAGTGGCCCCTGCGTTCTTCAGACCGAAAGGCATTACCTTGTAGCAAAATGTTCCCCAGGGTGTAATAAACGTAGTTTTCTCCATGTCCTCCGGCGCCATCTTGATCTGATTGTAACCGGAGAAGCCATCCATGAACGAAAACACGGAGAACTGAGTTGTATTGTCGACCAACACATCAATATGAGGGAGCGGGAAATCATCTTTAGGGCTCGCCCTATTCAAATCCCGATAATCGACGCACATTCGCACCTTACCGTCCTTCTTCGATACCGGCACTATGTTGGCGACCCACGGAGGGTAAGTAGTGACCGCTAAGAAGCCAGCATCAAGCTGCTTTTGCACTTCTTCTTTGATCTTAACGGCCATATCTGGTCGTGTCCTCCTAAGCTTCTGCTTAACGGGAGGACAATCTTCTCGCAACGGCAAGTGGTGGACCACGATGTCAGTATCAAGTCCGGGCATATCCTCGTATGACCAAGCAAAGACGTCACTATACTCTCTCAACATCTCGACCAACCTCTGCTTGACATCACTATGCAATGCGGCCCCTATCCTGACGTTCCTGACAAGTTCTTCAGAGCCCAGATTCACAATCTCGATCTCTTCTTCGTGAGGCAGGATAACTTTCTCTTCTTGTTTCAACAAGCGGGCCAACTCTTTGGGAAGGTCTTCATCTTCATCAATCTCTTCTTCGGCTTGATAGATCGGGCGATCGAAGTCGAAGTGAGTCGTAGAAGGTCCAGAGTCGATGTCATCTGCTATATGGATCCTGCAATAACGAGGGTTAAGCTTAAAACAAATATATGCAAGTTAGCACAAACCCCATTGCCATTTTGTTGTTTTTCAAAACAAATATAAAACAGGAATAACAGAGATCACAATATTTGAATACGAAGAAAAATACCTTTTGATTTATTGGTAAAATGCATGTACATAATCAAACGAGGCCCTGACAATAAAACCACTATGCCTCGGGCAGGACATAGGGTTGTACAACGATTGGAAAAAAGTAAATCATTACTCTTTGTCTGTCATTTGGATGATATCCCTGACGGACCAGTTGTTGAGGCTCTCGCCTGGCTTGCTTGGCTGGATCCAAGAGTCCAGATCGCAGTCGCTGTCTCCGCCGTCTTCAGACACCGCGTTGACACTTTCAAATATCACCCCGCCACTGGTAAACTGGATCGGCCCTTTACCTCGCGACGCCTTGCTAGAAGAGGAGGCTTCAGCCGCGGGAGAGTATCCTAACCCAAACTTGTCCTGCTTGTTGGGTATCTCTAGAATCTGCCCCCAGCCTGAGGTAGATCCGGCTTGAAAAACGGCCCGGGCTTTCTTGAAGGAAGAGAGAGTCATCTCTGGATTCTCAGTGATCACGGGAGCTACGTTCTTGACTTTGACAGCTTCGAACGCTTGACATAGGGTTTCGTGGATTTCCCCATCCATCTCAACGTACTTGAAGGACGACAAATGGCTCACCATTATATCTTCTTCGCCACATACAGTCACGATGCTGCCTCCGACGGCGTACTTGAGCTTCTGGTGCAACGTGGAGGTCACGGCACCCGCAGAATGGATCCATGGCCGGCCTAAGAGACAGCCGTAGGCAGGCATGATGTCCATAATGTAGAAGACTGCGTCGAATGTTTCCGGCCCCACTTGGATTGGCAAGGTCACCTCCCCAAAAACATGATGTTTGGTTCCATCGAAGGCCTTCACCACCAGGTCACTGGGTGTGCAAATCAATCCGCGAGTATCCAACTTCATCAATGCTTTCTTTGGAAGAACATTGAGCGACGACCCCGTGTCCACCAACACATGAGACATAATCGTTCCTTTACACTCTATCGAGATGTGCAGGGCGCTATTGTGATTCCTCCCCTTCGGCGTCAGCTCCAGGTCAGTGAACCCTAGCCCATTTCCAGCATTCACGTGGGCTATGACCCCTTCCAACTGGTTGACCGATATTTCCTGCGGTACATACGTGGCATTCAACACCTTCAGCAGTGCGTTGCGGTGTGCCTCAGAACACAGCAACAAATTCAGGATGGAAATTTTTGAGGGTGTTTGATGGAGATGATCTACGATCTTGTAGTCACTCTTTTTAATCAACCTCATAAACTCTTCGGCGTCTTTAACAAGTAAGTCTTTTTCTACCCCACGAGGGATCTCTTCAACGACTTTACTCTTCCCTTTATCAGTTGCATCAGCTTTGTCTGCTTTGTCTGCCACGACCTCAGGTGGCGCAAACACTCTCCCGCTACGAGTAATTCCGCTAACGCCCACTAGGTTCTCCACAGACGACCCTGATGGTTCCAATTCCAACTTCTGTCCGTTGCAGTAGACCTCTGCCCCATAGTGCCATGGGACAGCATTGGTGCTTTCGAAAGGTATCGGCCCAGCTTTGGTGATGGTAATCGTGGGCGGCCTGGGTGCATAAATAGTTATCGTCCGGCGAGGGATGGTGATGGTGGCAACCTCATCATCTTGCTTCAGCATTACCTCTTCCAATCCGCTTTCGGCCCTTCGGCTAAATTGCAGGATTCCTTCGGTCATCAGACTTTAAATCCCCTCTATCAACTGTTCACATCCATCAGGACTTGTCGCACAGCCCATACACAGCTCTCCACAACCTGGAAAGAAACCCCTTTTCATCAGCTTAGCTTTAACGAAGCTGAGCGGTGTCTTCAGATCTCTGACGTCAGTCAACAAATCCAAGCTCTCGTCTTCAATAATGGCGTTTACTCCACCTCCCCTATGATTCGGCATAGGGTTCTTCGTGACGTTTGGCACATTATCTGAGAAATTGATGATCTTGGCGTCCACCATATCCTGCACCTTATGCTTGAAGGCTTTGCAATTTTCTATTATGTAGCCTGGTGCCGCTGAGTGAAATTCACAAGTCGCATTCGCATCATAACCTGGCGGAGGTGCCCCTGTCAAGGGAGCCAGGGTTCTCTTCTGGATCAGCTGTAACTGGAGCAGAGTCTGTAACAGTTGGGCATAAGACATGGGCGGAGTCTCGAGGTGAGGACTCGATAGAGGTGCCTTGTTCTGATACTTTTTGTATCCTTGTTGATTCGGCTGCTGCTGCTGGGGTTGTTGGACAGCGGGGATAGTTATACTAGCCACCTGCTGGTGAGGGCCTTTACCCTTCCTTCGAGCGTTGGACACGGGGCTCGTCTCTCCTTCCCGTCTTTTGCCACCATACGGTTTCTTTCCTCCTCCCGCTGAGGATAAATCACCTTGAATTTTCCCCAGTTTGATCCCATTTTCAACGTGCTCACCCGTGATAATGAGATCTGAGAAGCTTCCAGACATACTGCTGACCAATTTCTCATGATAAACCCCTGGGAGGGTAGCTACGAACATTTCCACCAGCTCCCGTTCAACCATCGGCGGCTGAACCCTGGCTGCCAATTCACGCCACCGCTGGGCGTATTCCTTGAACCCTTCGTTGTTCCTTTGTGACAGATTCTGCAGTTGGACTCGGTTCGGAGCCAAGTCACTGTTATATTGGTAGTGGTGCATGAATGCTTCAGCAAGCTCCTTCCACGTGCGCACACTGGTAGGTTCCAGACTCATGTACCATTCCAGGGAGGGCCCGGACAGACTGTCCTGAAAGAAGTGCATCAGCAACTTCTCGTCCTCGGAATGAGCGGACATTTTCCGGTAGTATGATCTTAGGTGGACGCGAGGGCAAGTGGTGCCCTTGTACTTTTCAAAGTCAGGTACCTTGAACTTGGGAGGCACCTTGAAATCAGCGATTAGTCCCAACTTGGACATATCAACACCCATGGTGTTCTGGTTCTCGAAATTCCTCATCTTGTCCTCGAGGGCCTTGAACCTTAGCCGTGCTTCAGCAGTCAGCTCCCCTTCAGCACCTCTCTGAGAGAACACATCGTCTTGACGGTCTTCTAACCATGGCTGAGGCCCAAACAGATTTCCAACACCCGCGTTGTCGTTGCCCAGTCCAACATTGACGTTAGCTTCAAAATTCCCATTACCGACGCCAGTCGTATTACCGTTGAGTCCCATGTTAGCTATCACATTGCCGTTGGCACTGTCGTTCCCCCCGGTCACGGGGACACCATTCTGAGGAGTTTCAACAGGTGGAGGGGTTGGCACCGTCCCACCATGGAATACACCATTGCTGTCGACCCTTGAAATCAGAGGCTGAACCAAGGTTCTGAGCTGATCCTGGCCGTTGGTGACCGCTTGCATGAGCTCCATGAAGCGGTCCATCCTTTCTCGTAGTTCTTGAACGTCAGTTTGCATTTGCTCCATAACTCTGGCTTGATTTGCTCTGGTCGGATAGCGGTGGATAGGTCTCTGATCAATCCTGGAACAACCTGAAATAACCTGTATACACAAAAGGGTTAGAAAAACGACAAGGTGCTCGTTATGCAAATGCTTCATGCAAATGCAAACGTGTGTCTGTGCATTAGGGAGATATCCCCCGATCCTAGTGCCTGAGTGCCAGTGCTGATAATAAGAAGTCCGAGTCCAGTCATGGAAATAACATCTCATATATATAAAGAAAGCCCATCAAGGCGGTACACAACGTCATTGAGTACAAGCAGAATCAATAGCATGACCTCGACCAACAAGCCTGGTGACGGTCAGCATACAACAATGATCAAAACAAAAGGAATACAGATATTCAAGCATGGACACGGGCGCGAAACTCTTCTAACAACCCCTTCGTTTCTGGATGATCAGGCCGAGTGAGTAACCCTTCGACAAGTAACTCTCTCTGCATAATGGTGTATTGAAGACCTTCAACCGAGTCTTCCCATGCTCCTTCGCCGAAACAATCTTCTAACTTCCGCTTCTTGGATTCAAACGTCAGTTTGCGCTCCTTCAGGTTAGCAAGAGCCTTGTTGAGCTGGCATTCAGGGGCATATCTGCGAGCGGTTTCTTCATCAAACCTCTTCTCACTAGCCTTCACCTGGGCTTTCAACTTGGAGATCTGTTGCTTCAGCTTGTCCTCCCGTTCCTTGTCGTTGGCTAGGGTGGCCTTCCAATGCTGATTAAACTTGGATATTCTCCGGTACGCTTCATCCAAATGCTGCTTCTTAGTGGCCAGTACATCATTGACGACTTTGAAATCTCGACCCAAGCGCTCACGCTCAGCTATCTGCTTAGTCAAATCTGTCCCTAACTGGTTCACCAGCTCTGTCTGCCTCTTGAAGGAATGGACGGCTTCGCTTCTCTCGCTTCTGAGTTGAGCCAATTCTTTTTCCAGTTCTTCATTTGCCTTTTTCAGCTCATCTCTCTCAGCTAACACCTGATTATGCTGTTGAATAGGCACGGTGGTAGGCTCTTCAATCACTGGAGGGCTTTCTGGCTTGGCAGGAGGAAACGGCATCCCTATAGCATCTGCTCTGACTCTGATCCAAGTTACGTATGGAGCGTAGGCCTGGCTATTACTCTTTCCCAGCAATGGTTTTCCCCGCTTACTGATACTATTCCAAGCGTGCTGAAGCTTAGATAATATATCCCCCTCTAGAAGACCAGTGAGGTACAGAGATTCCTGCACCTCTTCATCCTTCGGCGGAGCTCTCAAAGCATAAGCAAACTGTCGGACCAGTAGAGACGGATTATAATTGATACAGCCCTTCCTGCCTATCAAAGGCACATTCGGAAATCCGCTGTAGCTGAAGATAATCTCCATACCCAATCTATCTCTGTCAAACCAGGTAATATCCTCCGCTGACAAACTCATCAGACGCTCGGGCCACTCAGCTGTGGCTGCAGACGAAGCAAATGGACCCTTCTTAGGTAGGTGACTATCAAGCCATCTATAAAGCAGGGGCACACAGCACGAGACATTCTTGCCCCTTCTGTTCTCGTTTTTGTAGTGGACGGAATGGTAGACATCTCCTATCAAGGTAGGGACTGGATTCCCTGATGCAAAGATGTGGAAGGCGTCGAAGTCCACAAAGTCGGGCATATTGGGGAATAGAATGATGCCATATATGCACAGAGCGAGAATGGCGTTGAACACGACCCAACATCCGTCTTTGGCGCACTGCTGAGCTTTTCCCACTAAAAACTGCAAGGAGAAGCCAGGGACCTTGTTCCAACTAGACAAGACCAACTCAGAGGCATCTAGGTGAAGTGAAGGAGCTAGACTAGCCAGATTAGGCTCAACATCCATATGAACAAAGGGCATCTGGCTCTTGATAGGCACACCTAACAAATCAACATACTCCTCCAGCGTGGGTGCGAGAATAAAATCCTGGAAAGTAAAGCATCTCAAAGGTGGATCGTAGAACTGCATCAGGCCGTGCAACCCATTCAACTCAAACACAGAGGGTTTACGAACCAAACTGAACAATTTACCGTAAGACTTTCTGAATTCATCTCTCACAAAATCATCTTCTAAAGCAATCAGACCAGTCAACTGAACAACATCGGGAGTGGGGAGCTTGTAAGCCACGATCTTCCTCAGAGAACCCATAATAGCACAATAGGAGGCAAGAAAACCTGAATCGGGGGAGACGGTACCTGCAACACAGACACACGTTAATGAAATGCAAATGAGTATGCAAAGCAATGTAAAATGCAGTCACGCAGCAGGAGATCAAGGCAACTGTGCTGTTGAAGATATGAAGGTTCGGTATCAACAAAACCACAATACTGCTCTGTCAAGCACAACCATAGATCTGACGAGAAGGAAACCCAGATATCGGACCATGAATCTGCTCTGTCAAGAACAAACACACATCTGATAATAAGGACCTCTGTCACAAGACCATAACTCTGCTCTGTCAAGAACACATATCTCTGAAAATAAGGACCTCTGATACAGGACCATAGCTCTGCTCTGTCAAGAACACATATACATCCAATGATGAGAACCTCTGATACCAACAAAACTGATTCACTATCAAGAAAACCAGGTAGTCTGAAGGTTAAGGTCTCCTGCAACAAACCCAACCCTGCTCACAGGTATGGACCTATACTGACACAAGTTCGGCATCCTATGCGGTCATCAGCGTCACAGACATTCAAGAGGGGTGATACGATACCCAGAAGGTGTGGCATCACCATCTCCTGAAGTGGCCTCACTCGGCTGAATCCCAAATGATCGGTCCCCAGAGTCGACAATCCTCCAAACCATCAACCCCCTCAACCCAAAGGGTTGAAAAAGAAGTCAACCGGGAGAACCTCGTCTGAGCGTGGATTTCATGAGACACTAGTGCTTGCAAAGCAAGCACGCGCCCATTAATTTCCACAACTAATGCTAGGTACACTCAAGCCTGGGTCTGGCTTCTCACTCATCAGAATGCCCCTCCCACAACAGCACAGATAATCATATCATACTAAAAATAAAGATGTGAGAAATAAAATGCGATAAACAAACACAACCCAACAAGTAATCATACAAGCGCTAGGATTGACTCTCGCACGGGAAAGGAAACGATCGTAAAAACCTGACGAAAAGGTATAAGACAAGGTCATCGCAACCGTTGTCTGGGTTCGGGAGTCGGTTACGCAAGGGGAAGTTATTAGCACCCCTCACGTCCATCGTACTCGATGGGATCCACGCTTATTTGTGTTTATCTGACGGGTTGGTTTTATCTATCTACCTATCAAGGCTGGCTTAAAAGAAAACAAAATGACTCGGCAAAGCGTCGCACTTTATGCCTACATATTCTCATCAGAGAATGAGAAATTAGAGTCAACGTAGTTCAGCTAACTACGGGTTACGGGGAAGGTGGCTCGCCAATACGCCAATATTGTGCCTACGTACTCTCAACAGATATGAGAGATCAGAGCTTACGTAGTTCAGGATAATACGGATTACGGGAGGCTCAGATTCATCTGTTTTATCGAGTAGGGTTAACAAACAGTTCCAGCAGTTTGGTGTACGCGGCTCGACCCTTGGAGACTTAGGCGTTACCGTTTGTGGTAGAACTAGGAGTTAACGACACTCTTTTCTTCAGAAAAGCTTCCTTTGAATTATGGGCCCACGGGGCAAAAAGGTTTGAAGTTTGTTTTCTGTCTTTTACGGAAGAACTGTTTTTCATGGATGTTTGCAACCAATATCGCACTAGAGACTATGACCTGAGAGTGAATGCGTCGCATGTCACCCAAAGGGTGCCATACTAAACATCCAAACTGTTGAAAAGAAACTCTCCAACAATCCCTTCTCAGATAGCTTAAGGCTCGTAACGTACGACATCAGTTAACCTTTATTACTGTATTTTAAGTTGTTTTGAGATGAGAAGAGAGAACGAACAGGTTCAACTAAGGGGAAGATTATCAAGTCCTACTGTTGTCATGCCAAGGATTCATCCTATGGTTGAGGTTTGAAACAGGGAACTCCTAGAAGTTATCATGCATAGGTTTCAACCTACAGTTCTAATCATCACTTCTTTATCAAAGGAAGTGAGATTCCTAGGGGATCATGTCAATGATAAACAGAAACGGATAAAGCATCAGCTTAAACAGTAAATAGTAAACGACTGTAAAATGCATGCAATGCAAGTGAGGGAGGAAATGTTTGTGGGGCATCAGCCTCCACAAGCTCATCTCAACCTCAAGCCAAATATGAATAACTGCAATCATACGGCAAGAATAAAATGCTATCAAGCAAATCACAATAATAACTGCAATCATACAGAGGAAATGAAATGCTATCAAGCAAACACAAACCACATAGGCAAGGGAGCTGGGCTCCACCAAATACCCGCAAGCAAAGCCATACAGTAAAAATACAAGCAGAAGGAGCAACTCAACCTCTAGTGCAATCATGCTCCTAACTCAAATCAATCTAAATATGAACTTACTCTAATGCATCAAGCAAATCAGACAAGTCACAACAATACAGGAAAGAAAGCAGACAGTCAAGAAAGCAAATCAACAGCTTCCACAGCTTCACGGTAAAGCAACCTTCTGACAGCAGTCCAGTCTTCCGTCTTCAACTATCCTTCAGGACTATCATCTTCAATAGAGCTTTTAATACATCCAACATAGGTATCAACTTATTCTCTCTTCCTCAAGCCTCAGCTCTTCAGTAAATTCCACCTTCAGGCTTCACTCCTAAAATCAAGTATCAACCTGGCTTCCTTCAGGCTCTCAATGTCTCAACATAAGTGTCAACTCATCCTTTATTCCTCAAGCCTCAGCTCTTTACTCAATTTCAATTTGATCTTCTTCACAAATGTCAACTTGTTCTTCTTGGCCTTCAAGCTTCAGCTCTCCCCTCTTTACAAGTATCAACTTGCTCCTCTTCATCTACAAGCTTCAGCTTCTCAAAGTAATCTTCAAACACAAAGAAGTATCAACTCCATCCTTTACTTCTTCAAGCAAGGAACTCCATCCTCTAGCAAGGGAGAAAGATTCATCTATCAAGAGCAAAGTTGGGATGATTGGTAGCAGAGTGAAGACCAAAGGTCACCACTAAGCATCCTATCATCAGAGAAAAGGACCCTCAAAGGTTCTACCAACTTGTAAAGAGCCACACATCCTACCAAAGGAGGGATGAGACCTTTACAAAGGGACCTTACATCATAGGGAAGAATGGAAGTGATCAACATCTTCCATGTTTATGAAGGAAGAGAATCTATCTAGAAGCTCTGCCTACAAAACCCTAATCTTAACACCTAAACAAAACTACACCAAACGAAGGGAAGATCCTCACATCCAAGCTTCTTCATTCAATCCATGGTAGCCAAAGCTTGTCTTCAACCTCATCCAAGAGCAAGAGAGAGAAAACCCTAATCTAAGGGAACTAAAGAAGTCATTCTAGTTGAATTAGTGCATTAGAATCATCTAAAGTTAGTATCTCAACTAAAATCAAACAAAAATAGAAAACTACCTTGTAAATTCCTACAAAAATTCCTAAGGGATCCTAATTCAATCATGAATCTACTCTACAAAAATCAGAGGTTGAATCATCCACCAAGTTCTAAAAATAAAATCTAAACCATAAGGTATCAACCATAAACCCTAAAAATGGAGCCCTTAAGGTTTCAACCTAAAACTACCACTTACATTCATCAAAAAAATGTGAGAAAAATCTATGGGGAGCATGCACATCTATGCTAACTACTCACAAAAATTTAAGGCCAAAATCATCCTCACATGACCAAACCAAATTCAACAAACTCAAGCATCAAACATGATTATTTTAATATCAATTAAAATGTAATAAATCCCATAAAATCAGAAAATGCATGGAATAATAATATTTTTTATCTAAAAATACTAGATTCAATCATGAATCCAATGCAAATAGAATGGGATCAATTGAGTTATTTTTCCATTTTTTATGAATTAATCAATAACCATGAATAAAATGAAAAAATGATAGAAAATCCAAGGAAAATAAACAAACGCGTGGTGTAGATAGCAAGGCAATCCAGTTCATTTCCCAGGCTGGGCCACAAAGGGGGTGTGGTTAGCATCTATGGAATAAGCCCAAAAACACAACTTAAATGAAACGCAGCGTTTCATTTTAGTTCAGAAATCCTTCACAACTTTTCCTGCACGCATGGCCATTGGATCTTCATTTGGTCAAAGGTCCTACCTTGATCCAAGGGCTCTAGGATCATCTTCCCCAATTTGAATCTCTGCAACTCAGGTCACCTGCGCGCCATAGTCACCGCCGGTGACTTTCTCCGGTCATCATCTCACAACCCTAACTTGCTATAGAATCCACCATAGGCCACGATTCCTTGATGAATCTTATCCCAAATCTCACAAGGAGTCCATTCATGCCCTTAATTCAATCTAAATCCTCAAGATTCGCAAGAACACCATGTCAACCGAAAATGGTAACAACCCTAATTGGTCACTAATTCTCAAATTGATGATCCAAAAACCTTCCTACACCATTCTACTATGCATCTAACACAATAATTCTTCTTAATTCTACCTAATTTAAGCTGGAGATTGAAAGTTACCAACCTGAGAATTTCGTGTGCACAGAGGTAGTAAACCTTCAAATCAAGCTCTCAAATGCTCCAGACTCCTTCAATGAATCAATTCCAAGCTTCTGTATGCAATGAAATGGAGGGAAATGCTCTGGATTCTTGGAACCAATTTTGAGTTGCAGGTGAAAGAATCTGAGATCAAGAACACCATTCAACCACGAATTTGCCTTGATTATGATCTGGAATCATTCCCTAGCATCCATGGAAGTGATTGCAATCAAGAAAATGGATGGAAAGTGAAGAAAATGGTGTAACCGAATTCAGTTGCAAGCAAGAAATTTTCAATCTCAATCTCTATTCTCTCCTTCAATTATCACCAACCTTGGCCTTGGATCACCTCTATTCAATATATAGGCCATGTGTGGATGATCTAGAAAGCTCTAGATCCTTCTAATGAGAAATTCAATATCTCACTTCAAGGAAATTTCAATCTCATGCCATGGTCATACCAATTCTGCTAGCAGCTTGTATTCGCCCTCATTCTCTTCCAATTTCTCTCCTAATGGTATTTTGGATGTGTTTGGATTGAAAGAAGCCTTGGTCATGCCTTGAATTTTGGTTTGGCAAATGTTACTTATGATGTAAGTAACTACTTTTCAAAGCAAGTCCACAAATTAAACCTCAAGTCAAAATTGTGGCAATGTCAATGTTCTTAAAATGTGTTTTAGAATCAAAGTGAAATATTACATGCCTTGGTTTTGACATGTAGATCAAAAATACCAATTTCCATCTTTGGTTCATTTGAAAATCATCCTTATTTTAAGCCATTTTTGGGATTTTGTGAAGCAAGCTATTCCAAGCTCTCATGACCTCTTGGATAGCCTTAAAACATCATTTTGGTCAAGTTTGATGTTGAACATTTTCCCATTTGAAGCTTGGAAATAGGAGTTATGGCCTTATGATTGAAATGACCTATAATCTCCAAATGACCAAAATGCCCTTGACTTGTCAAAGCCATAACTTGAGTTCTAAAAATCCTATCAAGAACTTCTAGTACTCTCTAGAAAGCTAAGAGGATAAGGAACAACATTCATGTTGATCAAAAGTTCATAGGGATCATCCTTCTAGGGCAAAAGTTTCATGAAAGTTGGGCACCTTTCAAGCTCCAAATTCACATACCTCAGATGACTTGTAACTTGTCAAAGTCATAACTTGAGTTCTACAAATCACATCAAGGACTTCTAGCACTCAAATTAAATCTAAGATCATGCTCTACAACATTCATGTTGTGGGAAAGATGATATGACAATCACATCTTGAGCTACACTGCCTTGAAGAGAGGGGTCAAACTAGGGGATTTTACACTGTCAAGCCTTAGAGACCCTAGCTTGAAACTTCTCAAACTCTTCAATCATGATGAGTTGACCTTGGAATCATCCTTATAACATCTCAATGCATCAATCCATGACCACATGGCCTTTTGAATTAGGTCTCAACCTTGTTCAAATCATCAGTTGACCTAGGGTTGACCCAGTCAAACCCTAATTGCACCACTCATGGCTGAGTCTTCTTAATCTTGCACCATGACCTGTCTAGGCCTCAAAGTGATCCTCAAAACTTATCATGAGCTCTCTCAAGACCTCAAGTCTAACTTCACGGCCTCAGAATCATCTGATGGCTTTCCACAACTCTCAAGTTAGGAGACCTACACACTTGGTTTCAACCACTCTCTCTGAGGATCTTTTAACTTCTCTGACAAGGATATCAACCCTTGAGCACCTGAATAACCTTCCTAGCTAGCTTCATAGTCTTGTATAGCTCTTAATTGGTGATCATACCTCTTGATTTCCTGCATACATGTCAATGAAATGCAAATGATAATGCTAATGTGCATGAAATGAAACATAAGCTAGGTAAAGAAATGTTGGGCAAATTTTGGGGTGCAATAATGTGAAACTTCCTTCTAGGGCAAAAGTGACATGCAAGTTGGTTGACTTTCAAGTTCCAAATTCACATTCATCTGAGGACCTGTAACTTGTCGGATTCATAACTTGAGTTCTACAAACCCTATCAAGGACTTCTAGTACTCAAATTAAAGCTATGATCATGCTCTAAAACAATCATGTTAGGGTCAAGGTGAGATGAAAATCACATCTTGAGTTATGTGGTCTTGAAGTTAGACACTAAACCATGAGATTTTACACTGTCAAGCTTAGAAACCCTAGCCTAGGAACTCCTCACACTCTTGATTCATGATGAGTTGACCTTGGAATCATCCCTTGGGCATCTTAATACATCAATCCATGATCACATGGCCTTGAAATTAGGTCTCAACCTTCTTCAAATCATCTGTTGACTTAGGGTTGACCAGATGAAACCCTAATTGCACCAATCTTGGTTGTAATCTCTTATTCTTCACATGATGACCTGTCTAGGCTTCTAAATGACTTTCAATACTTCTCATGAGCTCTCTCAAGGCTTCAAGTCCAACTTCATGGATTTAGAATCATCTGAATAGCTTCCCATAACCTTCAAGTTAGGAGATATGCATTCTTGTGTCCAACCCCTTCTCTGAGGATCTTTGGCTTCTCTGATGAGGATATCAACCCTTGAATACTTGAATGAGGACTCTTAGATAGCTTCATAACCTTGGTACCCTTTTGTTGGTAGTCATACCTCTTGATCTCCTACACACACGTCAATGCAATGCAGATGATAATGCTAAAATGAATGCAATGAAACACGAGCTAGGTAAAGAGAAAGGTTAGGAAAATTTTGGGGTGCAACACACAGGGACATGCTTCTGGCGCCTCCCAATGAGCTCAAGGTTATGTCCTCCCCATGTCCCTTCGCCTGGTGGGGCCTGGACATCCTGGGACCTTTTATCGTAGGCTCCAACTAAAATAAATACCTAATAGTGGGCGTGGACTACTTCATCAAGTGGATAGAAGCTGAAGCCCTGACCAAGATAACGACCCACAACATACTTCGGTTCTATAAGAGAAAAATCCTTACCCGTTTTGGCATTCCTCAAGCGATCGTCACAGACAACGGGACACAGTTCACGGACAGGAAATTCCAGGAGTCTGTCACTCAACTAGGCACTAAACAATACTTTGCATCCGTCGAGCACCCTCATACTAACGGGAAAGCCGAAGCGGAAAATAGAGTAATCCTATGGGGTCTTAAACGAAGACTAGATGAAACAAAGAGGCAGTGGATCGAGGAGTTGCACATTATGCTCTGGGACTATCGCACCACACTCATTCGTCAATCGGGGAATCCCTCTTTCGCCTAGCATACAGGACAGAGACGGTGATCCCCATTGAAACCCACGTGCCGACCAGATGAATCGAAGCACCTTTGGATAAAGAAACAAACAGCGAGGCCCTGAGGGAAGAACTCGACCTCGTTGAAGAGGTTCGGACAACGGCAACTCTCCCCGAAGCCTCAATTAAGAATGTCGATACTGCAAAAAAACAACCGGCAGAAAAAAAGAAGAGTCACCACCTTTCGTTATTTATCCCAACGAGAGGGAAAGGAAACTGTAACGCCCATTTTAATTATTTTTAGTTCCGATGTTATTTTTATTCGTCAGCGTGTTTGGTGTGGGAATCGAAGAAGAATTAGAGGCATAATATTAATATTTGATAATCGATAATGATAATAATTAATAATTAATATTAATGTCGATATTAGTATTATTATTATTATTATTATTATTAATATTATGAGATTATTAATATTATTTGGAAATATAAAGAAAATGAGGAATTATTGGGACTAAGGGAAAACTTGGCATTGGGTGAAAATAGAATTGGAGAAAGAAAACACGCTTGGAAGAACACGGAAGAAGGAGGAGAACGAACAAAAGGGGAGGAACACGGTTCAGCAAGCTTGGGCGAGGAGATCATCAAGGCTGTGAAATTGTGAAGGTTCATCATCAAACTGCATTTCGAGGTAAGGGGGGGGATTAATCGATCGAATTGGTTATGCATGAAATTGGTAGAAAAGGGGAAAATCCCTAATCCCCATAGTTTGATGTTAATGTGATGTTGAGTTTGTGTTTATGATTCTGCAATGGTTGTGTTTATGATGTTTGATTTGTTGCATGTGTTGATTGAGGGAATTTGGGGGTTTCCGGGTGAATTAGAAGTTATACCAGAAGTTGGTAATTGCGTAGATGTAAGCGTTACCGAGCAGAACTGAGTTGGATGTTATAGTCGGGTAGTGGAACGATTTTCTGGTATGTTGGGGTTTGGCTTGGAATAGAATCGGCTGGGCTCGGAATGCGTTGCCGACTCTGAGCTGAGAGCTATTTTCTGCAGAATTCGCGTGCCTTCGCTAGGCGAATGGGGGGCGAGCCTTCTCCAGGCGAACTGGGCAGCGAATGCTGCCTTTTGCTTCTGTTTGGCTTCGCTAGGGGTTTCGCTGGGCGAGTCCCAGCGAGTGTTCGCTGCGGGGCTTCGCCAGGCGAATGGCAGCGAACATGACAACATATTGTGATTTTTCTACTGTGTTGTTCCGTTCTCGCGTGGTTGGACCCTTGTTGGTCATGAGAGAGTACGTGGTTATTGTGGATCAGTTGAGAGCATGAAGGTGATGTAGAGGGCGTCTACTTGAATACTCGTTGATACGAACGATTGAACTGCAGTACGCTGTGATGCCTAAAGTGGCTATGTATCCTTCGGCTAGGAATGAATATGTGTGGATGCGTACGTGAGATGTATGCACAGTGTGCGAAATATGCGGATTAGTAGGATCGTTACGCAATGAGTATGTTGTAGTGATGTGTTGTGGTAAGTGGGTCCGTAGGATCGATACGCTTTATATGCGTTGTGATTATGTGCTGTTGTGTGACGATTGGATCGGTAGGATCGGATGCACTTGTGTGCTTAATATGTATGTGATATATGATTGGATCGGTAGGATCGGATGCACTTGTGTGCTTAATATGTATGTGATATATGATTGGATCGGTAGGATCGGTATGCCTTATGTGCATAGTGTATGATATGTTGTGTGGTAGTTGTGATCAGTAGGATCGATGCACATTGTGTGCTTGTGTGTATATGCATTATATGATGCGATGGATCAGTAGGATCGTGTGCACTGTGTGTGTTGTATGATTATGCATAGTGTCTTGCATAGCATGTGGACGTGGTGAATCGTTGCTCGGTGGAGCGTATGCGAATCACTCACGTGCTCCAAGTGGGGAGCGTGGACGTGAGGTATGATTTACTCACGTGCTCCAAGTGGGGAGCGTGGGCGTGGTTATGAGTTACTCACGTACTCCAGTGGGGGAGCGTGGACGGGAATTCGGATCGTTGCTCGGATGGAGTGTATGCGACCACCCGTGTCCCAAGTGGGGGACGTTGAGATTTGATTATATGGGCTCAGGAGGAGCATGGTATGGATAGATCGTTGCTCAGAGGGAGTGTATGCAATCTATCCTGAGTTGAGTCGGTACCGTATTTTGTTGAGTCTAGTGCATGTGTTGCATTGTTATTGTGTGTTGTGGTTGTTGATGATGGGACAGTAGGTCCGGGTGTGAGAAATATGAAATAATTGATTTATTGTTTTCTGCCTTTTATTTCATGTATGTTTATACTGTTATTATTTGATCGAGATTCTCACCCCTTTGTTGTTGTTGTGGTCTGTGCTTCTTGGGAAGTACAGAGAATCCAGGTGATAGCTAGTTTGTTCTGTGGCGAGTCGTAGGGATGCTCTGATACGTAACACCGGGGCTTTTGGGAGTTCTTTGTTATATGATGTTTCTGGTGCCCCTGTGGCGTATCTTGATGATGGATATATATATATATATATATAACTTGGGAAGATGGCCGATTTTTATATATATGTTGGTGTATATATACATGTTATGTGGTTTATGAAAGACTATCCTTATTTTTCCGTTGCAATATTACTGAAAATGATTTTTGAAAAATGATGTGTGAAATTTTGTGGAAAATTATGACATCCCGTAAGTGGGAGAAACTCTGATATGTGCTTATTTTAATCGTTTTATTTTATTTTATTTTATTTTAGGAAACGGGGTGTTACAAGTTGGTATCAGAGCAGGTCGGTCCGTCCGGCCAGTGTAGTGTTTTGAGTCTGTCTGTAGGATAGAGTTGGTTGTTTTCTGTTAACTTGTTGTTGTTGTTGTTGAGCAGTATGGCTGGGAGGAATGATGCGGCGTTGGCTGCGGCTATGCAGGCTATGGCTCAAGTGGTGGCCAACCAGAATCTGGCTGCAGGTGCTCAGTTCAGAGACTTGATGCAGTTCCAGAGCAACAAGCCACCAAAGTTTGAAGGTGGGATTCTGGATCTGGTAGCTGCACAGAAATGGTTGAAGGCGATAGAGAAGATCTTTAGGACCATGGGATGCAGTGACGAGCAGGAAGTGAGATTTGGTACTCACATGCTTGAGGGAGAGGCCGAGGCTTGGTGGGACAATTGCCGTCACAGGATGGAGGCTTCGGGGACTCAGATTACTTGGGAGGTGGTTCGATCTGGATTTCTAGAGAAGTATTTTCCAGAAGACATCAGAAGTGCTAAAGAGGTGGAATTTCTGGAATTGAAACAGGGTAGTATGTCGGTAGCCGAGTATGCGGCTAAGTTTGAGGAATTGGCCCAGTATTGTCCCCATTACAATACTGAGGAAGCGATGACTTCTAAGTGTTTGAAATTTGAGAATGGGCTGAGGCCGGAGATCAAGATGGGGATCGCATGTTAGAAAATCAGGAGCTATCCTGAGTTGGTGAGTAGAAGTCGAATCTATGACAATGATAACCGTGCGAGGATTGCACATTACAAGGCGGTGAATGACCGCAAGGGTAAGCAGAGGTTTGGTGGTACACCTTACAGTGCGCCAACCGATAAAGGAAAGCAAAAGGTTGTGTCTAATAAGAGATTTCGAGAGAGGAAGGCATCGTCAGATTTGAAATGTTATCAGTGCGGTGTCGCTGGGCATCGTGCTATTGATTGTCCTCAAGAGGTTAAGAAGTGCTTCAAGTGTGGGAATCCGGGCCATGTGATGGCGGATTGCAGGATTAATATGCCTACTTGTTATAACTGCGGTGATAAAGGCCATATTAGCACTCATTGTGAGAAGCCAAGGAGGGCTCAGGCGCCTCAGGTCAGCGGTAAAGTGTTTGCGGTGGTGGGTACTCAGTCGGCGGACGAGGAGCGTTCGATCAAAGGTACATGTTTTATCAATAGCATTCCTTTGACTGCTATGATTGATACGGGTGCAACCCACTCGTTCACCTCTGTTGATTGTGTGAAGAGGTTAGGTTTGGTGCCAACTACTCTTGAGCGGCGGATGACTATTGAAACTCCCTCAATTGGTTCAGTGACTACTTCGCTTGTGTGTTTGAAGTGTCCACTGACTATCTTTGGCCGAGATTTTGGCGTGGATTTGATATGTTTGCCACTTGGTAGTTTGGATGTTATACTTGGTATGAACTGGTTGGAGTTCAACCGAGTGTATATTGATTGTTTCTGGAAGGTGTTATTGTTTTTGACTCCAGAAGAGGAAGCTTTGGCAGATTCCTTGTCTAGTAAGGAACTGAGAACCTTGTTGGAAGACGAAGCTTAGGTGTTTGCTTTATTTGCATCACTGTCTGTTGACAACAAGGCATTGTTAGATGAGTTAGCTGTGGTGAATGAGTTTCCGGAGGTATTCCCGGATGATATTACAGAGTTTCCTCCGAAGAGAGAAGTTGAGTTTAGCATTGATCTGGTACCTGGTACGAGGCCTATTTCTATGGCGCCGTACAGGATGTCGGCAGTGGAGTTGGCCGAGTTGAAGACTCAGATTGGAGAGTTGCTGGATAGAAAGTTTATCAGACTGAGTGTGTCGCCGTGTGGAGCTCCAGTGTTGTTAGTGAAGAAGAAAGACGGTAGCATGCGGTTGTGCATCGATTGCCGTCAGTTGAACAAAGTGACCATCAAGAACAGATATCCTCTTCCAAGGATTGATGATTTGATGGATCAGTTAGTGGGAGCTCGTGTGTTTAGTAAGATTGACTTGAGGTCGGGTTATCATCAGATAAGAGTGAGAGAAGGTGATATTCAGAAGACGGCGTTTAGGACTCGATATGGACATTACGAGTATGCAGTAATGCCTTTCGGAGTGTCTAATGCGCCGGGTGTGTTTATGGAATATATGAACCGTATCTTCCATTCTTATTTGGATCATTTCATTGTCGTGTTCATTGATGACATACTGATTTATTCTAAGTCTGAGGAAGAGCATGCGGAGCATTTGAGGATTGCTTTACAAGTGTTGAAGGATAACAAGTTGTTTGCCAAGTTATCGAAGTGTGAATTCTGGTTGAGGACAGTGAGTTTTCTGGGACACGTTATTTCGGGTGATGGTGTTTCTGTGGATCCATCTAAGGTGAGTGCGGTGTTACAGTGGGAACCGCCAAAGACGGTAACAGAAGTTAGGAGCTTTTTGGGCTTAGCAGGGTATTACTGAAGATTCATTGAAGGCTTTTCTAGATTGGCTTTGCCGTTGACTCAGTTGACAAGGAAAGATCAAGTGTTTGTGTGGGATGCGGCTTGTGAAGAGAGTTTTGAGGAACTGAAGAAGAGATTGACTTCAACGCCGGTTTTGGTGTTACCGAATTCGAGTGAGCCTTTTGTTGTTTACTGTGATGCATCCAAAATGGGATTGGGCGGAGTTCTTATGCGGAATGGAAAAGTGGTAGCCTATGCTTCGCGGCAATTGAGGGTGCATGAGCGTAATTATCCTACTCATGACCTTGAATTGGCTGCGGTAGTTTTTGTGTTGAAGATTTGGCGACATTATTTATATGGTTCGAGGTTTGAGGTATTCAGTGATCACAAGAGTTTGAAATATTTGTTTGATCAGAAAGAGCTGAATATGCGGCAGAGGAGATGGTTATAATTCTTGAAGGATTATGATTTTAGTTTGAGTTATCACCCAGGGAAAGCAAATGTGGTTGCGGATGCGTTGAGCAGAAAAATAATTCATGTGTCGGCATTGATGGTAAAAGAGATGGAACTTATTGAGCAGTTTAGAGATTTGAGCATGGTTTGTGAATTCACGATAGATGGTGTGATGTTGGGTAAATTGCAAGTGAAGAATGATTTCTTGGACATGATTAGAGAACACCAGAAGTTAGATGTGAGACTAGTGGATCTGATGAGAGGAGTCGGAAGTGACTCCGGTAGTGATTTCAGGTTGGATAGTGCGGGTGTATTGAGGTTTCGGGGCAGAATTTGCGTGCCGGATAATGATGAGTTGAAGAAGTCGATTTTGGAAGAAGGACATCATAGTAGCCTGAGTGTTCATCCAAGAGCTACGAAGATGTATCTGGACTTGAAAAAGTTATTTTGGTGGTCGGGCATGAAAAAGGATATTGCTCGTTATGTGTATGCTTGCTTGGTTTGTCAGAAGTCGAAAGTGGAGCATCAGAGACCTTCTGGGATGATGAAACCGTTAGAGATTCCGGTTTAGAAGTGGGATTGTATTGCTATGGACTTTGTTACAGGTTTGCCGAATACGGCGAGAGGATTTGACGCCATTTTGGTGATTGTGGATCGGCTTACGAAGTCTACACACTTTGTACCGATCAGTATTAGCTTTCCGTTGGAGAAGCTGGCAGAGATTTATATTCGGGTAATTGTGAAGTTGCACGGTATACCATTGAGCATTGTGTCGGATAGAGATCCGAGGTTCACTTCTGTGTTTTAGAAGAGTTTACAAGAGGCTTTGGGTACTGAGTTGAAGCTGAGTTCGGCTTATCATCCGCAGACGGATGGGCAGTCGGAGAGGACTATTCAGACTTTAGAGGACTTGTTGCGGGCTTGTGTGTTGGAGAAAGGTGGTACGTGGGATACCCATTTTCCATTGGTAGATTTCACGTACAACAACAGTTACCATTCCAGTGTCGGGATGGCGCCGTTTGAAGCTCTTTATGGTAGAAGGTGCAGGACTCCTTTATGTTGGTATGAGTCGGGTGAGCTTGTTGTGTTGGGACTGGAGTTGGTACAGCAGACTACTGAGACAGTGCAGATGATCCGTGAAAAGATGAAAGCATCTCAGGATCGGCAGAAGAGTTATTATGATAACTGCAGGAAAGAATTGGAATTCAGTGAGGGTGACCATGTATTCTTGAGGGTTAACCCAGTGACGGGTGTTGGACGTGCTTTGAAGTCCAAGAAGTTGGATCCGAAGTTTATCGGGCCGTATCAGATTTTGCAGAGGATTGGTGTTGTGGCCTATAGGGTGGCGTTGCCGCCGGAGCTTTCGAACTTGCATGACGTGTTCCATGTGTCGCAACTTCGGAAGTATGTACCCGATCCGTCTCATGTGATTCAGAGGGATGAAGTCCAAGTTAGAAAGAATCTGACTGTGGAGACGTTACCATTGAGGATCGAGGATCGCAAGCTAAAGCGACTCAGAGGGAAAGAGATAACTTTGGTGAGAGTGGCTTGGGGAGGTGCTGCGGGAGGCAGTGTGACCTGGGAACTGGAGAGCAGGATGCGGGACGCGTATCCAAAGTTGTTTCCATCAGGTATTTTCGGGGACGAAAATAATTAAAGTGGGGGAGAGTTGTAACGCCCATTTTAATTATTTTTAGTTCCGGTGTTATTTTTATTCGTCAGCGTGTTTGGTGTGGGAATTGAAGAAGAATTAGAGGCATAATATTAATATTTGATAATCGATAATGATAATAATTAATAGATAATATTAATGTCGATATTATTATTATTATTATTAATATTATGAGATTATTAATATTATTTGGAAATATAAAGAAAATGAGGAATTATTGGGACTAAGGGCAAACTTGGCATTGGGTGAAAATAGAATTGGAGAAAGAAAACACGCTTGGAAGAACACAGAAGAAGGAGGAGAACGAACAGAAGGGGAGGAACACGGTTCAAAAAGCTTGGGCGAGGAGATCATCAAGGCTGTGAAATTTTGAAGGTTCATCATCAAACTGCATTTCGAGGTAAGGGGGGATTAATCGATCGAATTGGTTATGCATGAAATTGGTAGAAAAGGGGAAAATCCCTAATCCCCATAGTTTGATGTTAATGTGATATTGAGTTTGTGTTTATGATTCTGCAATGGTTGCGTTTATGATGTTTGATTTCGCTGCATGTGTTGATTGAGGGAATTTGGGGGTTTCCGGGTGAATTCGAAGTTATATCGGATGTTGGTAATTGCGTAGATGTAAGCGTTACCGAGCAGAACTGAGTTGGATGTTATAGTCGGGTAGTGGAACGATTTTCTGGTATGTTGGGGTTTGGCTTGGAATAGAATCGGCTGGGCTCGGAGTGCGTTGCCGACTCTGAGCTGAGAGTTGTTTTCTGCAGAATTCGCGTGCCTTCGCTAGGCGAATGGGGGACGAGCCTTCGCCAGGCGAACTGGGTAGCGAATGCTGCATTTTGCTTCTGTTTGGCTTTGCTAGGGGTTTCGCCGGGCGAGTCCCAACGAGTGTTCGCTGCGGGGCTTCGCCAGGCGAATGGCAGCGAACATGATAGCATTTTGTGATTTTTCTGCTGTGCTGTTCCGTTCTCGTGTGGTTGGACCCTTGTTGGTCGTGAGCGAGTACGTGGTTATTGTGGATCGGTTGAGAGCATGAAGGTGATGTAGAGGGCGTGTGCTTGAATACTCGTTGATACGAACGATTGAACTGCAATACGCTGTGATGCCTAAAGTGGCTATGTATCCTTCGACTAGAAATGAATATGTGTGGATGCGTACGTGAGATGTATGCACAGTGTGCGAAATATGCGGATTAGTAGGATCGTCACGCATTGAGTATGTTGTAGTGATGTGTTGTGGTAAGTGGGTCCGTAGGACCGATACGCTTTATATGCATTGTGATTATGTGCTGTTGTGTGACGATTGGATCGGTAGGATCGGATGCACTTGTGTGCTTAATATGTATGTGATATATGATTGGATAGGTAGGATCAGATGCACTTGTGTGCTTAATATGTATGTGATATATGACTGGATCGGTAGGATCGGTATGCCTTATGTGCATAGCGTATGATATGTTGTGTGGTAGTTGTGATCAGTAGGATCGATGCACTTTGTGTGCTTGTGCGTATATGCATTATATGATGCGATGGATCAGTAGGATTGTGTGCACTATGCGTGTTGTGTGATTATGCATAGTGTCTTGCATAGCATGTGGACGTGGTGAATCGTTGCTCGGTGGAGCGTTTGCGAATCACTCACGTGCTCCAAGTGGAGAGCTTGGACGTGAGGTATGATTTGCTCACGTGCTCCAAGTAGGGAGTGTGGGCGTGGTGTATGAGTTACTTATGTGCTCTAGTGGGGGAGCGTGGACGGGAATTCGGATCGTTGCTCGGATGGAGTGTATGTGACCACCTGTGTCCCAAGTGGGGGGCGTTGATATTTGATTATATGGGCTCAGGAGGAGCGTGGTAGGGATAGATCGTTGCTCAGAGGGAGTGTATGCGATCTATCCAGAGTTGAGTCGGTACCGCATTTTGTTAAGTCTAGTGCATGTGTTGCATTGTTATTGTGTGTTATGGTTGTTGATGATGGGACAGTAGGTCCGGGTGTGAGAAATATGAAATAATTGATTTATTGTTTTTTGCCTTTTATTTCATGTATGTTTATACTGTTATTATTTGATCGAGATTCTCACCTCTTTGTTGTTGTTGTGGTCTGTGCTTCTTCGGAAGTACAGAGATTCCAGGTGATAGCTAGTTTGTTCTGTGGCGAGTCGTAGGGATGCTCTGATACGTAACACCGGGGCTTTTGGGAGTTCTTTGTTATATGATGTTTCTGGTGCCCCTGTGGCGTATCTTGTTGATGGATATATATAACTTAGGCAGATGGCCGATTTTTATATATATGTTGGTGTATATATACATGTTATGTGGTTTATGACAGATTATCCTTATTTTTCCGTTGCAATATTACTGAAAATGATTTTTGAAAAATGATGTGTGAAATTTTGTGGAAAATTGTGACATCCCGTAAGTGGGAAAAACTCTGATATGTGCTTATTTTAATCGTTTTATTTTATTTTATTTTATTTTAGGAAACGGGGTGTTACATAAATGATCGGAAAAAACCTGACGAAAAAGGGAAAGACAAGGTCATCGCAACCATGTCTGGGTTCGGGAGTCGGTTACGCAAGGGGAAGGTATTAGCATTCCTCACGTCCGTCGTACTCGACGGGATCCACGCATTGTTGTCTATCTAAAAGGTTGTGTTGAAACTATCTAGCTAAAGGCTTAGGGACAAAAGAAAAAGAAAAGAGAAGTGACTCGCCAGAGCATCGCCGCTCTGTGCCTACGTACTCCCTTGTGCAATGGGAAAGTCAGAGTCAACATAGTTCGACTAACTACAGCCAGAGAAGGGGGAAGGTTGCTCGCTAAGACATCGCGTCTTATGCCTACGTACATTTATCTGGTATGAAAGATTAGAGCAAACGTAGTTCGAGCTAAAAGGGACCACAGGTGGGTTCAAAAGTTTTTTAGGCCCGAGTAGGGTTAACAAGTAGTTCTAGCAGTTCGTGTATGCAGCTCGACCATTGGAGACTTAGGCGTTACTGTTTGCGGTAGAACTAAAAGTTAACGACACTCTTTTATCTGAAAATATTTTCCTGATTAAAATCCCGAAGGATGAAAAAGGTTTGGATTGTTTTTGTGTTTTTTAGAGAAGAAGTGTTTTGAACTTGATTTGTAACTCATGTCGCACTAGAGACTATGACCTAAGAGCGAATGCGTCGTATATCACCCAAAGTGTGTACACTAAACACTCTAGGTCATTGAGAGGAGGCCCCTCAATCACCATTTCTCAAGTAACTCAAGGCTCGTAATGTGCCCCACTTGTCATTCTTCATTAGATGTCTTATGAGTGTTTGAAGATGATAAGAGAAGAAAGGACACTAATGGGAGACTAATCAATCCTAAAAGTTATCATGCAAAGTGGACTTAAAGTTGAGTTTAAAAGGGAGATACCTAATGTTATCATGCATGTTTAGAACCCTAATGTCTATCATAACCTCTCTTGAATAAGAGAGGTTAGAAATACTAAGGGAAGAAAGACAAAAGAAGAAGAAGAAGAAAAGAAACATGCAAATGAAAGAATGCACACATTGAATGGACAAGTAGAATGAAAGTGGGAGAAAAATAGTGTGGGGCAGTAGCCTCCACAAGCTCATCTCAACCAAGCATGCACATGGAAATGCAAGAAAAGAAAAGAAGAAGAAGTGCACAAGAAGAAACCAACCAAACAAAAACAAACCACACAAAGATGCACCAAAAATGTCCTCAAGGATTCATCATTTTAGGTATGCTTCAAATACCTCCAAAGGAGGGACCAAGCCACCTTAAATGACACTCCAAGGTCATTGGACAGAAGGTAAAGATGAAGAGGAAAGCTCAAAAGCAAGAGCAAAACACAACAAAAAGAAATGCAAACAAAAACATAAAGGAATGCAAGCATACTTCACATTGGAACCCAAATAGAAAGCACCAAAATAAATGCACAAACTAACAAGCAGTGAACATAATTTTGACCTAAAAATGAACACACAACAAGCTCAACATGTCTACTTTGTGAAACAATAAGAGTTGAGAGTTGAATGGATCCACAAAGGTCATTTCCTATTCAAACTAGGTCATGCACTTGTATGAGCCACCTTAGGAAATGACTTGACTTGCAAGTCATCTCAAAATTAGGGAAAAGGCTCAAAAATTACCAAATAAAATGCACAAGAAAACTGAACAAGTTGGCAAACAGAAGCCAAAAGCACAAAGCCAATATCCCCTCAAAGCACCATCAAAAGAAAATAATATTCAAGATGTACCACTTTGAAATGGGAGAATCGAGGGTCAAAAGAAAAGCCACCAAAGTCAACCCTAAAGTCAACCAACCAAGGGCAAAATGGTCCTCAAAATTTAATCAACTCATCATGGATATGAGGATTTAATTTTAGTCATTGGACCTAAAGGAAAAGAGAGAAACAAATAAAAGATCAAACAATGCCACAATTTAAATCATTTAGCATACTTCCAATATTTAAATCCAAATTTAATTGAAAAATAAATTAAAAAATAAAATAAAAATTTTCTAAAATCAGAAGACACCTCAAAGTGTCTAAAAAGTATTTTTGTGAATTTTTTGGATGATTGGTAGTAATTTAAAATGAATCAAATGTAAACAGATAATAAACAAAAATAAAATGAAAATAAAAAATAAAAATGAAAAACCACGGTTTAAATAGCAAAAGAAACAAGTTCAAAAACCAGGCTGGGCCCAAGGGGGGTACAATTAGCACCAGGAGGCCCAAACGCATGCCAAAAAAACTGAGTTTCAAACAACATCCAGTGTGGCTAGTCAACAGGATGACCAGCGTGGAAAGCAATCTGGGCCATTAAACCACACGGTATACAAATCACATGGATCAGAATGCTCCAGCGCATTAATGAAAATTCAAAATGGATCTAGTGCGCGTAGTCAAAGGAGGTACACGATGTTTCTTAATCTGGACCGTGTAAACCAAAAGTAAACGCATCGTGTGGTCACAAGGTTATCTTCTCCAATGAAAATTCAACAAGGTCAAAGAAAAGCAGACGGTGGCCGGAGATCCCTTCCGGTCATCTTCTTCGGCCACAAAACCACCGTGAATATTAACAACAACACACAGTCATCAATACTTCCCCAAAAATAACAATCTGATAGTCAAAAATCATCTACTCCTCACGAGGAGTCCAAATCCAACCTTAGTTTTCATTTTTGAACACCACACAACTCAAATCGAAGAAAACAAGAAAATGTGCACAAACTGAAAATCTCAAAATCAACCACCAAAAGTGCCTAGAATTCATCTACACACCACATATAGTTCAAATCCATAGTCCATTTACCATAAAACCTCAAGAACAGGCCAAAATGCAAACAACAAGTTTTGTGCTCCAAACAGAAATCATCTCAAATGCCAGTTCCTTTTACTTGTTAATGGTCTACATGTTTCCTAGGTCTTACATATGCAAAAATGGCAAGCAATCGTGGTATAAAAAGAGAGAAAAGTTAATTTCAAGATTACCTAGTGGAGAACCTCCACTGAGTCTTGTCCTTGGCTGAAACTTCAAGCAAACCACCCAGAATCATTCCACACACTTGAATGAAGCTCTTGGTATGCTTAATTTCACTTGAGATTGGCCAAATCTCCAAAACCGAATTTCACTTTGCTCTCAGTTTTTCAAGTTGCTATCTCTGCAATTCCTCCACCAAATCGTGCTCTGAGGGTTTGTGAAGTTTACTGACCTTTTATGTGTTGGATTCAGATGAAAATAGAGCCCTATTTCATGCCATTAAGCCCAATTTCCATTTCAATTTTTCTTCACTTTTTTGCTTGCTAAACTCGTGTAACAACCACTGCACCTGCCTCAAATTTGTTTCAAATCAATTGCACATGGTCTGAGTTGATCAAAAGGCCAGCAATTGGTCCTTGTTTTGATCCTATGGTGGATTTCACATTTGTTACTTCATGATGAAGAAACCATGGAAATAACCATCAAAATGACCTCAAATTGCAAACCTAAAATTGGCATTGTGTTTAGAACATCATTTGTACTCAAAATATGCATAAACTTGCCTTGAAATAGTTCCAAATGAATTAATTCCAATTTTCTCATTTTAAGCTTTCTTTATGAAAAATTCAAACATCTATTCTTCAATCCAAGCTCCAACCATGACAAGAGATGATTTGGTAACGCAAATGGCCCTATTTGGAGCAAGTTTCATGTTGAAAATATTTTCATTTGAAGTGTGCAAGTTGGTGAAATGGACCTATAATTTTATGACTTATAATCTCACTTTCCCAAAATACCCCTGACTTGCAAGCCTCATAACTTGAGTTCTACAAATCAGATGAATGACTTCTAGTACTCTTTGGAAAGCTAAGACCATGAGGAACAACTTTCATGACCATTAAAAGTTGAGGAGAAACATTCTTCTAGGTCAAACATGGCTTGGAAGTTGGTTGACTTTTGTTGACCAAAATCACATTCATCTGAGGACCTGTAACTTGTCTGCATCATAACTTGAGTTCTAGAAATCAGATGAATGACTTCTAGTACTCAAAAGAAAGCTAAGAACATGCTCTACAAGTTTCATGTTGGTCAAAAGTTGAGATGATACTTGTATATTGAGATAGGTGGTCTTGAAGTTGGGGACTAAACAGGGGATTTTACACTAAGAACCCTAATTTAGTTACTTCTCACACTCTTGATCCTTGATGAATTGATCTTGAAATGATATATTAGACATCTCAACACAACATTCCATGACCATAGAGACTTGGAATTAAGTTGTAACCTCCTTCAATTTCACAGTTAACTGAGGATTTACCATATGCAAACCCTAGATGCAACATTCTTGATTGTGGCTTGTTCCATTTCACACAACAACTTGAATAAGCTCCAACATGGCTCTCAAAGCACTAAATGAGCTCTCTCAACATCTTATATCCATAATTATGAAGTCACACCCTCTGATGCTCTTCAACTAGCCTCCAAGTTAGGAGCTGACCTACATACATCCATCCATCCTTTCACAAGACTATTGACCACTTCTAAAGGACCTGATGACCATTCAAACTTGAGTAACACCCCATGCTTAGGCTCAACACTATGAGAAGACTTCTCTTGATATGCATAACCTCTTGATCCCCTGCTAAATGAATCATGCTCTGCAATGCAAATGCTAGAACAAAATGAAATGAAACATAAACCAAGTTAAGAAAAGTTTGGGCAAATTTTGGGGTACAACAAAGAAGAAAATAACGATTAGGCACAACGCCAAGGTCATCTGACGAGATTTGCAAGTAGACAACCTCGTCCTAAGAAGGAGTCACAAAGATTCCCGAGAAGGAAAGCTCGCCACAAACTGGGAAGAACCCTACCGCGTTAGAGCAAAGACGGGGAACAAGGCCTACTACCTATAATACCTAACCGGTGAAGAATTAGCTCAACCATGGAACACTGTAAAGCTAAAACAATATTACAGTTATGACCCCACTATTGACATGTCTCGCCCAGACGGCAGGCACGGTGGCCGACTACGGCTGCGCGCCCAGGTACAAGCGACGCACCACCAAAAGGATCTAAGCAAGGGTCTGGAGAAGATACCTACCCATGCTCGACGGCGGTTCTTCGACCAAGCCCGCCATCGTCACAGTACCATGAACGACAAAATCCCTAGCTCGCGATGGGGAGTTCACGCCACGACCATGAATTGAGCTCTACCGTGCCCGAAAACATTCCAGGCCTTTCGATCAGTTCCCCGAACTGTCGAACATCATCCATCGAGCATACCTGAAACATAACAAATTACTAAGTGCCTCTGATGACCATGTTGGACGACTCAGGACACATAGAGAATATTCATAAAAACACAAACATACAAACATATTACGTACTTGTACATATAATTTAACACGGCCATAAAGGACCGCAATTGTACATGGTACAATGAAAAGGGGACCAAGCCCCACATAATAAATTTACACTAAAATACATATAATCAAACGGCACGCAGGCCAAAGCATAAAACTACTCCTCTTGTTGAACTTACTTGTGCGACGCCTGCCCCTGGTCATCCCCGTCCTCGGTAAACCGAAGGAATTCTGGAACGATTTTCTAGCCGTCTTTGACTATGTAGAGGAACCTTGTGCCCTCCGTAGTCAGCTCGACCCTAGGGTTCACCAACTTTATCTGGTCCACTACGTTCTGGAAAGCCACCTCACCAATAGCCACTAGGTCATCAGCAACTTGAACAAACCGAGCAACCAGCTCTAAGCGAGTCATCAGTTGCTTCGTCCTTTCAGGCTCATCCTCAGTAGGGGCAGCCTCAGTCTACAACTTTTCCACCAGGTCCTCGGCAGCCTTCAGATTAGCTGCCACAACGTCCCTCTCCAAAGCCACCTCCTCACGACCTTTGCGGGCAACATCCTCGAGCTCCTTTTGCCTCTCCTCCTAGAGTTTCTTGACCTTCTCCTCCAAGGTCGTCACTGCAGCCTGGGATTGCTTCAGCTCTAGCTCCAGTGGAGAGCCCTCCTTAGTATACACCACAGCTATCTGATCCAAAGGAGGCCAGTGTGGTAAGGCGTAGGTCGTGTTCCTACGTTCTGGTCGAGAACAAAATGTACAGACGAGGATTCTCCATACCTTTCCTCAAATGCGTCGAAGAGGAAACGGTCGCCCACGTCCTGCGCGAGATCCATGAAGGAATTGATTCCTAGCACCTAGGTAGAAGGCCACTCACGAGGAAAGCTTTGCGAGCAGGATGCTACTGGCCAACCATGCAGAGCGACGTGAAAGAACACGTGAAGAAATGTGACAAATTCCAAAGGCACTGGGACATGCTTCTGGCGCCTTCCAATGAACTCAAGGCTATGTACTCCCCGTGGCCCTTCTCCTAGTGGGGCCTGAACATCCTAGGAACTTTCGTCGTAGGCTCTAACTAAAGTAAATACCTAATAGTGGGCATGGACTACTTCATCAAGTGGATAGAAGCTGAAACCCTGACCAAGATAACGACCCACAACATACTTCGGTTCTATAAGAGAAACATCCTTACCTGTTTTGGCATTCCTCAAGCGATCGTCACAGACAACGGGACACAGTTCACGGACAGGAAACTCCAGGAGTCTGTCACTAAACTTGGCACTAAACAATACTTTGCATCCGTCGAGCACCCTTATACTAACGGGAAAGCTGAAGTGGAAAATAGAGTAATCCTACGGGGTCTCAAACGAAGACTAGATGAATCAAAATTATTCTTAATTTTGTTTTGAAATTGATTAATATGGTCGGTTGTATTGTTAGGCGTGTGTCAGGGATTGTATTCGTATTGTTGTGTTGGTGTGAGCTTGTCGGTTGTGTTACTGTCATCTTCGTTTCTTCTTTTCGAGTAAGTGATTATCTGTGACTGTGTTAATGTTGTAAGTGAGTGAGGAATGGGTCATGTTGTTGATGTTAGTGTTTATCTTCTTCATTAATCTTAGACTATGTTCATCCATTACATTCTTTCCTTTGTTTCAAGGGACTGTATTTATCTTTTCAATAGATATAAACATGCATACATATTGACTTGTGCAAGGTATGGTTTTAACATGTATTACTTATTTATTTGAGGTAATATTTCTATAAGTTTTCTTTTAGTTGATATTGGTTGAAATTTATCTTGACGATCTTATTTGAAGTATGTCTATATTATTGGAATAGATTTCAGCAATAACAAAAATTTATGGTAAATTGGCAATGATTATTAACAAGTAAAATGTTTTACTATCTATGATTAATTATGTAGTTTATAATTCTAAATTTCTACATTATTTGTTTTTTATTTGCATTCTGGATTATCAACCAACCTATCTGACTTCATTTTAGTGCTGAAGGACATGCTTTCAGACTTGGATGGTTTTGTTGCTAATAAGAATTCAAACATTGATTGTGTGTCCTATGAAAAAATATTTTAAAATACTCTTGTTCCAAAATTTATAAATTAGAAAAGATAGTATTATCAATATACTCTAAATATAACTTTTCTCCAGTGCCACATAATAGGAACTAACATGCTAAACATATGAAGTTTCAATATAATCCCTTTATGTTGGAAGATCATTTTCTAGGCGTCTTCCACATGGCTTGGTTACCTTTGTGTTTGGTGAAAAACTTATAATAATAAAAGATTCTTCTCTTTTGAGCTCAACATATGGAAGTCGGGTTAATTTTTAATTTTGGTTTCAGTATTGATTTATGGTTTTTTTAAATTTTATAGTAATTAACAATGTGCATCTCTTTTTTTTTCATCTTAGAGTATGGTACATGGCTCTGTTTTTGTGTTAAACTTGATGGAAGTTGTCTGAAGTATTGATTCTTCCTGTATGGAAAATGTTGCTGGTAATTATTTTTGTTCTCTCAGGAAGCAATATTTCTCAATTGTATTGGCTGGTGGGAGTGTTGGATGTAAGGTGAAAGAATGATACTCCTTATATGCATTCTTAAAATGGCCTCTCAATATTGTGGAAAATCATGATATTCTATTGGTGCAAACAACTTACTAAAAGTAAGTTAAATCTATTGTTCTTCAAATTCTATTATATTTTCTCTATGTTATAGGAAATTATGTTTACTTAAAATATATCTACCAAACATTGTTTATAATAGTAGGTAATATTTATTTGTAATTTTTTCTAATCCCAACTTCAAGAATGGTTGATATTTACTTGTAGTTACTTCAAGAAATGATGACATAAGTGATGAGAATGAAGTAGGCAATGACTTTCAAGAGAAAGACATATAGGTGATGAATTTCAAGAGGACGATGTAACAGTCCAAATTTCATTAATTAATTAATTTTGTTAATTAATTTATTTGTTGGAATTAATCTTAATGATTTGGATTAATTAGATTTATTTGGTAGATAATTGAAGAGAGAAATGGGAAGGAAAGAAAATAATAGAAGTATATAAGGGATAAGTGGAAAGAATTGGATAGAAAGAAATAGAAGAGAAAGAATAGAGAAAGAGGAGAAAAGAGAAGAGAAGAGGGAAACTTGGAGAAATCATAAAGAATCAACTTCAAGCTTCAATCCAATCAAGGTAAGGGTGAGAAACATTATTATCTAGTCAATGTATGTGGTTGTGTATGTGTGGGTTGGATTTTGTTGTGAGTTTCCACCATTTTTATAGTTAGGGAAAAATGGATTTAATCGGTAGAATCGTAGTTTAATTGGTTAGAAACTGGAAATAATGCCGTAGAATAATCGGGTGATGTGGGATTAAGATTACTGGAACTGGTTCGGTGAGAATCGGTCGATTTTTGGAGGGTAGAAATTTTGGGACAGAATGAGGGTTCTGATATCGCAGGTTCGCTGGCTCTCGCCAGGCGAGTGAAGGCGAAGCTTCGCCGGGCGAAGCCCAGCGAATAGCTGGCGAATAATTCAATAAAACTCCCAGTGGTCTTTGCTGGCAAGTTCGCCAGGCGAAGGTTCGCCAGGCGAGTACATCAGCGAAGGGTAGCGAATCAAGTCAGTAGCTATTGACTTTTGTTCGCTGGCGAGTTCGTCGAGCGAAGGTCCCAGCGAGCATTTGCCAATGGTTTCGCCAGGCGAAGGATGGCGAGCAAGACGGTATTGTTTCTTTCTGTTTTATCCATCCTATGGTTGTTTGCTTGGTTCGATTAGGTTAATTCTTATGTGATATGAATAGCTTGTGTACTATTGTGATGAGTTGTGGGTAGCCTTTGGGCGTGAATCCTAGATTGTGATATGTGTATTGTTTGAATTGATTAGGGATACATCAGAGCATATTAGTGAATATGTGTGTATTGTCTAATAAGTATGTGAATGCATATTGTTGTATGCTAATGTATGTAATACATGGGAACATATCGTGGATATGTATGCTTTGTTTTGATGAATGTGATGATGGTATTGAATGTGAATGCCTTGAATTGTTATGAATATGTTGTGTGTGCAATCATGTTGTAATTCTTGAAGGGATGAATTATTTGAATGCATGGGATTAAGATGCGGGAACGGTCTTAAGTGCATTTTTGTTGGTTGATTGCATATTCATCATTTAGTCAAGAGGCAATGTTTGCTAGTTTCATGGAGACTAGTGGCTTGTCCCAAACCTAGAAGGGTGGGTTTGAAGCCTAGGGGACGGGCTTTGTTGTTATCGGTCTAGAAGGGTGGACCCGATTTAAGTGTAAAAACCGAAAAATGATAACAAGTGTTGGTACCATATAGCATTGAGTTGCATTGAGCCGTGATTGAGTCACATAGCATTGATGTCATTGTTATATGAATTATGCTTGTGTGTGAATTGGTAAATTGGTGAGTTGTGAATGATGGATTGGTGCATGATGAAATGTGTTATGTTATTATTCATATGTATTTATACATGTCGTGAAATGTATGATGAGCTATGAATGAATTGCGGTGAGAAATGTGAATTATATGTAATTGTTACTTGTACACATATATATAATCTTATGCATTGATTATTATGGTAATATTTCTCACCCTTCTGCTGTTTTATAAGGCTCTATGAGGCATTGCAGATTAGGTTGCTGGAGGTTTCTTTTGTGAAGTATAGCTTCATTCTTTTGAGTCGGACTGCTCTGATTATGTAACACCGGGTAGTTAGGCTTGTATAGCATTCTTTTGTGATACATTTTGATGTATCAGTTGATGATGTTTTGTAACATGAATGATTGATGAACAACTGGATAACATGTATTTACTTGATCAAATGTTTTGGAGTAATTCAAATGTTTTATTCTTCCGCTTTAATTTTAAATATTGAGACGTGGGTTTAAGGACTAAGTTCCTCTACTTTGAAAACTATCCCACTGTTGCATATTTTTATAGAGTAGGTGTTGAGTGTTTTATTGGTAATAATGTGACATACTTCTTTTATACCATATTTTAAATTATACTCTGATAAAATTTATATGTGCCTATATATATATTTGTTTTATTTGGGGGTATAGAAGGGGGTGTTACATTAAGTGGTATCAGAGCAGGTCGGCCCGTCCGGCCAAGTTTTTAGTGTGTTGTTCTCTGCGTATATTGATATGTGTGTGTGTTACACTATCGATATTGGTGTTCTTACGTGGTTCTATTGTTGGAATTCAATAAGATGGTTGCAGGTAGGAATAACGAAGCAATTGCGGAGGCTTTGACGAGATTGGTTAGGGAAATTGGACAGAATCCTCAGGCCAACGTGAATGGGAGGGAGAATAATGCTGACAATGAATTCCGTGCTTTGGGAAGGTTCCAAAGGAATAATCCACCGACGTTCAAGGGAACCCATGAGCCTGACAAAGCACAAATTTGGTTGAAAGCTATTGAGAAGATTTTTCGGGTTATGAATTGTTCGGATGCACAGAAGGTGCAGTTTGGAACTCATATGCTCGAAGAGGAAGCTGAGGACCGGTGGGGTAATACTCGCCAAAGATTTGAAGAGGATGAGATTGTGATTACTTGGAATATTTTTAGAGAGACATTTCTGGAGAAGTATTTTCCAGAAGATGTGCGCGGAAAGAAAGAGATTGAATTCCTTGAGCTGAAACAAGGTAATTCGACGGTAGCTGAGTATGCGGCAAGATTTGAGGAGTTGATCAAGTTTTGTCCTTACTACAACACTGTTAATGCTGAGAGATCTAAGTGTCTCAAATTTGTGAATGGTTTGAGGCCTGAGATCAAGCAAGCTATTGGTTATCAGGAAATCTGGCGATTTTCTGAGTTGGTAAACAAGAGTAGGATTTATGATGAGGATAGTAGGGCCCGGTCTAGCCACTACAAGAGCCTAAGTGATAAGAAAGGAAAGAGCCAATTCAGGGGAAAACCTTACGTGACTCCTGCTGAAAAGGGGAAACAAAGGGTTGGTTTCGGTAAGAAACCAAGTGGGGGAGTTTCTACTTTGGTGAGATGTTATAGGTGCGGTGAAGAGGGACACCGTGCTCCAGAATGCAAAAGTGTTGAGAAGACGTGTTTCAAGTGTGGCAAGCCAGGCCACAAAGCTCTTGAGTGTAGAAGTGGTACGGGTGTGACTTGCTACAATTGTGGTGAGCAAGGGCACATTAGTACCAAATGTGATAAGCCGAAGAATAATCAAGGGAGCGGAAAAGTGTTCGCTCTATCTGGATCTGCGACTGCTAGTGATGATCGCTTGATCAGAGGTACATGTTTTATTAATGGTATGCCTTTGATAGCTATAATTGATACTGGAGCTATGCATTCTTTTATTTCTCTGGAGTGTGTTAGAAGGTTGAATCTTGAGATGTCTGTTATTGGTGGTGGCAAGGTTATTGATACTCCTACTATGGGTTCGGTAACTACACCGTATGTGTGTTTGAATTGCCCTTTGAGTATTTTCGGTAGAGACTTTGGGGTTGATTTAATGTGTCTTCACTTAGATCAACTTGATGTCATTCTGGGAATGAATTGGTTAAAATTCAATTGTGTTTATATTAACTGTTTTGGTAAAACGGTTATTTTTCCTGAATCGGGAGATGAAGGGAATTTGTTTATGACTGCTAAGCAAGTGAAAGAATCAGTGCGAGATGGTGCAAGGGTATTTATGTTGATGGCAGCTTTGAGTATTGGTGAAAGTGAGGCAGTTGATGCCTTACTAGTTGTCCGTGATTTTCCGGAAGTTTTTCCTGATGAGATAAGGGATTTACCGCCGGAACGTGAAGTGGAGTTTTCGATTGACCTGATTCCTGGAACCAGTCTGATATCGATGGCTCCATATCGTATGTCCGCATCGGAATTGAAAGAGTTAAAGAGTCAACTTGAAGATTTGCTTGAGAAGAGGTTTATTCATCCGAGTGTGTCGTCGTGGGGTGCATCGGTGTTGTTGGTTAAGAAGAAAGAAGGTTCTATGAGACTCCGTGTGGATTACAGACAGTTGAACAAGGTGACTATCAAGAACAAGTATCCACTTCCGAGGATTGATGATCTGATGGATCAGTTGGTTGGTGCAAGTGTGTTCAGTAAAATAGATTTGAGGTCTGGGTATCATCAGATTCGTGTGAAAGCTGAGGATATTCAGAAGACTGCTTTTAGAACGAGGTATGGACACTATGAGTATTCTGTAATGCCATTTGTTGTGACTAATGCACCAGGTGTATTTATGGAGTACATGAATAGGATTTTCCATCCTTACTTGGACAAGTTCGTTGTGGTGTTTATTGATGACATTTTGGTCTACTCGAAGAATGAAGGGGAGCATGCTGAACATTTGAAGATTGTGTTATCTGTGTTGAAAGAGAAGCAATTGTATGTGAAACTTTCTAAGTGTGAATTTTGGTTGAAAGAAGTGAGTTTCCTTGGTCATGTGATTTTAAGTGAAGGTATTGCGGTTGATCCATCGAATGTTGAAGCGGTATCGCAATGGGAGACTCCGAAATCAGTTTTTGAGATTAGAAGTTTTCTTGGTTTAGCGGGTTATTATCGTAAGTTCATTGAAGGATTTGCTAAGTTATCGTTACCGTTGACGCAATTGACTAGGAAGGGTCAAGCTTTTGTTTGGGATGACAAGGGTGAAGAGAGTTTTCATGAAATTAAGAGAAGATTGACGACAGCCCCTGTTCTGATTTTGCCAAATCCAGAAGAGCCGTTTGTTGTGTATTGTGATGCTTCTTTGATGGGCTTGGGAGGTGTGTTGATGCAGAATAATCAAGTTGTAGCCTATGCTTCGAGGCAACTTAAAGTGAAGGAGAAGAATTATCTGACGCATGACTTAGAGTTGGCCGCCGTCGTATTTGTGCTTAAACTTTGGAGGCATTATTTGTTTGTTGCGAGATTTGAAGTGTTTAGTGATCACAAGAGTTCGAAATATCTCTTTGATCAAAAGGAATTGAATGCTAGGCAAAGAAGGTGGTTAGAGCTTTTGAAGGATTACGATTTTGGGTTGAATTACCATCCGGGTAAAGCAAATGTGGTAGCGGATGCGTTGAGTCGGAAATCGTTGCACATGTTGATGATGATGGTGAAGGAGTTGGAATTGATTGAGCAATTTTGTGATTTGAGTTTGGTGTGTGAGACTTCTTATGGGGTTAAGCTTGGAATGTTGAAGCTTACGAGTGGTATTCTGGACGAAATTCGAGAAGGACAGAAATTCGATTTGAGTTTAGTTGATCGGTTGACTTTGATCAACCAAGGCCAAGGTGGTGATTTTTGGATTGATGAGAATGGTATTATGAGGTGTCGGGATAGAGTTTGTGTCTCGGATCTTGATGAACTGAAAAAGAGTATTCTTGAGGAAGGACATCGTAGCGGATTGAGTATTCATTCGAGTGCTACTAAGATGTATCAAGATTTGAGGAAAATATTTTGGTGGCCTCGTATGAAGAAGGATATTGCCGAATTTGTGTATTCTTGTTTGACTTGCTAGAAGTCGAAGATTGAGCATCAGAAACCGTCGGGTTTGATGCAATCGTTGTTTATTCCTGAGTAGAAATGGGATAGCATTTCTATGGACTTTGTTTCTGGATTACCTAGGACGCCGGGTAATTTTGAAGCTATTTGGGTTATTGTGGATAGATTGACTAAATCTGCTCACTTTATTCCTATGCGAATGGATTATCCGTTGGAGAAATTGGCAAAGCTATACATCGAGAGGATTGTCAGTTTGCATGGTATTCCGTCTAGTATTGTATCGGATAGGGATCCGAGGTTTACTTCGAGATTTTGGGAGAGCTTGCAAAGTGCTTTGGGCACGAAGTTACGTTTGAGTTCAGCTTATCATCCTCAGACAGATGGTCAGACTGAGAGAAATATTCAATCACTTGAGGATCTTTTGAGAGCTTGAGTATTGGAGAAAGGAGGAGCTTGGGATAGCTACTTGCCTTTGATTGAATTTACTTACAACAACAGTTTTCATTCGAGTATTGATATGGCACCGTTCGAAGCATTGTATGGTAGGCGGTGTAGGACGCCACTATGTTGGTATGAGTCCGGAGAGAGTTCTGTAGTTGGACCCGAGATAGTTCAGCAGACTACGGACAAGATTAAGATGATTCAAGAAAAGATGAGGATTTCTCCAAGTCGTCAGAAGAATTATCATGACAAGAGGAGGAAGGCACTTGAATTTCAAGAGGGAGACCATGTGTTTCTTCGGGCTACTCCAATGACTGGTGTTGGTAGGGCATTGAAGTCGCGTAAGTTGATGCCGCGTTGCATTGGTCCTTATTAGATTTTGCAGAGGATAGGAGAAGTGGCATATCGTGTGGCTTTACCGCCGTCGCTTGCTAATCTCCATGACGTGTTCCATGTATCTCAGTTGAGGAAATACATTGTGGATCCGTCTCATGTAGTCCAAGCAGATGATGTGCAGGTGAGAGATAACCTCACTGTGGAGGCATCACCTATGCAGATAGAAGATCGGAAGTTGAAGCAACTTCGAGGCAAAGATATTTCTTTGGTGAAGGTCGCTTGGGGAGGACCGGCCGGTGGAAATTTGACTTGGGAACTGGAGAGCCAAATGAGGGAGTCTTATCCAGAACTGTTTGAACCAGGTAACATTTTCGAGGACGAAAATTCCTAAAGTGGGGGAGGGTTGTAACAGCCCAAATTTCATTAATTAATTAATTTTGTTAATTAATTGATTTGTTGGAATTAATTTTAATGATTTGGATTAATTGGATTTATTTGGTAGATAATTGAAGAGAGAAATGGGAAGGAAAGAAAATAATAGAAGTATATAAGGGATAAGTGGAAAGAATTGGATAGAAAGAAATAGAAGAGAAAGAATAGAGAAAGAGGAGAAAAGAGAAGAGAAGAGGGAAACTTGGAGAAATCATCAAGAATCAACTTCAAGCTTCAATCAAGGTAAGGGTGAGAAATATTATTATCTAGTCAATGTATGTGGTTGTGTATGTGTGGGTTGGGTTTTGTTGTGAGTTTCCACCATTTTTTCAAGTTAGGGCAAAATGGATTTAATCGGTAGAATCGTAGTTTAATCGGTTAGAAACTAGAAATAATGTCGTAGAATAGTCGGGTGATGTGGGATTAAGATTACTGGAACTGGTTCGGTGAGAATCGGTCAATTTTTTGAGGGTAGAAATTTTGGGACAGAATGAGGGTTCTGATATCGCAAGTTCGCTGGCTCTCGCCAGGCGAGTGAAGGCGAAGCCCAGCGAATAGCTGGCGAATAATTCAAGAAAACTCCCAGTGGTCTTCGCTGGCAAGTTCGCCAGGCGAAGGTTCGTCAGGCGAGTACATCAGCGAAGGGTAGCGAATCAAGTCAGTAGCTACTGACTTTTGTTCGTTGGCGAGTTCGCCGGGCGAAGGTCCCGGCGAGCATTCGCCAATGGTTTCGCTAGGCGAAGGATGGTGAGCAAGACAATATTGTTTCTTTTCTGTTTTATCCATCCTATGGTTGTTTGCTTGGTTCGATTAGGTTAATCCTTATGTGATATGAATAGCTTGTGTACTATTGTGATGAGCTGTGGGTAGCCTTTGGGCGTGAATCCTAGATTGTGATATGTGTATTATTTGAATTGATTAGGGATACATGAGAGCATATTAGTGAATATGTGTGTGTTGTCTATTAAGTATGTGAATGCATATTGTTGTATGCTAATGTATGTAATGCATGGGAACATATCATGGATATGTGTGCATTGTTTTGATGAATGTGATGATGGTATTGAATGTGAATGCCTTGAATTGTTATGAATATGTTGTGTGTGCAATCATGTTGTAATTCTTGAAGGGATGAATTATTTGAATTCATGGGATTAAGATGCGGGAACGGTCTTAAGTGCATTTTTGTTGGTTGATTGCATATGCATCATTTAGTCAAGAGGCAATGTTTGCTAGTTTCGTGGAGACTAGTGGCTTGTCCCAAACCTAGAAGGGTGGGTTTGAAGCCTAGGGGACGGGCTTTGTTGTTATCGGTCTAGAAGGGTGGATCCGGTTTAACTGTAAAAACCGAAAAATGATAACAAGTGTTGATACCACATAGCATTGAGTTGCATTGAGTCGTGATTGAGTCACATAGCATTGATGTCATTGTTATATGAATTATGCTTGTGTGTGAATTGGTAAATTGGTGAGTTGTGAATGATGGATTGGTGCATGATGAAATGTCTTATGTTATTATTCATATGTATTTATACATGTCGTGAAATGTATGATGAGCTATGAATGAACTGCGGTGAGAAATGTGAATTATATGTAATTTTTACTTGTATACATATACATAATCTTATGCATTGATTATTATGGTAATATTTCTCACCCTTCTGCTGTTTTATAATGCTCTATGAGGCATTGCAGATTAGGTTGCTGGAGGTTTCTTTTGTGAAGTATAGCTTCATTCTTTTGAGTCAGACTGCTCTGATTATGTAACACCGGGTAGTTAGGCTTGTATAGCATTCTTTTGTGATACATTGTGATGTATCAGTTGACGATGTTTTGTAACATGACTGATTGATGAACAACTGGATAACATGTATTTACGTGATCAAATGTTTGGAAGTAATTCAAATGTTTTATTCTTCTGCTTTAATTTTAAATATTGAGACGTGAGTTTAAGGACTAAGTTCCTCTACTTTGAAAACTATCCCACTGTTGCATATTTTTATAGAGTAGGTGTTGAGTGTTTTATTGGTAATAATGTGACATACTTCTTTTATACCATATAATAAATTATACTCTGATAAAATTTATATGTGCCTATATATATATATATATATATATATATATATATATATATATATATATATATATATATATATATATATATATATATATATATATATATATATATATATATATATATATATATATATATATATATATATATATATATATATATATATATATATATATATATATATATATATATATATATATATATATATATATATATATATATATATATATATATATATATATATATATATATATATATATATATATATATATATATATATATATATATATATATATATATATATATATATATATATATATATATATATATATATATATATATATATATATATATATATATATATATATATATATATATATATATATATATATATATATATATATATATATATATATATATATATATATATATATATATATATATATATATATATATATATATATATATATATATATATATATATATATATATATATATATATATATATATATATATATATATATATATATATATATATATATATATATATATATATATATATATATATATATATATATATTTGTTTCATTTGGTGGTATAGAAGGGGGTGTTACAGACTACATATAGGTGATGAAGAGGATGATGGAGATGAAGATGAGTTCGGCAAAGTTAAATGAGTTGGATGATGTTGTTTAAGGCTTGTACTTAAGCAATAAACTTAACTATGTATTTTATCATTTTGCTAGACTTATACTTCTAAATATTAACCTTAAATTATTAAGTAATAGACATTTTGTTTCTATTATGTGTATTTGAGTTATTATTTGAAAATTGTATTAATGCAACTTTTTCGATTCATGCAAATTTTTTTTTTTGTAATTTTGTTTCAATTGTTTAATTTATGAAAAATATGGTAAAAAATAGTTTGGGTAATTTAAAAATCCATTTACCATTTGTTCTCATTATTCCACTTTTAGGGAACAATTTGTAATTGTTGTCAGATATGGCAACATTCGAAAAACATTGCCTTAGATGAATATGAAAAATGTCTCCTGTTCTTTAGTTTAGGGGACGTTCTAGGAAAGTGTGGTCAAAGAGCGATAAAAGGCGTCCCCTTAAATAATAGACAACGCTAGTACAGAGGACGGGTGGAAAACCTCCCCTATTCTCTTAGGGTACGATTTTCAGTGTTCTGGCAACACATGTGTTTAAGGGCTTGAGGGTAAACAATGTCTATATGTTTGACTTGAATGAAGTATCTTTTACTAGCATTAAATGTCTTATCACCGTGAGTGAAGAATCGAGGTTGTGGCATAGGCACTTAGCGCATGTCAACTTTAATTTTCTAAATAAATTAGTCTCGAAGGATCTATGATGCGTGCCAAACGGGGAAGCAAACAAGGATCTCATTTAAATCTAAAAATTTTGTTTCTACAACGAGACCTCTTGAACTCCTCCATATGGATCTTTTTGGACCATCTAGGATCAAAATCTTGGGTGGTAATTACTATGGTTTTGTGATTGTAGACGACTGCTTTAGATTTTGTTGGATTATTTTCTTAGCTAGCAAGAGTGATACTTTTTCACCATTTGAAAAGTTTGCCAAGTTATCTTAAAATAAATTAAATACAAGCATTGTTATAATCCGAAGTGATCATAGGGGTGAACTTGAAAACCACTCTTTGAAGAATTTTGTGATAAGAATGACATTGATCATAATTTTTCTGCGCCACGTACTCCTCAACAAAATGGAGTAGTGGAACGTAAAAATTGCATTTTAGAAGAGCTCGAAAGAACTATGATCAATGAGAGTGGCCTTCCTAAATAATTTTGGTGTGTTATATTTTGAATAGGGTGTTTATCCGTCCTATTCTAAACAAAACTCCATATGAGATTTTAAAAGGAAGGAAGCTTAATGTATCATATCTTCATGTTTTTGGTTGTAAATGCTTTGTGTAACATAATGGAAAAGAGAATCTTGGCAAATTCGATTCAAAAGCCGATGAAGGTATCTTTCTTGGATACTCAGAAACTAGTAAAGCATATAGAGTATACAATAAAAGGTTACTTATTGTAGAAGAATTCGTGCATGTTACTTTTGATGAATCTTATCCGAAAAATGTTGGGAAAGGTATTTCTTTTCTTGGTGTAGGTGTATCTTCAAAAGACATACTCAAAGACACTGAAGAAAGGACTGATCAACCTGAATCGATGAAAGTTAAAGAGGAGCAAGATCATAACCCTGAAAAGGTTGAAGAGGATCATTAAATTAGCAACGATGACCTTCCTCCAGCATGGAAATCCTCTAACGATCACCTGATCGACAATATCCTTAGAGATATCTCTAAAGGAGTAACTACACGATCCAAGCTAAGTAACTTTTGTTATCACTTTGCTTTTGTCTCTCAAATTGAGCCTAAAAACTCCAAAGAGGCCTTACTCAATGTACATTGGTTTTTGTCTATGCAAGAGGAATTAAATTAATTCAAAAGAAATGAGGTTTGGGACCTTGTCCCAACTCCGTGAGGTCATCGAGTAATTGGTGCCAAATGAGTGTTTAGGAACAAACTTGACGAAAATGGAGTTATAACTAGGAACAAGGCTTGTTTAGTGGAACAAGGCTATAACCCAGACGAGGGCGTAGACTATGAGGAAACTTATGCTCTTGTTGCCCAACTTGAGGCTATATGCCTTTTGCTAGCCTATGCTTGTTCTAAGAATTTCAAATGGATGTTAAAAGTGCATTCCTAAACGGATATATTAATGAAGAGGTCTATGTGTCTCAACCTCCCGGTTTTGAAAGAAATAAGTATCTTAATTACGTTTATAAGCTTAAACATGATTTCTACGGTCTCAAACATGATTTCTACGGTCTTAAACATGATTTCTACGGTCTCAAACATGATTTCTACGGTCTTAAACATGATTTCTACGGTCTTAAACATGATTTCTACGGTCTCTAACAAACCCCTAGGGTTTGGTTTGAACGTCTTAGAAATTTTTTGCTAGACCAAGGATACTCAAGAGGGAAGGTTGATACTACCCTCTTTATTAAACTTCTAGGAAAACACTTCATTTTAGTACAATTTTATGTAGATAACATTATCTTTGGATCTACTAACATGCATTTGGTCAAGGACTTTTCTAAGTTTATGTAGGGTGAGTTTGAGATGAGCATGATGGGGGAGCTAAACTACTTCCTTGGACTCTAAATCAAACAACTCGAAGATGGAACGTTTTTGAGCCAAACAAAGTATTGCTATGAGCTACTCAAGCGCTTTGATATGGCTAACGCAAAAGTTATTGCAATTTGATCCGCTGTCGCGCACAGATCAAAAACGAGTAATTTTAAGAGAATAGCTAGCGGTAGCGACAACTCGAGTATCGTTCTCATAAGGATTCTTGTATCATTTCAACCAATTAAAGAAAAGGTTTATGGGGGTTTTATGCTTTGATTTATAAAAGAAGAGAAAAAAAGTGATTATCAAATAATCTAAAACGGCTAATCCTATTGATTTGGGTTCCGACTTATCATCAGCTATTATAACACCAATCCCTAAGCGGATTCAATCCTATTCGATTATAATATTAATCAAACAAGCGCTTATCAAAATCATACGAATTATGTTCCTGTTACCGAATTAAGCAAACGGTTAAGAATATGACGAGTTAATGAATTAAGCAAACGATAACACGTAATTAAATTTAGGAACATGCATACAATCAAATTTAATCAATTCCATCCTATGAACACAATCGAATTAAGCAAACAATTGCAATCAAATTAAGAAAATTATTTCATAGAAACTAATTGAACAGAAATCGAATTAAATTGGTATTATAATAACCTCAAAGTGATGAAACCCATAAGCAACAGGATTTTCCTTGGGAATTAGTTTTCCATGAAAATTGTACAAAACACAATGAAATTCATAAAAAGAAGTTTAAGTGATAGTAGTACGAATGCTAGGTATAAGAAAGCATCAACACTTCTGGTTTTAACCCAACTGGGTCGAAAAACATAAAAAAACCCGGCCCAAAACTAAATATTTCAAACGACAGATTTCGGGTCCTAACTTCAATGAATTATTTGGACCTTCTACACTCTGAATCATATTCTACCTCAAACATAAAAGTGTAGCTCTCTATCTTATCTTTCCAATGCCTATTAGAATGCATAAATCCGATTCTCGCAGCTCTAGTTATGATTCAAACAGTGGACAGATATCAAATAACTGCTAAAGCTGAAAATAAGCTGCGAAAATAAAATAAAGGTAAAAACAAACTTAAATATGAAAACACATTAAAATAGTAAAAATACCCAAATAAACTGTAGGAATGCCTAAGTATAACAATGGAATAATGTGTATAAAGATGTATTGATCAATACTTCAATGCCTACATGTGTAAACTTAGATCGAGATGAGAATGGTAAGGTCGTCGATGTAAAGAAGTATGAAGGTATGATAGGTTATTTTTCTTATCTCACCGCATCTCGACCAGATATCATGTTTAGTGTATATATGTGTGCTAGATATCAATCATGTCCCAAGGAATCACATTTAAAAGCGGTCAAGCACATACTTAGATACCAATGTGGTACTCTAAAGTATGGGCTTTGGTGTTATAAGGGAAGTGATTTTACTTTAGTTGGCTATTCCGATTCCGACTTTGCCGGTTTCAAATCGGATAGGAAAAGCACTAGTGGCACTTGCCATTTCTTCTCAAATTCCTTAGTGAGTTGGCATAGAAAAATGAAAATTTTTGTTTCTTTGGTAACTGCTGAGGCGGAATACGTCGCTGACGGTAGTTATTGTGCCCAAATTTGTGGCTCAAGCAACAATTACTCGACTTCAATGTTAAACTTAATTGTATTCTTATTTTGTGTGACAGCATGAGTGACATTAACTTAACCAAAAATCCAGTACTACATTCACGCACGAAACATATTGAAATTCGCCTCCATTTCCTTAGGGATCATGTAGAGAAAGGTGATGTCGTATTCGAGCACGTGGATAGAAAAAATCAACTTGCCGATATTTTTACAAAGCCACTTGCGACAAAACCCTTCTTTAACATTCGTAGGGAACTTGGTGTTCTTAATATCTCATATCGTGTTCAAATGAAATTCATTTATGCTCTCTATCTATGCTTTTTTATACATTGATTAACCATATTGAAAAGCTCAAGCTATGTGAGGGCATTCATTGTCTATCACCATTGGAGGTACTATCGTTCCTATCTATTTGATTTATCTTGACTACATATATGTTTGTACTATTTTTGGTGTGCTATCTTGTTGTTTAATTGATAGTTAGATTCTCCTTTTAGTTCACTTTGATGTTTTGAAAAATTATGGGCTTGCTATTTATGTCTGTGTGCTACATTCATATCATGATTTATTCTATTTTTTTCATGTTTCTACTGCATGCGTCAACTTGAACAGGGTATAGGTCGACTTATGCTCTTCCCAAATCAAACATAAATGATTCTTCCAGTGATGCGTTGACCTGAGGGATCCTCATGCATCAACCCATACTAATCGTTTCAATTTTTTAGAAATTTAACACGCATGCGTCGATGCATTATAAGCTTGAGGTCCACGCATCGCTCGGGAGTTTGAATTTTTTTTAAAACTGAAGCGTAACTGTTTGCATTGGGAATTACATGTTGTCAATTGATTCTTTTCATATTTTCATTTCCATTTGTTGCATTTCATCTTATCATCTGTCTCTCTCTCTCTCTCTCTCTCTCTCTACACCAACAACTCTCTCAACTCTTCAACAAACCCTAAAAACCCATTTCAAGAACTCTCTCAAATTAGGAATTCCAAGTCAAAATTAGTGAGAAACTTGGTCTTTCTCCACCATTGTCTACTGCGAGTACTATTCATCATCCTCAACAAAGGAGTCTCAATGGCATCTTCAAGGGTAACTGATAAGAGGTCAACTAGAGCTTCTACTTCTCGAGCATCTACTTCACAACCTCCACCATAAAATCCTTATGAAATTCTAGTAAATGCTATGTCTTTTCTCTCTGATGAAATTAATGAAATTTATGAAAAGAATTGTAAGAAACAATCAATTATTAAGTAGTTTGTCTACTATCCAAAAGTTGCTGAAAGGGTGCACATTCCAGAAATTATTGACATGCTAAATCATCAAAAGTTCAATAATTTCTTAGAATGTTGTACCAATTACAATGAGGACATGGTTAGGCTGTTTTACACTAGTTTGAAAGGAAAATTCACTGAATATGGTTTTGCTTACAAGTTCATAAATAAGACCTTAAAGGTTGATAGCACTAATTGGAGAGACCTGTTTAATATGTGTCCAACTCTGACTCCTGATCTTAACATAACTAATACTAAACTGCCTCCTGGTTATGATTTTAATTCTGCTATGAATTATATGATGAAAGACCCTTATCCAGAGGAATTTGTTGCAAGTGATCTCTTTCCAAAATATGTCACTACTAGTCTGTTAAAGCGACAAAATAGAATCCTACAATGGATTGTTTCTCATATTCTACGACCGAAGAAGGGAGGATATTCTAGAGTTGATCAAGTCGAGGTTCATTTGGTTTATCTGCTCAAGTATAAAAGGAAAGTAAATTTGCCATATTATATTGCTAGTCACATCTTTACCGTGAAGGAATTAGGTAGAGGATCAATCTTATGATATGGTTCATTTATCCAAAGCGTATTGAATCATGCTAAAATTGATGTTCAGGACATTCCTTACATCTCCATTTCTAGTGACCAAGAGTTCAGCCAGAAAACTCTAACTCTGATGGGGTGCATTTGGGATCCATATGCGAAGAGGTATGCGGTCAAGGTTAAAGGCTCAAGTGCTAGGATTCAGGATTTAGATGAGGATGAGGAGTAAAAAGAAGATGAAGATGAGGAAACTCATCATATGAATACTGAGCCTCCTCTTGATGGTCATGATGATAGTGGTTAGTTATGTGGTTGACTTGTGCAGGATCCTTATGCTAACCAAGGATGGGGAGAGTGGCAACAAAATGGTTAGACTAACCAAGACACCTCTTATATTCCTCCTTTTCCACCTCAATATCAAACCAATAATTCTGAAGTCCTTGAGATGCTACGGAATATGCAGCTTCAACAACATAATTTTGCAGCCTTCCAAGAACAAAGGTTTGAAGCTATGCATGGTCAGATTCAACTGCAAAATGATAACTTTTATCTGTTTGCATCAACAGTTTTGAGCAAGTTTGATAATATGGTTAAAACAACGACAAGTCAACATCATGCTCTTTCAGTTAGCTTCATTACGCTCAATAGTAGTGTTCTTAGTTTGACTGAATGCTTGGATTCTCAAGGACATCATCATGATCACTCATTCAGGGGGAGAGGTCACCCATACAGGGGGGGAAGATCTTATATTGTTGACTTGTGTTGGTGTCATGCATAGCATTTGGAATTTTGTTTTGTGTTTGGTTTTGTTATTTTGTTATTTTTGATTGTCTTGAGGCATGTAATGAACAAATTCTGGTGTGTGATTCATTAATATTTCTTTTATATGTTTCTTGTGTTATTTAATTATATATTTATTTCATTAGTAACATTATGTGTGGTTGTTTGTTGATGACTTATCTGTTGCAAAACATATGTTTGTGTACATATGAATATGATTTGATTACATATGACCTTTTTCTTCACTCTTTTTGATGTTGTCAAAGGGGGAGAATGCAAAAGCAAATTGTCGCATCGCTGTGAAGGAGGGGCCGACAAGGACAGAAGAGTCGCCACTGTTCGTTATTTATCCCAAAGAGAGGGAAAGGAAATGATCAGAGAAAACCTACGGAAAAGGGAAAAGACAGGTCGTCGCAACCAAATATTGGGTTCGGGAGTCGGTTACGCAAGGGGAAGTTATGAGCACCCCTCACGTCCGTTGTAGTCAACGGGATTCACGCTTGTTATCTAGTATATGGGTGAAAAATAAACTATCTATGGCTGCTACTAATGGAGAAAGAACTGACTCAATAGGACTTCACCGCCCTATGCCTACGTATTCCCTCGTGCAATGGGAAAGTCAGAGTCAACGTAGTTCAGAAAACTACGGGGGGATTGCTCACCAAGACATCTCCGTCTTATGCCTACGTATCCTCGTCTAGTACGAGAAATCAGAGCAAATTTAGTTCAGGACGACACAACCATAGATTGGTTCAAGTATTTTACCCGAGTAGGGTTAAACCTTAGTTCTAGCAGTTAGGTGTATTGTTGCTCAACCATTGGAGACTTAGGCATTACTAGTTTGCGATAGAACCAAGAGTTAACAACACTCTTTTTATAAAAATGATTTTCCATTAATCCCGAAGGATAAAAAAGGTTTGATGTTTTTGTTTTTGTGTTTTTTTAGACAAATAAGTGATTTGAGTTAAGTTTATAACTCATGTTGCACTAAAGACTATGACTTGAGAGCGAATGCGTCACATATCGCCCAAAGGGCATATCGTACAACACATGTTATCCTTTATTAGATGCTTTGAATTATTTGGGAGATGAGAAGAGAAAGACACAGACTAATGGGAAAATGGACCCTAATGTTGTTATACACAATGCTCCTAAAGTTGGGATGAAGGGAAGAAACTATCCTAATGTTATCATGCATAGGATTGAACACCTAATGTCTCTCCTACTCCCATCTTAAACAGAGGGACTAGGAATTCTAGGGGGATCATGGCCAAAGGCCAAGTAAACACTAAATAATTCACTCACAGATGAAGTGAAGAAAGAAAAGAAATTGACTTGAACAAGTCAAATGCAATGCAAACAAAGGATATGAGATGCAAAGAAAATATGCACAAAAAAATGATAGAGGGAGGAAAAAGTGTGGGGCAGCCACAACCACAAGCTCATATCAACCAACAATCCTTAATATCCCCACAAAACAAATGCAAATAAAACAATGCAAACAAAGACCAATGTCCATGGCAAGCTCAAAGCACAAATGATACCACCAAACCAACATGGACAAGTGGTAAACCCCTTTGTGGAAGAAGTGAATCATAAAGGAAAATGCCTCAAATACAAGTTCAAAGTAAAATGCAATCACAAGAGGGATCATGTATAAGTGAAGAACCAAAGTTCAAGCACAAACTCACACTTAAACAAGTGGAAAGAACATGATCAAAAGATAGCTTATGACACAAGTCACACATCCCAATGACCTCTAACAAGTAGAACAGCACCTCAAGAATGTTAACATGAGTTAACAAGGCTTAAGAGGTGCTCAAGGGATCATTCATGATCATATCCCAAAGATTAGGTCAAAACTAGCATGAATATACATGGTGAAAATCACTTGATCTTGAAATATTCACTAAAAATAGAAGAAAACTTAATTAAATTCAAAATAAAATACCCAAAGAAATTTGAATCAAATGCAAAACAGAAAGCAAAAGATCATGGCCAAAAGCAACTCAAAGCACCACCAATTGTATCAAACAATGCATGGTGTTCCACTTATCGAGTGTGTATCGAGGGTCCATAAAAATCCAATGAGAAACCAATGAAAAATGATCATCAAGACCCCAAACTAGCCCTCAAATTTACCTTAACCTATCACCTAAGTGAGAGAGGAAAATTGGTCCTTGGGGGTTTTCAAGAGAGGGTCAATGATCAAGTTTAAAATAGGGTACAAACCATGAAACACATTAATTTGTAAATTTAAAATAAAATAGTAAAATAAAATGGAAATAAAAATAAAACTGTTGATAAATTAAATAACACATTAAAATGACAGAAACATATTTTTATGGATTTTTGTGAAGGATAAAACTATTTTAAAATAAATAAAAGCGAATAAATAAGAAAATAGAATAAAAAAAGAAATAAGCGTGCATGGGGGTGTTGTAAGTAAAATGGATTTCAACTGAAATCAGTGTAAACAATGGAATGGCCCCAAAAGAGGGGGCGTGAAAATCAATACAAATTGAGCCCATACCAAAGTCAGATCCTACATGGCCATTCCATTAATTGACGTGGCCCTGATGTGGCATGATCATTGGTTCACATTGAGACAACATAACACATTCAAATTTGAATAAAGGGCGTCAAGGCCACGTAACCATCTTCTTCCTTACAGACGCCGGAACCCTAGTTCCGGTCGTCTTCTCCGGCGAGAGGCTTCCGGAGCTAGGGTTCAAACCGCCTAGAAACATGAAAATAAGACCCCTTCCCCCTCAAAATTCCATGGGGAATCCAAATCCACTCTCAGTTTTGAAAAATAACATCATTTTCCCAAGTTTTCGAAGGTAAACAGTTATGGTATCAAAATGTGAAACTCCATGGAACTTCACCAAAACAATGCAAAAACATTGCCTACATATGTAGGACTCCAGATGTACACATAATGCATCTATTTCATGGTTAATATGAGAGAAAAAGTTGGAAAAAGTACCTAGTGGAGGAAAGTCCACTGCCTCTTCAGAGCTTGATGGAACTTCACCAAAATGTGCAGAATGAACCCTTGTAACTTGTAGATGCTTTTTTTAACCTTCAAAAGTCTTTAATCTTCTCCAATCTCTAGAAATGATTTTGAGTAGTGGTTGATCAATGTGTGCACAGATGGTTTTTAATGCAAACAGTTGAAAGAGGATGTTGAGGGGATGATGATTTGATGAAGAACTTGTGAAATGGCTAAAAGGTTTGTGTGTTTCAAAGGAAATTTCAAAAAGAGAAAGAAATGGCAAGTTATGGTTCTTGCTCAAATGGCCATCCTCTTGCTAGCAGATTGGAGGTGGTGTTGTGGTGAGTATGGAATGTGAAATAACTTGGAGAAAAGCTCAAAGGTGAGTGAGTTTCGAAGGCAAAAATCAGAGGTTTCAAAATGTCAAATTCTGGTTTCTCATGCAAAATGGTGGCTGAGAGTTCCTCTAGGGTTTCTCTTTAGCTTATGTATGAAGTGAAAAATGATTTTGCAAGTTTAACTATGGTGAAAAATGGATGGGGCAGATGTTATATCCAACTTGATATTTTGGATCAATGGTGGATTGTGCATCATCATGAATGGCTTGCAAAAGTGTGGCTGGTTGGTTTGAGTGGGAAGGCAAAAATCAGAGGCTGCATAGTGGTCAGAGCAAAGGGCAGCTTGTCCTTTCCTTGTTTGGAAAGAAATTCAAAATGGCTCCTTAAGGGTATATCATGTGTTGGTCTTATTTTGGTAGTGTTTGGTGTGTGCAAAGTGCCAATTCTTACGCATGGTTTGTGAGTGAAACATTTCTGCCTGGCTGAAATGAACCTCATGCCCAAATGACTTGTAATACATGCCTTGTAAAAAATGTTCAAAACACCAACTTTGAGCCAATGTAACTTGATGCACAAAGCTGATTTTGCTTAGAACTTGTGCTCAAATGAAAGAGTGTATGACATAGAGAAATTTTTATGTTGGTGAAAGTTCCATTTGGTGATTGGAAGATCATGAAAAGTGGGCTTGAAAAACAATGCACAAAATCTGCCTAGAGGTAACTTAGAAAAAATTTCTAAGTTATGAGTTTTGGCCTATTTTTTTCAACTTTGAACTTCCATAACTTGAGCTTCGCAAATCATATGAAGGACTTCTAGTAATGGATGGAAAGCTTGGAACAAGCTCTACAACTTTAATTTGGGACAAAGTTTCATTTGACATCAAGAAAGTGCTGAAATTGGCTTGCAAAAGAGGTGCAAAAATCTGTCCAATCTTGCCAATGTTGAAACCATTGAAAACCCTAACTTTGATCCATCATAACTTGAGCTCCAAATATCATATGATGATGAATTGGTACTTAAAAGAAATATTGAAATATAGGGAACAATTTTTATGTTGGACAAAAGTTCATTTGAAACCTGGATCATGGAGAAAAATGGCCTTGAAGATGGTTGATTCAACCATGAAACTTTCCATAAATGGAAAGTTTCTAAAACCCTAATTTCCCAAAATGGCAAATTTCAACATTTCTTGATTTTTCATGATTCCCTTGATATTTCTTGATCAAATTTCATGCGTTGGCCATATTGAACTTGAGAAACATGATCATGACCTTAAAAAGTAAGGATTTAACTTTTTCACTGCACAGTTGATTTTTTCCCCAAATCTCCTGATTTTCAATTGACTAATCAATTGAAGCTTTTATGATTAAAATTGATGATCAATATCCAATCCCCAAACACCGTAAGACATATTGAATACCATGGAAGCAAGTTTACTTCAAGAAACAAGTTTAACCTGATTATAAATGAAACCCTAATTTCATCCTTTTTGCCTAAACATTGTGCAGATGAACTGAGTGACCATACCAACTCCATAATAACCTCTGAGGTACTCAAAAATAAGTTTTACCTCATGCTTACACCAATGATAGGTCCTAATGAACCCTTGACAAAACCTTCTGATGATTCTTTGACAATGAGTTGTGGCACATCTCTCCTCTCTAGGAGCTCTGATAACCTCATAATGATAACACACACAATAACATCTACCAATGCCTTTGCTTTAGCTTGAAGCCAATAAGACTCTCCTCTTGAGTGGCACACAAATAATCACTTGATCCCCTGTAAGAACTATGATATGCAAATGCAAGATGTTAAAATGTAATGAAACATAAGCCAAAATGCAAGAAAAGGGGTTGGTCAAATTTTGGGGTACAACAGCTGCCCCTATTCAAGTGACTTGGACCTGAAAGGATGAAAAGAGAACGGATTTCAAACATTCAAGGTAAAAGACGGTTGAATACCAAAGAACCCGGAAATTTTCCAACCGCAAAAAAAAGAAACAGTAACCGAATAAACTTGTTTACTAGAACAGAAATCCCAAAGAAAAATGGTATCTGATGGTTGCAACGACAATAAGCTACTGATTACCAATTAGAAAACATCGACACGATGTCAGAAGAAGCATCAGCTAACACGCAGGCAAAGACACCAAGTCGGTAAGAAAATCTAACATCGCCGTCAGGCATCTATTAAACAAAACAGGCATCGAACCCGAAGGCCGGCTCAACCTAAGTTGAGAAGAGACATATGACCTCGCCGTCAGACATTCGCTAAATAAAAGAGAGCATCGAACCCGAAGGTCGGCTCAACCCAAAGTTGAGAAAAACATCTGACCTCGCCGTCAGGCATTCGCTAAATAAAAGCGAGCATCGAACCCGAAGGCCAACTTAAACCAAAGTTGAGAAGAAACTATGACCTTGTCGTCAGTCATCTATTTAAACAAAATAACCATCGAATCCGAAGGCCGGCTCAAACCGAAGTTGAGAAGAAAATATGGCCTCGCCGTCAGTCATCTGTTTAAACAAAACAAGTATCGAACCCGAAGGCCGACTCAACACGAAGCTGAGAATAAAATTTGACCTCGCCGTCAGTCATCTATTTAAATAAAACAGGCATCGAACCCGAAGGCCGGCTCAAACCAAAGTTGAGAAGAAAATCTGACCTCGCCGTCAGTCATCTGTTTAAGGAAAAACAGGCATCAAACCCGAAGGCCGACTCAATACGAAGCTGAGAAGAAAATCTGACCTCACCGGCAGTCATCTGTTTAAACAAAACAGGCATCGAACCTGAAAGCCGGCTCAAACCGAAGTTGAGAAGAAAATCTGACCTCGCCGTCAGTCATCTGTGTGAAGAAATCCGCTGGGGAAATATGAACTTGAATGAGTAAACTCTGTTAGGGAGAATGATAAGATGAACACATATGTCAATGATTTTGCTGGAGGTCTGGATACCACGCAGGCTTGAGAAACATACCGATAACTGTCGGAGATATAACTGAAAACAAAAGGGGTAACAATGTGGCTTAGGTTTCAAATGCACATGTTTGAATATGGCGTAATTCTCCATTCGAAAGGGAAATGCTACGCATTTTGGAGGATGCTATGCACAATGCAAATGCAAAGGAAACGCTCTTAGCAAAATAAATGCTGAAGAGAGGAAACCAAACTCCGCTGGTGATAACCGGGTGCCGAGTATGATTGGACTTATGCTGGGAGAAAATCCGCTCCGCTGGGGATCACATCAAACTCTTTTGAGGAAATCGCCCTGGATGGTCTATCAGAATGCAACTCTTCTGGGGAACAGACGACTTGGTTGGGGAAAACAGATACACTCTACTGGAGAAATCAGCCCTGGATGGCCTTTCAGAATACGACTCTACCGGGGAAGTAGAGTAAACTGCGGGAACCTACTCCACTCTGCCGGAGATTCCGCTCTGCTAAAAATTTGAATCCACTCTGCTAGTGATAAGATTTACTGGGAGATTATCCTGCACTTTATCTCTGCCTGGGAATGAGTCCATGACCTAAACTCTGAGGGAAAAGGAGCCAAACTTCTAGACTCTGTGAGAAAAACGAAACTCTGAATTCGTTCCACTGCTGGGGATAATCCTACACCTACTTGTTGGGGATGATCCTATGATGCCGGAGATTTCAATCTTGACCTGCTGAGGATAACCTTGACTGCATACAATTCCAACCTGTTGGGGATGAAAATAGTCTTAACCTGCATACCTTCTTTAGGTGGGGGACTTCTGGAAAAGTCTCGAGGATGAGAGTCCTGCAAACAACAAACAAACAAACATGTTTTGTGCAGCATATACCATCTTAATCATTACTGGTGACACTACTCAAGCAAAAACAATGTTTCGATTATAGTTGGCAGAGCTCACAAGTTTCTGTGTGCAAAGTTTTATCAAAACATCAGGCGTCTTTCGCAAACAAAACGGTAAAAAGTTAAAACAAGAACAAAGGTTTTCTGAATAGTATATTTTATTGATTGATGGCCTGTAAATAGGAAAAAATATAACAGATGCAACTCCTGAAATGAGAAAGTTGCGCAAGAAATATACAGAAATGCACAAGAATACACAAAATGTCGGCAATGTGGCACAGACAACCACCATAGGACGACTCAACTATGACTAGCATGACTTTGATGCTTTTCTGATGCTTTATCTTCTAAAGAGATTGATTTGGTTGATCGACCCTCAGGCCCTCCCAGAATCCACTGTGCTCTGAAGATCAATACGCAGACCGCAGTCATTTGCCTTTTTCAAATCCCTAACTTTTTCCTGAATCGCCCTTGCGGATTTTCGATTCACCAGGATATCCATTTTTGCCAAAGTCGCCCTTTCGGGTTTTCAACTTTGCGGGTTTACATTTTTCTTTTTATCCCTAACATTTGCCTGAACCCATCCTTTTATGGTTCGCCGGGATGCCCCATTTTTGCCTGTATTTTTTTTTCTTTCCAGCGGGTCTATCTTAAGCAAATTATCTTTTAACTGCGTCTGTGTTCACAGGGGACGTAAAATCTTCACCACCCATCGTTGAAAGTAGTAAGGCTCCTCCGGAGAAGACTTTCCTTACGACATATAGACTTCATAATTGGGAGTCCATTTGCCCCTGTGATCTGTCTGTGGAGGGAGGATCTGCTTCAACACCAAATCACCTGTCTGAAAGCTTCGAGGCCGCATCTTCTTATCGAAGGCTTTCTTCATTCTGCTCTGGTATAGACGACCGTATACATTGGACGCCAACCTCTTCTCTTCGATCAGGCTGAGCTGATTTAATTTGTTCTTCACCCATTATGCCTCATCTAGTTTGACGTCAACCAGAACTCTCAAAGAAGGAATCTCGACTTCCAATGGTAGGACTGCTTCCATACCATATACCAGAGAGAAAGGAGTTGCCCCAGTCAAAGTATGCACGGAGGTACGATACCCATGCAATGCGAAGGACAACATCTCGTGCCAATCTTTATAGGTCACCACCATCTTCTGCACTATCTTCTTTATGTTCTTATTGGCCGCTTCAATAGCGCCATTCATCTTCGGACGATAGGGAGAAGAATTGTGATGCTCAATCTTGAAACTCTGACACAGTTCCTTCATCATCTTGTTATTCAAATTTTAACCATTATCAGTAATGATTCTTTCAGGTACTCCATAACGGCAGACAATGTTGTTGTACCCCAAAATTTGCCCAACCTTTTCTTTACATGGCTTATATTTTCACTGCATTGTTCTAGCATTTGTTCTAGCATTTGCATTTGCATATCGTAGCATTTGTTCATGAGGCAAGGGATCAAGGTTTTCCTGTGGCTCAGGGCTCTTTTTTTTAGCGCAAAAGACTGAACAGCGAGCATCGGAGGCTCCGACATTTATTTTTCCCAGCGATCGAGCGGTCGATTTTATTTTGTAGGATATTTTCATATCAAAAGACCACATTCAGGCTATCTCAAGCATTCTCACGGTTATAATATTCAAGAGCAAGTTTCAGAGGTTGAACAGGGCTTAAAACGATTGAAAACAGACCATTGTGCAGGTTTCCCTCCAAAAGGCCACAAATTCAAATTTTTGAAGGTGTTAATCGATTAACCTATTAACCAAGTCAAAAACAGGTCAAATTTAAATATTCAAGGGTGTTAATCTATTAACCATATGGTTAACCGATTAACCAGTGCAAATTTTTGCTCTGCACGTGAATTTTCAAGTGAATTCACTTTGGGGTCCATTTTGATCATTCTTGAAGTTGATTTTACACTTAGGAAGGATCTAGAACCACTTCAAATTTTGGTTAATTTCATTTTCCCTCCAAATTTCCACTTCTAATCCCAAACCAATTTTCACAAACCACATTCCAAACCTCATTTGGATCCTAACCTAAGGGGTATTTAAATGATCTACTCCAAACCTCACACATCTAATCCTCATAATTTCCATTTTCATTTCTGAATTCACTCTCATTCTCTCAATTTTCTCTCAACTTCTTCTCACCAAAACTCCATTAAAGCTCTTTCTTGAAATTCTTTGATTCTCCATTGGAATCAATGAATTCTTGAGCTCAAATCTTCATCCATCATCCTCATTGAGTCCAATTCTCCATTCAATTTTCGTGCAAGTTTGGATATGAATTTTGAAGTTGATCTAGAGGAGCTTATTTGGATAATTCTTGCTTAATTTTGGTGGATCTTCACTTCTACTATAATAACTCAATTTGATCTTGAAGGAATTCCGTATTTCTTGCTTGGATCTGCTCCATTGGAGTGAATCAACAATTACCGAAGTAATTCTCTGCTTCGTAGGTTGGAAATTCTAGATCCGAGTCTGTTTTGAGCTTATTTGCATAATCATCATGTTAATCTTCATTTTTGATTGATTTTGTTGATGTTGATCCATATGATCTGTGATATTGTTGGTTTAATGTGTTTACATGTTGATTGGATCACTGTTTTCTGGTTTAAATTCGTGCATAATTGATTATGTGATCATCCGGATTATCGGATAAGTGTTTATGTGTTGAAAATGTTGTTATCTGGCTATTTTTCTGCTTCTGGCATAGTGTTAACTGATTAACCAATTGGTTAAACAATTAACCAACACGAATTTTCAAATTTTCAGGCACTTTTGACTGGTTAATCGATTAACCCCTGGTGTTAATCGATTAACATTGTGCTAGCAGGCCTGTTTTGCTGTTTTTCATGCTTGTTTTGGTGCTCACTCACTTCGAATCTTCATGGATCAATATGACGCATTAGTAGTGAGTTGTTTTGGATATATGTCGTTGTTCTTGATTGTTTAATCATGATTTTTTCGATTTCCACTTGAATGCATGCTTATGGATGTGGTTCAAAGTGATGATCATTTGCATTGTTGCTTTTGCTTGCATTGCTTTTGGTTGAGATGTGCTTGTGGTGGCTGTTGTCCCACACTTTTTCCTCCCTCTTTTCTTCGGTGATTGATGCTTGAATGGTTGTAGGGGTCATGACTTCTCCCATTGCATCTCACTTTTGGCTTGAACTTGTTTAAGCTCATTTGTATGCTTTTGTATGCTTTCTCTTTTAGTTTTTGCATATCTCTTTTGTATGCTTGAGGTTGAGATGTGCTTGTGGTGGTGTTTGCCCCACACTTTGTTCCTCCCTCACTTTCATTCTAATTGTGCATTACATGTTTGCATACTTGCATTTTCTTTTGCTTTCTCCTTCTTCTTCTTTTGTCTTCTTTTTCCATGTTCCCTTAGGACCTCTAATTCTTCTTGTTTAAGATGGATTATGATAGACATTAGGATTGAAACCATGCATGAAAACATTAGGTAGCATTCCCTTTTATCCCAATCATAGGTGCATTTTGTATGAGAACATTAGGTTGAGTCTTAGTCTCCCTTTAGAGTGTGTCTCTCTCTTCTCATCTTCAAACTTTTGCAAAACATCTAATAAAGGTTAAGGATTATCGTACGTTACGAGCCTTAAGTACTTGGGAAATGGTGATTGGGGGGCCTCCTCTCAATTATCTAGAGTGTTTAGCGTATGTCCTTTGGACGATATGCGACGTATTTGCCCCTAGGTCATAGTATTTAGTGCAACATGAATTACAAATAATAATCAATGCACTTCTCTAAAAAACACAAAAAGCAAACTTCAAACTTTTTATCCTTCTGGATTTAATATAGAAAACCTTTTTCATTAAAAGAGTATTGTTAAGCTTTGGTTCTACCGCAAACAGGCATCGTCCCTAACTGCTAGAACGAAGGTTTAACCTTACTCGACTAAAACACTTGAACCAATTTGTGGTCGTGTCGGCCCAAACTATGTTTGCTCTGATTTCTCATACCATATGAGGATATGTAGGCACAAGACAACGATGTCTTGGCGAGCAACCTTCCCCACTTTCACCCGTAGTTAGCCGAACTACGTTGACTCTGACTTTTCCATTGCACAAGGGAATATGTAGGCATAGAGCGGTGATGCTCTATCGAGTCTCTTTTCTTTTCTTTTGTCCCTGAGTCGTAGCTTAGATAGTTCAACACCCTTTAGATAGACAACAAAGCATGGATCCCGTCGAGTACGACGGACGTGAGGGGTGCTAATACCTTCCCCTTGCGTAACCGACTCCCGAACCTGAGATATGGTTGCGATGACCTGTCTTTTCGCGTTTTCATAGGTTTTCTCTGGTCGTTTCCTTTCCCTATTTTGGGATAAATAACAAACGGTGGTGACTCTTCTGTCCTTGCCGACCCCTCTTCGCAGCAATGCGACAGCTGGCGACTCTTCTAGGGACGGGAACATCCCATATGCGAGTCCATCCTAGTGCTTGGTTGTTTATCTTTTGGGTGTGTATATATGTGTTGTACTTTACTTTCCCGCATTTACTTTCAGCATTGTATATATCAGTTTTGTTGTGCTGTTGGGGGGGAATATTTCATTGAGAGATAAGTCGGACCCGAGCTTGAGTACAAACATAGCATTAGAAGTGGAAAGTAGTGGCAAACCTGTATGTTTGGCATGCACTAGTTTCTACGAAATTCACGCTCAGACGAGATTCTCTTGGATGACTTCTTTTCTGGCCCTTTGGGTTCAAGGGGATTTTGTCTCTGAGGATTGTCGACTCTGGGGACCGATCATTTGTGATTCAGCTAAGTGAGGCTGCTTTGTTAGACTATGATGCCAAACCAGAAATGGTGAACATATCATTGTTTCTTGAAAGTCTGTGACGCTGATGACCGCATAGGATGTCGTACCTTGTCAGTGATAGGTTCATACCTGTGAGTTGGGAGGGTTATGCAGGAAACCATTACCTCCAACCTACCCGGTTTTCTCGTCGGTGCGAACTTTTGATTCTGACACAATAGGTCCTAATTATCAGTGCCATGTTCTTGTCAAAGCGGAGCGCTGGTTCTTCTAAATCAATAGCACAACAGTCTTGATCCCTTATTTGCATTTGCATTTGCATTTTCATAGTGCATATTCATTAACATGTATTTATGCTACAGGTGTACATTTCCCTTTGATTCTAGTGTTGTTATTTCTCTGACATGGAGCCTAGCCTGAGGAAGACAGTAGTATACAAGTTTCCAATACCTGACATCAGATCTCTGCTGGGCTTTATTTCTGTGGCTGACAGGAAAGTGATGGAAGACTTCAAGGAATCCTATGGGAAGCTTCTGAGTGTTGTCTACAAGCCATCAGTATATGAGTTGAATGGTTTTTATGCTCTCTTGCAGTTCTATGACCCACAGTTGAGGTGCTTTACTTTTCCTGGTTATGTTCTGGCGCCTACCTTAGAGGAGTTCTCTGTGTTATTGGGAGTGCCTATTCTTAATCAGATGTCATTCTATCACACTGAAATTGAGACTGATCTGGCTAAGCTTGCTACTGTTGTGCATCTGGATGTTTCTGAGTTGAAGGGGCATTTGGCTAAAAGGAGTGGAATGCCTGGTTTCCCTTTATCTTTTCTGATGGAGAAAGCTCAACAGTTTACCAAAGATGGTTGCTGGGTGTTGTTTAAGGCTATCTTAGCATTATGTATCTACGGTATCATGTTATTTCCTAACATTCTGGATTTTGTAGATTTAGATGCGTTCCATATCTTTGCTTCAGGGAATCCTATACCTACTCTGTTAGGCGACGTATACCATTCTGTTCACTACAAGAATGAGAACAAAAGAGGGAAGAATGTATCTTGCTGCGTGCCTTTGTTGTATATGTGGCTTGTGAGCCATCTTCCCAAGTCTGGTCCTTTCATTACTACTGCAGGTACTTCAGAATGGTCTGAGAGGTTGATGGGGTTGTCTGCTGAGAACATTATCTGGTTTGACAGGGATATGTTAGATACTGAGATCATTTATAGTTGCGGAGGTTTTCCTAACGTCTCGTTGGTCGGAAGGAAAGGATGCATCAACTATAACCCATCCTTGGCAATCATACAGTTTGGGTACGCCTTGAGAGATCCTCCTAAGGAAGAGGAGATACAGGAATCTCTGTATCTCACTAGATTGTTGGAGGGTATTACTTTACTTAGAGTTGAGGATGCTTGGAGCAGAATCCACAGGAAAGGGAAATTTTCTCTGGGGAAGAGTAACAGTCGAGCTTACGACCCCTATTTGACTTGGATCTAGGATAGAACAGATAGGTTACTGATGCCTTTCCCATCTGTAGAGCCTTTGTATCCTCTCAGGATTGAGGAACCCACCACTGTGGATGTTCAGAAGTACAACCAGTTGTGGTCTGAGAAAGAGGAGCTTCGAAAAACTAATGAAGAATTAGAGAAAGAGATCATTCAGCTCCGGAGTGAGAAGATTGAAGTTGTGTACTCTTCCAAGAGGCAAATTGAGCTTGTGAACAGGTTGGGTACCAATTTGACTAAGGAGACTTGTTCCCGTGAACGTTTGGGCTTAGATCTGAAAGTTGTCAGTGATGTTCTCACTTATAAGAAGAAGGACTTGGATAGAGCTTATCTGGAGATTTCCAAGTTCAAGGATCAGTGGAATGCTACTCTTTCCAACAACAAGGAGCGTGAGGATAAGTTGAAACAACAAATTGCTAGACTAAAGACTCAGCTCATGGCAAAGGATGAGAGGATTGTAGCTGAAGCCTCACTCAGACGTGACAGTGATTGCAGATCGAACGAAGCTTTGGCAACCTTGGAGGATTACAAGCTGAGGGTTGATTCAAAGAGGTGCAAGCTAGAGGAAGTCTTTGGTGAGGGAGCATGGGAAGACTATGCTGAGGGTTTACAGACTACTATCAGACAGATAGAGGCGTTCGTCCAGGGGTTACTCGTCAAACCAGACCATCCTGAGACACAGGAGTTGTTGGAGGAGTTACGTGCTCGTTGTCGTACCTGATGTCTTTCTATTCCTTTGTAGCTTATTGCTTATGTTTGTATCGACCATCACCAGACCTGTTGGCTGAGGTCCTTCTGTTGATTCTTTACACTCAGTTGTATGCTTGCACCTTTCCTGTTGGGCCTTTTCTTGTATGTATGAGGTTTTTGGATCTATGCTTGGCTATGGGTCTCCCTATGTCTCGTTGTTCGTGCAGGAACTAGAATTGAGGGGAAACGTCCCTAATGCATATATACATGTCTGCATTTTGCATAGCATTTTTGCATAGCAGGTGCAGCGGAACCATTGATCTTATTCCTGTTGGTTTGTTAGTTTGTTTCAGGATAGACAATTAGACAGTTCACCATTACGCCACCCGAGGGAATCAGCGCAAAGTTATGGAACAAGTGTAGGCTGAGATGTAGGAGATGAGGGACAAGATGACTCAGTTCATGCAGCTGATGTAGGGTGTGGCAGATGGCCAGGAGCAACTAAGGACCTTGGTGCAGCCATTGATTGCCAGAGTTGACAATAATGGTGTGCTTCACGAAGTAACTACTGCTAATCCACCTCGTGGTGATGGTACGCCACATGCTCACGCTATTCCTACAACAGTTATTCCTCCGGGCAGAGGCAACGTAGGTGGAATCCCTAAAGTGGTGTGTGTTGTGCATGGCAACAATGTTCCTTAATGGGATGAGGACCAGCAAGAAGACGCATTTTCTATGCGAAATATCGGTGTTGGACTACCGCCTAAGGCTGATAAGAGGTTTAGAATGATTGAAGAAAAGATGAGATCTTTTGAAAATCATAACTCCATGGGACTATACATGATTAATCTGGGGCTGGTCCCAGATCTGAAAGTTCAGTTGAAGTTTAAAGTCCCTGACTTTGACAAGTATAAGGGAACTACTTGCCCAAGGGTCCATTTGCATTCTTATTACCATAAAATGTCTGCTTACTCGGATGACAAAAAGCTACTCATGCATTTTTTTCAAGACAGCTTGTCTGGACCCTCACTTGAGTGGTATATGGGATTGGAGCCTGTTAATATCCGCAGTTGGAGAGACTTAGCTGAAGCCTTCGTGAAGCATTATTAGTATAATAGTGACCTTGCTCCTAACAAGGTCAAACTCCAGAATTTGTCTCAAAACACTGGTGAATGCTTTAAGGAATACGCCCAGAGGTGGCGCGAACTAGCAGCAAGAGTGCAGCCTCCGATGGTGGAGCGTGAACTGATTGATATGTTCGTGGCCATGTTGCCTGGTGTCTGTTATGAGAAGCTTATCAGTAACATGTCAGATAGCTTTTCTAATCTGATCATTACTGGGGAAAGGGTAGAGAATGGCATTAAGCTTGGTAAAATTCATGTTGGTGAGGTATCCTCATCTGGAAGAGGAAGAAAGCCGTTTGGTAATAAAAAGAAGGAAGGTGAGACTAACGCAGTGTCTAGCTCTCGTAACAGGAACAAAAATCAACGCCAGCAAAATCGTCAGCAGCAGCAGGTTGCTAGTATCACAATTCCTGCAGTGCCTCAACAACAATAACCACAACAACAGCAGAATCAACAGGGTTATAGAAGGTTTCAGGATAGAGGCCGAGTGGTGAATAGACAATTTGACACGCCTCCGATGCCGTATTCTCAACTGCTTCAACATTTGTTACAGTTACAATTGGTACAAAAGAGAACCATGGCTCCTCTGACAAGACCACCACCACCCAGTTAGGATACAAGTGCCCACTATGATTTCCATTCTAGGGCACCTAGACACAACATTGATAACTGCAAGGCCTTTAAACACAAAGTTCAAGATTTAGTGGATAGCAAGGCAATAAACTTTTCTCACGATGCTCCCAATGTCGTGCAGAACCCCATGCCGAACCATGGGGAAGCCGGAGCCAGTGCAATCATGGAAGACGAGAGTTTATATCTGATAGCTGATGTCAATGATTTAAAGACGCCGTTGGGCTTTGTGAAGGAAACGTTATTGAAGGGAGGGATATTCCCGGGCTGTAATGAATCATGTTCTGAATGTTTCAGTCATCCCGAGGGATGCGCAAAGCTGAAAGTTGTATTCAGGGTATGATGAATGATGGAATGTTGAAATTTGATCGGATTATTAAGAAGAAGTCTGAAGAGGTAATGGTTGAAGAAAGGAATGAGGTTGCAACGATCTCAACTCCATACAAAACTATAACTATATCTGCACCGAGACCGCCAACCATTATCATCACCAAAGTTGGTCTTGTACCGTATGAGAGTACCAAAGCAATTACGTGGAACTACGGAGCGGAGGTATATTGTAATGGGTAGAAACAGGAGTTGAAGAATTTACCGACGGATTCTGTGGATAATCTAGTCGGGGCTGGGGGAATTACTTGAAGTGGGAGAGTCTCATCACCTGAAGTGGTCACTGACAGAGCTGATAAGGGGAAGAAAGTGGTTGTTGAAGAAACTTCTCAAGCTGGTGAGAAGAATTCTTTGGAGAAGGAAGAGGAGGAGTTCATGAGATTGATAAGGAAAAGTGACTACAAGATAGTGGATCGCTTGCAGCAGACGCCTTCCAAAATCTTTATCCTGTCATTATTGTTATGTTCGAAAGCGCACCGAAATGCTTTGTTGAGGATATTGAACACTGCTTACGTGCCGCAAGAGATATCGGCTAACCAACTCGAAGGGGTTGTAGCGTACGTCAACGTAGGAAATGGTCTAAGTTTCACGGACTTGGATTTGACACCAAAGGGCAAGAATCATAATTGTGCGTTGCATTTTTCAATTGAATGTCGTGGAGCCATCCTGTCTCATATGCTGGTAGATACAGGGTCATCTTTGAATGTGCTTCCGAAAAAGGCGCTGATGAAGCTAGATACTCGGGGCATTATGTGTACGCCAAGTGATCTTGTGGTGAGAGCTTTTGATGGTACCAGAAGATCTGTGTTTGGAGAGCTGATGTTTCCTATTCAGGTTGGTACCGAGGTATTTGATGTGGTATTCTATATTATGGATATTCAGCCTGCCTATAGTTGTTTGTTGGGCTGCCCATGGATTCACTCGGCGGGAGCCGTAACTTCAACCCTGCACCAGAAGCTCAAGTACATGATGGGAGGCAGCGTTGTCACTATTTGCGGAGAGGAAGATATAATGATTAGTCATTTATCTTCGTTTAAATATGTTGAGGTGGATGGAGAAATCCATGAGACTCTTTGACAAGCCTTTGAGATGGTACAGATTAAAGACAAAGTGTCTGCTATGAGCAAAGCGCCCGAAGTGGCCATATCGTCTTCCAAAGAAGCCCAGGCAGTGGTGCATGCTAGGGCATCACAAGGTTGGGGTCAAGTGTTGGATATACCCCATAAGCAGGATAAGTTTGGTCTGGGGTACCGCCCATCTTCTTCGTCATCCTCACAGAGAGCACCGCGCTACAAAGGGCCGGTACAGTTTACCAAAGGTGGCGTTATCTTCGAGCGGATCAACATTGTTTCATATGAAGACGGGGATAGCGACCGTGATATAGACTCGTGGATTCGGCCATGCATTCCAGGACAAAGCCTCAACAATTGGTCTATGGAGGAATTCATTCAAGTGACAACGGAAGAGTAATACTTTGTTTTTCTGATTATTGTACAACTCTATGTTCTACCCGGAGCGTAGTGGTTCTTGTCTTCAGGGCCTGTCTGTTTATGCTTGCACAATCTTTTTCAATTAATCAAAGGGAGTTTTTCTGTATTCAAATATTGTGATCCTTGTTTTTCATGTTTTATGTTTAACAATAAAATGGCAATGTGGCTTTGTGCTTGTTTTGCATATCATTTTAAGCATTTAACCATTATCATTGTAGGATTCACATTGCAGATGACATCGCGCCAGAGACATCTATGACTCGCTTCGACTTTGATAATCTGATATTTTAGGACGAAAAAGATATTGATGAAGATGAAGACTTACCAGAAGAGATAGCTAGACTTTTGAAATAAGAAGAAAAGGTTATTCTGCCTCATCAGGAGGAAATCGAGGTTATTAACTTGGGTTCTGAGGAAGTTGTGAGGAATGTTCGTATAGGGGTTGCGTTGCAGAGTGACGTCGAGCAGAGATTGATTGAGATGCTCTGTGAGTATAGTGATATCTTTGCTTGGTCATACGAAGATATGCCCGGGCTTGACACAGACATCGTGGTTCATCGCTTGCCGTTGCGTGAAGAGTGTCCGCCAGTCAAGCAGAAGCTCAGGCATACGAGACCAGATATGGCTGTGAAAATCAAGGAAGAAGTCCAGAAGTAGTTGGACGTAGGATTTTTATCTGTTACAACTTACCCTCCGTGGGTTGCCAACATCGTGCCTGTGCCTAAGAAGGATGGAAAGGTACGGATGTGTGTTGATTATAGAGATTTGAATAAGGCGAGCCCGAAGGACAATTTCCCGCTCCCCCACATTGACGTATTGGTTGATAATGCTGCTCAATATTCCGTGTTTTCCTTCATGGAAGGTTTTTTCGGTTATAACCAGATCAAGATGGCACCGGAGGATATGAAGAAAACGACGTTTATCACACCGTGGGGGACTTTCTGTTATAAGGTAATGCCTTTTGGGTTGAAAAACATAGGGGCAACCTATTAGTGGGCTATGGTCACTTTGTTTCATGATATGATTCATCATGAGATCGAGGTCAATGTTGATGACATGATAGCAAAGTCCCTGACGGAGGAGGAACATCTGGTCAACCTGTTGAAGCTGTTTAAGAGGCTCAAGAAATTCAGATTGAGGTTGAACCCTAACAAGTGTACTTTCGGGGTCAGGTTAGGAAAGCTGTTGGGGTTCATTGTCAGTTGTCATACCCTAAATTTGCCCATACATTTTTTGTTAATCAAAGGCATTGGTACAAACCATCAGAGGGTTGTCAAGAAATCTTTAGGTTTCATCATTGGTAGAGGCATGAGGTAGAAGTTTGTTGAGCACCTCAGAGGTCATGGTGGAGTTGGAATGATCAACCAGTTCATCTGCACAATGCCCAAGCTAAAAGGGTGAAATTATGGTTTCAATTTTAATCAGGATAAATTTGTTTTTAAGGGCAATACTTGTTTCCATGGCCTTCCATGTGTCTTAAGGTGTGCAAGAATGGGAGATTGACCATCAATTTTAATCAGAAGAGCTTCAATTGATCAGCCAATTGAAAATCAGGAGATTTGGGGAAAAAGTCAATTGTAGTTTGACTTTTGATTTAAATGGTGATCCAATGGTGGAATCATGGTCCATGAAGTTCATATGGCTTAGTAAAGTCTACTCAAGAAGTTTCAAGGCCTCAGAAGATCCGTAACATCAATAGTCGACTCGATAGTCGTCGATCGATCGTTTCGTTGACCAAAAAGTCAACTCTTCAACCATAAGGAATTTGACCTCAAAGTGTGAAGCAAAAATGTTCCTAATGCCATATTACACCTATCCATGAAGTTTCATGACCATTGGATCAAGGATGGAGGAGTAATCAAAAAATCGGGAAATTAGGGTTTTGAAAGGGGCAAGACCATAACTCCCTAACCACACATCCAATTGAGTTGGTTCAAAGCTCATTGGAAAGCTCTTAACAATTCCTACAAAAGTACCACAGTGTTCTATGAGCAGAAAATGCATAGATTTGGAGTTATGGCCAAAGTCATTACAAGAGGGAAAAATAACTTAGAAAAATTCTAAGTTATTGGACTTTTTAGGCATGTTTTTCAGCAACTTTGACTAGATTTTTGACCTAGTTCCATTTGGAATCTGAAGATCATGAAAACATGAAAGTTGTAGAGCTTCACGAGGGCTTTCCAAAATGTACTAGAACTCATCCATAGCCCTTATGAGTTGAGAGTTATGAATTCAACAAGATGAGGTTTCAACACTTGAGTTCAACATTTCCATTTTTTTCACAAACTCACCTTTTGATCACTTGAACCATTCTCAGCCCTTGGATCATGTTTCTATCTGATATTTAGAGAGTATGATGAATGAAAATGCATAAAACTAAGGGGTTTGATGGATTTGGCAAGTGGTAGACAAGTTGCATTATTTTAATGAAAGAAATGAGGAAAGAGAAAACTTTATGGAAGAAGTCTTGCAGCTGACTCCCTAGCCATACTTCGGTCACTTCTATTTCATACTCACCACTTGATTTATGCATAAACTTGAGCCAAGAGCCTGAAGTTGCAGTTGTCCACAATATTGAACAAAATTGCATTTTTACAAAATCCCTCCAAAATGCCAAAAGATAAATCTGCCCCAAGCCTTGCCTTGCCTATAAATAGAGGTTTTCTCTATGTTAAAAGGTACACCAGAGCACTCTAAAAACCAAGAGAAAACCTTTGCTCTCATCTTGCATTTGCTTTTCTTACAAGTGAAGAAAACCATTCCAAAACCTTCAAAAATCTGCCTTGAGCAAAACACCTTCCAAAACTATTTTCACCCACTCAAAATCACCACAAACCATTCACACAATCCACAAATGATGTGTGGGAGATTTTCAAGCCTTTAAACCAGTCAAAACCCTCATTTTCCCAAAAGTCAACTCTCAACCAAGCAAAGTTTGACTTCACATACAAAATCTGCCAAATCACATACCAGGCCTGTTTTGATCATTGTAAACATCCAAACACCTTAGGTTTATGATGTACCAACTGTCCATAATCTGAAATATCATCATCATCACTTGTTTCAAGTTCTGGTCCAAGATTCACATGTTTACTTCAAGTGCAAGAAAAGCTGTCATCTTCATCAAAGCATTGGATTGGATCTTATTTGGAGGCTTCAAGGTTTTCCATACTGCACAAACTTGCTTAGAGGTCTACAAGAGGTTGGTAGTTACTATCCTTCTTTAAACTGTCATGAATGTGTTTGATGTGCATTAGTGGTTACAATGTGTATTGAATACAATGTAGTTCATGTTTGAATCTGTCCTATTTTGTTTGTTTGCTCATTAGTGGATATTGCTCTTATGATTATCATCAATATGTTGTGCTGCTATGTGTTGAACATTGAGACTCTCTTAAGTGCCATTTTATGTCATGTATGAACATATGAGGATGTTGGCAACTGTTATGAAGGTTTGGGACTGTTTTGATTCTGTTTCTGTTTGTGAAAGATGATGATTTGCTTCTGCTGCAGCAACCTTCTCCAGTTTTGATCTGTTTGATGGAATGTTGATTAGAAACACTCATATATGTGTTTATGTGATGTTTGTATTGTTGAAAACTATGTGTGGTTTTGGCCTGCAGTATTTCTGTTCATGTGCATTTCTACGCATGTGCATTTTTTTCAATCCATAGGTCATTTTTAATTATAGCATCTTTTTGGATCATTTATGTGTTTGAACTTGGTCTATAGCATGTTTTGAGTGTGCTTTCAAGTTGTCTAGTCCTGTTGGACTTGGGATGATTCATTTGGCTTTTAAGGCTTGTTGATAACCAATACCTCATTTTGCTGTCATGGGATATTTTGCATTGTAGTTTGTGCTTACCATTGTTATGCTAAGTGAAATCTATGATACCTTGAACTATTGCTTGGTGTTTGGTCTATGTTTGTTAACATGAGATATGTGGTTTTCATGTGCATCTTGTTGGTGGATAGAGTGACTTTATCATTTGTGCATCAATAGTTGTCATCACTTAGGCATTATAATAGGGTTGTACTTGCAAGCATGATTTGTTCATATCTGGTTTTGTAGTCATTTGTGATAGCCTATATGTATGTTCTATTGATTTATGAATCATGTTTGCATTCTGTCTTGAAAATGTGCTTGTGAGCATCATTGGTCAATAAGGTGGCATGCGCATTAGGAGTTTTAGGGCTAATTGATGATTGTGCTAGCATTGCCATGAAAAATCCATACCTGCTGCATAAACTGTCTAATTCCTTGAACCATTGCCATGCAATCCTTTGATTCCAACAATTGCCAAATCTTGCTCTTTTGTTGTTTGTAAATCCAAAGCGTGTTGGTTTGTTGCTAATTAATTTCTTGCATCTCTTACTGCTAAGAATGTGATCTCTTGTTAGGATCTATTTTTGTTTACCAATGGAGTTGTGATTTTCATTCTTTAAGGCTTTTTATGAATTGGTATGTTGGTTTGGTATTATAATAACCAAGGGGCTTGCTGTCATGATATTTGATCTATGCTCAACCTTTTAATCATGTCTTGTAGAATTTGTGTTGAGATTAACTTGCCTTGATATGAATTGTGTGTATGTGTATAGCATTTATCATGAATATTTGGTTTTGACCAAGAAGCAGGCTTGCTGCCAGATTCTGTTTTGTCTCATGTGCCATCATTTTTGTTAAGTCTTCTTGCAAGCAGTTTGGAATCCATGATTTGATGCATATGAGAATCACTTTATGTATGATAATTAAGTTGAGAATGCCTGCTGCCTCATATGACTTTTCCCATTTTCCAAATAGCACTTCAAGCATGTTTGTTTATTAGTTGCAGTCCACACACCAGATTTTGTTTGGAGTTGTTTTTATTTAATCCTTGCATCTAGATTCCATGAATAATGTATTTGAAGGATGTGCATACTTTCATTTGACCATAATCAATTCTGCTTAGAATCACAGCCACCATAATGCATCACAAGCCTTCATTTGCAGCTTGCATGACAGATTTTGTTTGAAGTTGTTTTTGACTGATCTTGGCATGTAGAATCCATGGATAACATATTTGAAACTTGTGCATACCTTTACTTGATTATAAGCACTTCTGTTTTGAGTTGTGGCTGTCATGTTCACATTATTGGCTGTCAAGTTTCTGCTTTATGTTTTCAACACATGTGCCAACTATTTTGATTGTTCTTTCTTGCAAGATATTGGAATTCATGTTTTGACATAGGAGAATCATTTAACGTGTGTTGATTGAACTGAGTATGTAGGCTTCCATGAACTGTCCTTATTTTCAAATAACATTTCAAGTCTTTTTTCAAGCAAACTTGCTGCTAGCTTCTGGTTCCACTTCATGTGCTAGCAATCTCTATGTTGAACTTTCTTGCCATTTGTGTTTGAATTCATGCTTTTGATTTATATGTGAATCATTTGTGTATGTTGATTGAGTTGACTGCCACAAGGCTTGCTAGTTTGTCTGTGTGGATAGAGTTGTGGGCTGATGGTTAATTGATCTAAACATTGTCATGGTAAGATTCATATTTGTTTTATCAAGGTTTGTTTTTAAGCCTAAAAACTGTCAAACTCATAATTCTGCTTAGGTCTAGATTGGTTTGGTTCAATTCCTAGTCATGCTTGTGGTTTATGTTACTTAGTGCATACTTGATTTAATCTAGCATTTTAACAAGTGTGCACAGGACTGTCATTAGGATCTTGCACTAGGGTGGCTGTTTGGTTTGTTGGTTGCATCAATTTTGATTGCATTTAGGATGCTTACTGTCATAGAATGTGTGGCTTGCTTTTATCATGTTTTTTTGTAACTTGCTATTAAAACCATGACAATTGATTGAAACACATAGAATTGGTTGTCAAACTCTGCCTTGATTCTTGTCAAACTTTAGCTTAGGTTGTTACCTTTTATATGTGTTGAAATCTTAACCTGCTACAATTTAGGTTGGTTAAAAGTTGATGTCATGCAATTGTTGTTTTGATACAAAACTTGTTGTAACCATTTTCCATTATGTGCAACTTGATGATCATTCTTTAATCTATGACAACAAATGAGTTTCCTTTTCTTAATCTTATCCATGAGTGTCCTTATAGACATGAGTTTGTCAACTTATGTTTATTTGTTGCTAAGGGTAGTTTCACATACCAAGGGATTGGTCCATGCTATGATTTATCCAATTCTGTCAACACTTTAACCCTTTTATGTATCATTGAGTGTCCATTTCCAAGCATTGTAAGATTAGGGTGGAGTTCTTGTTCCTTGGCAGTGTGTTTGATGGGATGGATTCATAACATCTCAGTAGGAGCATTTCACTTGGATGAGTAGGTTGGTACATGATGATTGGATCTGTTCAGTTTTTTCATTATAGCCACTAGTTATGAACATGTAATTTAATTAATGTTTGTCAAACTGTTTGGAGCATAACAAAGCAGTGTGCATACCTTCCCCTTTTCTGCTGAACTGTTTGGTATTAGCATGACAGGCTTGCTTTTAGCTTTTAGGTTTGTTGGCAATTTTTGTTTTGGAAGTCCTTGCAAAACCAATCATTTGATGCTTAGAGCTTGGTAGGTTCAATGTGCATTTCATTAGCCTTTTCAACCTGTGTGTGTGAGGTTTGTAACCTATGCTTTTCATTTAAATTGCATTTGCTGTTTGTTTTGTTGCTTAAACATGGTTGAAACACAAAACTTCAATTTTCATCATTTGCAACTCACCTGCCATTTCTTGCTCTGTTGCTTTTTGAACCAAATCTTCTGTTAGAACTCACTCAATATCACACTTCAAACATGCTCAGACTTTTACATGTCTCCAAAAGCATCTGTTTTGATCACTTGAAATCAAAATGCGCCTCAAGACACCCCAACTGCATAAACCTTCGAATTTTGTGGTGTGTGCATCTTTTGAGGAAATAAATGTTACCATTCTCTTCCTCATGAAAAATCAAGCAAGTTAGACTAAAGTTTGCTCAATTTGGTTAAGATTTGAGTAAGTTGCGATCGAATCGTTTTTTGTGTTTCCATTTGTTTTGCCTTTGTTCTTGCCTTGCCCAGAAATGACTACTTTTTTAGGCTTATGTATTTAATGGGGTGGCATAATACTTAGATGTATCGCCACCCCAGTGGTTATGCCTTGTTTCTCATCTTGCCTTGCACTGCCTTGTCCTGGGTTCGATCCATGTGGAGATCAACCCTTTTGTTTTATTTTTCCATTTTCCATGTTTTCACTTTTTTTCCATCTCTTGTCTTCAAATTTCACACGCGCACCCCTAGTTGAGTTGGCCAAGTTTTGAGCTGGAAATCTAAAGGTGGTGGGTTCAACACCCACCAAGCGCCTTCCTATCTTTTTAATCATAAAAATGTTTATTTTTCTTTTAAATTTCCAAAATTCATAACTTTGTCAATATTTATTATTTTTGATTGGTTCTTTTTGAAAATTTCTCATATTCTTGCATATTTTCACATGTTTTTTTAATATCCTAAGAATTTTTATTTTTGAAAACACTTTGCATTAAAAAATTGTCATGCTTCGTTTAGGGTTTTTACCCTCCTAATCATTCATAATTTTTGTTTCATTTTTCTTAAATTTGTTGTTGTGCTTGATGTGAGCTTTTGCTTGTAAGCATCATGATTTTTTCATTTAGAATCCCCTTGTAGTTTTTTAAACTTCTCACTTACAATTGTTGTGACATTATTTGTTTAGGCATAATGCTTGTGAGTACACGTTATCTCGTAACCCCTTTGAAACTTCATCTTTTTTTAAGATGCATCTTTGTTAAAGATCCCTTTCCATATTTATTAAGACGTACCCCTTTCTTCGTTAAGATATTGCTTTAGTTTTCATCTTTCATTAGGTTTGGATAGAACCTTTCCCCCTAAAACCTCGGTCCCGTACCGAGTGCCCCTTTTCAAAATACCTTTCAACAAGAATTAAAATATCTCTTTGTATTGAATTAAAAAGAGAGGATTAAGTGTAGACTTCTTCCTCTCCGAGTGTTGGGATGCTCACTATAGTGTGGGTGGTTTCGACACTCGTCTTTCAATATGAAGACGCTTGTACGTTTTCAATCCCTTTTCTCCTAAAAACCTCTGTCCCGTACCGAGTCCATTTTCAAATCTCTTCAATAAGAAAATCAAATTCTCTTTGTATAGAACTAAAGAGAGAGGATTGAGTGTAGACTTCTTCCTCTCCGAGTATCAGGATATTCATTGTAGTGTGGGTGGTCTCGATACTCGTCTTTCGATACTAAGACACGACTTTATCCATCATCTATCCCTTTCTACCACCTCCTTTCCCAACTTCCTTTCGTAACCTTTCTCACCTAAAACCTCGGTCCCATACCGAGTGCATTTTCAAACTCTTTTCATAACAAAAGCTTGAATGGTCGTGGAGTGGTTAGGCGTAGGCCTTCTTCTATCCCGAGTGCTAATGTTTACCATAGGGTTCTCTGTCGCAAATCACTTACCATTCAAAACCAAAAACATATTTAATAAGAGAACGAAGTTCTCTTTGCATTGAATTAAAGAGAGAGGATTAAGTGTAGTCTTCTTCCCCTCCGAGTGTCAGGATATTCACTGTAGTGTGTGTGGTCTTGATACTTGTCTTTCAATACGAAGACGCTACGTTTGCCACACCATTTTTATAATAAAAAATTTGAGATAAAGAATTGGGTACTCCCCGCAGGGGTTACTATCCGAGGACTTATCTCGCCCCTAAAAAACAATTCAACCAATCAAATGTGACATCTTGCCTCGCATGGCGAAAACCTAACCATTTCAAAAGTATATGTTACATCCGTTCTACCGCAAACAGGTAACGCTTAAGTCTCCTCACATGCGAGCAAAAAACACCTAAACTGCTAAAACGCGCACGATAACATCATCCATAAAAACATTAACAAACCGTAAGCCGAACTACGGCTGCTCTGATTCTTTACTTCTTTCAAGTAAAGATACGTAGGCACAAGGGCCACAATCCTTGCCGAGAACATTCCCCATATATCCGTATCCCGAACTACGTCGACTCTGACTTTCTCATGTCTATTGAGAGTACGTAGGCCTAGGACCGCGAAGTCCCATCGAGTCTGTTCTTTCCCTTATCTTCCCTGTTCTCTCATTCCTCCTAACCTCTCATTTTCCTTGTTTCAATCCCTTTTCTTTTACCCCATGGAACAATTTTTATAGCATAATATTTAAGCAAATGAATCCACATCGACAAGCAAATGGTTCCCATCGAGTACGATGGATGCGAGGGGTGCTAATACCTTCCCCTCGCATAACAGGCTTCCGAACCCGTTCTTGGTTGCGAGACCATATTATCCATTTCTTTCTTAAGGTTTTCTCGATATTTTCCTTTCCCCTAATGGGATAAATAAAGTTCGGTGGCGACTCTTCTTTACTTTCCTTTTCGCCTCCCCATCGTTGCGCGATGCATTTTTTGAGTAGCGACATCAGTGAAAAAGGAATCGAGGTCGATCCTGCAAAAATAAAAGTTATTCAAGATATGCCAGCGCCGAAAACGGAAAAAGAGGTTCGTGGTTTCTTGGGGAGATTGAACTACATTGCTCGGTTCATATCTCATATCACAGCCACGTGTGAACCAATGTTCAAATTGATAAAGAAAGATCAGGAGGTCGTCTAGAATGAAAATTGCCAAAGGGCGTTTGATAAGATAAAAGATTATTTGTAGGAACCTCCAATACTGATACCCCCAATCGCTGGAAGACCTTTGATAATGTATCTAACGGTTCTTGAGAACAGTATGGGTTGTGTTCTCGGTCAGCACGACGAGACGGGAAGAAAAGAGCATGCAATATACTATCTGAGTAAAAAGTTCATAGATTGTGAGTCTCGGTACTCGATGTTGGAGAAAACGTGTTGCGTCCTCGTAAATGCGGAAATATAAATATAAAGCACATATATACCACACCCAAAAGACAAACAAACAAGCACTAGGATTGACTCGCATAGGGGATGTTCCTTTCCCCAGCAGAGTCGCTAGCTGTCGCTACTGCAAAAAAAGGTGCCGGCAAAGACAGAAGAGTCGCCATTGTTTGTTATTTATCCCAAAAGAGGGAAAGGAAACAATTAGAGAAAACCTGACAAAAACGGGAGAAGACAGGTCATCGCAACCGTGTCTCGGGTTCGGGAGTCGGTTACGCAAGGGGAAGGTATTAACACCCCTCACGTCTGTCATACTCGATGGGATCCATGCTTTGTTGTCTATCTAAAAGGGTGTTTATCTATCTAGCTAAAGGTCTCAAGGACAAAAGAAAATAAAAGAGACTCGGCAGAGCATCGCCGCTCTGTGCCTAGGTAATCCCCCGTGCAATGGGAAAGTCAGAGTCAATGTAGTTCGGCTAACTACGGGTGAAAGGTGGGGAAAGGTTGCTCGCCAAGATATTGCCATCTTGTGCTTACGTATTCTCATCTGGTATGAGAAATCAGAGCAAGCGTAGTTCGGGCTAACAAGAACACAGGTTGGTTCAAAATGTTTTACCCGAGTAGGGTTAAAACTTAGTTCTAGCAGTTAGGTGTATGCAGCTCGACCATTAGAGACTTAGGCGTTAATTATTTGCGGTAGAACCAAGAGTTAACAAAACTATCCTTATGAAAAAGGTTTTCCAATTGAGATCCCGAAAGATAAAAAGGTTTGAAGTTATTTTTGTGTTTTTTAGAGAAGAAGTGTTTTGAGTTTGATTTGTAACTCATGTTGCACTAAAGACTATGACTTAGGAGCGAATGCGTCGCATATCACCCTAAGGGTGTACACTAAACACTCTAGGCAATTGAGAGGAAGCCACTCAATCACCATTTCCCAAGTACTTAAGGCTCGTAATGCACAACATTCATTAGCCTTTATTAAGTCTTTTGAAATTGTTTGAAGATGAGAAGAGAAAGGACACGCTAAAGGGAGACTAACTCAAACCTAAAAGTTGTCATGCAAAGTGGACTTAGAGTTGGGATGAAAGGGAATGCTACCTAATGTTCTCATGCATAGGTTCAAGCCTAAGGTCTATCATAATCTCAAGAGATAAGAGGTCCTAAGGCAATATGGCAAAGAAGAAAGAAGAAGAAGGAAGCATAAAATAATAAAGATGCAAGTATGCAAACACATAATGCACAATTAGAATGATAGTGAGGGAGGAACAAAGTGTGGGGAAGTAGCCTCCACAAGCACATCTTAACCTCAAGCATGCATATGAGAGGATGCAAAAGAGAAAGAAGAAAGAATGCACAAAAAGAAATCACAGAAGTGCACCAAAATGGGATGAAATGGGAGAAAGAATCCTACAACCTGGCATCAACCAAAATGTCACAAGGAAGAAGATGAAGATAAAATAAAATGTGAGAATGGGAGGCAATAGGAGGACATCAAGGAACTCATATGGGAAACTCAACCATAGGCTACATAAAGAATAAACAAGAAGGCACCAAAAGGTCCTCATGGATTCACCATTCAAGATATGCTTCAAGTACCTCCTAAGGAGGGACTAAGCCATCTCAAATGGGATTCCAAAGTCATTGGACAGAAGTGGGGATGAGATAACAGAATGCTCAAAACAAACATCAAACACATCCAAGAGAAATTCAAGAAGAGGCAAGGAGAAAGACCAAAGTCTTAATCATAATCAACACTTGAAGTCCAAGTGGAAGGCCTAAAAGGAAATGCACAACTCAATAAGCAATGAATAAATTTTTGACCTAAAAATGATCATACAGTAAGCTCAACATGTCTACAATATGAATCAAGAAGAGTTGAGAGCTCAATGGATCCACAAAGGTCATTTCCAAACTAAACTAGGTCATGCACTTGTATGAGCCACCCTTGGAAATGACTTGACTTGCAAGTCATCTCAAAATTAGGAAGAAGCCTCAAAAATTACCAAATAAAATCTCAAAGGTACCTTAAGATGTTGGCAACCAGAGGCCAAAACATTAAGGCATTATTCCCTCAAAGCACTACCAAAATAAATGAATCCTCAAGATGTACCACTTTGAAATAGGAGAATCGAGGGTCAAACAAAAAGGGACAAAAGTCCAACCAAAATGCATCAAACCAGGGGGGAATTGGTCCTCAAAAATTCTTTAACTCATCATGAGTATGAGGAAAAAATTTCAGTCATTGAACCAAGAGAATGGATCAAAAACAAATCAAAAACACAAAGCTAGCAAGGAAGAACTCAATTAAAACACCTCCAAACAAATAATTCCATTTTAAATGAAAAATAAACCAAAAAATAAAATGAAAATTATGGAAAATTAAAGAACATCTCAAAGTGTCCTAAAAATATTTTTGGGGAATTTTTGGATGTTTTGAGGTATTTTAAAATGATTAAAATGTAAACAGAAATTAAAAACAAAATAAAATGAAGTAAAAAGGACAAAAGGTGAAAATAGCAAGATATCAAGGCAAAAGAGTTGGGCCACGCAGAAAGGGGGGTGCCATTAGCGAACCCAGCCCATCAGAACCAACTAAATGAAACGCACTGTTTCATTTAGCTGATTGGGAAGTCAGCCATCCACGCGTGCAGGTCAGACAAGATCTGAATCGTTCATCATCTTCAGTCAACAATTCAAACAGCCACGCAAGCAGACACATCAGCCGGTGGAGGAGAATAACCAGACGACGGAGCTACAGTCTTCGGTCATCTTATCCGGTCATACATCCAAGGTGATGATCCAAAACTGCACCAAATCAAACAAAATTTAAGTCTAAAATGATCTCCAAGTTGCGTAGATTACAAATCCACTCTCCAAATTCATTGATCATGCACATACAAGCTAAACCGAAGCAAATAAAATTTGAGCATCACAACTAAAATTGCATAAACATGAACCAATACAATCCAGAATTTGCCTACACATGTAGGATTTTAGTATGCAACAACAATGGCAAGAAATTGATGCGTATTAAGAGAGAATTTCTGATTTGAAGCTTACCTAATGGAGTCTCTCCGTTGGAGCTTCTACAAGTGCTTAAGCTTGATGAAACTGTGCATATCCACTCACTAGAGCTCAAGGAAGATGGTTATGGCTTTGAATTTCTCTGAAGCTGCTTCAATTATGATTCACGATTTTGAATTTTCACTTGAATGCTCCAACTGCTCCTAAGCTCTCCTTGCACGAAATTCAATGAATGAATGCTCAAAAATGATCTGAACCTTTATATGATGGGTTAGGAATGGTTTGGAGGCCCAATTGTGGCTGATTTGAGTGTAATTTTGAAATGCCCAATTTGAATTTTCAAGTTCCATGCACACGTGAAACAGACTCAATTCTCCTTGAAATCAATTGTTTTTGTGTCAAGAAGTGTTTGGGTGATTTATTATCTCTAAATGATGTTCAAAATATGTTAAAAATTAGTTTTTAGGAAAAAACAACAGTATGGGTCGACCCATACGTATTTGGAGTCGACCCCAAAGCAACATGAAGGTTTATTTTTAAAACTTGCATAGTATGGTCGACCCATACGTGCTTTGAGTCGATGCAAAACTTCCTGAATGTTTGTTTTTTCTTTTGTTGCACTATTCGACGATTTTGGCTATAACTTTTGTTTCATAAGCTCAAATGAGACATCGTTCAAAGCATTGGGAAGCTAACGCGTAGAGCTACCTCATGCACTATTTGATTAAATGTGTTTTATTAGTGTTGGAAATGTTTTGAGATGATATTTATGACTATTATGTTGTTGCATGTATGAGTAATAATTTAATTGGGAAGATTGATTGTATACTTGGGTTGTACTGAATTATATGATTTTGTGCATATGTTAATTGTTGCAGTGTGGTAATCTAGAAAGGGGATTACTAGAGTTGTCAATGCATTATGTTAGGATTAAAAAGGGGTCTTAACGCATTGATTAAATGGTATACTCATGCATCATATAAGTTATTTCAAGAGGCATGTCTGCAAGTTTAGACAAGAGACTAGTGACTTATCCAAAGCTCAGAGAGGGGGCTTAGAGCTAAGAGAGGGGGCTCATGGGTATAGAGAGGGGACCTGGTTCCAGAAAGAACCAAATATTGATTTGGTACAACATGCATATGCATAGAGTTGCATTAGTAGAGTTGTATTGCATAATGAGTTATATGAATATTTGTTAAGCTGTGATTGGTTGATGAGTATGGGGGTGATAATGTATTGTGATATACATTGAATGAGATTGTGTAGAACATGTTGTGTTTGATATCCTACCTTGAAGTATATGCATGTTATTATTTTTTGAGATTTCTCACCCATTTGTTGTTGATGTGGTTTGTGCTCCTCTTAGGAGTACAGATAAGCAAGTAAACGAGTAGTTTCTTAGAGTTAGATAATGGCGAGAAGTTGTTTCTTCCTTTTTCTTTCTGCATTATACTTTACATGCTCTGTCATGTAACATTGGGAAATGTTTATGAGTTTTGTCTGATCTTTTTGTTAGAGAGTTTATGTGTACTGTCATGTTTGACTTTTGATGTTTTAAGGAGATTTAACTTATGAGTTTGAATTATGCCATAAAGTGTATTTGAAGATTAAATGATTTAGCTCATGTGTGCTTTATTATGAGAAATTATGCTACAATGATACCCTAAGTGAAGGTGATCATTCAATGACACCCTAAGTGAAGGTCTTGGTTGTTGTTTTTATTTAATAAAGTGTTATAGGGCATGTATGTTTTAAAAAAAGAATGTGTTACATCCTATTTGATTGTGTGACTACTATGACTTTCATGTATATTTATGCGTGGGGGAATTAGGGTGTTACATAGTTGGTATCAGAGCAGGTTGGTCTGTATGGCTAGGTTTTGTAATGTTGTCGAGCCCCTAGTACACGATGTGTATGTGAAATAATGTCGATACTCGTTTTTTTCTAAATGCTTGTCTATAGGAGTGGGATTGAAAAATGTGAGGGAGAAGCTTCTCCTTCTCTGAGATGTTTCAAGTGTATGGAGTTTGTTCGTTGTGCCTCTGCTTGCAAGAGTGCATACGTTTGGACAAGTCTGTATCATTTCCAGAGTTGGATGCAAGTTATGAGTTATTTCTGTCTGCTAAGCAAGTAGATGAGTGCATGGAAGATGATGCTAAGGTGTTTATGGTATTAGTTTCTATGAAGGTCGAAAGAAAAGTTGTGATTAACGAGATACCTGTAGTGTATGATTCTCCAAAAGTGTTTCCAAATGATATCAAGGATTTACCGCTAGAGCGCGAGGTTGAGTTTGCTATAGACTTGGTACCAGGTACGTTTACGGTGTCAATGGATCCTTATCAAATGTCTGCTCCAAAGTTAAGTGAGCTGAAGAAACAAACAGAGGATTTTCTTGAGAAGAAATTTGTCCGTTATAGTGTTTTGATGTGGGGTGTGCTGGTATTACTAGGTAAGAAGAAGGATGGTAGTGTGAGATTATTTGTGGATTATTGACAGCTGAATAAAGTAACTATCAAGAATAAATATCCACTTCTGAGGATTGATGATTTGATGGACCAGTTAGTAGTTGGTTGTATTGTCAGCAAGATTGATTTTAGATCCAGTTATCATCATATTCGTGTAAAGGTTGAAGATAATCCAAAGATTACGTTCATGATGAGATATGGTCATTACGAGTATTCAATGATTTTATTTGGTGTGTTTAATGCTTCTAGTGTGTTCATGGAGTATATAAGCATGATGTTTCATCAGTATTTAGACAAGTTTGTGGATGTGTTCATCGACGACGTCCTAATTTATTTGAAGATAGATGAAGAGCATGAAAATCATCTGAGGTTGGTATTGGAGATTTTGCAAGATAAGAAGATATATGCAAAACTGTCTAAGTGTGAGTTTTGGTTGAAGGAAGAGAGTTTCCTTGGTCATGTGATTTCTAGTCGAGGTACTGATGTTGATCCTTTAAAGGTTAATGTCGTGTTAAAGTTGGAGACTCTAAAGTATGTTACTGAAATTCAAAGTTTTCTCAGGTTGACTGGTTGTTATCGCAGGTTTATTGAAGGTTTTTTTAAGTTAGCTTTGTCGTCAACTCATCTAACGAGGAAATTTCAAGCTTTTGTTTGGGATGCATTGTTCGAAGAAATTTAACGTCGACCCCTGTTCTAAGTTTGTCGATTCTGATTGAGTCTTTTGTTGTGTATTGTGATGCTTCTTTGATGGGTCTTGGAGGTATGTTGATGTAGAATCATCAAGTTGTAACTTATCCATAAAGACAACTTAAAGTGCATTAGAGGAATTATCCGACACATGACTTAGATTTAGCTGCAGTTGTGTTTATGCTAAATATTTGGAGACATTATTTGTTTGGTTCTAGATTCGAGGTATATAGTGATCACAAGAATACAAAGTACAGTTTCAATCAAAAAGATTTGAATATGAGGCAGAGAAGATGGCTTGAGTTTCTGAAGGATTATGACTCTGGTTTGAGTTACCATCTCAGTAAATCCAATGTCGTAGCTGATTCATTGAGTCATAAGACTTTGCATATGTTGATGTTGATGGCTAGAGAGTTGGAGCTTATCAAATCATAAATTTGAGTTTGATTTGTGAAGTCACCCCGCGGAGTGTAAAGTTAGGCATGTTGAAGCTTACCAATGGTATTCTTAAAGAAATTGGAGAAGGTCAAAAGATGGACTTGAAATTTATTGATCATTTAACTTTAATCAATCAAGATCAAGGTGGTAATTTTAGAATTGACGATAATGGAGTGATAAGATTTAAAAATTGTGTGTGTTTCAGATGTGCCAAAGCTTAAGCAGAGTATTCTTAATGAAGGTCACAGAAGTGGCTCGAGTATTCATCCCGGTGCTACTAAGATGTATCAAGACTTGAAGAGGGTATTTTGGTGTCTAGGAATAAATAAGAAGGTTGCTAGTTTTGTGTATGCGTGTTTGACCTTCTAGAAGTCAAAGGTGGAGCATCAGAAGTCGTTGGGTTTGATGCCGCCATTGTCTATTCCAAAGTGGAAACGGGATATGATTTCAATGGATTTTATGTCTGGTTTACCAAGGACATGGAAAGGTTGTGATACGATTTGGGTCATTATTGATAGGTTGACTAAATTGGCTTATTTCCTTATGATGAGACTTAATCATCTGTTGGAGAAACTAGTAGAGATGTGTATTGAGAAGATTGTCAACCTGCATGGTATTCCTTCCAGTATCATATCTAATAGATATTTGAGGTTTACTTCAAGGTTCTAGGAGAGCTTGCAGAAAGCGCTGGGTACGAAGTTGGAATTGAGTTCCGCTTATCATCCATAGACAGATGGTCAGACGGAGAGGACTATCCAATATTTAGAAGACTTTTAAGAGCTTGTGTGCTCGAGAAAGGAGGTTTCTAGGATGGATTTTTTTACCATTAATAGAGTTTACCTACAACAAAAATTTCTATTTGAGTATCGAAATACCACCGTTAGAGGCGTTGTATGGTAGAAGGTGTAGGACACATTTGTTTTGGTATGAATTGAGAGAGATTGTTGTAATTAGGCCTGAGATTACCCAATAGATGACAAAGAAAATTAAAGTGATTCCAGAGAAGATGAGAGCTTCGTAGACCCGCAAGAAGAGTCACCATGACAAGAGGAGGAAAACACTTGAGTTCCAAGAGATCGATCATGTATTTCTGAGAGTTACTCTGATAACTGGTGTTGGTCGAGCTTTGAAGTCTCGAAAGCACACTCCAGTTTCATTGGTCCATACCAGGTTTTGTAGAGGATAGGAAATGTGACCTATCAGATTCCTTTACCAATGTCTCTTGCTAATCTTCATGATGTGTTTCATGTGTCTTAGTTGAAGAGAAACATTATGGATCTGTCTCTTGTGGTCCAAATAGATGATGTCCAAATGAGAGATAATGTGATTGTTGAGGCATCACCCATGCATATCATTTCATTTACATCTCACTTGCATTGCATATCATTCTCCTAGCAGAAACTCATTCCATCCTCTGTTCAACTTCATCCGGTTGATTTCTCGACACTCATACTGAACTTGTAGTAGTTGTTAGGTATTTAAAGCAAGTTCAAACAGGGACAAGAGGAACACATACAAATTGAAAGGCTAGTTAGATAAACCAAGTTGGAAGTTGTGGTAGCCGTGTAGAAAAACAACTTTCAACATGTTGAGATAAAGAATATTGATCCCCATCAGGTTTCACTATGTCAATCAACCCATTACACGATCTTCCACCTGGTGATGATCTTCGACAAGTGAACATTTCTACTCAGTCTCAAATGATGTCATTAACTGATTCTATGAAGGAAAGGTTTCGTGTCTTTGAGAAGGAAGTTCGAGCTATGAAAATGCATGATACACCTATGTTCGATGCTAATTATATGTGCCTAGCGTTAGACCTGGTGATTCCTCCGAGATTCAAGGTACCCAACTTTGAGAAGTACACTAGTCCTAGTTGCTCAAAGCGTCATTTTATTGATGTTCTGCTGACAAGAAGTATATGTCATATCTAGAAGGAAACTTGGTAGTGCACGTCAATCTCTCGCTCGAGTGAGTTCAAAGACTTCAAGGGAGCATCTTCTAAAGCCAACAGTTTAGACAGAAAGACATTCTCCTTGAAATTGGCAATCATTTGATCACTTTTATCATTTGTATTTGTAGTTTCTTTCTTGTTAAATGCTACTTATTTTTAAACATTGTTGTTTTGAATGGTAATAGTAATGAAGTGATCATGCATTTTTATGAATTAATTATGTCACATTCGCTCATTTTCTTTCACTTATATAACAAAATAAAAAATTACATCCATATACATCTCATCCACTTTCTTTATCAAACTGTTATTTTAGCAAATATTGTAGGGAGGATGATGAAAACAAAATACCCATAATTGTTGATAGTGTGCTTTCGGATAAAATCATGTTGATGATGTACATGCATTGTTTCAATTCCCCAAACACTGGAGAGATAAAGAGCTAGTCCCTAGTTAACCATATTGAGCTTGGAAGTAGGAGTTTCCTTCGGATTTCTAAACCCTTACGCTTATCCTGGGGCATGGTTAGTGTTCAGTTAATTTGACTACACATTTAATTTCAAGGTGATACATATCGTCTGTGGATCAGCTATATGCTATTCTTAGCACACCTTTTGAAGTGTCGATGGAACCGTATAAAACTCAAAGTTATGACGGTTGTTCTTCAAGGACCAATGACTTGGCAGTCACAAGTCTTTAAAAAAAATTAAAAAATAAAAGAAAAGCCCGCTAAGTCAAACACCCAAAAAAGGTGGCTTAGACAAAAATTAGGGCAATCCTAGTGGATTTGAAAAAACAAAATCAGTCCAAGTAAAAGTTAGGGATTAAAAAATATATATCAAAGTCAAAAGAGGTCTTCAAATCCTAAACAAAGCAAAAAAAAGATTCAGTGACCACCATGTCAAGAATAAATGGGTCACTAACATCCATGACAAAAGCAAATAAAGTGACTGCCATGTCAAAATAAATTTCATTTACATTTTCATATTGTCGAACTCTCTTAGAAGACGAATGTGTGACAATTTAACTGAACATAGAACTAGAGAACATCACGAAGATGGGGTGGGAAAAATTAAAATTTGAGCCTTATATATCCTTTGATTCAATAACCGTGAACCAGACCACCTTACAATCCTCAAAAGACCTAATTGAGGCAGGGTTTATCCTGAAAGTATATTGCAGCAAGGTTGCGTAAGCTGACTGCTACGGAGTTGTTAATCTTCTTTTTGCTCTATCTTGCGCATTAGCTAAATCAGCACTACGTTTGGACTAATGGTCCATTCGTCACACATTATCACATTAAGATTACCATTTGTGAACGAATAATTTTAATTGCAAGTCAGCACTTGATCATTCGTCAAACTTGATCAGAGTCAAGATCACCTCATAGATAAAAGGCATTAACATCCAATGACTATGGAATCAGTCAATCTAGAGCAATTCTCCAAGCATCAGTTGATTATAGGACAAATAATTCAAGAATCGGGTTGATCATAAGAGCATAATCTCAAGACTCTACTAGCAAAGGGGCAAGCATCCAGAGGTTCCTTTTGATTAAGGGTGAATCTCTCCAATACTCAGTCAACATAAGTTAAGTCGCTTCAACGCTGATTCTATGGAAGGCTACCTATAGAGTACATCGAGGCCAATCACTCCAAGAGTCGGTCAATCAAGGATGAATCCTTTCATTTCTGGGACAATGTAGCACCCCAAAATTTGCCCTCCCTTTTTCTAACCTTAACTGGCTTTTGCTTCGCATTCATCTATGCATTTCATTAGGTCGTAACTTTCATTTATCTGAATTTATTCTCACATTACATCATCCGCATAGCATAACATGCCTGTCATCTCGCATACTGCCTAAAATGTCGGCCGGAGTAGAATTCTAGAATTTACAGACAAATCGGTCAAACTGAAAGTCAACTGTGCTTAAAATCAGTGGACAAAACGCTGTATTTTTCCAAGTAATTTATTCCGTGCTAATAATTTTACTGCAGTCGTTTTTCATTTTTGGGAATTTCGATACTCGATTTTTTATTCGTTTTTTATTCATTTTACTTGTAGAAATAATCCTTTAATTAATTTAGATTTCTCACTTAATTAAGATTTTTATTTTAGTTAATTCTAATTTATTAAATCATTCCTTTTTTCCTTTTTAATAATTTATAAAATATTTGTTCTGTTTTCATTTGTTGTATTAATTTCTTTTGAGCATTCTTGCTCATTAAGTTTGTAGAAGGGTATTTGTGGAATTTTTATAAATATTGAAACCCTACTTTTTTTAACTACATATGTGTGAGATAGAGACCAAGAAAAGAGGGTAGCGGCGCATAGAATTGAATTTTGAGTTTTTTTACCAGAATGCTACAATCTGAAATCAAAACTACCAATATGCCACATGTTGAAAAAAAATTAACCAATATGCCACGATTGGATAAAGGGTTCGTCCTTCCATTGGGCGGCCCTATGAAGGACATTATTGACTTTAGAGGTTTGGCCAACCATTGGCCGACCCTTTGAAGGTCTTTTTTTATTATTTTATATATAAATATAAAATATTTATTATAATTTTATATTTTTATTATGATTTTATATGATTTAAAATATAAAAACTTATATAATATAATATACATTATTATTTAAATATTAAAAACTCATTACATAATTTAAAATATTAATAACTTATATAATAGACATTACAATTTCAGAAATATTTTAAAAAATAATTTAAAAAACAAATAAAGTAATTTAGACGGGCCGATTTGACGAACCTGCTACATTCGGACATTTTCTACGCATATGGCCAATTTCTCAATATATTCCACATCTTCTCTTTTCTTTCTCAGGATCATCCATTTCGATTCTAATTCTTGTACTATTTGGACGCCCTTTCTTATTCCTTCGCATTGTCTCGTCATGGCAAAGAGTGAATCCTTCATATGTTGGTCAATTTTGGTGGTGTGGAAGTCCAAGGAAGCTTTTGTTGTAGACTTTGAATACACTCAGAACCTTGGAAACATTTGGTATGTCCATGTTATGGTCTTGTCGTATACTGACACATGCTTTGATTTCATGAGAGCAAGGTAAATGAAATGCTTGAAACCTCCCACAATTGCACCACCCTCTCTTGAGATCAACGCTAAAAGTACCTAATGGTCGACCGTCGCGTTAATTAATGCTTTCGACAACCATAAAACAGAATCTCTTGCGATCAAATTGAATAACATTATGGCGGCTAGATTTACTCGCTTCATCGGCCATTCCCTTATTACAGTTTTCCGTGAAAGTTTGATTGGACGCCAACATTTTTGTCCAATCGTGTCCTTGTTTTCCAAACAGCGATCCCAGACGATAGAACGTTGACTTGACCAATGGTGTAATAGGAAGATTTCGGGTATCCTTAAGACCGAGTTCATAGCTTCGACCAAATCTGTTCATGTGTCTCCACCACTGTCCTCCGTCGAACGCCCTCGACCACTTCTCTCTAGGAATACTGTCTATCCACTCCAAAGCTGCTCTATTTGTTCTTCGTATTTCGCCCATGTAGTAGTTAAATGTTGCCTCTGTTAGTGCATATCCTGTAGATGAAAATGTTTAAACAAAATGTTCAGTAAAGCATATGAAAATCAATTAGTCAATAAATAAAAATTGTAACATCAACTCGTAAAGATGTAGGCATACCCATGTTGACAACTGTTTTTCGTAGTTCTTTGTCTCTAAACTCACGTATGAAGTTTTGCGAAATGTGTCTGATACAATAAACATGTGAAGATGGAGGAAACTGCCACCCATTTTCAGGATCATTGTAAACACTCTTGATTGATGGATGTCGGTCGGATATTAGACAAAGATTGGTCTGGGGGGTCACATTCATTCTCAAATTCCTGAGAAAGAAACTCCAACCATCCTTTATCTCACCTTCAACCAATGTGAATGCTATCGGTAAAATGTTACCATTTTCATCTTGTGCCATAGCCATCAACAAAGTCCCTTTGTACTTTCCGTACAACCAGGTTCCGTCAATTTGCACAATAGGTTTATAGTAAGTAAAACCATGAATACACGGTTCAAATGCCCAAAAAAGTCGGTGAAATTTTCGTTTGTCACCCAATTGGGATCTGTCGTATATAATAATTGGCAATGTTTCCAACTGTATAACAGTTCCAGGAAGATATATCTTTATCACCAACAACCATTGTGGTAAGTCATTGTAAGATGTCTCCCAATTCCCATAAAGTGATTCTACGGCTTTAATCTTTGCAATCCAAGATTTCTGATATGAGATTCTATAACCGTATTTTTTAGCAATATGGGCTTGTATCACTTTGATTTTTAGTGAAGCGTCGCTGTTAACAAGTTCTCTGATGTTGTGGCTAATAATTTCATAATCTAGGAATTTAAGAATGTGATTCGCTTATAGTAGTGATCTCCCATAATGTGCTTTTTTTATGCAATGTAGCTCTACATGTGAAGATGCATTGCGGGTTCTTACATTTTATTATATACCTTACTGAATGAGATTTATATACTGCATAGTCAAGATTGTTACTTATATGCCAATGTCGCAAAAATATAACACACACTTCCTTATTTTCAAACATCAAACCTACTTCCAAGTTGTCACCAATATGGTTTGGTTTATCGTTTTCAAAAATATAGATGGGTTGAGAAGACTCTAGACATATGTTTGAAATATGCACTGGTGGATTGTACAGGTTAATGGGTTGAGCATTTATTACCTGTGAATGCACGGGGAACACATCCTCTTCTTCGCCATCACCGAATAGATCTTCAAAGTGAACATCATGGAATTCATCGTCACTGTATTCACCAACCTCCTCGTTCCGTATGAAAGGTTTATTATTTTACGTTATTTCTTCATCAGTTGTTTGGCTCACTCCGTATTGATGCGAATATGATGACTGTGTTGGATATGCTTCATCATCAAGGCGAATATATAACTCAATCATCTTCAAATAAGGCATTGTGTAACGATATTGGAACGTCGATTTGAATGTGTTGTCTGTATCTATCTGCACCATTATTGTCGCAACTGCGAAAAAAGAGTCAGCGGAAACAAACAGAAGATTCGCCACCGAACGTTATTTATCCCAAAGAGAGGGAAAGGAAACGATCGAAGAAAACCTAAAATAAAGGGAAAGACGAGGTCATCGCAACCAAATCTTGGATTCGGGAGTCGGTTACGCAAGGGGAAGGTATGAGCACCCCTCACGTCTGTTGTACTCAACGAGATCCATGCTTGTTGTCTAATCTATGGGGTGAAAACTATCTAAAAGCTACTGCTAAACGGGGGTGAAAGGAAAGATCAGACTCGATAGCACATCATCGCCTTATGCCTATGTATTCCCTCGTGCAATGGGAAAGTCAGAGTCAACATAGTTCAGAAAACTACGGGTGATTGGGGGAGGTTGCTCGCCAAGACATCATCGTCTTGTGCCTACGTATCCTCATCTGGTATGAGAAATCAGAGCAAACGCAGTTCGGGTAAACTAGACCACTGATTGGTTAAGTATTTTTTTATGAGTGACGCTAAGTTTCCATTCCAGCAGTTAGGGACGATGCCTGTTTGCGGTAGAACAGAAAAGTAACGTACTCTTTCTGAAAATGAAGTTTGAAATAATCCTGAAGGATGAAAAGGTTTGGGCTTTGTTTGTGAGTTTTAGAAGAAGTGGATTGAATTGATTTGAGTCTCGTGTTGCACTAAAGACTATGACATAAGAGCGAATGTGTCGCATATCGCCCAAAGGGCATACGCTAAACACTTTAGACATGTGAAGAGATACCTCCCCACTTATCATTTATCACGTACTTAAGGCTCGTAGCGTACAACACTTGTCACTCTTTATTAAGTGTCTTAGAAGATTTTGAGATGATAAGAGAAGACACAGGGACACTAAAGGGGACTGAGAGCCTTAACATTGTCATGCAAAGTGGTCCTAAAGTTGGGATGAAATGGGATTCTACCTAATGTTATCATACAAAGGATTGAAAGCCTAATGCCTCTCCTACTCCCATCTTAAACAGAGGGACTAGGAATCCTAAGGGATCATGTGAGCAAACACAAGTAAACACATCACTAATCAATCACAGATGAAAATAGAAAGAAAGACTTAAACAAGTCATGAAAGATGAAAAAGAAAATGAGAGAAACATACACACCAACAAAAATGATCATGTAACCATGAGACATACATCAATGACACACACAATTCATATGCAAATCAACAAGATGAAAGATCAAAGCACCAAGGCAAACGATGCCACCACACAAGATCACATGCCTCAAACATCTTAAAAAGAATGATGTCAAACATTGAACCACAAAAAAACAAAATGAATAGAGAAATAGATTGAGGCAGAAAACACATCATGATCATCAAAATCATACATTCATCCATGGTCAATAAAAAAGAAAGCATCCAAACACACCTCAAAAGAAGTTCAAACATCCAACTAATTCTAAAAGTAAGACACATGCCACAAAAACATCAAGATCAAGTATCCATTCAAAAAGATCAGAAGTAAATTCAAATGATATGCATCAAGTTAAAATTCAACTTATCAAACAAGATCAAGAAGGATCACACTCAAATTGGAACACCAAAGTCCATGCAAATTTCTCACAATTCAACCACACAAGGAATACATGATCATACAAAGAACATCAGATGAAACAAAAATTCAATGGACCTCTAATCATGATGATCAGCACCCCAAACATGTTATCAAGAACATACAAGACTCACCAAGTACTCATGGAATCACACAAGACCACACCTCAAAACTAGGTCAAGACATGCACACACACACACACAGTTAAAACAATGAGGTTTTGAGGCATCAACCAAAAAAAGAAACAAGTCTAAATAAAATCCTAAACTCAAGTTAAGTTGATCCAAATTCAGTGTGCAAAAGATCATGGCAAGAATTGCATCAGAGCATCACCAATTGTGTCAAACAAGGCAAGGTACTCAACTTATCGAGCATACATCGAGGGTCAAATAAAATCTAATGAAAAATAAAAAAGAAGTGATCATCAAGACCTCAAACCAGCCCTCAAATAATCCTCATTCAAACACCCAAGTGTGAAAGGAAAATTGGTCAAAGGGGTATTCAAATAAGGTCAAACTTCAAGCCTAAATCATAAGGACAAACCATAAAACCACTTCACAAATTAAATTGATTAAAAATAATAAAAGTAAATGAAAAATAAATTAAAAATTGTGAAAAATATCTTGACACATCAATTAATCAGAAAATATTTTTTGTTGATTTTTTAAAAAGGTCTTAATTATTTAAAATAAAATTAAAATGAAAGTAGCAAAAAAATAAAATAAAATAAAAAGAAAATGCAAAAGGGGGGTGTGATAGGAAAATGAGAATGAACTTAAATTAGTTCAAAACGCGTTGGGCCTCTGAAAATGGGTGGTGTGAATATCAAAAATGACAAAGCCCAGACCAAACCCTGACACACTCAGATCCCACGCTGGAGCTCATTAATTGAGTTGGCAGTGACATGGGTAATTGATTGGCTCAGAATAAAATAACTCAATGATTTTGAATTCAAAATAAGGCGCCAAGGCCACCTCATTCTGTCTCCCACCTTCAGACGCCAGAACCCTAGTTCTGGTCGTCTTCTCCGGCCAAACCTCACCAGAGCTAACTCAAAAATCTCCAGAAATTAAAAATAAGAACACCCCTCCACTCAGAATTCCATGTAGATCTCAAATCCATCCTTAGATTTCAAAAACAACCATATTTACATGATGAATCGAAAGCAAAAAGTTTGAGCACTCAAACTGAAAATCAACCAAAACAAGATATCATGCTATACAAACATTGCCTACCATATATAGGACTTCAGATGTACTCAAAATGATCCTAGTATGCATCTAGAATGACAGGAAAAAAGTTTTGAAAGTTACCTAGTGAAGTATGTCCACTACTTCTTCAAAACTTGCAGTAAAGCCACCAAGAGATACGAGATGTTTCCTTAGAGCTTGAAGGACCTTAATCTGAGCACGAAAGTCCTCGAATCCTCCCTTAAACTTCCAACCAAGTCTGAACAAGTGTGTAACACAATGCTTGCAGAAGGCTATTCTTGCATACAGAAGATAACAAATGATTTGAGGAATGGAGTATGAGATGAGTTTGGATGGAAAGCTCAGGAATGACCAAGTTTCGAAGGAAAGTTTTAGAGAGAAAAATGAGAGTTTAGGGTTCTATTTGCTTTCAAATGGAGGCTGCCCTTTTTCTAGGGTTTTGCTTTTGCTTTTATATGAAGTTCCGATGAGGTTAAAAAGCTTTTCATTGTGGTTAAACAAGGAATAACAGATGCTGCAGATTTGAGGGAGAACTTGGAATGAAGGGTGGATCTTGCATCATGGTACGAATTAGAGCATTATGGATGATGTGGTTGAGTGGAAAGAAATACCAAAGAGGGTGTGTAATGGTCAGACTTGCTTCTTTCCTTCTTTGGCCAAGATATTTCAAAAATGTCACACATGGTACATGGCTTGTTGGTCTTATTTTGGCAATATTTTGGGGTATGGAGAGTGGTGTCATGCGTGTGTTGTTGATGGCAAGGGAATATTGTAAGATCAGTTTGAGAAACATACCAAGACATCCATGAATCACGCTTTGAATTAACTTCCCAAATCACCTACTTTAAGCCATCATAGATTACTGAATTTGGCTCTTCTTAATTGAAATTTGGGCTCAAATGAAAGTTAAAATGATGCGGAACACTTCTCATGTTGGTGGAAAATTGATTTTAACCTTGGAAGATCATGAAAATTAAGCTTGAAAGCTATGTCATGGAATTTGCCTTAACATAACTTAGAAAAAATTCTAAGTTATGAGTTTGAACATAATTGAAATCCCAAATTTGAATCCATATAACTTGAGCTTCATGAATCCCATGAGAAAGTTCTAGTAATGGATGAAAAGCTTGGAACATGATCTATAACTTTCATGTTGGACAAAATTTCATTCGGCATCAAGAACCTGATGAAAATTGCCTTAGAAACTTGGTTCAAAAATCTGCCCAAACTTGCTAAATTTGATGTCTTTGAAAATCCTAACTTTTGGACATCATAACTTGAGCTCTAAACATCACATGACAATGAATTGGTACTCAAAAGGAAGATCAGAGGATGGGCAACAACTTTGATGTTGGCCAAGACTTTATTTGAAACCATGATCATGAAGGAAAGTGGCCTTGAAAGTGGTTGATTCACACATGAAACTTTCTATAAATGGAAAGTTTCTAAAACCCTAATTTTCCAAAAATGGCAAATTTCAAACTTCTTGATTTTTCATGATCCCTTTGAAATTGCTTGATCAATTTTCATCCATTGGCCATGTTAAACATGAAGAACATGATTTTGACCTCAAAAAGTCAGAAGATGGCTTTTTCCTTTGCACAGTTAACTTTTCCCCCAATTCACATGATTTACAATCATCTGGAAAATTGAAACCTCTTTGATTAAAATTAATGATCAATCTTCCACCTTTAATTGCTCTAAGACATATGAAGGATAAAGGGATCAAGTCTTTCTCAAAGAAATAAGCCTAGACTGATTATATGTGAAACCCTAGTTTCAAGCCATGAAGATAAGAGAAAATGACCCAAGTTTGAAAGCACATTTCCTCTGGGTAGATTGAAAAATCCTTTAAACAAAGATGATTGGTGAAGAGAAATGGTGATGAAGATTCAAAAACCTTTCTCATGAAGACATCATATGCCCAAATTCCAACTTGAGAACCAAAGATGGAAGACCAATGATTTCTCTTGTATGATGTTCCAAGTGATGTTGAGACATGAAGATGTATCCTTGTGTGAACTTCAAAGATGGAGCTCCTCCCTTGAGTAAGAATGAGACATCTTGATCCCATGTCTACACCCAATGCTATGCACAGATGCAAATACAAGATGCCTATGAAACATAATCCAAGATAGATGAAAAGGTTGGGCAAATTTTAGGGTGCAACAATTACGTAGAAGACACCACCATCTACCCCATTAGGTAATGGTTGACGGTAAATAATATCCTAAACTGAGTGTTGCACTTTTTTTCGATTCTTTCTTTTAGGTGAAGAATATCAGAACTAGATGAAGTTTGAACATCACTGTATTTGTTCCGTTGAATGAGAAACCGGTATTTTGATCAGTGAACATGGAACCATTATAGTGCATGGTGACCATTGCATTTCTATCTGCCATAGCTTTGATACAGACATTGTGTGAGTTGGATGGGAGTCTACAAGACATGCATGCAAAATATATAGTGATGAGTGCATGAACCCCATGTGTAAGGTCGTCCATCCAAAGGACGATTGCACTTTAGAGGATGTCAGTATGTTATTAGGTCTCCATGTGAATGGTAAGGTTGTGAATTGTCCTAATCAGGTAGGCAGTGATGTATATGTGGAAAATTTAGGTATCGAACCTTCAACATTCGATAAACATAAAGCTTGTGTTAAAATTGTTTGGCTACAAACTATATTAGCACAACTACGATAAAACCCAGCACCATCTGATGAGGAGAACCTTCTCCATGCAAAAATTTATATATTACTACTCATAACTAAAGTATTGATGCCAGGAAAGAGCCATAACTATTTAAATTCTTCTTGGATACCCCTAGTAGGAGATTTAGATAAATGCAATAGATATAGTTGGGGTTTTGCTTGTTTAGCTACATTATATAGGCATATATGTAAAACATGTCGGGTAGGGGTCAAAAGTATTGGAGAGTGCGTTCTCCTACTAAGTGTTTGGACATATTGGTATATACCTCTAATTGCTCCAGAGAGTTTCATCGATTCATACCATCCTTACGCAACAAGGTAAAAATTATTTACATTTTCTTTTCTTTTCTTTTCTTTATTTTACATCCCTATATTACATTTATTTCTTTTAAAATTGTAATATTTGTTCGAAGAGGCATGGCTTACCAAAATAATCCTTGGCACTACGTCCGAGGATTTAGATTTGTATTAGATATATTGAGGGCTAATGATGTAAGTTTGTTACCGCTATATTCTCTAAATATATGCTAACATCTGTATTTAAACTCTAACTATTATGTTTTCTGTAACAGTTTATTTGGAGGCCCTACCCAAACTACCTAGAATGCGTCCTTGTAGATTGCCAGATTTGGAGCGCGACAACTTCAATTATCAGTTTTCATATTGTTGAAATGCATCAAGATGATAGGGTAAAATTGCAGTTTGGATTTCAACAAGATATCCCTTCTCAACCTAGATGTCTACGTGAACAACATGAAACTGAAATGCCCGATACATGGGGAGATGATTGGCGTAATATAAATAGAGAAGAGAATAACGAGTGGAAAAATAGAAGAAAAAAAATGACCCTACAAGGTAACATGGTTAACTGTAACTATGTTCATGGTACTGCATATATGCAATGATTTTTATCTCTTCCATTTATACATGCTTCTCAAGGCCAGTTCCTAAAAGACCCCTGTCAATATGCATCGTCTTCATCAAAACAAAGATCCTCATCGTCCATGCCTCAGGAAATGCCTCAGATGAACCCTTCGAAATTTCAATCCCAGACATCTTCATTCACCCAGCCCACATACCAACATCCCCAACCCACACAACCCCAACCAACATATCAACGCACTCATACCATATTTTTTGCCACCTCCTGTCGCTACTGCGAAAAAAGGTGCCGGCAAAGACAGAAGAGTCGCCACCTATCGTTATTTATCCCAAATGAGGGAAAGGAAACGAGCAGGAAAAACCTAGAGATAAAGGATAAGATCGGTCATCGCAACCAAATCTTGGGTCAGGAGTAGGTTACGCAAGGGGAAGGTATTAGCACCCCTCACGTCCGTTGTACTCAACGGGATCCACGCTTGTTTTGTTTATCTAAAAGGGTTGTTTATCTATCTACGCTAAAAGTCTGGTTCAAAAATAAAAGAAAAGGACTCGACAGAGCGTCGCTGCTCTGGGCTTACATATTCCCTTTGTGCAATGGGAAAGTCAGAGTTAACGTAGTTCGGCTAACTACGGGTGAAAGGGAAAAGGTTGCTCGCTACGTATTCTCAACAGGTATGAGAGATCAGAGCTTATGTAGTTCAGGATAAAACGGAACACAAGTTTGTTCAATTGTTTATACCCGAGTAGGGTTAACAAACAGTTCCAGCAGTTTGGTGCATGCAGCTCGCTCGTTGGAGACTTACGCGTTACCGTTTGCGGTAGAACTGAGAGTTAACAACACTCTTTTTTCTGAAAAGATTTTCTAAATTAGAGGGGCCCAAAGGGAAAAAGGAAGTTTGATGTTTGTTTTTTTCTTTTATCAGAGAAGAAGTGTTTTGGATGAATGTTTGTAATTCATAATGCACTAGAGACTATGACTTAGGAACGAATGCGTCACATATAGTCCTAAGGATGTATGCTAAACACTCTAGGTAATTGAGGAGAAGCCCCCCAATCACCACTTCCTAAGTAGCTTAAGGCTCGTAACATACAGTACTCATTAGCCTTTATTAGGTGTTTTACCGTGGTTTGAAGGTGAGAAGAGAGAAAGGACTCTACAGGGAGAACTAATCAAGACCCTAATGTTGTCATACACAATGGTCCTAAAGTTGATTTGAAAGGGAATCTATCCTATATGTTATCATGCAAAGGATTCAACCTAAAGTTCTATCATCACTCCTTAAACAAGGAAGTGAGAGTCCTAAGGGAACATGTCAAAGGAAAGGAAAAGAAATCATCATGATTATTCAACTGAAATATAAAATGTGTATGAATGTACATGCAACGCAACAGTAAAAGCAAGGGAGACAAGATCAACCTTTAATGCAAACAAGAGATGCACAGAGAGAGCACACAAGCAAAGGGAGACTAGCTCAACCTTTAAATGCAGACATGGAAACAAAAAGAGAAAGCTAGCAGGTCTACCCTACTTCTAATGCACAACACCACACAATCATGCAAGGGAATGAGAGAAAGCATAGTGTGAACCAAAGGAACCCACCATGTCATTGAATGTGTATCAACACAAGAGTTCAACAGAGGCTCAAACTTCTCATGGAATGCACAGAGTTCTTCCTAAGGAAGAACCAGGCTCTCACAAGAAGGATCCTGAGATTGTTGGACACAGAGAAAAGAGAAGGTATGTACAAGGTACTTTAGTCCTCAAAGGCTTAACTCCTCATGGAATGCACAGAGTTCTTCCTAAGGAAGAACTCGGCTCTCACAAGAAGGATCCTTATGTCTTAGGACTTGGAGGAGAAAAGTAGCATAATGTGAACCTAAGGAACCCACCATGTCATTGAATGTCCATCAAAGGCTCAAACTTCTCATGGAATGCACAGAGTTCTTCTTAAAGAAGAACCAGGCTCTCACAAGAAGGATTCTAAGAATGTAGGACTTGAGAGATGAAAATAATAATGATGGGAGACACAGTGAAAACCTAAGGAATTCACCATGTTCTCAACCAAACTCATCATTCAAGAATAGTCCTCAATGGTTCAACTTCTCATGGAATGCACAAAGTCCTTCCTAAGGAAGAACCAGGCTCTCAGAAGAAGGATCCAAATATCATAGGACTATGAATTGGAAGAATCGTGTGAAGAAAGAAAAGCATTCAAAGGCATCTAATGAACCCTAAAAGCAAAGCTTTAAAGGATATCTATCCTAATCAGGCTATGAGCATTGTAAGGACTTGGAAATTAACCTATAAAGGCATCAACCTATGTACTATGAGATCATGCAAGGATTGGATACCTAAGGATTGCTCCAAAGGTCACTTAAAATGCAAAACTAGGTGAAGGTTCAATGGGAATCACACTAACACCAGCCAGAATGAAAAATCTATTAAAAATAGGAAACCAATCCTAAAAATTCTATTAAAAATCCTGGAGGGTCTTCATGATGTTAGGAATATATGGTTAAGATTTAGGAGTAAGACTCTAAGTCTAAGTATGCTAATAAGGAGCAAAACCCTAAGGTGCTCTATGGACAAGGCAAGGAGAGAGGGTGCTAAAGATCCACTTCAAACCCTAAGTAAATGATATCTAAAAATAAGAACAAAAATACTACAATGTCAATCAAGAAGTAAAGAATCAGCATACAAAAGATCATGTATTTATTTGTTGTATTGAGTAGGAAATAAAATCAAGAAGCAAGCATGTACAATTTCTTATTCACAAAAGCACATTAAAAGGAAAATGCCAAATTAAATGAAAAATAAACAGAAAAATCAAAATAAAAAATATGAAAAATTCAATTACGTGTTAAGCTACCTAGAACATATTTTTTCATGCTTTTAGGAGTTATCTAAGTATTTTATTTGAATTAAAATATCATTGATGTGAAAGAATGCACGAAAGGCACGCAAATATGAGAAAAAAGCAAAACAGGTATGTTGGCACAGTGTTAATCGGTTAACCCCTGGGGTTAATCGGTTAACACCTTAAAAGGTTAAGAAATTTGGAATTTTGAACAGGTTAATCGGTTAACCATATGTGTTAACCGATTAACACCGTTAACGTTTGAAAAATCTGAAAGTTTGAAATGGTTAACCGGTTAACACTGCACCAGAGGCCAAAAACAGTGACAGAAAAAGCACTTAATGCACACAATCACTTAATCGAATGATCCAAAAGATCAGCTTATCAAATGAGCATGAAATTACACCTGCACACAGAAAACCAATAGACATGCAAACATGTCTACACAGTATGATCACAATTCAAACGGATCGAAATCAACTGAAACTCAATCGAATATGAAAAACATCATGAAAATGCAAAGAAGTTCAAGAATGCTATGGATCTAGAATCTCGAACCTTCGAAGCGGAGATTTGCTCCGGTTAGTGTTGATCTTGCTGTAATTGAGTAGATCGAATAATAGAATTCCGGAAAACTTTGAAATCCAAGCCAATTGTAGTTGTATGAATGAAGATCCACCAAATTTGAGTCAAAATACTTCAAATAATCACTTCCAACTCAAGCTCCAAAATTGGATCTCAATTTGCACGAAAATTGATTATGAAAAATGATCCAAAGATGATGATAGATGAAGGTTTATGCTCAAGAATCCATTGATTTCAATGAAAAATCAATGAATCCAAATGGTGAAGAGCTTTGAGTGAGGGTTTTGGAAATGGAGAGTTTGAGAGAAAATTGAGAGCTCAAGAGTGAATTCTGAAAAATGAAGTGAATTATGAGGGATTCGATAGCTTTGTTTTGGAGTAGATCACTTAAATACTCCTTAGGCTTGGATCCAAAGGTGAGGTTTGGACTTTGGGTGGGAAAGTTGGTTTGGAGCTAGGCATGGGAATTTGGAGGGAAAATGGAAATAACCAACTTTCAAGAAAGTTCTAGATCCTTCCTTGGGTAAAAATGAGTTTCAAAGTAGCTTCCCTTGGAAGATTCACGTGCAAAAGAAAAATTTGCATTGGTTAATCGATTAACCATATGGGTTAACCGATTAACACCCTTAAAAATTCAAATCTGGCTTATTCTCCAATGGTTAATCGGTTAACCATATGTGTTAACCGATTAACACCTTCAAAATTTTGAATTTGGCGTCTTTTGGAGAGAAACCTGCTTGTTTGCCCGTTTCTCGCCGTTTCGAGCTCTGTTAAGCTTTTGACACTTGTTCTTGAATACTTTAGCTGTGATAATGTTGGATATAGCCTGAACGTTGTCTCTTGATCTGAGAAGAACCTGCAACATAAAATCAGTCGTTCGGTCGCCAGGAAAAATAAATGCAGTCTCCTCCGATGCCCGCTGTTTCTTGCGCTAAAAATGAATTCCGAGCCACAGGAAAACCTTGATCCCCTGCCCCAAGAACCAATGCTATGCAAAATGATGATGCTATGAATACAAATGGAAATGAAACACAAGCCAAGTACGAGAATCGGTTGGTAAAATTTTAGGGTGCAACAGCTGCCCCTATTTAAACGGCTTGGACCTGACTGGGTGAAAGGCGAACGACTTTCAGACAATCAAGGTATAAGACGGTCGAATACCAACGAATCCGGAAATTTGCCAACCGCAGAACTAAACTGCCAACTCTGAAAAAGTAATAATCTCGGATGAAAGGGATGACAATTGTACGACAACCAGCCGAATGATTGATAATCAATAGGAATGTCAGACATTGCCGCCAGACATTCACACTTAATTGATAAAAGTCCTGACCTCCCCGCCAGACTCCTGTTAACTAAAAAACAAGTAACAACTCCCAAGATTGGATTAATAGTGTACTGTAGAGTGTCGGACATTGCCGCCAGGCACCTGCAAGGGATAGAACTTTCTGACCTTGCCGCCAAATAACCACCATATAGATATACATCACTTGGCATTACCGCCAAACTTCTGTAGGGGATGACAGATTCTGACGCCGCCGTCAGGCATGCACAAACCCGAAGAACACCTGACATCACCGCCAGACCACTACAAAGTCTGGTAAACCTCCAACATTGTCGCCGGATAACCACAAAGTTAGTAAAACACCTGACATTGCCGCCTGGATACCACGAAGCTGATAAAGATCTGACATTGTCGTCAGAAATCTGTAGGAGAAACCGCAATCATTGGATCTGAAGATAAGGAGATCTGACATTGCCGCCACGTCCTCGCCAAATAAAAGCGAGTAACGAACCTAAAATCGGATAGGTAAGAAACCGATAATCACCTAACATTGTCGTCAGGCCTTCACATGATTAATACTCATCTAACATCACTGCCAAGTGTGTGTAAAGTTGATAAGCATCTGACATTACCGCCAGGCTGACCAAAGTACCCCTAACATTGCCGCTAGAAACAACCAAACATCTAACATTGCCGCTAGAAACAACCAAGGTTGAGAGAACACTTGACATTGCCTCCAGGCTATTTGCTGGAGATAATAAATGTCCTACATCATCGTCAGGCATTCTATTAAAGTCGACGAAAGTTTCACATTACCGCCAAACAACCATGAAACTAGTTAACATCTGACCTCGCTGTCAGAGAAAACTTAAACGCCTGACATTGCCGCCAGAATAACTGGAACATCTAACCTTGCCGCTAGAAAACCGAAACGTCTAACATTGCCGCTAGATAAACATAAAGATCCATTAACATTTGACATTGTCGCCAGAAAACATGAACGTCTAACATTGCCGCTAGATGACCCTGGGTTGAAGGAATGTTTGACATTGGTGCCAGAAAACTAAATCATCTGCAACCATTTGTAAACCTCTGACCTTGCTGCCAGACAACCAAGAAATACCTGACATTGTCGTCATAACCACAAAGACCCGACATTGCCGCCAGAAGACTGCTGAAACTGATACGTCTGACATTTCCGTCAGATATCCGCTAAATAAAAGCGGTCAATCGAACCCGAAGGTCGGATCCCTGTGAAATTGAAACCATCCAAGGATAATGATCGTAAGGAAACTCTGCTGGGGAACAAGTAACTCTGCTTTGGGAGTGCGAGGGGACTTAACCAGGCCACTCTGTTAAGGAACAAAGAGGAACTTAAACAAGCAAACTTGTTGGGGAACATATGATGAGATACACACATCTATCATAAATCTTCTTCCGAAGTCTAAACACCTGTCCGGACTCGGAGAACAGACTGTTACCAATCGAAATTCGGCGACGCCACTGGGGAACAACATAAACCGAGGGCGAAATAAACGCGTCAAGTCTGTCGGGACCGACTACTGCGCGGACAAGAATAACGATCACCTGTGAGATATACCTGAAATCAAGGAGGTAACAACCTGGCTTATGTTTTAGAATGCATATGTCTGAAGATGGCATAATGCTCCATACGAAATGGAAATGCTACGCATTTGAGGATGCTATGTACGACGCAAAATAAAAAGGAAGCACTCCGGCCAAATAAAGGCTAGAGGGACGAAGCCAACTCCGCTGGGGAAAGAAACAAACCTGTTGAGGAAAGCCCATACGTGTTGAACCACTACGGGGATAGATCCCGCAACCGCCTAGTGGAAGAGCCAGTCTTATCTTGACTCGCTGGGAAGTAGGTCTCACCTCTCTACTTGTGGATTAGATGCACACTGATCAACCATCATTATCTACAGGCAACTACCTAACCGCACCCCCTCCACTTGGGGAAATAAACCCCTGTTACCAGCCCGACTCCGAGGGAAGTAACATGGACTCAGCTGGGGAATCCACCTCTGCTTGGTGGAACGAAATTCAACCTTGTCTAACCGGAGAATAGGTCTTACACCTGCCACTTGTGGGGAAATTCCCCAGCGGGTAAATTGCTGAACCTGACTCAACTAAGGGTATGATGATCCCACCGAGGATACATCTCTGACAATGTGCCCCGAGGATCACAATCCTGCAACAAAGTGAACAAAAAGACAAGATAACCTTCACAAAGGGACCTATCGAGGTTATCATCTGTGACAATATTCAGGTAATTCAAAGTTTTAACAATTATTGGCCTAGGCCAGCAAGTTTATGTATGCGCATTTTAACAAAAACATCGGGCATTTTTTCGCAAACAAAACAGATAAAAGCTAAAACAAACACCAAGCAAACAAAGTACTAAATAGTATATGTTCATTGATAAACGGGACTGTAAATAGGCAAAATGCTTTACAACGGATGCAAGCTCCTAAAATGAGGAAGTTGCGCAAGTATATACAGAAATATACAAAACATATATAAATGTCGGCGATGTGGTGTAGACGAACACCATGAGTTGATCCCTCTATGACCCACTCGACTTCGATACTTCTTCGACGCTTCTTCTTCAGAAGAGATTGACTTGGACAAACGGCCTTCAGGTCTTCCCCAAACCACTAAGCAGTGAAAGTTCACACGTGGACCGCAGTCATTTGCCTTTTCAATCCCTAACTTTTGCCTGAACCGCCCTTTCGGGTTTTCGATTCACCGGGATACCCATTTTTGCCAAATCCGCCCTTTCGGGTTTTCGACTTTGTGGGCGTACATCTTTTCATTTATGTCCCTAATTTTTGCCCGAACCCTTTATTTTTATGGTTCTCCGGGATGCTCCATTTTTGCCTGGATATCCTTTTTCTTTCCAGCAGGTCATTTTAAGCAAAGTATTTTTTGAATGCGTCCGCGTTCATAGAGGACGTGAAATATTTGCCATCCATTGTGGATAACAGTAAGGCTCCTCCCAAGAAGACCTTTCTGACGACATATGGACCTTCGTAGTTGGGTGTCCATTTGCCCCTGTGATCTGAAAGTGGCGGGAGAATCTTTTTCAGCATGAGATCGCCCGTCTGAAAGCTTCAAGGGCGCACCTTCTTATCATAAGCTTTCTTCATTCGGCTTTGGTACAGTCGACCGTATGCGATGGACGCTAACCTCTTCTCATCCATCAGGCTCAGCTGATTCATTCTATTCTTTATCCATTCTGCCTCGTCGAGCTTCACATCGACCATGACTCTTAAAGAAGGAATCTCGACTTTTAGCGGTAGGACAGCTTCCATACCGTACACTAGTGAGAAACGAGTTGCCCCGGTTGATGTGCGTACCGTCATACGATAATCGTGCAAGGCAAATGGCAACATCTCATGCCAATCTTTGTACGTGACAACCATCTTCTGCATTATCTTCTTGATGTTTTTGTTGGCCGCTTCGACAGCGCCATTCATCTTCGACCGATAGGGCGATGAGTTGAAGTTCTAGCATACCTCCTTCATCACCTTATTGTTCAAATTCGAACCATTATCAGTAATGATTCGCTCGGGAATTCCATATCTGCAGATGATGTCCTTCTTTATGAATCTGGCTACCACTTGTTTGGTCATATTAGCGTACGAGGCTGCCTCCACCCACTTGGTGAAGTAGTCGATGGCTACCAAAATGAAGCGGTGTCCATTAGACGCAGTGGGTTCGATCTTGCTGATCATGTCAATGCCCCACATGGAAAACGGCCAAGGGGACGACATGACATTCAACGGGCATGGCGGCACATGGACTTTGTCTGCGTAAATCTGGCATTTGTGACATTTCTTCGCGAACTTGAAACAATCCGGCTCCATCATCAGCCAGTAATATCCTGCTCGTAATATCTTCCGAGTCATGACATATCCTCCGACGTGCGTACCAAATGTGCCTTCATGGACCTCTTCCATAAGCAAACTCGCTTCTTTTTCGTCCATGCATCTGAGTAGCACTAGATCGTAATTCCTCTTGTAGAGAACCCCATATAGATTGAGGTAGAAATTTCCAGACAACCGCCTAAGAGTCTTCTTATCCTGGGTCGATGCCCCGGGTGGATACTCCTGCTTCTTAAGAAAGTTTTGTATATCGTAAAATCATGGCTTGCCATCGGAAACCTCCTCAATGGCAAATATGAATGCGGGCCTATCAAGGCGAGATATGACAATCCTTGGAGCTTCATTCCAAAAATTGACTTTATACATCGAGGCTAAGGTTTCCAGAGCATCGACCATCTGATTCTCTGCTCTTGGCACATGGTGGAATTCCACTCGATCGAAAAATGGCAGCAGCCTTCGCGCATAATTCATGTACGGGATCAAGTTCGACTGTCTAGTCTCACACTCTCCTTTGATTTGATTAACAACAAGCGCTGAATCACCGTATACATCTAGGTTCTTGATCCTTAGATCAATGGCTTCTTCTAAACTCATGATGCATGCTTCATATTCTGCTTCGTTGTTGGTGACCAGAAACGTCAATCTGGCAGTGAAAGGGATGTGAGACCCATGGGGAGTTGTAATGATCGCCCCAATCCCACTACCGTACGAATTAACTGCACCATCAAATATCAATTGCCACTGGGAGCCGAGCTCTAGTCCTTCACTAGGTAGTGGCTCATCACAGTTTTTCATTTTAAGGAACATAATGTCTTCGTCAGGAAATTCGAATTTCATTGGCTGATAGTCTTTGATAGGCTGTTTGGCAAGGTATTCTGATAGAACACTCCCTTTGATGGCCTTTTGAGAAACATATTGAATGTCATACTCTGTCAGTACCATCTGCCACCTGGCAATTCTTCCTGAAAGCGCTTGCTTTTCGAAGACATACTTGATCGGATCCATCTTCAAAATTAGTATGGTCGTGTGATTGAGCATATACTGTCTTAAACATTTGGCGGCCCACGCGAGTGTGCAACATGTTTTCTCTAGCATTGAGTAACGGGACTCACAATCTGTGAACTTTTTACTCAGGTAATAAATGGCATGCTCCTTTCTGCCTGTCTCGTCGTGTTGACCGAGAATGCAACCCATGCTATTCTCAAGAACCGTCAAGTACATGATTAAGGGTCTTCCGGCGACTAGGGATATCAAAATTGGAGGTTCCTGCAAATACTCTTTGATTTTATCGAAGGCCCTTTGGCAATCTTCATTCCAGACAACCGTATGATCTTTTTTCAATAGTTTGAACATTGGTTCGCATGTGGTTGTGAGCTGAGATATGAACTGAGCAATGTAGTTCAATCTCCCCAGGAAACCACGAACCTCTTTTTCAGTTTTAGGCGCTGGCATATCTTGAATTGCTTTTATTTTCGCAGGATCAACCTCGATTCATTTTTCGCTCATGATAAACCCCAGAAGTTTTCTGGACCGTACTCCGAAAGTACATTTGTTAGGATTCAGCCTCAACCTGAACTTCTTGAGTCTCTCAAACAGTTTCAGTAAGTTGACCAGATGTCCCTCCTCCGTTTGGGACTTTGCTGTCATGTCATCAACATAGACTTCAATCTCATGATGAATCATATCATGAAACAAAGTGACCATCGCCCTCTGGTAAGTTGCCCCTGCGTTTTTCAACCCAAAAGGCATTACTTTGTAGCAGAACGTCCCCCGTGGTGTAATGAACGTGGTTTTCTCCATGTCTTCCGGCGCCATCTTGATTTGGTTATAGCCGGAGAAGCCATCCATGAAAAAAAACACGGAAAATTGAGCAGTATTTTCGACCAATACGTCAATATGAGGGTGCGGAAAATCGTCTTTAGGGCTTGCCTTATTCAAATCCCGATAATCCACACACATTCGCACCTTACCGTCTTTCTTCGGTACAGGTACTATGTTGGTGACCCACGGAGGGTAAGAAGTTACGGCCAAAAATCCAGCGTTCCACTGCTTCTGGACCTCTTTGATTTTAACGGCCATGTCTGGTCGTGTCCTTCTAAACTTCTACTTAACTAGAGGACAATCTTCGCACAATGGTAGGTGATGAACCACTATATCAGTGTCGAGCCCGGGCATATCTTCATACGACCAAGCAAATATGTCACCATACTCTCGAAGCATCTCGATCAGTCTTTGCTTGATGTCACTTTGCAATGCAGCCCCTATCCTGACACTTCTAAAAACTTCCTTAGACCCCAGATTAATAATCTCGATAACTTTCTCGTGAGGCAGAATGATCTTGTCTTCTTGTTTCAACAGTCGAGCCAACTCTTCCGGAAGGTCTTCATCCTCATCAATCTCTTCTTCAGCTTGATATATCGGGCAATCAAAGTCGAAGTGAGTCATAGAAGGTTCTAGATCAGTGTCATCTATAGTGTGAATCCTGCAATAAAAATGGTTAAGCTTAAAAAAGGATATGCAGGTCAGCACAAACCATATTGCCATTTTATTGTTTTTAAAACAAAATCAAAACAAGAATAACAGAGATCACAAAATTTGAATGCAAAGAAAACGCCCTTTAATTTATTGATAATATGTACATGCATAAGCAATCAAGGCCCTGACAATAAAACCGTTATGCCCCGGGTAGGACATAAGGTAGTACAATAATTGGAAAAGTAAATCATTACTCTTTACTGGTCACTTGGATGAACTCCTGAATGGACCAATTATGGAGATCATGTCCTAGCGTGCATGGCTGGATCCATGCATCCATATCACAATCACTACCTCCCTCCTCGTCGGATACAGCGTTGACACATTCAAAGATGACTCCACCCTTAGTGAATTGAATTGGCCCCTTGTAGCGAGGTGCATTCTGGGAGGATGAAGCAGAAGAAGGATGATACCCCAAGCCAAACTTATCTTGTTTGTTGGGGAGGTTCAGCACCTGCCCCCAGCCTTGGGCTGAACCAGTTTGTACCATAGCTTGAGCCTCTTTTAAAGAAGAGAGAGCCACTTCAGGTGTTTTGCTTGGAGTTGGAGCTGAATCCTTAACTTTGACAGTTTCGAATGCTTGGCACAACGTCTCGTGGATTTCTCCGTCCACTTCCACATACTTAAAAGATGACAGATGGCTCATCATAATGTCTTCTTCCCCGCAGACCGTGACAATACTGCCACCACAGTGTATTTCAGCTTCTGATGTAGTGTAGAGGTTACAGCTCCAGCTGAATGGATCCAGGGTCGGCCTAGCAAGCAGTTATAGGCGGGTTGGATATCCATGATGTAAAATACTGCGTTGAATACTTCAGGCCCCGCGTGGATGGGCAAGGTCACTTCACCGAACACTAACTGACGTGTCCCGTCGAAAGCTCTCACTACTAGATCACTAGAAGTACAGATCAGTCCCCTAGTATCAAGCTTCATCAATGCCTTCTTAGGGAGAACATTCAGAGATGATCTCGTGTCTACGAGCACATGGGACATGACCGTTCCTCGGAATTCTATCGAGATATGCAAGGCGCTATTATGGTTCCTGCCTTTTGGCGTCAACTCCAGGTCAGTAAAACCCAATCCATTGCCAGCGTTCACGTGCGCAACCACCCCCTCAAGCTGGTTAACAGAAATTTCCTGGGGTACATATGCGGAATTAAGGATCTTCAAAAGTGCATTATGATGCGCCTCTAAGCACAACAATAAATTCAGTATGGAAATCTTCGAAGGCGTCTTCTGCAAGTGGTCGACTATCTTGTAGTCGCTCTTCTTAATAAGCCTCATGAACTCTTCAGCATCCTTTACCAGCAAGTCTTTTTCTACCTCCCGAGAGGTCTCTTCAACGACTGCTTTGCCTTTACCCTTATCCACCCTGTCGGCAGCGACTTCAGGCAGCGAGAACACCCTCCCACTGCGAGTAATCCCTCCTGATCCAACCATATTATCCACAGATTCCACAGGTGGGACTTTTAAGTCCAACTTCTTCCCATTGCAGTAAATTTCTGCCCCATAATTCCAGGGGACAGCCTTGGTACTTTCAAAAGGTATAGTGCCAGCCTTCATTATAGTGATTGTGGGTGGCCTTGAAGCCGAAATGGTGACTGTTTTATATGGAATGGTGATTGTAGCAATCTCATCCTTCTGCTTAGTTAACACCTCTCCGGATTTGTTCTCAATCTTCTGGTCGAATTGCAGAGCCCCTTCGTCAATCAGACTTTGAATACCAACCTTCAGTTGATCACAACCATCCAAATGTCTCGCACATTCGATACAGAATTCCCCTCAGCCCGGGAACACACCTTTCTTCAGTAACTTAGCTTTGAAGAAACTAAGTGGCGTTTTCAGATCGTCGACATTCATCACTAAATTCAGTTCTTCGTCTTCGATAATTGCATTCACCCCTGCACCCCCGTGGTTAGGCATTGGATTCTGTATAACGTTGGGGATCTCATCGGAGAAATTGATCGCTTTACTATCTAACAGGTCCTGGACCTTATGCTTGAACACTTTACAGCCATCGATGTTGTGCCCCGGGGCACCCGAATGAAATTCACAGTGAGCGTTTGCATCGTACCCAGGCAGAGGTGGTTCGGTCAATGGAGCCATCGTCCTCTTGTGAACCAACTGTAACTGCAACAAGGCCTGAAGCAGCTATGAATACAACATGGGTGGCGTTTCGAACACTCGGTTCGCTGTTGGGCCTTTATATCGGTGCTAGGCGTAGTTCTGGCCTTGGTTCTGATTTTGTTGTTGCGGTTGTTGCTGTTGCGGAGCTGTAGGGATAGTTATACTTGCGACCCTTTGTTGTTGACGGATCTATGTTGGCTTTCTGTTTCCTCGAGAACCGGATACAGAGTTGGCTTCACCCTCTCTCTTCTTTCCTCCAAACACTTTCTTTCCTCCAGCTGAGGAACCTTCACCGGCCTGAATTTTTCCCAGCTTAATCTCGTTCTCAACTCACTCACCAGTGATGATTAAGTCAGAGAAGCTCCCTGACATGCTGCTGAATAACTTTTCGTAATAAACACCCGGCAAAGTGGCCACAAACATATCTACCAGTTCACGTTCAACCATAGGCGGTTGAACTCTGGCCGCTAGTTCACTCCATCACTGAGCGTACTCTTTAAAGCATTCCCCATTCTTCTGTGACAGATTTTGCAACTGGACCCGGTTAGGAGCCAGGTCACTATTATACTGGTAATGTTTAACGAACACTTCTGCAAGATCCTTCCAGCTATGTACACTCACGGGTTCCAAACCCATGTACCATTCCAGTGAAGGTCCTGACAGACTATCTTGGAAGAAGTGCATTAGCAACTTCTCGTCGTCGGAGTACGCCGCCATCTTCCTGTAATAAGATCTCAAGTGGACACGAGGACAGGTGGTGCCCTTGTATTTATCAAAATCTGGCACTTTGAACTTTGGTGGTATTTTGAGATCGGGTATCAGCCCCAAGTTGGCCATATCGAGCCCCATGGAATTCAGATTCTCAAAGCTCTTCATCTTATCTTCGAGCATTTTAAATCTCTGGCTGGCCTCAGAAGGCAGCTCAGCCTCGTCACCTCTCATCGAAAATACGTCAGTTTGACGATCCTCATTCTAGGGTTGATGAACATTTCCATGGATGATACATGCAGCCTCAGGTCCACGGAAGTTTCCAACATTAACTTCAGCGTTGTTACCACTTGTACCAATGTTACCATTAGCAGCCCCAATGGTGCCATTACCAGCCCCAACATGGCCATCACTTATTCCGGCGTTCCAATTGCCTCTAGTGTTGGGGATGATCACAGTTGGTCCAACGTTGTCAGCCCGGGGAGTCTCCACATGAGGAGGGTTGGTAGTCGTACCTCCGTGCAAAATGCCTTTATTATCAACCCTCACAATCAAGGGTTGCACGAGAGTGCGGAGTTGCTCCTGACCACTAGCGACCACTTGCATGATGTCCATGAACTGAGACATCCTCTCCCTGAATTCTTGCATTTCAGCTTGAACCTGCTCCATAACTCTGAGTTGATTGGCTCGGGTGGAGTAGCGATGAATTGGTCTGCAGTCAATCCTGAAACACAACTTTGAGAGAAAACACAGGGGGTCAGATAAACACGTCCAAGGTACCTGTTATGAAAAATGATATGCAAATGCAAACATGTGTTTGTTCCTAGGGGCGATTCCCCCTGATTCTGGTTCCAGAATACCAGTGAGACAGATAAGAAGTTAATCACGGGAACAAATTAATATCTGATATATGAAGAGCCCACGTAGGAAGCATACAGGAGTAACTGAGTACAACTGAATCGGTAATAGAGCGACCTCATCCAACAAGCCTGGTGATGGTCAACAATACAACAGTGAACGAAAGCTACAAAGAGATACAAAATAAATCAAGTGCGGCAGCGGGCACAGAAATCTTCTAATAATTTCTTCGTCTCGGGGTGATAAGGCCTGGTAAGCAATCCTTGAATAAGCAGCTCTCGTTGTCTGACGGTACTCTGGATATCCTTAACAAAGTCTTCCCAGGCTGCTTCTCCGAAGCAATCTTTCAATTTGGTTCTCTTGGAATCGGCTCTTAGTTTTCACTCCTTCAGGTTTGCTATAACTTCCTCAACTTGCACTCACTGACACGCCTGAGAGATATTTCAGCTTCAATCTTCTCATTCTTGGCCTCAAGCTGAATCTTCAGTTTGGCAATCTGTTGCTCCATCTTCTTTTCTCGTTCTTTATGATTGGTCAAAGTAGTGTTCCGCAATGCCTCGAATTTAGAGATCTTCAGATATGCCCTGTCCAAGTCTTGCTTCTTGGTGGTGAGAACACTATTAACAACTTTGAAGTCCAAGCCCAAACGCTCTCGATCATCGGTCTGTTTGGTTAAATTGGCACCCAGATGGTTTATTAACTCAGTCTGCTTCTTGCAGGAGTAGACAGCTTCGCTCTTCTCGCTTCGGAGTTGAGCAATTTCTTTCTCTAGCTCTTCGTTGGCTTTCCTCAACTCTTCCTTCTCTTGCAGCACCTGGTTATATTTCTGAATGTCGACCGTAGTGGGTTTCTCAATAACAGGAGGATATAATGGTCTAGCAGCAGGATAAGGCATTAGAAACTTTGTGGCTCGCTCACGAATCCAAACCAGGTATGGCTCAAAGGCTTTGTTGTTGCTCTTCCCCAACATTGCTTTACCTTTCCTGTGAAGATTTTTCCAAGTATGCTCAAGCTTAACCAATGCATCACCATCCAACAGCCCGGTGAGATACAGAGATTCCTGTATCTCGTCTTCTTTGGGGGCCTCCTTCAGTGCATAACCGAACTGCCTGATCAACAATGGCGGGTTGTAATTGATACACCTTTTTCTCCCGATCAGAGGAACATTGGGAAAACCACTGCAACTGTAGATGAGCTATGTACCCAACATATCCCTGTCGAACCAAGTGATATTCTCTACAGCTAAACCCATTAGACGCTTAGACCAATCTAAAGTTCCCACAGAAGAGACAAAAGGACTTGCTTTAGGCATGTGATTGGCAAACCATTTGTATAGCAAGGGAACACAACAAGACACAATCTTCCCTCTCCGGTTTTCGTTCTTATAATGGACAGAGTGGTAAACATCTCCAAGAAGAGTGGGTACTAGATTCCCTTAGGCGAGAATGTGGAAAGCGTCTACATCCACGAAGTCTGGCAAGTTAGGAAATAGTATAGTACCATATATGCAAAGAGCTAAGATGGCGTTGAACATGATCCAACAACCCTCCTTGGCAAACTTCTGAGCTTTCTCCACTAGGAAAGATAGAGGAAAACCATACATCCCATTCTTCTGAGTCAATCTCCCGTTCAATTTAGACGCATCCAACTGTAACACAGCAGCAAGATCAGCCAAATTAGGCTTAGTGTCAACATGATGATAAGACATTTGATCCTTGATGGGAATGCCTAGCAGCTCTGAGTATTCTTCTAGAGTAAGTGCTAGAACATAATATGGAAACACAAAGCATCTCAAAGGAGCATCATAGAACCGTAGCAGGGTATACAGGCCACTGATCTCGTGTGCGGAAGGCTTGCAAACATATCTCAACAACCTCCCATATGATTTCCTAAAGTCTTCTGTTACTGAACCATCAGCCAGGGCAATCAACTTCAGTATGGGACCAATGTCTAGAGTGGGAAATCTGTATGCTATTGTCCTCTTCAAAGTCTCCATATCAGCAATAAAGAACAACCACTAGAATCGGGGGAGAAATATGCACCTGCAACACAGACACGTGTTAATGAAATGCAAATGAAAATGCAAGGATGCAAATGCTAAGGATGCAAGCAGGAGATCAAGACTGTTGTGTTGTTGAGTAAGAAGGACCAAGATTCTGCTTCAACAAGAATATAGCAATGCTCTGATAGAAACCAACTGATACCAATAAATCGGATTCAAACTGTAGAGAAAACCGGGTAATCTGAAGGTAAAGGTTTCCTGCATAACCCCAGCCTCACTCACAGGTATGGACCTAATCCACTGATAAAGGTACGGCATCCTATGTGTTCCTCAGTGTCACAGACTTTCAAGAAATGATAATACGTTCACCATTTCTGGTTTGGCATCATCACCCCCTGAAAAGGCCTCACTTAGCTGAGTCACAAATAATCGGTCCCCATAGTCGACAATCCTCAGATCCAATATCAATTCCAATCCTAAGGACCAGAAAAGAAATTATCAAAGAGAATCTCGTCTGAGTGTGAATTTAATGGGAACTGGTGTTTGCTAAGCAAATAGGTCCCCACTAATCTCCACTCTAATGTTTTCTCTCAAACGTCTGGCTTTTCACTCATAAGAATCAATCCCCCCCCCCCCCAATAGCACAATAATGATAATATAATGCTGAAAATAAAATGTGGGAAGATAAAGCTAAGGTACAAAAGGTATGTACAAAACCCAAAAATATAAACACACAAGCGCTAGGATTGACTCGTATAGGGGATGGGAAATGGTCCCAGCATAGGGGACGGGAAGAGTCCCCAGCAACTATTCGTCCCCAGCAGAGTCGCCAGCTGTCGCTACTTCGAAAAAAGGTGTCGGCAAAGACAGAAGAGTCGCCACCTATCATTATTTATCCCAAAGGAGGGAAAGGAAACGATCAGGAAAAACCTAGAGATAAGGGATAAGATCGGTCATCGCAACCAAATCTTGGGTTCGGGAGTCGGTTATGCAAAGGGAAGGTATTATCACCCCTCACGTTCGTTGTACTCAACGGGATCCATGCTTGTTTTGTTTATCTAGAAGGGTTGTTTATCTATCTACGCTAAAATTCTTGTTCAAAAAGAAAAGAAAAGGACTCGACAGAGCGTCGCTGCTCTGGGCCTACGTATTCCCTTTGTGCAATGGGAAAGTCAGAGTCAGCGTAGTTCGACTAACTACGAGTGAAGGGGAAAAGGTTACTCGCCAAGACATCGCGCCTTGTGCCTACGTACTCTCAACAGGTATGAGAGATCATAGCTTACGTAGTTCGGGATAAAATGGAACACAGGTTTGTTCAATTGTTTTTACCCGAGTAGGGTTAACACACAGTTCCAGCTGTTTGGTGGATGCAGCTCGCTCGTTGGAGACTTACGTGTTACCGTTTGCGGTAGAACTGAGAGTTAACAACACTCTTTTTTCTGAAAATATTTTCTGAATTAGAGGGCCCCAAAGGGCAAAAGGAAGTTTGACATTTGTTTTTGTCTTTTATCGGAGAAGAAGTGTTTTGGATGAATGTTTGTAATTCATAATGCACTAGAGACTATGACTTAGGAACAAATGCGCCGCATATCATCCTAAGGACGTATGCTAAACACTCTAGGTAATTGAGGAGAAGCCCCCCAATCACCACTTCCTAAGTAGCTTAAGGCTCGTAACGTACAGTACTCATTAACCTTTATTAGGTGTTTTACCGTGGTTTGAAGGTGAGAAGAGAGAAAGGACTCTACAGGGAGAACTAATCAAGACCCTAATATTGTCATGCACAATGGTCCTAAAGTTGAGTTTGAAAGGGAATCTATCCTATATGTTATCATGCAAAGGATTCAACCTAAAGTTCTATCATCACTCCTTAAACAAGGAAGTGAGAGTCCTAAGGGAACATGTCAAAGGAAAGGAAAAGAAATCATCATGATTATTCAACTGAAATATAAAATGTGTATGAATGCACATGCAATGCAACAGTACAAGCAAGGGAGACAAGCTCAACCTTTAATGCAAACAAGAGATGCGCAGAGAGAGCACACAAGCAAAGGGAGACTAGCTTAACCTTTAAATTCAGACACGGAAACAAAAAGAGAAAGCTATCAGGCCTGTCGCTACTGCGAAAATCAGCGTCGGCTATGACAGAAGAGTCGCCACCGTGCGTTATTTATCCCAACGGAGGGAAAGGAAACGCTCAGAGTAAACCTAATGCAAAACAGGAAAGGAATGGTCATCGCAACCAAATTCCTGGATTCGGGAGTCGATTACGCAAGGGGAAGGTATTAGCACCCCTCACGTCCGCCGTACTCGACGGGATCCACGCTTGTTTTCTAGTACGGATTGTTGTTCTCTCTACTCTACAGGTCTGGGTTAAAGAAGAAAAGAAAATGAAAATGACTCGGCAAAGTATCGCACTTCATGCCTACGTATTCCCGTCTGGAACGAGAAATCAAAGTCAACGTAGTTCGCCTACCTACGGGAAAGGAGGGGAAGGTTGCTCGCTAGGATACGGCATCCTATGCCTACGTACTTTCATACAGCATGAAAGATCAGAGCAAACGTAGTTCGGGCTACGGAAGACACAAGCTTGTCTGACTGTTTTTTATCTTTCTGAAAAAGAAGTTTTTCTTGATTAAGAGTCCAAGCGGACAAAAATGACACTTTGATGTTTGTTTTGAATCTTTCTCGAAAAAAGTGTTTTTTAGTTTGTTCGCAATCTCTGACGCACTAGAGACTATGATTTGAGAGTGACTATGTCGCGTGTCACCCAAAGGGTACCACACTAAGCAGTCAGACTACTGGAAAGAAGCTCTCCAGCAACCCTTTCTCAAATAGCTTAAGGCTCGTAACGTACGACATCGATTAACCTTATTACTGTGTTTTTGAGTTGTTTTGAGATAAGAAGAGAAAGAAGCTCTAAAAACCTAGGGTTGAAAAGGGAATAAAAACTAACCTAATGTTGTCATGCACGGATAGGAATCCTAATGTCTGTCATAATTCCCTCCTACCCAGAGGAAATCAGAGATCCTAGGGGATAAACAGAAAAGAAAAGCAAGCAAATACAGTAAAATGCATGCAATGCAGCAGTACAAGCGAGGCAAGGGAGTCCCACTCAACCTCGAATCTGGGAAAACAACAGGCAAAGTGAATCAACATTCACTTCAAACCTAGGGGGCAAGCTGCACAAGCCAACAAACAAGACAGAAACAAAACCCCAAAGCAGAGGAGGCAGCTCAAGCAGCAGCATCAAACTCCTACAGCAAACAACAGCTCTGACAGCAACAGATTTCATCTTCAAACTTCAGTAAGCTTCAATCTCCAATCTCCAGGGAAGAGAAAGCACACTTCAAGTAGGGCTCCTCAAAACCTAAACAATTAAGCTCCACAGCTACAAAAAACCCCAGCTCAAAAGCAACAGCAAACCCCAGCTTCAATCCTCCGGCAAGCTCCTACAGCAAAGTTTCCAGTAACACAACTCCCCCTTCAAGCCCTCCTCATGAAAGGCATCTCCAACATTTTAGATCTTCGTCCCCAAGCTCTAGCAAGCTCCACCAAGAAAGATTTGTTATTGAGATCAAGTAATAATAAAGGGAAACCGGTGAAAACCAAAGGAACAAAGGACTTTGCAACAGAGGATAGGATAGAGGCACAGGAAGCTCTCTATATTTGAAAGAAGAAACAAGACTAATCTACTTTTCTTCCTATATGCCCTAATCCCTAAGCCTTCAAAAGCAATCCAACAGAGAAGAAATCTTCATGCCCAAACTCCAAGCTCTATCTCCAAGCCTCCTCAATGTCTCTAGAAGCTCCATCAAGCAAAACCCAAGCCCAAAAGCCCAATTAAGACATCCCAAGAAAGGTAACCAAACCAAACATCCAAGGGAAAAACCCACAATCAACACACCAATTGCAAAAATCGAGTAAAATGCTAAAACTCATTATAAAATCCTAGGTAAATTTCTAAGGGAACCTAACCCTATATCCAACACCCCATATAAACCCCAAGGCCTAAATCAAACCCTAAGTCCCCAAACTATGCCCTAAACTACAACTAGTTGTGTTAAAACCCTAATTCTTACACCTCTCCTATCCACCTATCAAACTACCCTAAATTTTAATCACAAAAATATGACAAAATTCCTAAGGGTACATGCTTCCCTAATCTAATCAACCTCACAAGAATCACTTCAAAATTCCTCACCAAACTCTCATACTAAATTCAGAAAAATGAAGTATCAAACAAAAGTAAAATAAAAGCATTAAAATTGTAAAATATGCCAGAAAATATAAAATGCATGAAATTAATATTTTTTAATCCTATAAAATTCTAGAGACCTTAAGGAAACCAGGGAAAAAAGTCTCATCCTAAAATGATCATTTTTTAATTTATTATGAATTAATCTCTAATCATATGTAAAACATGAAAGTACAAGAAAATCAATTAAAAATAGCAAACTGGCGTGATGAATAGCAATATTCCCTAGTTATTAACCAGAGTTGGGCCCAGGAGGGGGTGTCAGTAGCAAGCGCATATTAGGCCCATGTCAATCAGAAAATAAAATCAGAAAACCAAAGGAAAATCAATAAAAGTCTGTGACAAATAGCAACTAAACCATGTGCATTTCGCTGGTGGGCCTCAAACAGGGGTGTGGATAGCAAGGTTTGGTCCTAAGCCCAAAACAAATCATAAGTGAAACGGGGCGTTTTTCTTGTGTACTCAGATTCCTTCACAAGCGAAAATCAAATCGTGGCCGTGGGATTCAGGTTGAGTCAAGGTCAAAGTCTTCATCTAACGGCCAAACCATCATCTTCCTCATTTCAAATCCTGGGAGGGAAATGAACCAGACGGTGGCCGGAGGTGGCGCCACCGTCGTCCCCAAACACCAACTCTCTAAATCCTCACCAAAACTCAACCCTAAATACATCATTCTACTCGCTTTTTCACACTGAGCAAGAATCTACCCTCCATTTTCATTAACTCTCATCACAACTCAAAACACGATAAAGAACTCAAAACCTGCTCAAGATCCAACCATCACCATTCTTCAAATTAAAGTGCCCAACATCATCACCACGCTACACTGAGTAATTACCACTATCTAACTAAGCTTAATTCATCAAGATCAGCAAGAACAGTTCATCACAAGAAAATTGGTCACCTAAGATTTTGTCTCTAAACATTGAATTTCTTTACCAGAAACGACCTAGCCATGATCTATATTGCATCTAACCATTTAAAACCTAACAATTCTATCTATATCAAGCTACACGATGAAGTTTACTAACCTGTGAAAATTGAGTGAACAGAACAATGAAACCTTCAAATCTCCCTTCAATCTCTTCCAGATATGATCAATGATTGATTATCAAGCTTCTGTATGCATCAATTTATGTTGAATCTCTCTGAATCCTCAAATTTGATTTTGAGTTGCAAGGGATGAACTCAATATGCTATCTCTCAATTCTTCAGCAATCTTGGCCAGAAATCTATCCAAACTCACTCACAAACTCAAGATTGAGCTTCTGAATGCACTATCTTGCTTTGAGATGGCTTCAATTGGTGTAACCGATTCTGTTTTGCAAGGTGCAAAATCATAATTCTATCTCTCAATTCTCTCTCAATCTTCACCAACCAAGGCATTGAATCAGTCATAAACCTTATATGGAACCTGTAGGAATGCTCTAGAAACTTCTGGAATGATCTATGTGAGATATCCAATATCTCTTGCACTTGAAATTATCATGAGAAGTTCATACATGACAGTCATGTTCATCTTGCTTCAGCAGCTTGGTTTTGATCCAAATTCTCTCCAAATGATATATTGAATGTGTTAAGAATGGTTAGATCCTTGGTTTTGATCCCATGAATGGTTTGGCATATGTAACTTATATGTGAAGCTACCAAATGCAAATATGTTCAAATGACCTCAAATGGGAAAATTGACATTGCCATCATCTTTAAAACCTCATTTCTGATCAAATTGATATGTCATATGCCCCATTTTGACCTTAAAACAAAAAATCACAAATTTGACTTTTTTAAATGACTTTAATTCTTCCTTTTTTTAGGCCATTTTTGCAAATTTGTGATACAAGCCATTCCAACTTTCCATGACTTAATCTCTTACCTAGAAACATCATTTTAAGCACATCTCATGTTGGACACTTTTTCATTTGAAGATTGGAAGATAGAGATTTGGACCCTTGGTTGAGAATGACCTATAATCATCAACACCCAAAATACCCCTGGATTGCCAAGATCATAACTTGAGTTCTACAAACCCTCTTGAGGACTTATAGTACTCAAATTAAAGGTAAGATAAAGCCTTACAATTATTGTGTTGGCCAAGAATCCCTTTGAAAACTCCTTGATGGGCAAAAGTTACTTGGAAGTCAAGTGACTTTCACTGATAAATTTCAGTGTCCTCTGGTGACCTGTAACTTGCAAGAACCATAACTTGAGTTTTATAAATCTCCTGGAAGACTTCTAGTACTCAAATTAAAGATATTGAGAATCCCTACAAGTTTCATGTTGTCCAAGAATCCATTTGAAACTTGTATTTTGACTTATGTGGCTTGGAAGTCCAGTGCTATACAGGGGATTTTACCCTAGGAACCCTGTCTCAAACACCTCCAACCACTCTTGATTCTCTTGAACTTGATCTTGACTCATCCATACACATGCTTCAACATATCAATCCATGACTTCCATTACCTAGAGATAGGTCTTGATGCCCTTTATTTGCTCTCTTTGACCTAGGGTTACCCAGATGAAACCCTACTTGTACACACCTCAACTGTGGTTCTTGAACTTGATACCATGACTTGTCTAAGCATCAATAGGTCTCTCTAGGCCTCCCATGGGATCCATACACACCTCAAATTCATAATTCCATGTTGATGATCTTCAATACACCTCAAGTTAGGAGAGAAATCCACCTGTGGGCACTCAAACTTCTCAAGACTTCAAATCACTCCTTGATGACTTGGATGGCCTCTTAGGCTCATATAACACCTTGATCCCTTGTTGGAGGCATGCTATGTTATGATGTGAAAATGATTAGACTATGTATATGATGTGACTATGCAAATGATAATGCAATTAAAACATAAACCAGGTGAAATAGGTTGAGCAAATTTTAGGGTGCAACAGCTGCCCCTATTCAAACGGCTTGGACCCGACTGGGTGAAGAGCGAACGACCTTCAAACAATCGAGGTACGAGACGGTTGAATACCAAGAAACCCGGAAATTTTCCAACCGCAGAAACAAACTGCACAACGGCTTGGGGAACAACATCCACCAACTGAACCTGGTTGTTACGGCAACACCTGATTCAACGTCTGATAATAACTCTGATTCCAACGTCGGCCACCAGTGTAACGCCACAAGTACCGAATACCCCCGTCCACGACTGGACTAATCTTGTCAACACAAGAAGAGAAACAAATTCGCCAAATCCCAACTAAACACCAATCGGTCCATGTCAGGACTCACATTTCGTCAACCCAAAGAGATTCCGGCTACTCCACGGGAATGAGTTGGTCGCCTCCCACCAACACGCGGAGGTCCTATCAATCATAGGCAATAAAATTCGTCGAATTTACTGGGGAAACATTTCTGTCTAATCACAGGAAACTCATCTTCCTATCCATATAGGAACATCATTTGCCTGAACACAGGAAAGTTCATTCGCCTGCTTCATACGGGAAAATAATCTGCCTGAACATAGGAAAGTTCATCCGCCTGCTTCATACGAGAAAATCATCTGTCTGAACACAGGAAAGTTCATCCGCCTGCTTCATACGAGAAAATTATCTGCCTGAACACAGGAAAGTTCATCTGCCTGCTTCATACGGGAAAATCATCTGCCTGAACACAGGAAAGTTCATCCGCCTGCTTCATACGGGAAAATCATCTGCCTGAACACAAGAAAGTTCATCCGCCTACTTCATACGAGAAAATCATCTGCCTGAACACAGGAAAGTTCATCCGCCTGCTTCATACGGGAAAATCATCTGCCTGAACACAGGAAAGTTCATTCGCCTGCTTCATACGGGAAAATCATCTGCCTGAACACAGGAAAGTTCATCCGCCTGCTTCATACGGGAAAACACATCTGCCTGGACACAGGAAAGTTCATCCGCCTGCTTCATACGGGAAAATCATCTGCCTGAACACAGGAAAGTTCATTCGCCTGCTTCATACGGGAAAGTTAACTTGGATATAGCTTCTTTGCCTATTCCTTGCAGTAGCTAACTCCACTGGGGATATTCTGAAAATAACTGCCCGACACCCGTTTCGACAACAAGTGACCACTTCTGAAATCTCGATTCATGAAACCCTGAAATGCCGCCGCGACAGCAAACCTGAAGAAAAACACTCCGCTGGTCGGATAAGAGAAACTTCGGCCAGTAACTCTGTGGGGAATAATAACAAGAACTGCATCATCACATGTCTCACGGTGAGAGCTCGATCGTCTGGTAATAGATCTGAGTTGTAACTTCATACTCCTGCTGAGAAACACACTCGAAAGCAAAAGGTTAACCAACCTGATTTATGTTTCAAAATGCGTATGTTTGACAATGGCGTAATGCTCCATACGGCATGGAAATGCTACGCGTTTTTTTGGGTAGATGCAAATAGGATAATATATGCAAATGCAGGTTCAGGCTGCTGGGGGAGGCTCTGACAAGCTTGCTTCATCAACACGGCTGTTGAGGACAAATGCCGCCCTGTTGGGGATGAACGGGTATCACAAAGTATTCCGGCAAAATAAATGCCGGAAACACAACCAACTCTGCCGAGGAGAGATTAAATATCGATTTCCGCTGGGAGGAAAGAACAACACCTGCTGGGAAGAGTAACTCAGCTGGGGAAGAAGAGACCCTTCTGGGGGACAGCTGTCTGGGTATAGTTTACAAACTCGGAGCTAATACTCCGCTGGGGATAAGCATCCTGACAAAGGCATGACAAACTGTGAGGAGAAAGAAAACCATCTTCTATGGGGATAGCCCTTCTGAACCAACTGAGGCTTGGTTAAACACTGCGGCAATCTCCCATGCTGAGGATTGATCCTGCACATATCCGACTCACTAGGGAGCGCAACCTCTGCAGGGGATACTGATTTCGACTTGCTGGGGATGTCCTGTGGACAACTTCCCCGAGGACACTCTTCTGGGGAAAATGATTCCCTCCTTCGGGAAGGGATAGACGTCATTTCAAATCTCGGGGATAAGCTACGACTATCTAAGGAATGATGTCAACTGGAATCAGGCTCTGTCGTCCAGTGATTTGGCTGGGGAATACAATCCCTGACTGTTTGCTCCAAAGGTAAGAACCCTGAAAAACACAAACAAGACAAAACAAGCCTACACAACAGGACCTATCCGGGTTAGCATCCGTGACATTACTTCAGTCAATTCGAAGTTTTAACAATTATTGGCAAGGGCCAACAAGATTATGCAAGTGCAAGTTTATCAAAAACATCGGCGTCTTTCACAAACAAAACAGTAAAGAACAAGCATTAAGTACTGAATAACATATTTTATTGATAACGAGCCTCTGAATAGGCAGAGTTTTGTACACTGGATGCAACTCCTGAAAAGAGGAAGTTACGCACACACACATACATATATGCACAAAAAGCATAAATAAAAGTACAAAACAATATTTGTATACATGTCGGCGACGTGGTACAGACAAACACCATGAGCTGATCCTCCTATGACTCGCCTGACTCTGCGCTTTCCCGGCACTCGATCTTCGGAAGAGATTGTTTTTTAGGATAGACGGCCTCCAGGTACTCCCAAACCACTAAGAAATGCCGTATCAAACCCGGACCGCAGTCGTTTGCTTTTTCAATCCCTAACTTTTGCGTGAACCGCCCTTTGCGGGTTTTCAATTCACCGGGATACCCTTTTTTACAAAAGTTGCCCTTTTCAAGTTTTCGACTTCGCGGGTGTACATCTTTTCGATTTTATCCCTAACTTTTGCCCGAACCTTTTATTCATTTTTTATGGTTCGCCGAGATGCCCCCTTTTTGCCTGGACTCTCTTTTTTCTGTCCAGCGGGTCTCTTTCAAGCAAAGTATTTTTTAACTGCGTCCGAATTCACAGGCGACGTAAAGTCCTCACCATCCATGGTGGACAACAACAAAGCTCCTCCGGAGAAGACTTTTCTAACAACGTATGGACCTTCGTAGTTAGGCGTCCATTTGCCCTTGTGATCCGTTTGTGGCAGGGGAATTCTCTTCAGCACAAGGTCGCCCGTCTGAAAGCTTCGCGGACATATCTCCTTATCGTACGCTTTCTTCATCCGGCTCTGATATAACCGACCGTATGCTAAAGAAGCCAGCCTCTTCTCATCCATCAAACTGAGTTGATTCAGTCTATCTTTAACCCATTCTGCCTCGTTAAGTTGAACATCTCGTAAAACCCTCAAGGAAGGAATCTCCACCTCCAACGGTAACACTGCCTCCATCCCATATACCAATGAGAAAGGGGTTGCCCCGGTTGATGTGTGTACCATCGTACGATAACCGTTCAAAGCAAAGGGTAGCATCTCGTGCCAGTCTTTATACGTCACAACCATCTTCTGGACAATCTTCTTTATGTTCTTATTGGCCGCTTCGACAGCGCCATTCATCTTGGGCCGGTAAGGAGAAGAGTTGTGATGTTCAATCTTAAAATTCTGACACAGCTCTTTCATCATTTTGTTATTCAAATTCGAACCGTTGTCGGTGATAATCCGCTCAGGGATTCCATATCTGCAGATAATATCTCGTTTGATGAATCTGGCGACCACTTGTTTGGTGACATTGGCATATGATGCTGCCTCCACCCATTTGGTCAAGTAATCAATTGCTACCAAAATGAACCGGTGTCCATTGGATGTCGTAGGCTCGATCTTTCCAATCATATCAATTCCCCACATCGAGAAGGGCCACGGTGATGACATCACATTCAGAGGACTTGGAGGCACATGGATTTTGTCCGCATAAATCTGGCATTTATGACACCTCTTTGCAAACTTGAAAAAGTCTGTTTCCATAGTTAACCAATAATAACCTGCCCGCAGCAGTTTTCTCGTCATAGCATGCCCACCAGCATATGTACCAAATGTACCCTCATGTATCTCTTCCATGAGCAACTTCGCCTTTTTCTCATCTACACAGCGTAGCAACACCAAGTCGTGGTTTCTTTTGTACAGGACACCATCAGGATTCAGATAGAAATTGCCAGCCAATCTCCTGAGAGTCTTCTGATCTCGACTAGATGCCCCAGCCGGATACTCCTTGTTCTTCAGGAAATTCTGGATGTCAAAGTACCAGGGTTGACCATCGGGAGCCTCGTCGATGGCAAATATGAATGTAGGCATATCGAGCCGAGAGATAACAATCTGAGGAGCCTCGTTCCAGAATTTAACTTTATACATCAAAGACAATGTCGCCAGGGCGTCAGCCATTTGATTTTCTGCTCGTGGCACGTGATGCAATTCCACCTTGTCAAAGAAAGGCAACAACCTCCTTGCATAATTCATATAGGGTATCAAATTAGGCTGACGTGTCTCCCATTCTCCTTTAATCTGATTCACCACTAGAGTTGAGTCTCCGTATACATCCAGATGCTTGATTCGCAAATCAATAGCTTCTTCCAGACCCATGATGCAAGCCTCATATTCAGCCTCATTATTGGTAACAGGAAAGGTCAATCGGGAAGTAAAGGGGATGTGCGACCCCTGAGGAGTAGTAATAATTGCACCTATTCCGCTACCATAGGAATTTACAGCTCCGTCAAATATCAACTGCCATTTGGAACCCAACTCTGGTCCTTCATCCGGCAACGGTTCTTCACAATCTTTCATTTTCAGGTACATGATATCCTCGTCAGGAAAATCCAACCTTATCGACTGGTAGTCCTCAATAGGCTGCTCCGCAAGGTACTCTGACAGAACGCTACCTTTAATAGCCTTTTGTGAGACATATTGGATATTGTATTCGGTTAACACCATCTGCCATCGGGCAATTCTTCCGGAAAGTGCTTGCTTTTCAAACACGTATTTGATTGGATCCATCTTTGAAATTAGCATGGTTGTATGATTCAGCATGTATTGCCTCAGACGTTTGGCGGCCCAGGCTAGCGCACAACACATTTTCTCGAGCATTGAGTATCTGGACTCACAGTCAGTAAACTTCTTACTCAAATAGTAGATCGCATGCTCTTTACGTCCGGTCTCGTCGTGTTAACCGAGAACACAACCCATACTTTCCTCAAGAACCGTCAAATACATAATCAATGGTCTCCCGGCCACTGGGGGTATCAAAACAGGAGGTTCCTGCAAGTATTCTTTTATCTTGTCGAACGCCTTTTGACAATTTTCATTCCAGGTCAACACTTGATCCTTTTTCAACAACTTGAATAACGGCTCGCATGTCGCAGTTAAGTGAGATATGAACCGGGCGATATAGTTCAACCTCCCTAAAAACCCGCGCACTTCTTTTTCTATTTTAGGCGTCAGCATTTCTTGTATTGCTTTTATTTTTGCGGGATCAACCTCTATTCCTTTTTCTCTCACGATAAACCCCAACAGTTTACCCGATCTCACCCCGAAGGTGCACTTATTAGGGTTCAGTCTCAACCGGAACTTCCTAAGCCTCTTAAACAGTTTCAGCAGATTAACCAAATGCTTCTCCTCCGTCTGGGATTTGGCAATCATATCATCAACATAAACCTCGATCTCTTTGTGCATCATGTCATGAAAGAGAGTCGTCGTAGCACGTTGATATGTTGCCCCAGTGTTCTTCAATCCAAAGGGCATCACTTTGTAGCAAAATGTTCCCCAGGGAGTAATGAAGGTAGTCTTCTCCATGTCTTCTGGCGCCATTTTGATCTGTTTATAGCCCGAGAAGCTGTCCATGAAGGAGAATACGGAGAACTGAGCAGTATTATCGACCAACACATCAATGTGAGGAAGCGGGAAGTCATCTTTCGGGCTCGCCCTATTCAAATCACGGTAGTCTACACACATTCGCACTTTACCGTCTTTCTTCGGTACTGGTACTATATTAGCGACCCATGACGGATAAGTTGTAACAGCTAGGAAACCAGCATCCCACTGTTTCTGAACTCCCTCCTTGATTTTTACAGCCATGTCCGGTCTGGTTCTTCTGAGCTTTTGTTTAACAGGTGGAGATTCCTCTCGCAACGGTAGACGGTGCACAACCATGTCCGTATCTAACCCAGTCATATCCTCGTATGACCAAGCAAATACATCACCATACTCTCGCAGTATCTCAATCATCTTTTGCTTGACGTCGCTCTGCAACGCAGCCCCTATACGGATATTTCTCACCACTTCTTCCAACCCCAAGTTGATAATCTCGATTTCCTCCTGGTGAGGCGGAATGATTCTCTCTTCCTGTTTCAACAAACGAGTCAGCTCCTCTGGCAGGTCGCTATCCTCAATAATCTCTTCCTCTGCTTGGAATACCGGGTGCTCGAAGTCGAAACGAGTCATAGGCGGTTCATATGAGATATCGTCTGAAATATTAGTCCTGCAAAGGAAATGGTTAAACGCTTCAACATGCCAACAAAGCAAATAACCACGTTGCCATTTATTGTTAAAGTGAAAACAAGAAAAATAGGGATCACAATATTTGAATATGAAAAACGCCTTTATTTCATGATTAAAACAGTGCAATACACATAATCAAGTAGCCCTAATGTAACATCACTATGCCCCGGGTAGGACATAGAATTATTCAACAATTGATAAAACAAATCATTACTGTTTAAAAGTCACTGGGACGGTTTCCCGGATGGACCAGTTGCAGAGACTTTGCCCTGGCACGCTTGGCTTGATCCATGCGTCCATATCGCAGTCTCTATCCCCGTCCTCGGCATCGAAAATAGCGTTGATAGTCTCGAAGCACACCCCGCTTGGCGTAATCGTGACCGGTCCCTTGAACCTGGGCGCTCCTGAAGATGACGCTGACGACGTCGGTCGATACCCTAGCCCGAACTTGTCATTCTTCACGGGAATCTCCAATACCTACCCCCAGCCTTTAGTCTCACCAGTCTGCACTAAAGCTTGAGCCTCCTTGTAAGATGACACCACCACATCTGATACTTTGTTGGAACCCTGAGCTTTGTCTTTAATCCGCAACCCCTCGAAGGCCTGACACGGTGTCTCGTGTATTTCTCCGTCGACCTCCACATATCTGAACGAGGACAGGTGATTGACCAAAATATCCTCCTCCCCGCAAACGGTAACCACACTATCACCCACCATGTACTTCAGCTTCTGATGCAATGTGGACGTTACGGCCCCTGCAGCGTGGATCCATGGGCGCCCGAGAAGATAGCTATAAGCTGGATGGATGTCCATGATGTAGAATTCGGTATCGAAAATCTCTGGCCCCACCTGCAGCGGTAATGTTATTGACCCAAACACTGACCTTTTCGTCCCGTCAAACGCCCTCACAACCAAATCGCTGGGCGTGCAAATAACTCCCCGTATATCCAACTTCATCATGGCTTTCTTTGGCAATATGTTCAATGACGATCCAGTATCCACCAATACATGCGACATTACGGTGCCCCGGCACTCCATCGATATATACAAGGCCATGTTGTGCTCCCGACCCTTGGGTATTAGGTCAAAATCTGTGAAGCCCAGGCTATGTCCAGCATTGACATGTGCCATTACCCCCTCTAACTGATTCACAGAAACTTCTTGGGGCACGAATGACATATCCAGTATTTTTAGCAAGGCGTTCCGGTGCGCCTCGGAACATAACAACAGCGACAAGATAGAGATCTTCGACGGCGTCTGCTGTAGGTGTTCAACAATTTTGTAGTCGCTCTTTCGGATTATTCTCATGAACTCTTCTACGTCCTTGAGCGACGTGTCCTTTTCTTTCGACTGAGAAGGCCCGCTTTCACTTACTTTGGCTTTACCTTTGGCCAACCTCTCCGCTTCTATTTCAGGTGAGGTAAAGATCCTTCCGCTACGGGTCATGCCCCCCGTTCCAACGACATTGTCAACAGTCCCAGTTGGCTGGCTACTCACCACAATCTTTTCACCATTGCAATACGCTTCTAAACCGTACGTCCACGGGACAGCTTTTGTACTTTCAAAGGGAATAGGCCCTGCTTTGGTAATCATAATAGTTGGCCGCCTGGCGGGCGCCACTATCGTTATATTCTTCCTCGGAATCGTCACCGTCGCAACATCGTTCTGCTTATCACACAACGCCTCTACAGGCTTTTCAACCGCGATTCGATCAAATTGCAAGGTACCTTCATCCATCATAGCCTGAATGCCCTGCTTCAGCTCATTACAACCCTCTGGCTGGGTCCAACAATCCAAGCAAAACTCGTCACATCCCGGGAATACACCCCCTTTTAACAACGTGCTTTTAATCTCACCCAACGGTGTCTTCAACTCATTAACATCCAACACCAAGTTCAAATTTTCTTCTGTTAAGATGGCATTTGCCCCATGATTGGGCATAGGTTGTTGTACAATATTGGGCCCCACTTGGCTAAAGTTGATGGCTTTACTATCCAACAAGTCCTGAACTTTGTGTTTAAATGCCTGACAAGTTTCTACATCATGCCCAGGCGCCCCGGAATGGAATTCGCACTGCTTGTTAGCATCATATCCATAAGGAAGTACCGACCCTGTAGGCGGTGCCAAAGTCCTCTTTTCAACCAAGTTCAACCCTAGCAGGGCCTGAAGGAGTTCTGCATACGTGGAAGGAGGTGCGTCGAACACTCTTTTCGGCCTCGCATTCTGTACCCTTCTCTGACCGGGATTCTGCCCTTTCTGCTGCGGCGGTTGTTGTTGCTGTTGTGGCTGCCTCTGTGGTGAAAGCGGGATAGTAACACTAGCTATCTGTTGAGGCTGAGCATACTGATTCCTTCCTCTGCCCCTGCCCCTGCCGCCAAACACGGCACTAGTATCACCCTGTCGTCTACCACCGAATTCTTTTCTTGTACCTCCTGTTGATGTAGACTCACCTGCTTGGAATCTTCCAACTTTAATCCTGTTCTCAATCTTCTCCCCCATAAGAATCAAATCTGAGAAACTGCCCAACGACACACTGAACAATTTTTCGTAGAACATCCCCGTAAATGTCCCAATGAACATGTCGTTCATCTCCCTTTCAATTAAAGGAGGATACACCCTTGCTGCCATATCGCGCCACCTTTGCGCGTATTCTTTAAAACTTTCACCGTTTTTCTGTGACAAACCCTGTAATTGGACCCTGTTTGGTTCCAAATCGCTGTTATATTTGTAATGTGTCACGAAAGCCTCAGCCAACTGCTTCCAGGTTTTAATCTGAGTGGGCTCCAGCCCCATATACCATTCAAGTGACGGTCCTGACAAACTGTCCTGAAAGAAATGCATGAGCATCCTTTCATCATCCGAATACGCGGACATCCTTCTGTAATAAGAGCGGACGTGGACCTTAGGGCAGGTATCCCCTTTGTATTTGTCAAATGTTGGAGCCTTGAATTTCAACGGCACCCTCAGCCCTGGTACCAACCCCATAGTAGTCATATCTAACCCAGCGGAGTTCTGATCAACCACACCTTTCATCTGCTCTTCTAGCATTCTGATCCTCTGAATAGGGTCAATAGGGCCTTCAGGTCCCATACCTCTTCCTGAAAAAGCGTCATCCTGTTGATCCACATTCCAGTCGTTGCCGTACCCATTGTAACCCATGTTATGGCCAAATCCTTGATGATTGAACACAGGACCCTGTCCTCGGTTGCCGAACCCCAGATTGACCCTAGCAGGTCCAAAGTCATTGGTGAAAGGAAGTGCCCCAGCACCGTTCACATTCACATTACCGAATCCACCATTACCGTAGCCGTACCCCTGGTTGTTGCCGTAACCGTCATTACCGAAGCCTTGATTGTTGAACCCAAAGTTCCCATCCTGATTGACATTGCCATACCCATTGTTTCCAAATCCAATATTGTCAACGAATCCTTGATCAGCATCCACAGTGTTGCCTTTATTGTTAACAACATCCCCATCACCACCATTCCCAGTATTGCCGTTACCAGTGCCAACACCTGCACCATTGCCAGTGTTTTCATTGACAGTCACAACAGGTGGAGTAACAACTGTCGGTGTCTCATTCTCCCGGCGAGGAGTTTCAACCGAAATGTGGTAAGTGTTGCCATTTCCGTTTGCCCGCGTCAGCAGCGGATTCACCAAGGTCTGAAGATTCTCCTGGCCCTTGGCCATGCTCTCCATAGCTTGCATGAACAAAGTCAACTTCTCGCGGATTTCCTGCATCTCGACTTGAGCTTGATCCATTAATTTCTTGCAGTTGTTTCGGGTTGAGTAGCGGTGGACTCTTTGTTCGTCAATCCTGAAAAACCCTGTGAGATGCAGGAAATAAGATACAAATTCAACAAATAACTGGCGATGCAAAAATGAATATGCAGATGCAATATGTGTCTGTGCGCTAGGGAGATCGACCCCCGATTCTAGTGCCAAAGTGCCAGTGCAGTGACAGTGATAGCAATAAGAAGCTCGAAATCCAATCATGGAAAACATCTCATATATTGCGGAAAAAACCCATCGAGTCAGGAATACAATATTACTGAGTGTACAATAGGAAGGCATGACCTCAACCAACAATCCTGGTGATGGCCAGCACAATGCAAATAAAGCATACACATCAATACATAAGATAATCAAGTGCAACCATATGCCTGGTACTCCTCTAACAATCTTAGTCTTGGGATGATTCGGCTGAGAAAGCAACCCTTCGACGAGCGAGTCTCTTTTCCTGATAACACGCTGGAGATCACCAATGGATTCCTCCCAAACACCTTCTCCAAAGCAATCTTCTAGCTTCCGCTTCTGGGACGCAGACTCTTTCTTGCGCTTGATAACTTTGTTCAAGGTATTCTGGACATCATGCCTCCGCATAACCTCTTCTTCCAACCTCTTCTGGCTAGCTTTCAACTGACCTTCCAGCTCGGAGATCTGCAGCTTCAGTTTGTCTTCTCTTTCCTTATTGCCGGTCAGCGTGGCATTCCAGGTTTTGTTGAATGCAGAGATCTCCCAGTAGGCTGTATCAAGTGCTTTCTTCTTAGACTCCAGCATATCATGGGAGCTCTTGAAGTCTATCCCCAAACGTTCACGCTTCTTTCGTTGTTCAGTCAGTTTTGTGCCTAGTTGATTCACCAGCTTCGTTTGTTGCTCGAAGGAATATACAGCTTCATTCCTTTCGCTCCTGAGTTGCACTAGCTCTTCTTCCAACTTCTCGTTGGCTTTCATCAGCTCTTTTTTCTCCTTCACGGCCTGTTGATATCTCTCAATAGGCACGGTAGTTGGCTCTTCAATCACGGGGGGAGCAGGAGGTGATACTGCAGGAAACGGCATCAGCGCCTGCTTTGCCCTACCTTGGATCCAAACCTTATACGGAGCATAGGATTGAAAATCATTCTTACCCAACAATGCCTTACCCCTCTTGTGGACATTATTCCAAGCATGCTGAAGATTGGACAATAGTTCTCCCTTCAAATCACCTGTGAAGTACAGAGATTCCTGTACTTCCTCCTCTTTTGGCGGGCTTTTCAAAGCATACCCGAATTGCCTGATCAACAGTGAGGGATTGTAGTTGATGCACCCTTTCCTCCCAATCAGAGGAACGTTAGGATATCCGGCGCAACTGTAGATGATCACAGATCCCAGTAAATCTTTATTAAACCAGACAACTTCTTTTGAAGAAAGTCCCATTAGATGCTCAGACTAATCCACCGTATCTGCAGACTCAGCGAAGATACCCTTCTTGGGCAGATGACTCTCAAACCACATATACAGCAAAGGCCCACAACAAGAGACGTTCTTGCCCCTCCTGTTCTCGTTCTTATAATGCAGTGAGTGATAGAAATCTCCAATCAAAGTAGGCACAGGATTGCCTGAAGCAAATATATAGAACGCATCCAGATCAACGAAGTCAGGCAGGTTCGGGAACAGTACAATGCCATAGATACACAGAGCAAGAATAGCATTAAACACAGTCCAACATCCACTCTTGGCATACTCTTGTGCTTTCCCAACCAAGAACTTGAGAGAAAAACCAGACACTTCATTCCACGAGGTTAACAGCAACTCTGAGGAGTCTAAATGCAAGGCAATAGCCAAATCCTCCAGTTTGGGCTCAGCATCCATATGAATGAAAGGTACCCTGTTCTGAATGGTCAACTCTAAGATCTCAGCATATTCCTCCATAGTCGGAGCCAGAATGAAGTCAGGGAAAGTAAAACACCTCAGCGGGGGATCATAGAACTGCATTAGCGTGTACAATCCGTTAGGCTCATACATGGATGGTTTATAAACCAATCTAAGTAATTTCCCGTAACTCTTCCTGAAGCTTCTCTTCACATCATCATCAGCTAGAGATATCAAACCAAGCAAAAAAGAAACATCTGGAGTAGGCAACTTGTACGCCACAGTCTTCTTCAGAGTATCCATAATATCAGCAGACAGAAATCCGGGCAACTAGAATCAGAGGTATGAAAATGCACCTGCAGCACAGACACACGTTAATGATATGCAAAATGAGTATGCAACAATGCAATATGCGAACATGCAACAGGGATCAAGTGATAGATTTCTGAAGAGATCCATCCACAATATCTGTCTCAACAGTCCCCCCACTACTGCTCAAACCTGGTCTCAACAGACCCATAACAATGCTCCACTTTGCCCCCACAGGCTCAAAACAAAGATCCAACCTGGTCTCAACAGACCTATAACACTGCTCTGGTGAAGAACCCCAAGTAACCACACATACTGATCCAAACTCAAGAAAACCGGGTGATCTGGAGGTCAAGTTTCCTGCATGCCCCAATCCCTCTCACAGGTAGGTGTCCTATCAACTGACACAAGGTACGACATCCTATGCGGTCGTCGGCGTCACAGACTTTCAAGACTGATGATACGATACCCAGAAGGTGTGGCATCATCATGTCTTGAAGAGGCCTCACTTAGCCAACTTCCAAATGATCGGTCCCCGAAGTCGACAATCCAACTAACCAACAACCCCCTCAACCCAAAGGGTTGAAAAAGAAGTCAACCAGAAGAACCTCGTCCGAGCGTGGATTTTGCGGGACACTGGTACATGCAAAGCATGCACGCGCCCACTACTTTCCACAACTAATTCTAGGTGCACTCAAGCCCAGGTCCGGCTTATCTCTCAATAAATCACCCTCTCCCCACAGCAGCAATAACAATATAAAGCTGACAATAAAATGCGGAAAGTAAAGACAGAAATGTAAATTCATACAAAACCCACGACGGGAAAACAAGTGCTAGGACTGACTCGCGTAGGGAACTGTTGGAGTCCCCAGCAGAGTCGCCAGCTGTCGCTACTGCGAAAATCGGCGTCGGCTATGACAGAAGAGTCGCCACCGTGCGTTATTTATCCCAACAGAGGGAAAGGAAACGCTTAGAGTAAACCTAACGCAAAATGGAAAAGGAATGGTCATCGCAACCAAATTCCTGGATTCGGGAGTCGATTACGCAAGGGGAAGGTATTAGCACCCCTTACGTCCGCCGTACTCGACGGGATCCACGCTTGTTTTCTAGTACGGATTGTTGTTCTCTCTACTCTACAGGTCTGGGTTAAAGAAGAAAAGAAAATGAAAATGACTCGGCAAAGTATCGCACTTCATGCCTAGGTATTCCCGTCTGGAACGAGAAATCAGAGTCAACGTAGTTCGCCTACCTACGGGAAAGGAGGGGAAGGTTGCTCGCTAGGATATGGCATCTTATGCCTACGTACTTTCATACAGCATGAAAGATCAGAGCAAACGTAGTTCGGGCTACGGAAGACACAAGCTTGTCTGACTGTTTTTTATCTTTCTAAAAAAGAAGTTTTTCTTGATTAAGAGTCCAAGCGGACAAAAATGACACTTTGATGTTTGTTTTGAATCTTTCTCGAAAAAAGTGTTTTTTAGTTTGTTCGCAATCTCTGACGCACTAGAGACTATGATTTGAGAGTGACTACGTCGCGTGTCACCCAAAGGGTACCACACTAAGCAGTCAGACTACTGGAAAGAAGCTCTCCAGCAACCCTTTCTCAAATAGCTTAAGGCTCGTAACGTACGACATCGATTAACCTTATTACTGTGTTTTTGAGTTGTTTTGAGATAAGAAGAGAAAGAAGCTCTAAAAACCTAGGGTTGAAAAGGGAATAAAAACTAACCTAATGTTGTCATGCACGGATAGGAATCCTAATGTCTGTCATAATTCCCTCCTGCCCAGAGGAAATCAGAGATCCTAGGGGATAAACAGAAAAGAAAAGCAAGCAAATACAGTAAAATGCATGCAATGCAGCAGTACAAGCGAGGCAAGGGAGTCCCACTCAACCTCGAACCTGTGAAAACAACAGGCAAAGTGAATCAACATTCACTTCAAACCTAGGGGGCAAGCTACACAAGCCAACAAACAATACAGAAACAAAACCCCAAAGCAGAGGAGGCAGCTCAAGCAGCAGCATCAAACTCCTACAGCAAACAACAGCTCTGACAGCAACAGATTTCATCTCTAAACTTCAGTAAGCTTCAATCTCCAATATCCAGGGAAGAGAAAGCATACTTCAAGTAGGGCTCCTCAAAACCTAAACAATTAAGCTCCACAGCTACAAAAAACCACAGCTCAAAAGCAACAGCAAACCCCAGCTTCAATCCACCGGCAAGCTCCTACAGCAAAGTTGCCAGTAACACAACTCCTCCTTTCAGCCCTCCTCATGAAAGGCGTCTCCAACATTTTAGATCTTCGTCCCCAAGCTCTAGCAAGCTCCACCAAGAAAGATTTTTTATTGAGATCAAGTAATAATGAAGGGAAACCGGTGAAAACCAAAGGAAATCACTAGAGACCATCATCTGCAAAGAAGGGTATCCTCAAAAGTTCTACTCTTTAAGGCATGCCAATCATCCCTCCAAGGGAGAGATGGACTTCCTTAAGAGGACTTTGCAACAGAGGATAGGATAGAGGCACAGGAAGCTCTCTATATTTGAAAGAAGAAACAAGACTAATCTACTGCTCTTCCTATATGCCCTAATCCCTAAGCCTTCAAAAGCAATCCAACAGAGAAGAAATCTTCATGCCCAAACTCCAAGCTCTATCTCCAAGCCTCCTCAATGTCTCTAGAAGCTCCATCAAGCAAAACCCAAGCCCAAAAGCCCAATTAAGACAGCCCAGGCAAGGTAACCAAACCAAACATCCAATGTAAAAACCCACAATCAACACACCAATTGCAAAAATCAAGTAAAATGCTAAAACTCATTATAAAATCCTAGGTAAATTTCTAAGGGAACCTAACCCTATACCCAATACCCCATATAAACCCCAAGGCCTAAATCAAACCCTAAGTCCCCAAACTATGCCCTAAACTACAACTAGTTGTGTTAAATCCCTAATTCTTACACCTCTCCTATCCACCTCTTAAACTACCCTAAATTTTAATCACAAAAATATGAAAAACTTCCTAAGGGTACATGCTTCCCTAATCTAATCAACCTCACAAGAATCACTTCAAAAATCCTCACCAAACTCTCATACTAAATTCAGAAAAATGAAGTATCAAACAAAAGTAAAATAAAAGCATTAAAATTGTAAAATATGCCAGAAAATATAAAATGCATGAAATTAATATTTTTTAATCCTATAAAATTCTAGAGACCTTAAGGAAACTAGGGAAAAAAGTCTCATCCTAAAATGATCATTTTTCAATTTATTATGAATTAATCTCTAATCATATGTAAAACATGAAAATACAAGAAAATCAATTAAAAATATTAAACTGGCGTGATGAATAGCAATATTCCCTAGTTATTAACCAGAGTTGGGCCCAGGAGGGGGTGTCAGTAGCAAGCGCATATTAGGCCCGTGTCAATCAGAAAATAAAATCAGAAAATCAAAGGAAAATCAATAAAAGTCTGTGACAAATAGCAACTAAACCATGTGCATTTCGCTGGTGGGCCTCAAACAGGGGTGTGGATAGAAAGGTTTGGTCCTAAGCCCAAAACGAATCATAAGTGAAACGGGGCGTTTTTCTTGTGTACTCAGATTCCTTCATAAGCGAAAATCAAATCGTGGCCGTGGGATTCAGGTTGAGTCAAGGTCAAAGTCTTCATCTAACGGCCAAACCATCATCTTCCTCATTTCAAATCCTGGGAGGGAAATGAACCAAACGGTGGCCGGAGGTGGCGCCACCGTCGTCCCCAAACACCAACTCTCTAAATCCTCACCAAAACTCAACCCTAAATACATCATTCTACTCGGTTTTTCACACTGAGCAAGAATCTACCCTCCATTTTCATTAACTCTCATCACAACTCAAAACACGATAAAGAACTCAGAACCTGCTCAAGATCCAACCATCACCATTCTACAAATTAAAGTTCCCAACATCATCACCACGCTACACTGAGTAATTACTGTCGCTACTGCGAAAATCGGCGTCGGCTAAACAGAAGAGTCGCCACCGTGCGTTATTTATCCCAAAGGAGGGAAAGGAAACGCTCGAAGTAAACCTACCGCAAAGACGGGAAAGGAATGGTCATCACAACTAAATCCTGGATTCAGGAGTCGATTACGCAAGGGGAAGGTATTAGCACCCCTCACGTCCGTCATACTCGACGGGATCCACGCTTGTTTTTTCGTACGGATTGTTATTCTATCTATTCTACAGGTATGGGTTAAAGAAAAAGAAAATGACTCGGCAAAGTATCGCACTTTATGCCTACGTATTCCCGTCTGGAACGAGAAATCAGAGTCAACGTAGTTCGCCTACCTACGGGAAAGGAGGGAAGGTTGCTCGCTAGGATATCGCATCATATACCTACGTACTTTCATACAGCATGAAAGATCAGAGCAAACGTAGTTCGGGCTACGGAAGACACAAGCTTGTCTGAATGTTTTTATCTCCTTATGAAAGGGTTTTTCCTGATTAAGAGTCCAAGCGGACAAAAATGACGTTTTGATGTTTGTTTTCACTCTTTTACGCAAGAACTGTTTTTCATGATGTTTGCAATCTCTGACGCACTAGAGACTATGATTTGAGGCTGACTACGTCGTATGTCATCCTAAGGGTAACACACTAAGCAACCAGGTTACTGAAGAGTGACCCTCCAGCAACCTTTCTCAAATAGCTTAAGGCTCGTAGCGTACGGCATCGATTATCCTTATTACTGTGTTTTGAGTTGTTCTGAGATAGAAGAGAAAGAAGTCTAAAAACCCTAGGGTTAGAAATGGGAATCAAAACTACCCTAATGTTGTCATGCATGGATTAACACCTAATGTCTGTCATAATTCCCTCCTGCACAGAGGAAGTCGGAGATCCTAGGGGATAAACGGAAAAGAAACAGCATATATACAGTAAAGCAGTAAAATGCATGAGATGCAGCAAAACAAGCGAGGCAGAGGGAAAAGCAATATGAAAGAGGAGACAAGCTCCACCTTAAACCTAAGGGCAAATCAACAAACAATACAGCAAAGAAAACCACACCCAACCAGCTCAGACAGCCACACTAGCTCCTACAGCAAACAGTCCAAACAGTACCAGCTCTGGCAGCTACAGTTGATTAACAGCAAAAGGTTGACAGTGACAACTTCAATCAAGATCCCATATTCACTTTACAATGGTATTTAAGCTTCAGATAAGCTCTTATTTCCAATAATCTCCAGCTTTAGCAAGCACTAAAACCCCAGCAAACAGACAGCTTCAGACAGCAGTATAACCCTAGTCTTCAACAGATATCCAGCTTTGACAGGCACAAGCTTCCTCTTATCCAGTCATCAATACACTTCTTATCTTCAATAGGCTTCCATCTTTAATGCAGACACTCACAGGAGAGAATCAAATGATAGATGAAGTTGAAATGTTAAGAGGCTTAATGACAACCCAGGGAAATCACTAAGATCTTAACACAGCTAGTGAAAGTTATCCTCAAGGTTCTACCCAATCAAAGCATGCTCTACATCCCTCCTAAGGAGAGATGGAACTTCTTTGGGGGACCTTGTATCATAGGATGGAATAGAGGCACAAGAAGCTCTCTATGTTTGACAGAAGAAATTAGTTTACTCTAGAGCTCTCCCTATATCTCCTATCTCCTAAGTCTTCATCAAGCAATCTTCAAGCACAAGCAACTTAAGATCCAAGCATCATTATTGGTCTTCAATCATCCTCAAAGTCTTTATACAATCTTCAAGCCAAGCACAAGCCCCAACACCCAAAGAAAAGGCCCAAATCTCAACAAGAGGGAAACATACCAATATCAATCAACTTGCAAAAATCAAATAAAATGGAAATATTCATCATAAAATACTAGATTAATTTCTAAGGGACACTAGCTATGTACCCTATACCCCACATAAACCCCAAGGCCTAAATCAAACTAAAAACCCCAAAACTATGTGTTGAAATGCACCTAGGTCAAGTTGAAACCCTAATTCTAGCACACTTGCTTCACATCTCTCAAAAACATTAAATTTAAGTAACAAAAATGTGACAAAAATCCAGGGGGAACCTAATACTCTAATCTAACTATAGAAAAAATAATGGCATCAAAAATCAAAGTGAAATGATTATACTAAATTCAGAAAGTAACATGTATCAAATGAAAATGAAATAAAAGCTATTAAAAGTAAAAAAATAAACCAAAAAATAGAAAACTGCATGAAATGCCATTTTTATTCTTTTATAATTTTCTTTATGTCTTGATGAAAATGAGGAAAAAACTCCCATGCAAAAATATTAATTTTCCAATTTATTATGAATTTTTAAAGAACTTAAAATAAATGTGAAAATAAAAGAAAGTATGGAAAAATGGAAAAGTGAGCGTGTCAAATAGCAATGAGAAACAAAGCAATCAGCCAACTGGGCCCAAAAGGGGGTGGTAATAGTAGCGCGTGCATTAGGCCCAGACCAGTCAGAAATTAAAATGGAAAATAGAAAGGAAAATGAAAAATTCGTGGTGTGAAAAGCAAGCCAATTCAGTGTAAAATCTATTGGGCTTTGGAAGTGGGGTGTGGATAGAATCAAATTCATTTAGGCCCAAGCTGCAACTTAAATGAAACGGTGCGTCTCACTCTTCTCATAGAACCCTTCCTATACTGAAAACGAATCCTGGCCATCAGATCCTCATTTGGTCAAAGTCCTACTCAAAATCCTAGGGTTAATAACTCGTCTTCAACCTTTTGAAAGTTGGAGGGAAAAGAAAATGCCATGGATGCAGAGCTAGAGAACTTCATCTTCCTCAATCGGATTCCACCAAATCTCCATCAAAACTCAAAATTAAAAACCCTAACCTGCTTGAAATTTCACCAGGAATTCACCTATGGTAACCAAATTCAATGAAACACAACCTAACTCAAAACACGAATCAAACTTCAGAATTTGGTCCATGATCAAAACTCACCAAACTTGAAATTGAGTAGCTCAATCTCTTCACCACTTCACCCTGGTCAATTCTAACTATCAACCTAAGGTTCTATCACAAGATTCATCAAGATACTCGCCTGAACAAAAATGGTGCCACTCAACTAATTGTATCTAAATCGATCCTAAAGCTACCAGAAAGCTTCTACTAATCACCTACAATCATTCTAACCTAACAAAATCTATTGAAACTACTTAAATTAAGCTGTGGATTGAAAAGTACATACCTGCGAAATTTTGATGCACAGAGGTATGAAATATTCAAATCAAGCTTTGAGAACTTCCAGACACCTTCAATGAGTCATAATCTGGCTTCTGTATGCAAAAGAATTGGTTGAATCCTCTTGAATCTTGGAACCCGATAGTGAGTTGCAGGTGAGGATTTTCAATTGCAAGAACACGATTTCTCCACCAATTTGCTTGGAACTTGATCTGGAAACACTCACTAGCACAAATGGAAACTATAGCAATCAAAATCTTGGATTGAAATGGTGTAAAAGCTTGTAACCGATTCTGAATTGCAACAAGAAATTTCTGATCTCAATCTCTCTTCTCTCCTTCAATTGTCACCCACCCTTGCTCTGAACCTCTTCTGAATCTTATATAGAATGTATTTGAAGACCCTAGAAAGTTCTAGATTGATCCAATGAGAAAATCACCTTCTCATGTCATGAGATCTCATGTCATGCTATGCACTCACACCAGCTCATGTTTTGGCTTGCAATTCACTTTGTTCTGAGTTTAAATTCTCTCCAAATGATATTTTGGAGGTGTATGGATGGAAGGAAGCCTTGCATTTGCCTTGACAAGTGATTTTGCATATGTGCCTTATGATGCAAGTAGCCCATTTACAAAGCAAGTCCTTGAAATAACCCTCAATTCAAAATTGTAGCAATGTTAATGTTCTCAAAATGCATTTTACAATCAAATTGGTATGTCATATGGCTTGGTTTGGATTTGTAGATCAAAAACCCTAATTTCCAACTTTGGTTCATTTAAAAAATACCTTCATTTTAGGCCATTTTGGTGACTTTGTGAAGCAAGTCATTCCAAACTATCATGACCTCTTATCTAGCCTAAAAACATCATTTTTAACACATCTCATGTTGAACATTTTTTCATTTGAAGAGTGGAAGATGGAGATTTGGACCTATGTTGAAAAATGACCTGTAATTCAACTTTCCCAAAATACCCTTGGATTGCCAAGACCATAACTTGAGTTCTACAAATCCTCTTGAGGACTTATAGTACTAAAATTAAATCTAAGATCAAGATCTACAACTCTTATGTTGGCCAAGAATCCATTTGAAAACTCCTTGATGGGAAAAAGTTGCTTGGAAGTCAAGTGACTTTCACAGATAACTTTCAGTGTCCTCTGATGACCCATAACTTGCAAGAACCATAACTTGAGTTCTACAAATCTTCTTGAAGACTTCTAGTACTCAAATTAAAGCTATTGAGAAGCTCTACAAGTTTCATGTTGACCAAGAATTCATTTGAAACTTGCATTTTGACTTGTCTGGCTTGGAAGATAGGCCTGAATTAGGGTTTTTTACACTGAAACCCTAATTTAGTAACTCCTCTTCTTCTTGATTCCTTTTGATTTCTCCTGGGCACAACACCACACTGTTGCACCCTAAAATTTGACCAACCGGGTCCCGTATCTGGCTCGATGTTTCGACACATTTCGCATTAGCATTTACATACTGCATATAGTGCATTTCTTCAATCATGGTGATTTTATCGGGATTACAGCCCTGTTGTCGCTTTTCGGGCATCTCAGACCGGTTCGGATGATCGGAGGTTATTTTGTGAAGTCGCGCGCTTCCTGGGTTTTTTCAGTTCGCAGTGATTTTGGAGATTCTCAGTGTCCGGGTTTACTGTTTGCTTCGATCTGGTCTCGCGCTCTCTTTTATATTGGTTATTTGCCTTTGTCTGCATTTTTTTAGGATTTAATAGCTTCTTGTAGATTTTAAATATGCTTTATAGATTTTTTAGAATTTAAATAGATTTTTTAATCATTTTTAGAATATAATAGATTTTTAATGGATAATAAATATTTTTTAATCATTTTTAGAATAATATAGAATATTAATAGATTTTTTTTATATTTTTAATATCTTTAAAATCATTTTTAGAATATATTAGATATTAAATAGCTTTTAAATGTTTTTAGAATAATATAGAAGAATTTAGATTTTTCTTTTATTAATAATGGATTTTTTTAAAATAAGTAATATAGGTTTATTAGAGATTTAATAGAAGTTTAATAAAATTTTAGATTAGTGGAATTCTTAGAGTTTTTTATTAGTGGAATTAGTAGAGTTTTATTAGTATAGAAATTAATTAGGTTTAAATAGAGTTTAGCAAGATTTTAATCATCTTTTAGATTTAATTAGGATTTTATTAGTTTAATTAGAGTTTAATATTAGTTAGGTTTTAATTGAGTTTGTTAGAATTAATTAGGATAGATTAATTTTCATTTAGATTTAATTGTGGTTTTAACTAGTTAATTAGGTTTAGGCTTTAATTAGTTTTAATTAGGTTTAATCCATTTGTTTTTAATTCAGAATTTTGGTCCAAAGCCTCCAAATTCGTTGGGCCCAGTGCAGGTTGGAGGCCCAGTTCATCCCAGTCCGTTTTTTGTCCATTTTCAGTCCAGAAGAATTGCATGCCACATGTCTATATATACTGAAGCCACGCGTCCAACTGAGGGACCCCCACTTCATAATTCCACCCATACTCAGAAGCTTCCACGTAACGTTCTCCACTCTCTCTCCCATAACACGTGTTTCACATGCAAGCCTTCACCGTGCCACTTGGCTTCCCCTGAACATCACCGGTTGCATGGCCGGCGGCCATGCAACCACCGCACCTGAATCCTTCCGGCCACCGTAACCTCTAGTTTCCGGTCACCTCCGACCACTCTAACTCCTTCCGGCCACCACAACTACCTCGTCGGAAACTGAAAAATCCAGAAATTCATCTTCTTCAACCTTGTTCATCTTTCTCCGATCATCAGTATCATCATCAATGTTCTTCCATCCCAGAATTCTTCATCCAAACTCATCAACTTCGATCGATCATCACCGTGTTCTTCCTTGTCTTCTCCAGAAATTCAAGAACCTGCTTCAAGATCTTTGTCCAGAAACTCGTTAATGTTCTCAGACAACTCCGATAATCACCCGATCATTACCGATGATCTTCTCCAATCTGCTCGCCTGAAGAACTTTCATCCATGCCATCAGAATCCCCAGAAATCGATGAAGTTCGGTAACCTTCATCAACGTTCTTCAATAATTTCCAGAAATCTTTCAACAAAATCTCAAGAATCTTCATGAGCTTCCATATCGAATCACCTTCATCACCTAGTTTGTCAGATTACAAGATTACTTCAGGTTTCCGTCAATAATTCATCAAGACCGCATCTGGGTCTGAGGTTTCGTTTGGTTCTCATAAAGAACAATCATCTTCCACCTCATCAGAAAATCGCCAGAAAACACGAAGAACACCTTCGTCGTCTCATCAACTCAACCTTCAATTCGCCATCAAGATTTGTCATCTCCGTCAGATTCCAGATCTTCACCAAATTGATAATAATTTTGGTAGAAGTTTGTTCATGTTTTTTGTTTGAGCAAGAATATGAGAAGCAAGGTTCAGAGATTGAAGGTGAGAGAGGGAGTTCGGAGGAGGTTGAGGGGCGCCGTTTTGGGTGTATGAACAGTGCAGAAGGAGAACTAGGGTTATCCATCTGAAGGTGAACGAAGAGAGAGGAGGATTGTGATTGGATTGGGCCGGGCCCATTAGTGTGTCTTCGTCCGTACACCCCCCCACCCCCCCCTCCCCGTTTCTGAGTTACTTTTGGGCTGGGCCCATGATTGATTTTGTTTTGTTTTATTACTTAACACATATCCCCCTTGTACCAGTGTACCCCCCTCCCTTTATATTTTCTTTTCTATTTTTTATATAGTTTTGTTGCTTTATATAGAGAGAAAAATATATGAAAAACATTTTAAAAAAAGAAAAGAGAAAAAGAAATAGAGAAAATAAATATAGAAAACATATGAGAAAAAGAATATGTGGGAAAAATACTTGAAAAATAATATTGAAAAAAAAAGAAAGAGAAAAGAATATTGAAAAAGAAATAGAGAAAAGAAATATAGAAAAAATATGAGAAAAAGAATATGTGGGAAAAATACTTGAAAAATAATATTGAAAAAAAAAGAAAGAGAAAAGAATATTGAAAAAAAGAAAGAGGAAAGAATATTGAAAAAGAGGAAATATTGGAAGAAAAATAGTTGAAAAAGAATAGAGAAAAAAAATAGTAAAAAATATTAGTTTGTAGATTTAATATTTTTTAGAGTATATTTCCATAGAGTTTATTTTTCTTTTAGAAGTAGTTTTTCAAGTCCATTTGTTGGGGGACTTTTTACACTTTTTAGAGGTAGATTTAAATGTCCACTTGTTAGGGGACAATTTTCCATTTGATTTTTTCCAGAATAGGATAGGATAGTATTTCATAGGAGATTATTTTCCAGCATTCAATCATTGTAACCATTTTTCAAAATGTTAATAAAACGAGATTTGAGCTGTGGTCCCGAAAGTAGCTGAACTACAGCTGCTCTGATTTCTCGTACCAGACGAGAATATGTAGGCATAGGATGCGATATCCTAGCGAGCACACTAACAATTAACCTTGTGTTCTCTCGCTGCTGTGCGATCGAGACTTTCCCGCTGATGACTGATGTTACCTTTTTCTCTTGCCCAAGGGCATTTGAGACCAGACCGTAGTTTTTCCCATAGGTTCCCGTACCTGTAAAACCAGATTAATTTCTCACTCCAGTGTGAGAACACCCAGTCTAGCCGTAGTTAGCCTGAACTACGAAAGCTCTGATCTTCCATGCAGTGTGGAAGTACGTAGGCACAAGACGCGAGGTCTTGGCGAGCCAATTCCCCCGTAGTCCCAAACTACGTTGACTCTGACTTTCTCTCTTGAGAATACGTAGGCATAGAGTGCGACGCTCTATCGAGTCAATTCCCTTCCGTTTAGATTTAGCAGCCGTAGATAGATTGTTTTGCATCCTTTAGACAAACCAAGCAAGTGTGGATCCCGTCGAGTACGACGGACGTGAGGGGTGCTAATACCTTCCCCTTGCGTAACCGACTCCCGAATCCAGGTTTTGGTTGCGATGACCATACCTTTCCCATTTTTTGAGAGGTTTACTTCGAGTGTTTCCTTTCCCTCTGTTGGGATAAATAACGCACGGTGGCGACTCTTCTGTCAGCCGGCGCCGATTTTCGCAGTAGCGACAGCTGGCGACTCTGCTGGGGATTCAACGTCCCCTGCCTGCTAAGGACTGCGATAGTCCCTATGCATGTGGGATCCAACGTCCCCTAAGAGAGTCAATCCTAGCGCTTGTTTGCTTGTCTTTTGGGTGTTTATTTTTTCGCCGCTTTTATCTGTTGCGGTAGTGCTGGGGAGGGTGATATTTTGAGTGATAGCCGGACCTGGGCTGCTTGAGTATGCATTTAGACGTAGTTGTGGAGTTTTGTGGGCGAACCTGTCTGCTGAGCAGGCAAGGGTGCACCGCAAAATCCGCGCTCAGACGAGGTTCTCTCTGAGGTGCTTCTCTAAGGTCCTGAGGATCGTAGGGGAGTCCAGACGTGAGGATTGTCGACTCTGGGGACCGATCAATTGGAAGTCAGCTAAGTGAGGCCTCTTCGTGAGATGACGATGCCACTCCTTCTGGGAATCGTATCATTCCTCATGAAAGTCTGTGACGCTGACGACCGCATAGGATGTCGTATCTTAGGTCCATACCCGTGAGTGGGGGGTTTTTATTTTTTCGAAACCTTGACTTCCAGACTACCAGCTATCTTGGCGTTCTCTTTTAGAGAGAACGTACTCCGTCGGCTGTGCAGCAGCATTTAGCGCTTGTTGTGGGGGCTGTGATCCCGTGTTTGTTGCATTGCATTGCCTTTGCATAAGCATCTTTGCATCATATTGCATAGCATTTCTCCAGCTGGCCAGAGCTCTTATCCAGTCGTTGTTTGATTTCAGAAGGTGACTATCCGGTGATTGGTCTGAGCAACTGTTGATTGTTAGAAGACGACCGAGGGGTTGAAACAGATCAAGCAGAATCAAGCAGTGTAGTCAGTTGAAGGTAATTGACAGCTATGTCTGAGAGCAACTTCCAGCCTGCTAACGCCTTGTCAGGGTTCACTGTGACGTCCAATCCTTTGTATGGATCTACGCATGACGAAGACTTTCCGCAGGTGAACAACCTTATTACAGCTCAGCTAGTACAGCCTTCTGTTGAAGACCGAGGTCTATGTGAGCAGTTTGTTGTCCGAAGTGAACGTTATCCTTCTGTTGATACTCCAGACTACCAGGGTGTTGCCTTCCCTGTGCCAAAATCCCGAAGAGAGGTCCCGATAGCAAAGACTGAAGACCCATTAGCTCCCGTGTGTGCTAGAAGGTTTCGTGCATTGGATGAAAGATTCAAAGCCTTGAAAGGTAAAGGCGCTGTTAACCCTAATGCTGCAGACATGTGTCTGGTTCCTGGCCTGGTGTTACCTCCGAAATTCAGAATGTCGAGGTTTGAAAAGTACATGGGAGATAGCTGTCCGAAGCAACATTTGATGATGTTCTGTCGAAGAATGACTTCATTCGTGCACAACGACAAGTTGATGATTCATTACTTTCAGGATAGTCTGACTAGGGCATTCTTGAGTTGGTATATGCAGTTAGAGGGTAATCAGATTCGATTATGGGTGGATTTAGCCAGAGCTTTCCTGAAGCAGTACGATTACAACCTAGATATGGCTCCTAGTCGCATGCAACTGCAAGAATTGTCTCAAGGGAACAATGAACCTTTCAGAAAGTATGTTCAGAGATGGAGAGAATTTGCTGCTAGAGTGCAACCACCGCTTCAAGACCGAGAGTTGAAAGGCATGTTCGTAAACTCCTTGCAGAGTTCGTACTTTGAAAGAATGATTGGAGTCGCACCAAATTTCTCTGAATGGGTAAGGGCAGGAGAGCGCATCGAGTACGGTGTAAAGACTGGAAAAATCCAGAATGTTGCAGGCGGTCAGGCTCGTCAAACCGAAGAAGGAGTTGTGGTCAACGCAATCAGGAATGATGTTGGGTATCCTCGAGTCGAATCGGTGAAATCTGTTGGTTCTTTGTCTTCTCGGTGATCAGTATCTTCTGTGTCTCGTTATTCTGGACAGACCACCGTGCCTGGGGCACCATATCAAGAGCCGTATGTCGCTCAGCAAACTCGTGGCCAAGGTCATCAGACTCGGCGTCAGAATCGGGACAGACCTCGTAGCAATTTGGAACAAAGGAATGGTCCTTCCCACCCAGTTCCTGTGCCGTACAGTCAGCTTTTGCCACAGTTGGTTCAGAACGCTTTGGTGGAGCCGAAAACTCTCAAGCCTGTGCCAGAACCTTACCCTCCTGGGTACAATCCCCAAGTTCAATGTGGTTACCACGGTGGCTCTCCAGGGCATGCAACTGAAGATTGTAAAGCGTTTCAGGCAAAAGTACAACAGTTGATCGACCAAGAGTACATTTCCTTTCCAGAAGGAGTTTTGTTTGTTCATGCCAACCTCTCAGCTGTCTAAGCTCGTAGATTCAGAGGGTCCTTTTCAAGAAGCCAGTGGTCCAGACAGGAGGGCACCCTCAGCATTGGCAGTCCTCGGGCATTTTATCATTTGCATTTGTAGTTTCTTTTCTGTTAGTTACTACTTGCTGTAAACATTGATTGTTTTCGAATGGTAATGTTGATAAAGTGACTATGCATTTTCTGAATTAATCATGTCGCTGTCGCTCATTTATTGCATTGCATTGACAATTGCATTTTATTTACTCCACTTTATCACTATGATTAGCAAAGATTGGAGGGGGGATGACGAAACTGAATACTCATAACCGATGATCGTATGCTTTCAGATAAAACCTTGCCGATGACGTACAAGGCATTGTTTCAAATCCCCAAACACTGGAGATATAAGGAGTTAGTCCCTTGTTAACCATTTCGAGCCAGGAAGTAGAAGTTTTTTTTCGGACTTTTAAACCCTCACATCTTAACCCGGGGCAGGGTAGTTGTCAGTTAGCTTGACCGAGCATTCAAGTCTTACAGAGGAGTGTTGCCTTTCGAGGACTAATCAGTTTATACCTCTCAAGAGGTCGCACATTGCCAACCACAATGGTTAAACCTCACCAATCAGGAGTAAGGCAGTTACAATCCTTTCGGAGAAACCAAGACAATCAGTGTCACACGACTTTGTTCCAAGAAAAAAAAGGGAGAAAAAGAAAGCCCGCTAAGTAAAAAGAAAGAGAAAAAGCTGGAAGGCTAATACTTAGGCAAAAATTAGGGCATCCCGCTGGACTTCAAAAGAAAAAATCGAAAAGAACTCAAAGGGAGTCAGTCCAGGCAAAAGTTAGGGAATCGAAAGAACGAAAAGAAAGGATATAAAAAGAGAAATCCTCGAACAAGTCACAAAGTCGTGTATACAGACACCGAAAACGAAAAAGGGGTAATTGTCACTCCGAAAACCTTGTGAGTTCCTTAACTATGGTTCTTACCATTCAACATACCTCTCGAAGAGGCGAGCGCTCGAGCCACGTTAACTGAATTTTAGATCGGAGATCATCACGTAGAAGGGGTGGGTACAAATCATAATTTGAGCCAAATATCCTTTGTTTCACGAACCGTGAACCCGACCACGATACAACCCTTAAAAGACCTAATTGAGGCAAGGTTTATTCTGAAGGCGCATTACGGTAAGGTTGAGTAACCTGACTCCCTCTTGATTTGCTAGTCATATCCTTGTTGTATTTTTCACTGATCACATAAGCACTACGTTTGAACTTTGGTTCATTCGTCACTCACAGTCATGACACGTAAATGAGTGACAGCACAAATTTTTTTCAAAATCTGCATGAACACTGCATTAAAATTACCATTCGGGACTGAACAATTTTACTTGCAGGTTAGTAGTTGACAGGAAAGAAATTCCAACAAGGAATAATCGAATAGGACTGAATAATTCAGCAGTCTGGATCAGAATGGTGAATGTTGTGAAACCCTGTAAATCTGGGGCATTGACTTCCAGTGAGTTCAGAATCAATTAGTCTGAGGAAAAGTCCCAAAGCATCGGTTGATTATGGGGCAGCTTACTTGAGAAGCAGTTGATCAGAAGCGAATCTTCTCGAGAGCCAATCAGGGGCAGTCATCCAGAATGCTATATCAGGACAGGTTAAGTCGCTCAACGCTCGTTCAGGGGCAAGTTACGATGTTGATAGTTGTTGAATTGAGGGAAACACTGGGGTAAGCCACCGCAAGGTCGTATTGTAGCAAGATGTTTTCGGTTCAGAGAGAGTTCTTTCCGAGAACCAGATTGAGGCAAAGTCATTACAGATAGGGGCATGCCATCCCAAGAGTGCAGGGATTATTCTTTATTCGAGAGGTGTTCGATTCGAAGTATCTCGCGGAAGTTCAGAATGTTGGGGCAGTTCATATTAAACCATCAGGGTACAGATTTTCAGACTATCCCACCGAGGTTCCTGCAGGCCGGGGCATAACAGAGGCGAAAGGACTGTTCTTCTACAACAGCGTTACTCAGAGCTACTTGAGCCGCTTCAGCCAATATTCAAGTTTGAGACGAATGGCGGGAAATCGTGACCCTTCTACTAGAAGCCGTGAATTTAGACCGGATATTGTCCAGCATCAGGTGTGTATGACCTATCACGAATGTACATAAGTCCAGCCTACTTGGCACACTCGTTTATCCCCAGCAAAGTCGTACGGTCGAGAATCAGTTAATCTGGGGCAATTAGGTCGAGATTTGGCAAATCTCTCGCCGCTATGGGCACCACTCCACGAATCGGTCGATCAGGGGCAAAAGATTATCGCAAGACCGGGGCAGAACACCCTAAAAATAAAAGATGTTGTTGGGACATTCTTTTGGGGTTTGACGTACAGAAACAGTTCAGATCTAACCGTCAGGGTACAGAGATCGAAGAGTCTTAACCAGAAGCTCGTAACGAAAAGGCTTGATCGTTACGTGAAGTGAATCCCCACGCAGGTCGCGCTTCCAAGATAACATTGTTCCTCACTGAAGAAGGATCAAATTCCCCAGCTAGCCGCAGCTTAGCCGAAGGACATTCTCCAGCCAAGTCGTTTACTCTCAGCAGAATTGACGATCCCTAGATCGAAGGCTGTATTCAGACAGTGCATCCCAAGCAGAGTGGTTTAGCCTCCGAAGATTAACATTTCCAACTCGTGAGCTGTACTCAGACAGTCTACCCTTCCCAGTAGGGTCATTTACTCTCCCCCAGCGGAGTCAGTTGATTTTCCCCAAGAGAATCGTTTCGTCCCCAACGGAGTTCTCTTTCCAGCAAGTGTTGTCTTTCCTCCCAGTGAAACTCAAAGATTAAAAAAGAAAACTCTCCCCGGCAGAGTTGGCTGTGTGCCCTGGCATTTATTTTGCCGGAATACCGTGTGATACCCGTTCACTCCCCAGCAGAAGTCCAATCAGGATTGGCGCATTCAATTATCCCTCAGCGAAGTTGGCTTCACTCTTTCAGCATTTATTTTGCTGAAGCGGTTTCTGTATCCCAGCAGTTCGAGTCTGCATTTGCATCGGCATATAGTGTCATACTTGCATCCACCAAATAAAAAACGCGTAGCACTTCCATGTCGTACGGAGCATTACGCCATTTTCAAACATACGCATTTTTGAAACATAAATCAGGTTGGTTAACCTTTTGCTTTCAGGTGTGTTTTCTTAGCAGGAGTATGGAGTTCTAGCAGAGATCTATGACCAGACATTCGAGGTCTCGCCGTGAGACGTGTGATGATACGGTTCATCTTACTATTTTCCCCACAGAGTTATCAGGTTAAGTCTCTCTTTGTCCCCGAGCAGAGTTATTTGTGTAAATTTCTCTTGTTTTCCCCGCCAGAGTTGCTTGTTGAAGTTTCTCTAGTCCGGCTAGCGGATTATTTTCTTCAAATTTGTTGTTACGTCAGCATCAAAGGGTTTCATGAATCAGAATTTCAGAGGCTGCCGCCGGTTATCAGAACAGGCGTCCGGTAGTTTGATTTCCAAATATCCCCAGTAGAGTCCGCCTCAAAGTCGTTGTCACGTCAGTGCTAAAAGGTTTGTGGGTTGGGACCAATGGAGTTAGTTACTGTGGAGATAAGCAGAGAAACTGTATTCAGAGTATCTTCCCGTAGGAACAGACGGATGTATTCTCTTACTGGTTGACAGGAGTATTTCCCCGGAGTCGTCAAAATTTTATTGCCTATATTGATAGGAATTCCTCGCGTTGACGAAATATGAGTCCTGACGTGGACAATTTATTCCTATATTGACGGGATTTCTTCGTGCTAGAGAAATGGGTGTCCTAACGTGGACAGATTTAGTTCCTCGGGTTGACGAGATGTGCTAGTCCTAACGTGGACAGGTTCGATTTCTCGGTATTGATGGAATGTGTGTCCTGACGTGGACAAGTTTATAGTTCTTCGTGTTGACAAGATGCGCGAGTCCTGATGGGGACAATTTTATCTTTCTTCGTGTTGGCGAAGCGTGAGTCCTGACGTGGACAAGTTGTATTTCCTCAGCGGGTCGAAGATGTGAGTCCTGACGTGGACAAATCAAGACGAGGTGTGAGTCCTAACGTGGACGATGTATTCCTAACGTGGAAAGGTTATTCCTAACGTGGAAAGGTTATTCCTAACGTGGAAAAGTTTATTCCTAACGTGGAAAGGTTATTCCTAACGTGGAAAGGTTATTCCTAACGTGGAAAGGTTACTCCTAACGTGGAAAAGTTTATTCCTAACGTGGAAAGGTGAGTCCTAACGTGGACGATGTATTCCTAACGTGGAAAGGGTATTCCTAACGTGGAAAGGTTATTCCTAACGTGGAAAGGTGAGTCCTAACGTGGACGATGTATTCCTAACGTGGAAAGGGTATTCCTAACGTGGAAAGGTTATTCCTAACGTGGAAAGGTTATTCCTAACGTGGAAAAGTTATTCCTAATGTGGACGATGTATTCCTAACGTGGACAAGGTTATTCCTAACGTGGAAAAGTTTATTCCTGACGTGGACAATTCATTCCTATGTTGATAGGATCCCCTCGTGCTGATGAAATGCAGACGAGTCATCCCTAGCGAAGTCGCCGAGAGTTTTCCGTGCTGACGGCAGGTGGAGTCCTGACGTGGACAAGTTTTAGTTGAGATTTCTTCGTGTTGACGAAACATGCGTCCTAACATGGACAAAGTTCTATTCCTGTGTTATTGAGATGTGAGTCCTGACGTGGACAGATTTGTGTATTCGTGGTTTGACGAAATTTGGGTCCAGATGTGGACAAGGTTACTACTGTGACAACAGAATCTCTATTCGTGTTGACGAATTTGTCTCTCTTCTTAGATTGATAAGGTTAGTCCAGTTGTGGATAGATGTGTTCTGCGAAAAGTGTTCAGTACCTGTGGCGTTACGTAGGTTGTTGAAGTTGAAATCAGAATCATCAGACGTCGGATCAGTTGTTGCCGTGACAACCAGATTTCAGTTTATTAGACGCTATTTCTCGAGCAGTTTTGCAATTATTTTGCGGTTGGCAAATTCCAGGGTTCCATTTGTATTCAACCATCTTCTACCTTTGAATGATCAAAGGTTGGGCGCTCTTCAACCATTCAGGTCCAAGCTGCTTGAATAGGGGCAGCTGTTGCACCCTAAAATTTGACCAACCGGGTCCCGTATCTGGCTCGATGTTTCGACACATTTCGCATTAGCATTTACATACTGCATATAGTGCATTTCTTCAATCATGGTGATTTTATCGGGATTACAGCCCTGTTGTCGCTTTTCGGGTATCTCAAACCGGTTCGGATAATCGGAGGTTATTTTGTGAAGTCGCGCGCTTCCTGGGTGTTTTCAGTTCGCAGTGATTTTGGAGATTCTCAGTGTCCGGGTTTACTGTTTGCTTCGATCTGGTCTCGCGCTCTCTTTTATATTGGTTATTTGCCTTTTTCTGCATTTTTTTAGGATTTAATAGCTTCTTGTAGATTTTAAATAGGCTTTATAGATTTTTTAGAATTTAAATAGATTTTTTAATCATTTTTAGAATATAATAGATTTTTAATGGATAATAAATATTTTTTAATCATTTTTAGAATAATATAGAATATTAATAGATTTTTTTTATATTTTTAATAGCTTTAAAATCATTTTTAGAATATATTAGATATTAAATAGCTTTTAAATGTTTTTAGAATAATATAGAAGAATTTAGATTTTTCTTTTATTAATAATGGATTTTATTTAAATAAGTAATATAGGTTTATTAGAGATTTAATAGAAGTTTAATAAAATTTTAGATTAGTGGAATTCTTAGATTTTTTTTATTAGTGGAATTAGTAGAGTTTTATTAGTTTAGAAATTAATTAGGTTTAAATAGAGTTTAGCAAGATTTTAATCATCTTTTAGATTTAATTAGGATTTTATTAGTTTAATTAGAGTTTAATATTAGTTAGGTTTTAATTGAGTTTGTTAGAATTAATTAGGATAGATTAATTTTCATTTAGATTTAATTGTGGTTTTAACTAGTTATTTAGGTTTAGGCTTTAATTAGTTTTAATTAGGTTTAATCCATTTGTTTTTAATTCAGAATTTTGGTCCAAAGCCTCCAAATTCGTTGGGCCCAGTGCAGGTTGGAGGCCCAGTTCATCCCAGTCCGTTTTTTGTCCATTTTCAGTCCAGAAGAATTGCATGCCACATGTCTATATATACTGAAGCCACGCGTCCAACTGAGGGACCCCCACTTCATAATTCCACCCATACTCAGAAGCTTCCACAAAACGTTCTCCACTCTCTCTCCCATAACACGTGTTTCACATGCAAGCCTTCACCATGCCACTTGGCTTCCCCTGAACATCACTGGTTGCATGGCCGGCGGCCATGCAACCACCGCACCTGAATCCTTCCGGCCACCGTAACCTCCAGTTTCCGGTCACCTCCGACCACTCTAACTCCTTCCGGCCACCACAACTACCTCGTCGGAAACTGAAAAATCCAGAAATTCATCTTCTTCAACCTTGTTCATCTTTCTCCGATCATCAGTATCATCATCAATGTTCTTCCATCCCAGAATTCTTCATCCAAACTCATCAAATCCGATCGATCATCACCGTGTTCTTCCTTGTCTTCTCCAGAAATTCAAGAACCTGCTTCAAGATCTTTGTCCAGAAACTCGTTAATGTTCTCAGACAACTCCGATAATCACCCGATCATTACCGATGATCTTCTCCAATCCGCTCGCCTGAAGAACTTTCATCCATGCCATCAGAATCCCCAGAAATCGATGAAGTTCGGTAACCTTCATCAACGTTCTTCAATAATTTCCAGAAATCTTTCAACAAAATCTCAAGAATCTTCATGAGCTTCCAGATCGAATCACCTTCATCACCTAGTTCGTCAGATTACAAGATTACTTCAGGTTTCCGTCAATAATTCATCAAGACCGCATCTGGATCTGAGGTTTCGTTTGGTTCTCATAAAGAACAATCATCTTCCACCTCATCAAAAAATCGCCAGAAAACACGAAGAACACCTTCGTCGTCTCATCAACTCAACCTTCAGTTCGCCATCAAGATTTGTCATCTCCGTCAGATTCCAGATCTTCACCAAATTGATAATAATTTTGGTAGAAGTTTGTTCATGTTTTTTGTTTGAGCAAGAATATGAGAAGCAAGGTTCAGAGATTGAAGGTGAGAGAGGGAGTTCGGAGGGGGTTGAGGGGCGCCGTTTTGGGTGTATGAACAGTGCAGAAAGAGAACTAGGGTTATCCATCTGAAGGTGAACGAAGAGAGAGGAGGATTGTGATTGGATTGGGCCGGGCCCATTAGTGTGTCTTCGTCCGTACACCCCCCCCCCCCCCCCCCCCGTTTTTGGACCCCGCCTCCGTTTTTTGTTGTTAGCTGGGCTGGGCCCAACGAGTTTTGCTGCCCATATGCTATCCACACGCCGCGGTTCACTTCCTGCACCCCCCCTCCCCGTTTCTGAGTTACTTTTGGGGTGGGCCCATGATTGATTCTGTTTTGTTTTATTACTTAACACATTTCCCCCTTGTACCAGTGTACCCCCCTCCCTTTATATTTTCTTTTCTATTTTTTATATAGTTTTGTTGCTTTATATAGAGAAAAAAATATATGAAAAACATTTTAAAAAAAGAAAAGAGAAAAAGAAATAGAGAAAAGAAATATAGAAAAAATATGAGAAAAAGAATATGTGGGAAAAATACTTGAAAAATAATATTGAAAAAAAAAAGAAAGAGAAAAGAATATTGAAAAAGAAATAGAGAAAAGAAATATAGAAAAAATATGAGAAAAAGAATATGTGGGAAAAATACTTGAAAAATAATATTGAAAAAAAAAGAAAGAGAAAAGAATATTGAAAAAAAGAAAGAGGAAAGAATATTGAAAAAGAGGAAATATTGGAAGAAACATAGTTGAAAAAGAATAGAGAAAAAAAATAGTAAAAAATATTAGTTTGTAGATTTAATATTTTTTAGAGTATATTTCCATAGAGTTTATTTTTCTTTTAGAAGTAGTTTTTCAAGTCCATTTGTTGGGGGACTTTTTACACTTTTTAGAGGTAGATTTAAATGTCCACTTGTTAGGGGACAATTTTCCATTTGATTTTTTCCAGGATAGGATAGGATAGTATTTCATAGGAGATTATTTTCCAGCATTCAATCATTGTAACCATTTTTCAGAATGTTAATAAAACGAGATTTGAGTTGTGGTCCCGAAAGTAGCTGAACTACATCTGCTCTGATTTCTCGTACCAGACGAGAATATGTAGGCATAGGATGTGATATCCTAGCGAGCACACTAACAATTAACCTTGTGTTCTCTCGCTGCTGTGCGATCGAGACTTTCCCGCTGACGACTGATGTTACCCTTTTCTCTTGCCCAAGGGCATTTGAGACCAGACCGTAGTTTTTCCCATAGGTTCCCGTACCTGTAAAACCAGATTAATTTCTCACTCCAGTGTGAGAACACCCAGTCTAGCCGTAGTTAGCCTGAACTACGAAAGCTTTGATCTTCCATGCAGTGTGGAAGTACGTAGGCACAAGACGCGAGGTCTTGGCGAGCCAATTCCCCCGTAGTCCCGAACTGCGTTGACTCTGACTTTCTCTCTTAAGAATACGTAGGCATAGAGTGCGACGCTCTATCGAGTCAATTCCCTTCCGTTTAGATTTAGCAGCCGTAGATAGATTGTTTTGCATCCTTTAGACAAACCAAGCAAGCGTGGATCCCGTCGAGTACGACGGACGTGAGGGGTGCTAATACCTTCCCCTTGCGTAACCGACTCCCGAATCCAGGTTTTGGTTGCGATGACCATACCTTTCCCGTTTTTTGCGAGGTTTACTTTGAGCGTTTCCTTTCCCTCCGTTGGGATAAATAACGCACGGTGGCGACTCTTCTGTCAGCCGGCGCCGATTTTCGCAATAGTGACACACACTTGTATTCACATATCAATCCATGAATCCCACATCCTCCAATTAAACCTTGATGCTCTTCAATCACTCAGTTGACCTAGGGTTGACCTAGGGTTGACCCAGATGAAACCCTAGTTGACTGTACTTCAATTCTGGCTCTTGTACTTGTATCAATGACTTGTCTCATCTTCAAAATGACCCTCTAGGTCTTCCATGATCTTTGTACACATTCCATACCCTCAGTTCATAGTTCATACTCCCTTGATGATACTCAATATACCTCCAAGATTAGGAGAGAAATCCACTGGTTGACCCTCAAACTTTTCAAAGCTTCAACTCATTCCCTGATTACTTGGATGGTCTTGAACTTGAATAAAACCCCTTGATGGGCCTCTTTCTGATAAGAATAACACTTGATCCCCTGTTAGATGACTTGTTATGCTATACTATGTAAATGATTAGACTATGTACATGACTTATTATGCAAATGTCAATGCAATTGAAACATAACCCAGGTGAAATAGGTTGAGCAAATTTTAGGGTGCAACAGCTGCCCCTATTCAAGCGGCTTGGACCCGACTGGGTGAAGAGCGAACAGCCTTCAAATATTCGAGGTACAAGACGGTTGAATACCAAGAACCCGGAAATTTGCCAACCGCAGAAATAAACTGCACCAATGCTTGGGGAACACCATTCATCAACTGAACCTGATTGTTATGGTCACCTGATCAACCACCTGATACAGATCTGATTTCAACACTAACTGCCTGTGCGGCATTAAACTTGTTAATATAGGAATAACCTGGACGACTTCACTGGGGAAGTACTTCTGTCAACAAACATAACTCTGCCACTGATACAGGAAAAGAGCTCCGCCATCACTACGGGAAATACCACCGCCATCACTACGGGAAATACTCTGGGAAAATAACACTGTCATCACTACGGGTAAACAACACCGCCATCGCTACGGGTAATAACTCTTTGTCACCACTACAGGGAAATAACACCGCCATCGCTACGGGTAATAACAACACCGCCATTGCTACGGGTAATACTCTGCCATCACTACAGGGAAATAACACCGCCACCGCTACGGGTAATGACTCCGCCATCACTACGGGAAAATAACACCGCCATCGCTACGGGTAATAACTCTCTGTCACCACTACAGGAAAATAACACCGCCATCGCTACGGGTAATACTCTTGAATACAACTCCTCTGCCTATCTTTGTAGTAACTAACTCCACCAATCAAATGGGTAACACATAATGGTCCAATCTTTCAATCTTTAATGCTGACACGGCAATAAATCTGAAAAGGACTCTACTGGGAATTTTTTGAAATCACACTGCCAGACACCTACTTCGACATAGGCGGCAATTTCCAAAAACTGATTCACGAAATCTTTTTGATACTGACATAACAACAATCTTGAAGAAATACTCCGCTAGAGGGGTAAGAGAAGCTTAAGCAAGCAACTCTGTGGGGAATAATGACGAGACGAACATTGTCATCACATGCTGAGATTTTTAATATTTGGTAATTGATCTTGAGCAAGAGCTCTCTCCACCTGCAAGGGAAACAACACTTGAAAACCAAAGGTTAACCAACCTGGCTTATGTTTCAAAATGCGCATGTTTGAGAATGGCGTAATGCTCCGTACAGCACGGATATGCTACGCGTTTTCGGGTAGATGCAAATATGACACTATATGCAAATGCAAATGCAGGCTCAAGCTGCTGGGGAAACTTTGACAAGCTTTCTTCAACACAGCTGTTGAGAGCAAATACCACCATGTTGGGGATGAACGAGCATCATAAAGTCCTCCAGCAAAATAAATGTCGGTAATATTACCAACTCTACTGAGGAGATTAAACTTTGATTTCCACTGGGAGGAAAGAACATCTGCTGGGGAGAGTAACTCCATTGGGGAAGAATCGAATCTCTTGGGGAAAGTAAACTGACTGAGCAAGAAACGACTCAGTTGGGGAACAAGGAAATCCTTCTGGAGGAAACAATGTTGTCTGGGCACAGCTTACAAACTCGAAGTTACCGCTCCGCTGGGGATAATCATCCTGACGAAGGCATGACGACCTGCAGGGAGAAAACCATCTTCTATGGGAATAATCCTTCTGAACCAACTATGACTTGGCTAAACTCTGCGGGAATCCTCCAGGCTGGGGATTAATCGTTCGTATATTGGACTCCCTGGGGAGTGCAACCTCTGCAAGGGATACTGATTTTGACTGGCTGGGGATATCCTCTGGGGATAAACTGCGACTAGCTGGGGAAATTGATCTCTTCCTTCGGCAAGGGATAACATCATCTCCACCTTTGAAGATGATATGCGACCTGCATGTGGATTGGCGTCGCACAACGTCAAGTCTTTCACCATGAACCTCCGGCTGGGGGCCACAATTTCCTGATCGTTTGCTTCAAAGGCGAGAACCCTGCAAAACACAAACGAGACAAGACAAATCTATACAACCAAATCTATTCGGGTTAGTGTCTGTGACATTACTTCAGTCAATTCGAAGTTTTATCAATTATTGGCAAGGGCCAGCAAAGTTATGCAAGTGCAAGTTTATCAAAACATCGGCGTTTTCCACATACAAAACCGTAAAGCACAATCATCAAATATTGAACAACATGTTTTATTAATAACAGGCCTCTGAATAGGCAAAGTTTTGTACATCGGGTGCAACTCCTGAAAAGAGGAAGTTACGCACACACACATACATATATGCACAGGAAGCATAAAAATACAACTCGAATTTGCACACATGTCGGCAACGTGGTGCAGACAAACATCGTGAGCTGATCCTCCTATGACTCGCCTGACTCTGGCGCTTTCCCGGTATTCAGTTTTCGGAAGAGATTGTGTTGGATAAACGAACCCTCAGGTGCTCCCAAACCACTAACCAATGCTGGTATCAGGTTCGGACCGCAGTCATTTGCTTTTTCAATCCCTAACTTTTGCGTGAATCGCCCTTTGCGGGTTTTCAATTCACCGGGATACCCTTTTTTGCCGAAGTTGCCCAATGCAAGTTTTCAACTTCGCGGGTGTACATCTTTTTAACTTTATCCCTAACTTTTGCCCGAACCTTTTATTCTGTTTTTGGTTCGCCAGGATGCCCCATTTTTTCCTGGACTCTCTTTTTACTGTCCAGCGGGTCTCTTTCAAGCAAAGTATTTTTTAACTGCGTATGAATTCACAGGCGACGTAAAGTCTTCACCATCCATGGTAGATAGTAGCAAAGCTCCTCCCGAGAAGACTTTTCTGACAACGTATGGCCCTTCGTAATTAGGGGTCCACTTGCCCCTGTGATCTGTTTGTGGCGGGAGAATCCTCTTCAACACAAGGTCGCCCGTCTGAAAGCTTCGTGGATGTATCTTCTTATCATACGCTTTCTTCATCCAGCTCTAGTACAACCGACCGTATGCTAGAGAAGCTAGCCTCTTTTCATCCATTAAACTCAGCTGATTCAACCTGTCTTTAACCCATTCTGCCTCGTCAAGTTGGACATCTCGTAACACCCTCAAGGAAGGAATCTCAACTTCTAACGGTATCACTTCCTCCATTCCGTATACCAATGAAAAAGGGGTTGCCCCGGTTGATGTGCGTACCGTCGTACGATGACTGTGCAAAGTGAAAGGTAGCATCTCGTGCCAATCCTTATACGTCACAACCATCTTCTGAACAATTTTCTTTATGTTCTTATTGGCCGCTTCAACAGCGCCATTCATCTTGGGTCGGTAAGGAGAAGAGTTGTGATGCTCACTTAAAACTCTGGCACAGCTCTTTCATCATCTTGTTATTCAAATTCGAACCGTTGTCGGTGATAATCCGCTCAGGGATTCCATATCTGCAGATAATATCTCGCTTGATAAATCTGGCGACCACTTGTTTGGTGACATTGGCATATGATGCTGCTTCCACCCACTTGGTGAAGTAATCAATTGCCACCAATATGAACCGGTGTCCGTTGGATGCCGTAGGCTCGATCTTGCCGATCATGTCAATTCCCCACATCGAGAATGGCCACGGTGATGACATCACATTCAGAGGACTTGGGGGTACATGGACCTTGTCCGCATAAATTTGGCATTTATGACACCTCTTTGCAAACTTGAAACAGTCTGTTTCCATAGTTAGCCAGTAATAACCTGCCCGCAGCAGCTTTCTCGTCATAGCATGCCCACTAGCATGTGCTTTCTCGTCATAGTACCCTCATGTATTTCTTCCATGAGCAACCTTGCTTCCTTCTCATCTACACAGCGTAGCAACACCAAGTCGTGGTTTCTCTTGTATAGGACAGCGTCAGGGTTCAAATAGAAATTGCCAGCCAATCTCCTGAGAGTCTTCTGATCTCGACTGGATGCCCCAGCCGAATACTCCTTGTTCTTTAGGAAATTCTGGATGTCAAAGTACCAGGGTTTATCATCAAATGCTTCGTCAATAGCAAATATGAACGCAGGTCTATCAAGCCGAGAGATAACAATCCGGGGAGCCTCGTTCCAGAAGTTAACTTTATACATGGAAGACAATATCGCTAGGGCGTCATCCATTTGATTTTATGCTCGCGGCACATGATGCAATTCCACCTTGTCGAAGAAAGGCAACAATCTCCTTGCATAATTCATATATAGTATCAAATTGGGCTGACGTGTCTCCCATTCTCCTTTTATCTGGTTCACCACTAGAGCTGAGTCTCCGTATACATCCAAATTCTTAATTCGCAAATCAATAGCTTCTTCAAGACCCATGATGCAAGCCTCGTATTCGGCTTCATTATTGGTAACCAGAAAGGTCAATCAAGCAGTAAATGGGATGTGCGACCCATGAGGAGTAGTAATGATTGCCCCTATTCCGCTACCATAGGAATTCACAACTCCATCAAATATTAACTGCCATTTGGAACCCAACTCTGGTCCTTCGTCCGGCAACGGTTCTTCACAATCCTTCATCTTTAGGTACATGATATCCTCGTCAGGAAAATCAAACCTCATCGATTGGTAGTCCTCCACAGGCTGCTCCGCAAGGTATTCTGACAAAATGCTACCTTTAATAGCCTTTTGCGAGACATAGTGAATATCATATTCGGTTACCACAATCTGCCATCGGGCAATTCTTCCGGAGAGTGCTTGCTTCTCAAACACGTATTTGATTGGATCCATCTTTGAAATTAGCAGGGTTGTATGATTTAGCATGTATTGCCTCAAACGTTTGGCGGCCCAGGCTAGCGCGCAACACGTTTTCTCGAGCATTAAGTATCTGGACTCGCAGTCAGTAAACTTCTTACTCAAATAGTAGATCGCATGCTCTTTACGTCCTGTCTCGTCGTGCTGACCGAGAACACAACCCATACTTTCCTCAAGAACCGTCAAATACATAATCAATGGTCTCCCGGCCACTGTGGGTATCAAAACAGGAGGTTCCTGCAAGTATTCTTTTATCTTGTCGAACGCCTTTTGACAATTTTCATTCCAGGTCACAACCTGGTCTTTTTTCAACAGCTTGAATAATGGTTCGCACGTCGCAGTTAAATGAGATATGAACCGGGCAATATAGTTCAACCTCCCTAAAAATCCACGCACTTCCTTTTCTGTTTTAGGCGTCGGCATTTCTTGTATTGCTTTTATTTTCGCATGATCAACCTCTATTCCTTTTTCGCTCACAATAAACCTCAGTAGTTTACCTGATCTCACCCCGAAGGTGCACTTGTTAGGGTTCAGTCTCATCCTGAACTTCCTAAGCCTCTTGAACAGTTTCAGCAGATTAACCAAATGCTCCTCCTCCGTCTGGGATTTGGCAATCATATCATCAACATAAACCTCGATCTCTTTATGCATCATGTCATGAAAGAGAGTCGTCATAGCACGTTGATATGTTGCCCCAGCATTCTTCAATCCGAAGGGCATCACTTTGTAACAAAATGTTCCCCAAGGCGTAATGAAAGTAGTATTCTCCATGTCTTCTGGCGCCATTTTGATCTGATTATAGCCCGAGAAGCCATCCATGAAGGAGAATACAGAGAATTGAGCAGTGTTATCAACCAGCACATCGATGTGAGGAAGTGGAAAGTCATCTTTTGGGCTCGCTTTGTTCAAGTCACGGTAGTCTACGCACATTCTCACTTTACCGTCTTTCTTTGGCACTGGCACAATATTAGCGACCCATGAGGGATATTTTGTAACAGCTAGGAAACCAGCATCCCACTGCTTTTGCACTTCCTCTTTAATCTTCACAGCCATGTCCGGTCTAGTTCTTCGGAGTTTCTGCTTAATAGGCGGGCATTCTTCTTTTAGCGGCAAACAGTGAACAACCATATCCGTATCCAACCCCGGCATGTCTTTGTACGACCAAGCAAACATATCACTATACTCCTTGAGCATTTCAACCAATCTTCGCTTGACGTCGCTCTGTAGTGCGGCCCCTATACGGATGTTCCTTTCAACCCCTTCCGACCCCAGATTGATGATTTCAATGACTTCCTCGTGAGGCATAATGATTCTTTCTTCTTGTTTCAATAACCAGGTAAACTCTTCTGGTACTTCGCTATCTTCGACAATCTCTTTCTCAGCCTGAAATATCGGGTGCTCGAAGTCGAAGTGAGTCATAGGCAGTTCATAGATGTCATCTGAAATAGTAATCCTGCAAAGGAAATGGTTAAATGCTTCAAAACGCGTATAAAGCAAATAACCACGTTGCCATTTTATTGTAAAATATAAAAACAGGAAAAACAGGGATCACAACATTTGTATATGAAAAAACGCCTTTATTCATGATTAAACAATGTAATGTACATAACCCAATGGCCCTAAGCAAAATCACTATGCCCCGGGTAGGACACAGGATTATTCAACAATTAAGAAAATAAATCATTACTGTTTAGTTGTCACAGGAACAGTTTCCTGGATAGACCAATTGCAGAGACTTTGTCCTGGCACGCTTGGCTTGATCCATGCGTCCATATCACAGTCTCTATCTCCTTCCTCAGAATCTGAAACATCATTGATAGTCTCGAAGCTCACCCCGCTTGGTGTAATGGTTATTGGCCCTCTGAACTTGGGCGTTCCTGAAGAGGATGCTGATGACAAAGGATTATATCCAAACCCGAACCTGTCGTTCTTCACGGGAATCTCCAACACCTGACCCCAACCCTTGGTTTTGCCTGCCTGCACTAGAGCCTGAGCCTCTTTATAAGATGACACTGCCACATCTGATATCTTGGGTACTGGAGCCTTGTCTTTAATCTTTAGCCCTTCAAATGCTTGACAGGGTGTCTCATGGATTTCGCCGTCGACCTCCACATATCTGAATGAAGACAGATGGCTAACCAGAATATCTTCCTCTCCACAAACCGTGACGATACTATCCCCCACCATATACTTCAACTTTTGGTGCAACGTGGATGTGACTGCTTCGGCAGCATGGATCCATGGACGTCCGAGAAGACAACTATACGCTGGCTGGATGTCCATTATATAGAACTCAGTTTCAAAAATTTCCGGCCCCACCTGCAATGGTAACGTTATTGATCCGAATACTGACCTCCGCGTTCCATCGAATGCCCTGACCACCAAGTCACTGGGTGTGCAGAGAATCCCCCTGACATCCAACTTCATCATGGCCTTCTTCGTAAGCACATTCAAGGAAGACCCAGTATCCACTAAAACATGGGACATGACCGTGCCCCGGCATTCTACTGATACATGCAGCGCCATATTGTGCTCTCTCCCCCTCGGGGTCAAATCAAAATCCGTAAATCCCAAACTATGGCCTGCGTTAACATGCGCCATCACCCCCTTCTAATTGATTAACCGAAACGTCTTGAGGAACGAATGTCGTGTCTAGGATCTTCAGCAAAGCGTTCCGATGGGCCTCGGAACATAATAGTAGTGACAAGATCGAGATCTTTGATGGCGTTTGCTGGAGGTGCTCCACAATTTTGTAATCACTTTTACGAATGAGCCTCATAAACTCTTCCACATCCTTAAGCGATGTTTCCTTTTCCTTTATCTGCGAGGGGCCACTCTCATCTACCTTGGCTTTCCCCTTTGCCAGTCTTTCTGCCTCTACCTCAGGCGATGTGAAGATTCTCCCACTTCTAGTCATACCTCCTGTTCCAACAACATTATCTATAACCCCAGCTGGTTGTTTATTTACTTCAATTTTCTCACTGTCGCAATAAACCTCCAACCCGTAAGTCCATGGCACTGCTTTGGTACTCTCGAAAGGAATCGGTCCTGCTTTAGTAATAGTGATTGTCAGCCGCCTGGCAGGCGCCGTTATTGTTATCGTTTTCCTCGGGATTGTCACTGTAGCAACATCGTTCTGCTCGTCACACACTGCCTCTACAGGCTCTTCAACTGTGGTTCTATCAAACTGCAATGTTCCTTCATTCATCAAAGCCGGAATACCCTGTTTCAACTCATTACAACCCTCTGGTTGTACCCAACAATCCAAGCAAAATCCGTCGCACCCCGGGAATACACCCCCTTTTAACAACCTGCTTTTGATCTCACCCAGCGGTGTCTTCAGCTCATTGACATCCGTCACTAGATTCAAATTTTCCTCGGTCAGGATGGCGTTTTCCCCGTGATTGGGCATAGGTTGTTGTACTATATTTGGACCCGCCTGTCCAAAGTTAATAGCTTTGCTATCCAACAAGTCTTGGAATTTATGTTTAAACGCATGACAGCCTTCAATATCATGTCCGGGAGCCCCGGAGTGAAACTCACAGTGTTTACCAGCATCATAGCCAAACAGAGGATTGCCCGTTAACGGTGCCATGGTCCTTTTCTCGACCAACTTTAACCCTAGCAATGTTTGGAGCAGTTCAGCGTATGTTGAAGGAGGCGTTTCAAATACTCGCCTAGGCTTGCCCTCCAGGATTCTACGTTGGGCGGGGTGTTGCCTTTGTTGTTGCTGCTGCGGCTGCTGTTGCTGTTGTTGTTGTGGAAACGGGATGGTAACACTAGCGACCTGTTGATGCTGAGCATACTGACTTCGTCCTCTGCCCCGGCCCCTGCCGCCAAACACAGCACTAGAATCACCTTGACGCCTACCACCGAATGCTTTTCTTGTACCTCCTGCGGGGGTAGACTCACCTGCGTGGAATCTTCCAACCTTAATACTGTCTTCGACCATCTCACCCATAAGAATCAAATCTGAAAAACTGCTCAACGAAACATTAAACAACTTTTCGTAATATATCCCTGTGAACGTCCCAATGAACATGTTATTCATTTCTCTCTCAGCCAACGGAGGATGTACTCTTGCTGCCATATCGCGCCATCTTTGCGCATACTCTTTAAAGCTTTCCTCTTTCTTCTGTGACAAACCTTGCAATTGAACTCGGTTCGGTGCCAGATCACTATTATACTTATAATGCAGGACGAAAGCATCCGCCAATTGCTTCCAGGTTTTGATTTGAGCGGGCTCCAACCCCATGTACCACTCGAGTGACGGTCCTGACAGGCTGTCTTGAAAGAAATGCATAAGCATCCTTTCGTCATCCGAATACGCGGACACCCTTCTGTAATAAGCGCGGACATGCACCTTAGGGCAAGTGTCCCCCTTATATTTATCGAAAGTAGGGGCTTTGAATTTCAGCGGTACCTTCAGCCCAGGCACCAAGCCCATAGTAGTCATGTCTAGTCCGGTAGAATTCTGATTAGCCATACCCTTCACCTGTTCTTCAAGCATTTTGATCCTCTGAGTATTGTCAACGGGTCCTTCAAATCTCATGCCTCTTCCAGAAAAGGCGTCTGCTTGACAGTCTTCGCCCCAATTCACATTTTCATTTCCGTACCCGTTATAACCAATGTTGCGACCAAACCCTTGCTGATTTATTCATGGGACCTCGTCCCCCATTACCATAACCTTGATTAACCCCGGCATGCCCGAAACCAGTGTTGACAGGAATCAAGCCAGCACCATTTCCACCATAACCCTGGTTAGCGTTACCGAAACCGTCGTAGCCAAAACCCTGAGTGTTGAAGCCGAACTTTCCGCCCTGATTGCCGTACTCAAACCCCTGGTCATTATAGCCGAATCTAGTGTTACCAAAACCATTACCGCCATTGAAGTTACCACCGCCCAGATTGGCATCTCCAAATCCAACATTGTTAACAACCGTCTCATTTCCATTCCCGGCGTTGCCATTGCCAGCGCCAGCATCATTGTTTACAACCACGACAGGTGGGGTCACCACAGGAGGAACCATAGGAGTAGGGGGACCATCCTCATGAAGAGTTTCGACATGCACAAAGTTGTGGTCATTGTTGTCGTTCCTATTAGCCCGCGTCAGCAGCGGTTGCACCAACGTCTAGAGATTCTCCTGGCCTTTAGCAATACTCTCCATTGCCTGCATGAACAGGTTCAACTTCTCGCGAATCTCCTGCATCTCTACCTGGACTTGATCCATGATTCTTTTGTAGTTGTTTCAGGTTGAATAGCGGTGAACTCTGGGTTCGTCAATCCTGGAAACCTGCGGGTGCAGGAAATAAGATACAGATTCACGAATACCGGGTATGCAATATAAATGCAGATGCAAATGTGTAAATATGCTACAGGTTATATTCCCCCCGATTCTAGTTTCAGAGAGAATTCCATCATGACAATGGAGTCCCTATCCAGCAAGCAAGGAATCAGAAAACCCTCATATATAAACACATGCCAAGAGGTTGAGTACAAGAGTACAACTGAATACAACTGAAGAGACCTCGGCCAACAAGCCTGACGATGGTCAAAATTCAAGTGCAAATAACAAAGGCAAGGCAAAAATAAATCATGCCAAATGGCGTGCTCTGACGTCCTCCAATATCCTCATCGTCTCCGAGTGCCCTAGTCGGGAGATCAGCTCTTGAATCAGTAAGGCATGCCGCTCGGTAGTGGATCTCAGCTTTTTGGCATCGTCCTGGTAGGTTCCTTTGCTAGAACTCTCGTCAACTCTGTACCTCTTGGAACCGGCCTTCTCTTCATAACCTCTCGGCTCCTCGTTAATATCACTTACTCTGAGTTCAGCAGCGCTCCTAAGTGATGTCGCTTCAGCAATCTTTGCGTCTTAGGCTTTAATCTGTGCCTCTAGCGTGGCAATCTGCAGCTTCAGTTCGTCTTCGCGCTCCTTCCGCTTGGTAAGCGTGGCATTCCATAAAGCTTCCCACTTGCTGAGACGGGCATAAGCTTTGCTTAGGAGTTCCTTCTTGGAAGTAAGCACCTTGCTAACACCGTTTAAGGTTATTCCCACTTTTTCTTTCTTGTTGGTTGCTTCTGTCAGCTCCGATCCCAACCTGTTAATCAATTCAGTCTGTTCCTTCATAGTGAAGGTGGCTTCCTTCTTCTCACGATGTAACTGGAAGATCTCCTTCTCTAACTCCTCATTGGCTTTCTTCAATTCCTCATTTTCGGCCAACAATTTGTTATACTTCTCACTCTCTTCCAAAGGAGGTACCTCAATCAATGGAAGATACAGGGGTTCCACAGCAGGATAAGGCATCAAAGAAGTACCAACTCTCTCGCAGACCCAAGCCAAATAAGGATCATAAGCTCTGTTGTTGCTCTTGCCGAGCAAAGCTTTTCCCCTCCTATGGATGTTAGCCCATGCATGTCTTAATCTGATCAAAATAGCTGCGTCTAATGACCCTGTGAGATACAGAGATTCCTGTATCTCCTTCTCAATAGGAGCGTCCCTCATAGCATAACCGAACTGTCGTACCAGCAATGAAGGGTTATAGTTAATACAACCTTTCCGTCCAATCAAGGGGACATTCGGGAAGCCACTGCAACTATATATAACATCAGTACCAAGCATACTCCGATCAAACCAAATGATATTCTCCGCAGCCAGTCCCATCAACTGGGAAGACCAATCCAAAGTATCAACAGCATCCACAAAAGGCCCTGTCTTCGGAAGGTGCCCCTGGAACCACCTGTACAAGAGAGGAAGACAGCAGGAAAAATTCTTGCCACGACGTTTTTCATTCTTGTAATGAATAGAATGATAGACATCGCCCAAGAGAGTAGGAACTGGATTCTTCGAGGCAAGAATCAGGAAGGCGTCTGAATCGATAAAATCTGGCACATTAGGAAACAAGACAATCCCATAGATTCAGACAACTAGAATAGTACTGAAAGCAACCCAACATTCACTCTTTGCGCACTGTGTAGCCTTCTCAACCAGGACGGATAAGTGAAAACCATAAGTTCCATTCAACTTAACCAAGCCTCCCGGAAACTCAGAAGCGTCCAAACTGATAATCTCAGTGAGCGTAGATAACTCAGGCTCAACATCAACATGTACAAAGGGCACTTGGTCCAACACAGGAACTCCCAACATTGCAGAATACTCCTCCAAAGTGGGTGCTAGAATATAGTCAGGAAATAAGAAACACCTCAGCTACGGCTCATAAAACTGCATCAAAGTATATACCCCAGTCGTCTCAAATGCCGAAGGTCTGTACAACAAACTAAGCAATCTCCCGTAGGATACTCTGAACTCGGCCCTCACCCTCTCATCTGCTAGAGCAACTAAACCCAACAAGGAACTGATATCTGGCGAATGCAACCGGTAAGCAACTGTCTTCTTCAGGGACTCCATGTCTGGCTAGAAGATGTACTAGAATTAGAGGGGAATGATCACCTGCAACATAAATACATGTTAATGAAATGCAATCATGAAAATGCACATGCATATGTAAACAAGGGACCAAGTGCAATGCTGATAGACTGGGTTGCTCTGTACTGAAGCCTGAGAACCATCCAATCTTCATCTTAAACCAAGCCAACCACTCAACTGAACCTTGTAACCATATCTCACTGACAGAGATAAACCGGGTGTTCTGAGGTCAAAGGTTTCCTGCAAACAGACCCACCTACCCCTCACAGGTATGTACTTAACTCGCAGACGAGGTACGACATCCTATGCGGGTTCAACGTCACAGACTTTCAAGAGCGATGATACGATACCCAGAAGGTGTGGCATCATCATCCCTTGAAGCGGCCTCACTTAGTTGAATCCCAATTGATAGGTTCCCAGAGTCGACAATCCTCGGGTCAGACAACTTGTCGAGCCCTAAGGGCCAGGCAAGAAGCATCAAAGAGAATCTCGTCCGAGCGTAAATTTCGCGGCTAGCTGGTGCGAGCTAAGCAAGCAGGCTAACCACTACTCTCTACTTCTAAGTCTATGTGTAACCTCAAGCCCAGGTTCGACTTATCTCTCAACAGATCACCCCCTTCCCACAACAACAATAACAGTATAAAGCTGATAATAAAATGCGGAAAGTAAATACAGAAAAGTAAATCTATACAACACCCCCGACGGGAAAACAAGCGCTAGGATTGACTCGCGTAGGGGATATTCCAGTCCCCAGCAGAGTCACCAGCTGTCGCTACTGCGAAAATCGGCGCCGGCTAAACAGAAGAGTCGCCACTGTGCGTTATTTATCCCAAAGGAGGGAAAGGAAACGCTCGAAGTAAACCTACCGCAAAGACGGGAAAGGAATGGTCATCGCAACCAAATCCTGGATTCGGGAGTCGATTACGCAAGGGGAAGGTATTAGCACCCCTCACGTCCGTCGTACTCGACGGGGTCCACGCTTGTTTTTTCGTACAGATTGTTATTCTATCTATTCTACAGGTCTGGGTTAAAGGAAAAGAAAATGACTCGGCAAAGTATCGCACTTTATGCCTACGTATTCCCGTCTGGAACGAGAAATCAGAGTCAACGTAGTTCGCCTACCTACGGGAAAGGAGGGAAGGTTGCTCGCTAGGATATCGCATCCTATGCCTACGTACTTTCATACAACATGAAAGATCAGAGCAAACGTAGTTCGGGCTACGGAAGACACAAGCTTGTCTGAATGTTTTTATCTCCTTATGAAAGGGTTTTTCCTGATTAAGAGTCCAAGCGGACAAAAATGACGTTTTGATGTTTGTTTTTAGTCTTTTACGCAAGAACTGTTTTTCATGATATTTGCAATCTCTGACGCACTAGAGACTATGATTTGAGGGTGACTACGTCGTATGTCACCCTAAGGGTAACACACTAAGCAACCAAGTTACTGAAGAGTGACCCTCCAGCAACCTTTCTCAAATAGCTTAAGGCTCGTAGCGTACGACATCGATTATCCTTATTACTGTGTTTTGAGTTGTTCTGAGATATAAGAGAAAGAAGTCTAAAAACCCTAGGGTTAGAAATGGGAATCAAAACTACCCTAATGTTGTCATGCATGGATTAACACCTAATGTCTGTCATAATTCCCTCCTGCACAGAGGAAATCAGAGATCCTAGGGGATAAACGGAAAAGAAACAGCATATATACAGTAAAGCAGTAAAATGCATGAGATGCAGCAAAACAAGCGAGGCAGGGGGAAAAGCAATAGGCAAGAGGAGATAAGCTCCACCTCAAACCTAAGGGCAAATCAACAAACAATACAGCAAAGAAAACCACACCCAACCAGCTCAGACAGCCACACTAGCTCCTACAGCAAACAGTCCAAACAGTACCAGCTCTGGCAGCTACAGTTGATTAACAGCAAAAGGTTGACAGTGATAACTTCAATCAAGATCCCATCTTCACTTTCCAATGGTCTTTAAGCTTCAGATAAGCTCTTATTTCCAATAATCTCCAGCTTTAGCAAGCACTGAAACCCCATCAAACAGACAGCTTCAGACAGCAGTATAAGAATGGCACTTGATCCCCTGTTAGATGACTTGTTATGCTATACTATGCAAATGATTAGACTATGTACATGACTTATTATGCAAATGTCAATGCAATTGAAACATAACCCAGGTGAAGTAGGTTGAGCAAATTTTAGGGTGCAACAATTACCACTATCTAACTAAGCTTAATTCATCAAGATCAGCAAGAACAGTCCATCACAAGAAAATTGGTCACCTAAGATTTTGTCTCTAAACATTGAATTTCTTTACCAGAAACGACCTAGCCATGATCTATATTGCATCTAACCATTTAAAACCTAACAATTCTATCTATATCAAGTTACACGATGAAGTTTACTAACCTGTGAAAATTGAATGAACAGAACAATGAAACCTTCAAATCTCCCTTCAATCTCTTCCAGATATGATCAATGATTGATTATCAAGCTTCTGTATGCATCAATTTGTGTTGAATCTCTCTGAATCCTCAAATTCGATTTTGAGTTGCAAGGGATGAACTCAATATGCTATCTCTCAATTCTTCAGCAATCTTGGCCAGAAATCTATCCAAACTCACTCACAAACTCAAGATTGAGCTTCTGAATGCACTATCTTGCTTTGAGATGGCTTCAATTGGTGTAACCGATTCTGTTTTGCAAGGTGCAAAATCAGAATTCTATCTCTCAATTCTCTCTCAATCTTCACCAACCAAGGCATTGAACCAGTCATAAACCTTATATAGAACCTGTAGGAATGCTCTAGAAACTTCTGGAATGATCTATGTGAGATATCCAATATCTCTTGCACTTGAAATTATCATGAGAAGTTCATACATGACAGTCATGTTCAGCTTCCTTCAGCAGCTTGGTTTTGATCCAAATTCTCTCCAAATGATATATTGAATGTGTTAAGAATGGTTAGATCCTTGGTTTGATCCCATGAATGGTTTGGCATATGTAACTTATATGTGAAGCTACCAAATGCAAATATGTTCAAATGACCTCAAATGGGAAAATTGGCATTGCCATCATCTTTAAAACCTCATTTCTGATCAAATTGATATGTCATATGCCCCATTTTGACCTTAAAACAAAAAATTACAAATTTGACTTTTTTAAATGACTTTAATTCTTCCTTTTTTTAGGCCATTTTTGCAAATTTGTGATACAAGCCATTCTAACTTACCATGACTTCATATCTGACCAAGAAACATCATTTTAAGCACATCTCATGTTGGACACTTTTTCATTTGAAGATTGGAAGATAGAGATTTGGACCCTTGGTTGAGAATGACCTATAATCATCAATACCCAAAATACCCCTGGATTGCCAAGATCATAACTTGAGTTCTACAAATCCTCTTGATGACTTCTAGTACTCAAATTAAAGGTAAGATAAAGCCCTACAATTCTTGTGTTGGCCAAGAATCCCTTTGAAAACTCCTTGATGGGCAAAAGTTGCTTGGAAGTCAAGTGACTTTCACTGATAAATTTCAGTGTCCTCTGGTGACCTGTAACTTGCAAGAACCATAACTTGAGTTCTACAAATCTCCTGGAATACTTCTAGTACTAAAATTAAAGCTATTGAGAAGCCCTAAAAGTTTCATGTTGGCCAAGAATCCATTTGAAACTTTTATTTTGACTTATGTGGCTTGGAAGTCCAGTGCTATACAGGGGATTTTACCCTAGGAACCCTGTCTCAAACACCTCCAACCACTCTTGATTCTCTTGAACTTGATCTTGACTCATCCATAAACATGCTTCAACATATAAATCCATGACTTCCATGACCTAGAGCTAGGTCTTGATGCCCTTTCGTTGCTCTCCTTGACCTAGGGTTACCTAGATGAAACCCTACTTGTACACACCTCAACTGTGGTTCTTGAACTTGATACCATGACTTGTCTAAGCATCAATAGGGATCTCTAGGCCTCCCATGGGATCCATACACATGTAAAATTCATAATTCCATGTTGATGATCTTCAATACACCTCAAGTTAGGAGAGAAATCCACCTGTGGGCACTCAAACTTCTCAAGACTTCAAATCACTCCTTGATGACTTGGATGGCCTCTTAGGCTCATATAACACCTTGATCCCTTGTTGGAGGCATGCTATGCTATGATGTGCAAATGATTAGACTATGTATATGATGTGACTATGCAAATGATAATGCAATTAAAACATAAACCAGGTGAAATAGGTTGAGCAAATTTTAGGGTGCAACAAGGCCTACCCTACTTCTAATGCACAACACCGCACAATCATGCAAGGGAATGAGAGAAAGCATAGTGTGAACCAAAGGAACCCACCATGTCATTGAATGTGTATCAACACAAGAGTCCATCAGAGGCTCAAACTTCTCATGGAGTGCATAGAGTTCTTCCTAAGGAAGAACCAGGCTCTCACAAGAAGGATCCTGAGATTGTCGGACACAGAGAAAAGAGAAGGTATGTACAAGGTACTTTAGTCCTCAAAGGATCAACTCCTCATGGAATGCACATAGTTCTTCCTAAGGAAGAACCAGACTCTCATAAGAAGGATCCTTATGTCATAGGACTTGGAGGAGAAAAGGAGCATAATGTGAACCTAAGGAACCCACCAAGTCATTGAATGTCCATCAAAGGCTCAAACTTCTCATGGAATGCACAGAGTTCTTCCTAAGGAAGGACCAGACTCTCACAAGAAGGATCCTAAGAATGTAGGACTTGAGAGATGAAAAGAATAATGATGGGAGACACAGTGAAAACCTAAGGAATTCACCATGTTCTCAACCAAACTCATCATTCAAGAATAGTCCTCAATGGTTCAACTTCTCATGGAATGCACAGAGTCCTTCCTAAGAAAGAACCAGGCTCTCACAAGAAAGATCCAAATATCATAGGACTATGAATTGGAAGAATCATGTGAAGAAAGAAAAGCATTCAAAGGCATCTAATGAACCCTAAAAGCAAAACTTTAAAGGATATCTATCCTAATCAAGCTATGAGCATTGTAAGGACTTGGAAATTAACCTATAAAGGCTTCAACCTATGTCCTATGGGATCATGCAAGGATTGGATACCTAAGGATTGCCCCAAAGGTCACTTAAAATGCAAAACTAGGTGAAGGTTTAATGGGAAACACACTAACACCAGCCAGAATGCAAAATCTATTAAAAATAGGAAAACAATCCTAAAAATTCTAGTAAAAATCCTTGAAGGTCTTAATGATGTTAGGAATCTATGGTTAACATTTGGGAGCAAGAATCTAAGTCTAAGTATGATAATAAGGAGCAAAACCCTAAGGTGTTCTATAGACAACGCAAGGAGAGAGGGTGCTAAAGATCCACTTCAAACCCTAATTAAATGATATCTAAAAGTAAGAACAAAAATACTAAAATGTCAATCAAGAAGTCAAGAATCAGCACACAAAAGATTATGGATTTATTTGATGTATTGAGTAGGAAATAAAATCAAGAAGTAAGCATGTACAATTTCTTATTGACAAAAGCACATTAAAAAGAAAATGCCAAATTAAATGAAAAATAAATAGAAAAATCAAAATAAAAAATATGAAAAATTCAATTACATGTTAAGCTACCTAGAACATATTTTTTCATGCTTTTAGAAATTATCTAAGTATTTTATTTGAATTAAAATATCATAGATGCGAAAGAATGCACGAAAGGCACACAAATATGAGAAAAAAGCAAAACAGGCCTGTTGGCACAGTGTTAATCGGTTAACACCTTAAAAGGTTAAGAAATATGGAATTTTGAACAGGTTAATTGGTTAACCATAGGCGTTAACCGATTAACACCGTTAACGTTTGAAAAATCTGAAAGTTTGAAATGGTTAACCGGTTAACCATATGCGTTAACCGGTTAACACTGCACCAGAGGCCAAAAACAGTGACAGAAAAAGCACTTAATGCACACAATCACTTAATCGAATGATCCAAAAGATCAACTTATCAAATAAGCACGAAATTGCACCTGCACACAGAAAACCAATAGACATGCAAACATGTCTACATAGTATGATCACAATTCAAACGGATCGAAATCAACCGAAACTCAATCGAATATGAAAAACATCATAAAAATTCAAAGAAGTTCAAGAATGCTATGGATCTAGAATCTCCAACCTTCGAAGCGGAGATTTGCTCCAATTAGTGTTGATCTTACTGTAATTGAGTAGATCAAATACTAGAAATCCGGAAAACTTCGAGATCCAAGCCAATTGTAGTTGTATGAATGAAGATCCACCAAATTTGAGTCAAAATGCTTCAAATAATCACTTCCAACTCAAGCTCCAAAATCGGATCTCAATTTGCACGAAAATTGATTATGAAAAATGATCCAAAGATGATGATAGATGAAGGTTTATGCTCAAGAATCCATTGATTTCAATGAAAAATCAATGAATCCAAATGGTGAAGAGCTTTGAGTGAGGGTTTTGGAAATGGAGAGTTTGAGAGAAAATTGAGAGCTCAAGAGTGAATTCTGAAAAATGAAGTGAATTATGAGGGATTCGATAGCTTTGGTTTGGAGTAGATCACTTAAATACTCCTTAGGCTTGGATCCAAAGGTGAGGTTTGGACTTTGGGTTGGAAAGTTGGTTTGGAGCTAGGTGTCGCGGTGAAATTTGGATACCAAACTATTGATTAGTTTGAATCTTTAATTCATTTTGCAACCGAACTTTGATTTGTCCAAAGGAAGGGGTAAAGATCGAAATTCCCACAATGCAATGCAAATGCAAGCTAGATAGTTTTAGGTTCGGGGGTTGGTTAAACTTAGGGAAGGTGCTAGCATCCTAAGTTTCTGTAGTATTCTACAGGAACCTCTTGTTTTATGTTTGTTTATTGCTAAATGTTTATCTGCTTAAGGTTTAAAGGACCCTAATGGTTTATTTCTAAGTATACTCGATAAGATGTCGCATCTTATGCCTACATATCCTTACGGGAGTGGAATCAGAGTATATGTAGTTCCCCTAAAGGGTTGAGGAGTTCTTTGATTGTGGTCAAAGTTTCTACGGGTTTAGGGTAGTTGTTTGATTGATTTTAGGAGAAGAGATGTGTCTTCATTTTAAGGGAGATTTAACCGCCACAGGTTGTAGGAAAATAGTCTTTGCATCGTCTTAAGAAAAAGACTTACGTACTCGGATAGGGATCGACGAGGTACACCTTTATCTCTCTTAAGGCAAAGTCCCTACGGCTTGATTGTATTGTTGTGGGGTGGAGGTTCTATCTCGCTTAAGATGATTTGACATCTTTTCTCTATTGTGTTTGAATATTTGTTGTTTTGAATTGATTGTTTTTGTTTCTATGTTGTAAGATAAAAGACAAGGTCCTCCTATGGGGTAGGATCTATTTTAAGTGATCGACTTGAATGGGATCAAGGATCGAGGGGAGAATGATGCAAATGTGAGTGCACTACACACGATTGTTGAATCATGTGTAGGATTTTCCTTTGGACGGAATGCAATGCGGAGAGTGATAAATGAAGATAATGTAACTTACTGTAATGTAAATTGTTGAAGGTAAAGGCAGATAAATAAACATACATATACGCATGAAAGTGCTGAAGTGTAGGTGAATGTGTCGTGAGGTGCACAATTGATTGTATTTTACGTTGTTGATTAATTTTAGTCGTCTGTTTTGGTTTTAGTAAAAAGAGTTGTATTTGATCACTTTGGGCGGATTGATTTTAAGCGAGAAGTTGTATTAGTTTAGCGAGTTGATTTTAATGATTAATTTGAGAAAAAATTAGATTAATTGGTGAGGTTGATTTTATGAAAATGTTAATTTAATTTTATTAGGTGAATTATAAGAAAGTGTTGGTTTGATTTTAGATGAGATTTAAAATTAAAGTATGATGATTAATTTACTCGGTAAACTAATTTACTTTAATGTGAGAGGTTGATTATAATAAAAAAGGTAGTTTTTATTATTTTATAAATTGTTTTTTTTTAAGTTACGAAATAATTTTTATTATTAATTAGGTAAATGGTATTTATAAAAGATGTAAATTACCTAAAAAAAGTTTTTTTTAGTAAATAAATCTACTATTTAATAAAATATTTATTTAAGTTTTAAAAAACAGGATTAATTAATTTCGATTAATTAAATAAAAAGATAAAATTGATTATGATTAAATAAAAGATTTATTAGTTTATTTTTAAAAGGTTAGTTAATTAACGTCAAAATTAATAGATTAAGGTTGATTAAGGTGATTAAGGGGGTTAAGAGGGTGATTTAGTGTATGTGTTTTGTGTGATTGGTGATTAGTGAGTGATTACAACATAAACATCAAATTAAGCAAAAATGACAAAAAAAACCCTAAATCCCAGAAATCCCAAATCGACCTCCGTCAATTCTCTCCGTCCGCTTCTCCCTCTCTCGCGATTCTTCCTCTTTCTCTTCTCCCTCTCTCGATTTCTCCATTCTTCTCCTTCAGGCCTTCTTATTCTTCCTTCTTGTCTCTAATATGTAACCTGTAAAAGAAAAAAAAACCTCAAATGATTCGAACAAACTATAGATTCATGAGATTACCGAGAATGGGAGCCGACGGTGGTTTGCGGAGGTGATGGTGATTGAAGCTTCACGGCAATTCGCGTCTCGCGAAGGCTTTAGAGGTGTGGAAGGCCTGCGGTTGACAGCGGTAGTGGCGATTCGAGACAACGAAGGTTGAAACGGCGCCGGCGTCAATGGCTTTCCCCGAGGCTTGTAGCGGATAAGTTTTCTCCCTCACTTTTTTTAGGTTACAAAGTTTTGGGGTTTTGTGTGATAATTTTTCGATCTCCCTTTTCGTTTCCAATCTGCTCTTTATATAGGCTTCAGTTGGGATTCTTGATTGAATGCTTTGAAATCGTTTGAATGCTGATTGATGGTTGATTGGGATTTTCCACTTTGGTTTAGACGGGAATTGAAATCTTTCCTTTTTTCTGTCTGATTTGTTTAATGCAAAAATCTTGTATTCAAACTGTTTAATGGTCCAGATTCATTGTCCTCGGGGATTTGAATTGGATCTGTTTTAGAATATTTTCTTCTAATCAGCATATTCTCCAATGGATTGGCGGGTGTGGATAACTATGTTTTCGAGCCAAAGAAGGACTAGAAGCCCCAATACCTTTCCAGCCCAGCTTGAGCATTTGGTCCACCACTTTCAAGCTTAAAGATGGATCAGTGAAGATTGTTAATTGTTTATCCAAAGTTGAAGCCAAAAGATTTGTGTTATCCCGGTTTAGAGTCAGAGTTGTGATATCCTGTCCTTCTCCCAGTCGTAATACGTGAGATACCTCCTTATACTTTGAGTCTTACCACTGCTTCCCAATTGATGTGGTTTTGCTATCTGAAATATAACTCAAAGTTCCTTTCTCGACTTACTTTGAACAGGGTGACAAAGAGGTTGTCTGCTTATTGATGGGGGTAGGCGGTTACTCCATTTAGAGGTGTGATGTTCATTGATTTCCCATGTAGCTTTGATAATCTTCTTTTAACATTACTGTTGGCTTTGCCAGGTTGCTTTTGGTGGTGTCTGTAAATAATGAAGGTTGGTTGTTTAATTTAACATACTGTATCTTTGTTGGGTTCAATCGATAATGTTGTGATTTTTCCTCCTTGTAGGTCACGGGTCGCTGCTGCTACTGCTAAGCTGTTATAGTTGTGGTAATTCCTTAGGCTTGTATTGCCATTTAGTTCCTTTGTGCAGTTAAAACACTTAGAAACATTATGCCAGATACTACAGGTGCTGCCTCGGATGAAGATATGTTGCGCTCTGCGTTAGCAGGAACCTGTGCAATTGCAATGAGCCAAACACCAAAGGATGTCGCCTCAAGAGACTTAGATGCCAATGATTCCGTTTCTGAAGCTGGGGTCACCGTATCGCCGCATCTTCCCAATGCTGTTGAAGAAAGTACTATAGGCGATGATGATACTCTAGAGCCCGCGTGGAAATGTTAAGGAAGCTGCGGGTTAACCGTTCAGTAGGGAATGGTATGATGAGTACAACTTAGGTTTCACAATATTCCTTTGTTCCTCCTCTTCTTTAATTTTAATCTTTTAGTGTGTTGTTCCAACGGTGTTCGTTAGCAGGAGTCCAGGGGATAGCTGTTCTGCAGTTAGTAAATTTGCTTTGGAGGCAGCTTGTTGTTTTTAGAGAAACGGGACGCATCGAAGTTACTGTCGATATCTGACTCATTGGCTGAGGCCTGAGAGATCCCCGTCTATTTGGTTGTGTTGCAGGGTATGACTTAAGTTCCTTTCTACCTAAAACTTCCTGGGAGTACACCTTAAATCTGAATGATAAACCAGGTTGTTATCGGACTGCAGGTTGCAGGTACGTTAGAGCAGCAAATGGTGTTCTTGAGTTGAGTTACGTTTAATCTCTTCTGTTCCACATATTTACTCAAAATTGTAGTAATAATTTGATAAGTTATGATATAAATCGTCTCTTCTCAATTCATCGCAGCAGGTCCTTGGAGAGGTAGACTGGCTTAAACTTAAACAACGCCAGGAAGATTCACTTAAAGGATTTAGCGGCTTACGGGCATTCTTCGTGATAGTGCTGATTATGGGATACTGCAATGGCTGCTGCATCTGTGAAGGCATGGATAAGCCAGGAGGTCATAGAAAAGTTTGCTGATGTTGATGGTGCTCTTTCAATGGTAGGAACAACATTTGCAAGAGTTTTTCTGTTTATCTTTGGAGTGGGCATGATGACTCTGTTGGCTTTACCGTATTGTTGGAGAACCCACAAAGTATCAACTGATAACATATACTCCCTGCTTTCGATAACTTGATTGTTTATAGCCTGATTTCTTATTACTGTTTCAGGTTTGTGAGTACGCCGGAGAACGGGTGCAGTTACGGCGCCTTGACAGATCCTGTTGGGGTAACAACCTGTGTTCGTAGTTGGAAGACGGTTTTGGATCATGCTCAGCACACAGAATAAGGTATAAGGTCCTGCTTGGATGTTCTAGGTTATGCACACATTTGGATAATCAAAGTCACACGATCTCTTCTACTGCCATCATCGTCAATCCTCGACAACTATAAGGCTCATGCTACGCACCGTGACGGGGGTCCTGAAAGTTGGCCTTGTGGATTTCTTGGAAGTGTTATTTAAAAGGGACCTTCTGTAGCTAATTGCATTTTGTATTGAACCTTAAGTAATGGTCTTAGTATTTCTTTTAAATTGGTCTCAGTACCAAAGGCATGTACATTGTATGAGTATGCTTTTAATCTTTGGAATTGCCTCGAAGCTGCCGTTATCATAGTTCTCGGCTTGGGTAAAATAAGTCAAGAGGATAAGTGCCTTGTATGGAAATGCTCCCTGTATGTATTTAGAAATGAATTCATGGCTTTTTTCTTCCTTCTTCATATGGTTAAGACCTTGCTTATCACTCAGATTGGATTTAATGACAATATGTATGCATCACCATTTTGTATTTAATTCGATGAAACTTCTAATTTAATGCTCCAAACACAAATGACCAGCATCCGAAAGAACAAAAGGAAACCACCCTCTTGCATTTGCACTATGAACTCAACCCTCTAGCTATCTAATTCTCAAATTCTCAGTAGCTCGTATCGAGGGTAGATGTGCCAACTTTGATCACGACTCTATGTTCGTCAATATTTGCTCCTTGCAATTGATCCCGAATATCCTCAATAACCAAACGTCATAGTATCCTGTTCTTGAAGTGCCTTTGATATATTAGAAACCAAAATCCTCCCTTGACTTTAAAGAGACGTAAACAAAGGTTCAGTCTACGATGTCTTCATGAATGACCCACAGAAGGAGAAAGATGTCTAGAAGTGCAATCTCCATTTAAGTGGAAAACTTAGGATGGACAGGTTAGGATCCATCGGTTATGCCTTGAAATGTTCGATTGAGGGAAAGAGTACTACCCATTTATCATAAATTATGCCTGCACCAAAAGGAACAAGGAGATAGGCTCTTATGGTCAAAAATTAGGGTGCAACACTAGGCATGAGAATTTGGAGGGAAAATGGAAATAACCAACTTTCAAGAAAGTTCTAGATCCTTCCTTGGGTAAAAATGAGTTTCAAAGTAGCTTCCCTTGGAAGATTCACGTGCAAAAGCAAAAGTTGCATTGGTTAATCGATTAACCATATGGGTTAACTGATTAACATCCTTAAAAATTCAAATCTGGCTTATTCTCCAATGGTTAATCGGTTAACCATATGTGTTAACCGATTAACACCTTCAAAAATTTGAATTTGGCGCCTTTTGGAGGGAAACCTGCCCGTTTGCCCGTTTCTCGCCGTTTTGAGCTCTGTTAAGCTTCTGACACTTGTTCTTGAATACTTTAGTTGTGATAATGTTGGATATAGCCTGAACGTTGTCTCTTGATCTGAGAATAACCTGCAACATAAAATCGGTCGTTCGGTCGCCAGGCAAAATAAATGCAGTCTCCTCTGATGCCCGCTGTTTCTTGCGCTAAAAATGAATTCTGAGCCACATGAAAACCTTGATCCCCTGCCCCAAGAACCAATGTTGTGCAAAATACTGATGCTATGAATGCAAATGGAAACGAAACACAAGCCAAGTACGAGAATCAGTTGGTCAAATTTGGGGTGCAACACCTCCTCTCAACAACCAACACCATACACCTCAATCCCACAACATAACTTCTACTACCACCAAGAATACCAGGAACAAACCACATTTCGACCATCTTTTCAATTCACTCCAATTCCTCGACCTAATTTTGATTTCTCTTACCCCCAATCACAACACCAAACATTTAACCCTTCACTGTCTCAACAGACTTTTACCGGCCGCACTAGCGATGTTTATTACCCTCCCATCCAACAAAGTCCTCCAACCACCTTCAATCAACCATCCCAGCCAGTCCCCAACTATCTCCTAACTGATGATCAACTCATGGAATGGCCAGGTTTTTCTGTTACTGATGTGGACATGGTCGATAGATCACATCAACCTGAAAATGAAGAGTTGTCTTCCGACTCTACCCCATCACCTACAAGACGGCAACCTGAAGAGTTAGGCAGGGGAAAATGCGTGAAAAAGAGTAAAATGTGTGGAACTGACTGTCATTTACGTAGACAAAAATGATGTATCTTTTTCACTCATCGGTATTAATAAAATTGCTTTTATTTATGATGTTATTTAATAAGCAAATTATTTTAATTAATTAAATGTTATGAAAAATATTTAATAATATTATAAAATTAATTAAATGTTATGAAAAATATTTAATAACATTATAAAATTAATTAAATTATTTATTTATTAATATTTTAAATTATGAGTTTTTAATATTTAAAAAACAATAAAATATATAAAATAATAAAAAAAAACATAGAAAAAAATTAACTTCAAAGGATCGGTCAACCATCGGCTGAGTCCTTAATGAAACTATGTCCTTCATAGGATCGTCCAATGGAAGGAATCCTTATAAAATTCATGACATTTTGATAAATTTTTTTTAAATTTGTGATATATTGATACATTTCATTTCAGAGTGTGGTATTCCCGTAAAAAAAAAAAAAATCCTTGAATTTCCAGATCAAAATAAATAAATAAAATCTAAAAAAGAAAAGCTGAGTGTTCTTTCCCAGCTTTCTTCATCACTCGATCTCCACACATACCTTTTCTTTAACCTCTCCTCACTACTATTCAAACACCATATTCGCCACCTTCCTTCATCACCCTCGTAACCTCATCCATCTCTCCATTGACAGCCTTTTTCGATCGACCTCCGCTTTTTTTTCACCCTTTCCTGTTCTTCAATCCGCTACCCCTATACTCCCTTTTATCCCTAAAAAAATATCTCTTTCTCTCTCTCTCTCTCTCTCTCTCTCCACCCTGGAACCGTGCAGCGGATCTAGGTTACTTCCATCAGAAATCTCGCGGCGGAAATGAAAGACTTGACGGAGAATCGCCGGCACTCTTCTTCCGATTCATCTACTTCGAGCAATTTTTCGGTCAAAGTGGAGCGTGATCAAGATGCCGAGAGGATCAGTACTAGCAAGGATGTTTAAAATAGTACCGGTTTTGTTTCTAATGGAGTTTCCGTTAATAACGGTAGCAGTATTTCTTCAATTTCAGGCATTCCAAGCAGGGGGTTGCCCAAAGTGACCACATTGCCCGTAGATGTATCCCATGGAGATAAATTAGAGTCAATATGCAATATCCAGGCTTCAAAGACATGCTATTCCAAGTTACTGCAGTGTCAACGTGTTTCAAGCGACAACAATAATTCGGTGGGAATGAGACGTTCAGATTCACAAAAGCAACAACAGGAAATGGTAGCAGCAACCTACAATAGTATAAATGTGGCAATTGGGTAACGATTTCAAGTTTTCGTACGTATCTGTTATCATGTTGTTACGTTGCTACCTGGTTTTCGTTCTAGTTTCAAATCACTTAGGATGCATATGTATGTCTTGTGTGTATTGACTGCAATGTATTGTCAACTTAATTCTATTAATCATGGTTTAGTTTTAGTTGTGTTTGTGATTCAATTTTGAGTTTTAGATTCGATCTGTTGTCGGTTTTATTTTTACATTCTAGATAGTGCATTGTTTACTGGTTTGAAGGTGTATAATTTCTTTCGGTTTGAACGCGATTTGTTGCTGTTATTCTGCTATTGCGACTTGATGTCCATATTGTTTTTACAAGCTTTGGATCTTGTTTGCAAATGGTTAATTGTGACTTTCAAAGTTATTGAAACAAACATGTTGCTGCTATATTGTCAACTTGTTGAATTTGGTGAATAGGCTGCCAGTAAGTTGTGATTGTTTTTGACTCCATGTTCATGGTTCATTATATGCTGCTACATTTTTATGGAATGCCTGCTATGACAGAGTATCTTGATTTTTGGCTCAAATTTCTTGCGATTATTTTGCTGTTTGTTGCGGTTTAATCTTGAAACATTTGATTACGGTTTCGCGTAAACTATATTGCTACTGCTGCTTGCATTGATATTGTGGTTGTTGTTAATTTCGTTTGATTTTTATTTATGATTTCTGTTTGACTTGATTGTGTTTGTCGGTTTACGAATGTGTTATGTTTCATTGTGTCGGTTAGCGATTTCATTTTTGTCAATTGTATTGATGTGTTAATCTTGATGAGTTTTATCGGTATTGAACTAATTCATTCATCTGTGCGTGCGATATCTGTGGTTTGAAATTTGTTTTTATGCTGTTTTGGTTAGTGTAAATATTATGTTGCTGTGTTGCTGGCATTTTGCGCGGAGTTGTTAGTTATTGTTCATATTGGTTTGATTTTGTATCGTGACGGACAAATGTTAATAAGTCATGCATGCTGCAACTTTAGGGGTACTATGATTACTAATGTTGAATCTTTATTTAAAGATTTTCTAGTAATCTATTTTTTTTTTCTCTTCTTTTATGATTGCAGTTATGATACTGAAGTTACAAAATTACTTGTACTACTAAAAACAAGTAGGTTAATTGTAATTTAAATTAGTTGGAGATTGTACATAAATTTGAGTGTGTTCCTACTGGTTTATTGCTTTTGTGATTTATGCTTGATAGTATTATGAACTCTTATACTTATAGCACATGTTTTTTGTTTTGTTGAAAATAATGTGATTCATATTTTGCACAGATTTTTATCATAATGTATAGTGTATTATTTTTAGTGATAGTGTTCTCATAATATATTTATGATGTATAATATGATAACGTTATCGTATTCTTGATATTGTTGGAGAGCACCCTTTTTTTAATTACCTTTAGTTTTTCGAACTACGTTGACTCTGATTTTTTCATTGCACGAGGGAATTCGTAGGCATAGGGCGACGATGTCCTATCGAGTCTCCTTTTTCTTTTTTTCGTCCTCGTTTAACAATAGTTTTTAGATAACTCACCATTTGATTAGACAACAAGCGTGGATCCCGTTGTGTACAACGGACATGAGGGGTGCTCATACCTTCCCCTTGCGTAACCAACTCTCGAACCCAAGATTTGGTTGTGATGACCTTGTCTTTTCCTTTTCTCTTAGGTTTTCTTTGATCGTTTCCTTTCCCTCTCTTTGGGATAGATAACGTTCGGTGGCGACTCTTCTTGTTTCCGTCGGTCTTTTTGCAGTTGCGACAGACAAACCATTTCGAGTTCATCTCATGGTACAATCATTTTTAACTTCCTTTCAAGGAACAATCCTTTCATGACTTGAAGTTCTGGGGCAAACCATCTTGAGTTCATCTCATGATACAACTGCTTTCAAATTTCCTTTCAAGGAACAATCCTTTCACGACTTGAAGTTATGGGGTAAACCATCTCGAGGTCATCTCATGGTATAACTGTTTCCAACATCCTTTTAAGGAACAATTATTTCATGGCTTGAAATTCTGGGGCAAACTACCACGAGTTCATCTCATGGTACAACTGTTTCCAACTTTCTTCCAAGGAAAAATCCTTTCACGACTTGGAATTCTGGGGCAAACCATCTCGAGATCATCTCATGGTACAATTGCTTCCAATTTTCTTTCAAGAAAAATTTCTTCAAAGACCCAGACTAGGGCGGGATGAGCCATAGAGGGGCAAGACCTCTCCATGCTTTCAAGAAATTCAAATAAACAATGCCGAAAACCATTGAGTTCAAGACAAGTGTCGGGGAATCATGCTATCACCCCACCAAACAACTTTTTTCTTCTGACAAGAAGCCTTGCTACAAAAGGAATATTTTATCCATTACCCTCTGTTGGGGCATTTTTAGAAACTTTCATATCATTGCATAAATCATTCACATGCATTAGTCATGTCATTTCGCTCAAGCATAGAGCCATCATATCATATCATTCATTGGGCATATACCCTTACAACATGAATTTGACATCTCAAAAGCCTTGTAACACAAGATTTGACACCAAAGTCCAAGTTCCCGTCTGGCGATTAAAAGTCCAAGTTCCCGCCTGACAGTTAAAAGTCCAAGATCCCGTCTGAAAGTTAAAAGTCCAAGTTCCCGTCTGAAAATTAAAAGTCCAAGTTCCCGCCTGACAATTAAAAGTCCAAGTTCGCGTCTGACAGTTAACAATCCAAGTTCCCGTCTGGCAGTTAAAAGTCCAAGTTCCCGTTTTGCAGTTAAAAGTCCAAGCTCCCATCTGGCAGTTAAAAGTCCAACTTCCCGTCTGGCAGTTAAAAGTCCAACTTCCCGTCCGGTAGTTAAACTTCCAAGTTCCCGTCTGGCAATTAATAGTCCAATTGTTATTGGCAACTACCTAAAATTCTACCCTTGTTGGCACCTTCATAATCCAAAAGTCCAAGTGTTATTGGCAACTACCTAAAAGTCCATTATTGTTGGCACCTTAATAATTAAAAAGTCCAATTTTTATTGGCAACTACCTAAAAGTCCACCCTTGTTGGCTCCTTCAAAATCCAAAAGTCTAATTTTTATTGGCAACTACATAAAAGTCCACCCTTGTTGGCACCTTTATAATCCAAAAGTCCAATTTATATTGACAACTACCTAAAAGTCCACCCTTGTTGGCACCTTCATGATCTAAAAGACCAATTGTTATTGGCAACCACCTAAAAGTCCACCCTTGTTTGCACCTTCATAAAAACTAAATTCTAATTTCACTTGGCAATTCCTAAATCCAATCCCCAGTGATATCCAAAAGGGACTCACCCTCAAAGAGAGACTTATTCCAAACATACTCCATCATTTGCATTCTCACATGCATGACATGCATAACATTCTTGCCCAAAACAAGACTGTTATCAAACATAGCCATTGCACTCATGTAACAAAATCAATTGCATTCATACATACATGAGAATCTTTAATATTTGCATCCTCATATGTAACCTCATGCATCATATAATGCATGACATTTCCACCAAAAGTGGAATGACGTATCATGATAGGATCCAGGATCAATTAGCAAGCATCTCGACCAGTCCTCCTTCAAATTCAGCTATATTACTCTAAAAAGAGTTGATATCTCGCACCTGCTCAGGGGATTCCTATCCCCCAGCAATTCATTTTTCAACCATGCAGTTGATAATGATTTTCCCCCCAGCATCTTTGCTTTTGTTGCTCCCCAAGCAGAGGTTATACTAAAAGGTCTCTTATGAGCTTTTCCACTGCAGAGCTTTACCAATAAACTTGTTCTTCCTTTATTTCATTACATTTTCTTTGATTTATCTTTCTACATTTCATGTCCACCTTTTAGGACAAAACTTGGGGTCTTTCTATATTTAATCATCTTCCACCAAGAATATACGAAGACCACTATCGTTCATGCCTTCTGGTTCAAGTTAATTAAATAGGGGCATCTGTCATACCCCAATTTTGTCCACCCTTCATATGCTTTAGACTGACTTTTATTTCAAATAAATGAGATAAAATAGTTGGTAAAAAGGTATGTGTAAGAGGTTTAATCATAAGGTCGCGGGTTCAAGTCTCATTACATTACTTTTTGTATTTATTTTCCTTTTTGTGTGTTTTCATTAAAAAAGGGTAAAAATATCATTTTTTCTATTAATTAATTATTATTTTTGTTTTTTTATTTAGGAGTATTTTAAAAAAATTAATTTTTTATTTTTAAATCTTTATTTTATGCATTAAATAAATAAATAACCCAAAAAATAAATAAATAAGTAAAATTCCAAGACTAATTCAAGATTCATTTCTAAACAAGTCTTAAACATAATCCAGACATGTTTGATTGAAAGAATAAAGTTTTTAAAAATACAAAACATGTTTCAAACATGTCTTAAACATATTTGAATTCTTTCCAAAACAAAAGATTGCAACACAATTATCAACATTCAAGTAGCATTTTAATACCAAGTTTCAAGATGGCTATAAAAAGAGAACAACACACACAATATGAAGAAGAAGAAAAGAAAAAAAAAACAAGTACTATACATGAATTGAAGGATGGCGAAAACAGAGTAGAAGAGAAGAAAGAAGAAGCAATTGCGAGCATACCTGAATTACACGCTACCGAAGATGGGAAATCCGTCAGACTAGCTCCGACCAGGTAAGTTTCCCTCGTTTTTCTTGTTACGGGCTTTTTCTTCATGATGTATTGAATAAAACCCCTATATTTATGTTTACTTAATTTTTTTTACTTTATGTTTATTTATTGTATTTTATTTTTTTATATAACATGTTTTATTTAATTAAAGTTTAAAGCTTAGTTTGGACCTTGGATTATCATTACTAATAGTACCATTATTTTATTTTTTGTCAATTAGTTTTTTCTATTTAATTAGTTTAGTCTCCTTTTTTATTATTAATTAATTATTAAAATTAATAAGTTCTTACTTTATTAGACAACTAATTAAAATACAAAAACAAAAAAAATGTATAGCTTAATTATTTTTAGTAGGTTAATTAAACTTGTGAATACATTTAATTTTTTAATTAATTTAGCATGACCGCATTCACTTTAAATAAAATCATTTAACTCATCACTTGTTAATATTTTCCAATGCATGTACCTAAATCACAAACTAAAAAAACAAAAAAATACTAAATCATTTAACTCATCACTTGTTAATATTTCCACAAACTCATCAAATTTTTCTTTTTTTGCTCCGTGCGACAAAATTTTCCCTCTTCGGCACGTGCGACAAATCAACTTCTTTTGCTCCGTGCATTTAATTCAAAACTAAGTTAATCATTTTTCACAAACTAAAATCAACCAACCAATAAAACATGAACTACGGAGTTCTTATTTCCTCTAGAATACGTAGACATTGGGTTGAAAACTCAGACGAACTCAATAATAAAAAACTTTCATTTTTCCTCAAGTATTCATCCACTTTCCCTTAGCAAGCTTATAGATATCGAACACCTTTCATGTCTAGACCACTTAGATAGTTCCCACCGAGTACGATGAATGTAAGGAGTTCTAGTACCTTCTCCTTATATAACTGACTTCCGAACCCAACATGGTTGCGATCACCATAACTTATCCTTTTTCCCTTTGGGTTTTCTCGATATTTTCCCTTTCCCTCCGTGGAATAAAAAAAGTTCGATGGCGACTCTCATAAGTCCATTCGTGATCGTGCAAACCATAATTTTGCGCATCACGAAGATCGTATTTTTCGAGGTATGACACTTCCTACTTGGCGTGTCTTTGTAGATCCATCTAATACATCAGTGATTTCTAATCTTCTTCATGATGTTGTTGTTTGGAGTAAGATTCTGAATTCAAACCTACAGCCTAAGGATCAAGATTTAGACCAAGTGGACCCTATTGAAAAATATATACTTTTACTTTTTAATTAAGATTTGAAGATTGTCACACCTCGAAAAATCATATAGATCCTTCGACACTAGTGGAAAAAAGGCTTGTTAAGTCGGTTGAAAATGACTTTTTAAGTCGGGTCCGAAACTGACCTAAGAATTGCAGACATAAGAAGTTTTGACTTCTTAAGTCGGATTTGGACCTGACTTAAGAATATTTTATTAGGTTGGTTTAACTACTTCCGACTTAATTAGTCTAGGTTTTTAGAAAGCCCTTATCCAATTTGTACCCGACTTAAGAACTTCTTTTCTTAAATCAGATATATTTAACCGACCTAACAAGTTTGGTTTTTATTAATATCAATTTTTTTGGGATAGCGCATATATATATATATATATATATATATATATATATATATATATATATATATATATATATATATATATATATATATATATATATATATATATATATATATATATATATATATATATATATATATATATATATATATATATATATATATATATATATATATATATATATATATATATATATATATATATATATATATATATATATATATATATATATATATATATATATATATATATATATATATATATATATATATATATATATATATATATATATATATATATATATATATATATTTAAGCTGTAAAAGCCAATAGAACTTGAGATGATCAAATGCAGAATAGACACCTGAGCTATCACCTTGCAACCCTAAGAGATTTTAAGTTTTATGTACTGTATTAGAAAACAACAACAGAACTAACTCTTCTTTTCATTATCACAAAATTATGTAGAACCATATTAATATGGCACTAACATCTAAAGACAGTTGTACATATCTGACTGACAATATCATATAACAACTCAATATTAAGCATATATAAAGCCATTAATACTGATGTAACTTGTTTCTACTGTGAAACCTACAACTTGTTCCAAAGATTAGCCTAATACAAGTATAGACACCAATTCTAACAGATAGTGAGGGAAAGCCAAATACAATCACATAAATCCATATCAAAACAACTTTTGTAGACCACCACATTTTGTTACATGGCTCATTTAACATCATTTAATTCATGTTAGCTCTCCTACCCTACAAGCCTGCTGCAGTATCTTTTTATCAAAGATATTACTCAATACAATAATCACTGGAAGTTGTCACCTTGACTTCTTCCAATGTTGTTCCTGATTCATCACTTGGATCTATGAGTGATTTCCTATCAAGAATAACAAATATAGAAGCAGCTGCACTTTTTGCCTTAGTTAAATCAGGTACGGACGATCCGGATTGAGAAAGTCCTATAGCTGCCATGCTTAAAGCAGAAAAAGACCTGCAAATCATGAAGCAGGAAATAACTCAATGCTAGAAAAATTAATTCTTATAATACCAATTTAGGAGAGTAACTTACACGGAAAACATTTGAGAATGAAGATTTTCCATCCTCAACGAGACGCGCTCCAGCATAAAAACTGCATGCATAAACTGCATACAACACGAGGAATGATACTCCGAAACCAAATCCGCTTACTATCCCTCGCCTTATGCCTGTCTTAATCGGTCCTTCTCATTTTTTCTTATACAATTCCATCACCTTCTCTTCAGAACAGAAAGAAGCAATTGTTCTTATACTCCCTACTGCATCGTTCGCGACTTGACTTGCTTCCTCATTCAATTTCTGTGCAAGGAAAACAATATCAGTATTCACAATTTCACAACATAAAGCTAAGTCAAAATTGCTTCTAGAGATCATGCTTGTATTGTAACACAAATTGGAAGATCAGAAAGAAAGAAATTGAATCACGTACACACGAGCAACAACGGAAACAATGCATAATTCATAACAACACCAAAATTACAACATTAGAAATTGAAAGCTGGAACCTTACCTCCACTCAAGGTCCGTGATGGTGAACGTGCGACATCAAGGAAGCATAATCAATTGCAGTAGTGAAGTAAAAGTTTGTATTGCCGGTACCCTGTAAATTTCATTACACAATTGAGGAAATGAGGATAGCAAAGTATTTAATCTATTTGAAAATGTAGATCAACCAAAACTACATACCCTCCATATCCATAAGTTGTGCATCACAGGGCTAAAAAGTGAAACTCCAACATAACCAAAACTACATACCCTCCATATCCAAAAGACGCCACTCATGTATGTCTGCATCCAGGTCGCATTTTGGAGATCCGGTGAATGACGTGGCAGGAAACATTTTACGCAGAAGATTATACCTGAAAGAGACATTTTGGTTGTTAATAGAAATTATGAAAGTTGTCTAACAATACAAGTCACCAAGGGAAAACAGTGGCAGACAAATAAGAACAGTGTAATAAAACAATTAATGTCTTCAATAAAATTACCAAGAGAAAAGTGGTTAGGCACAATACAATAAAATTACCAAGAGAAAAATGGAGCATACGTTCTGCCAAATAATTGACACTATATACCTTGTCAAGTTGATCAAATTCTGTTTTTCCATTGAACAGTGGTTCCTTAGACAAATGTTCAACCATTATACAACCAAGAGACCACATATCAATAGTTTTTGAGTACTGTCTTGCCCCAAGAAGAAGTTCAGGTGCCCTGAGAAACAGATAGACAACCATCAGGTAAATGATCTCTTATTTCTGCAACAGAATGCAGAAAAAAATGTTAAAACACATAATTGAAGGCAAGTACAAGTAATTAAACTAGCAGCACAATGAAATGAAAAACTAAAAGAGGAGCAAATATATATGTTCATTGAATTACCTAGTCTCCAAAAACTCCAAAAAGTTGTGCATCACAGGGCTCACAGGGCTAAAAAGTGAAACTCCAACATAACCAAAACTACGTACCTTCCATATCCAAAAGACGTCACTCATGTATGTCTGCATATAGGTTGCATTTTGGAGATCCGGTGAATGACGTAGCATGAAACTTTTTACGCAGAAGATTATACCTGAAAGAGACATTTTGGTTGTTAATAGAAATTATGAAAATTGTGTAACAGTACAAGTCACCAAGGGAAAACAGTGTAATAAAACAGTCAATGTCTTCGATAAAATTACCAAGAGAAAAATGGTTAGGCACAATACTACAAAGAGACCACATATCAATAGCTGTTGAGTATTGTCTTGCCCCAAGAAGAAGTTCAGGCACTCTGAGAAACAGATAGACAACCATCAGCTAAATGATCTCTTATTTCTGCAGCAGCACAGTGAAATGAAAAACTAAAAGAGGAGCAGATAGATATGTTCATTGAATTACCTAGTCTCCAAAAACTCCAAAAAGTTGTGCACTATTCTAAGCCCCAGAGATAGGCCACTGAAAGAAAATGAAAAAGTGATCATTGGATCAAACTCAAGTCACCAATGGTTCAATAAAACAAGTGACAGCAGGCTTCCCTAATAAACTTCATTGAAAACAAATTTTTTTACTATGATATACCAAATGATTACAATATTTTCCTATATTATGCTATTATAATACTTTTTCAAGATAAAAACAACTTGGAATAGATTAGATATGGCTCCTACAAGAAACCACAGTAAAAAGAAATATGCCCTCGTTGTAATGACTCTCTTTCATAAGGTCTACTATACTATTAATTATTAAAGAAGGTAAGCCCAGAAACAAAATCTACACATGGAGCTCTTTTCACCTCTGCATAACTTTTACAGCCATCTAAATTACCAAACTATTAGCAGTGCAACATTACTAATAATTCTATTGCTAGTCGGAGACTGTGAGGAAACCATGATATCCAAATATGATTGTGAGTGATAAATGGGCATGAGTATTCAACATTAGAAATTTCATGATGATAATGAAGCATGAACCTCCTAACACACATACATTTAATGAATCCTCGTTGCATTATAATCAGATCTCTTATTACAATATTACATATAAGAAAGTCAACAAGTCATAATAAAAGTGCTTCACAAAGTGTAATAAGTTAATTGGGATTGGCAAAAAAAAAAAACAGTTATGATAGCAAGCACGACAATAACTAAAACTCGTGACAACAACATGAATATATGCATCCTAGTTTGACTTACACGCCTAAAATCCACTAATAACACTGATATTAACTAATGAAGCTAACCTTGTACCATCTTTTGAAGGGCTTCAATGGCCCGTGTATCTGATGTCACAAATAGCGGATTCCGAGTCATTACTTTTGACACCATTGTCTGGTCCGATCGCAAACCCTCAGCAATAACTCTAGTAGCAATATCCTAAACACAAGACATGCATCCTTGCATTACACATTAAAATTAAATCTCATACTATGCTATGCACTTAACTCACTCAATAAACACACATTCACATAGAAAATTCACAAACCTTTTCAGTCATGATCCCCGATAACAAAGCATTCGAATCAGTCAACAAAACAGCATCAACGCGCCGCGCTGCCATTCGCCGACACACATCTGAAACTGATGTCCCCTCGGATATAGTTAGGGCTTTGGACAACCTAAGCTTCTTAACCGTCCTTTCTCCTCCATCGGACCTAAATCATTTCATTAACAACCACGATTATACCAAAAACAATTAACTATGATTTAATCAACAAACAATTCATCAAAATTCAAAAGCTCAAAAACAAAAATAATATATAGAATAAAAATATAAAAAAAATCTGGTAATAATGGTGATAATAAATTAAAGAAGATTGAAATAAGGAGAAAGAGATTACTCGAGAGGAGGAGGAGGAGAAGAAGTTATGCCATCAGGCACTAGAGCGACTTCCCTCATCTCATCAAAAACACGGAGAGCATCTTCGCTGCGTCCATGCAAGCCATATCCCGTGAGTAATGAGGTCCAAGAGACGGCGTTTCTCTTTGGCATGTTGTCAAAAATAACTCGAGCAGTATCTACATCTCCAGATTTAGAATACATGTCTATGAGACAATTAGCCACAAACAGAACATCTGAATCAATACGACTTCTTCTCAACACATAAGCATGAATTTGCCTACCAAACCTCAAAGCCGTCAAACGAGCACAAGCCATGAGTGCATAAGATATAGTAAAATCATTAGGAACTATACAGTTATTAATTTTAAACATTTTAGAGAAAAACTGCAGGGAATGATTGGCATCACCATGCTGAGCATATCCTCCAATCATCACAGTCCAAGTCACAACATCCCTATCTTCAGGACATATTTCATCAAACATTGCACGAGCCACTTCTAAAATCCGACACTTAGCATACATATCAATTAAAGCATTAATCACCATCAAATCATCATCATCATAATCACCCCCTTGAGAATAAATTTAACGGCATAACAGTGAGTTTCTTTCCCATGAAGCAATGCTCCAACAAATGCACAACCAGAAAGCAACGAAACTAGAGTAACCACATTAGGACGACAACCACATCCACACATTTCCCTAAACACATCCATTGCTTCACAACCAAACCCTTTCTAAGCATACCCAGAAATAACATAACTCCATGTAACAACATCCAACTCAATTTTCTCTTCCCTCATTTTCCCAAACAAAGAAAGTGCATCCTCAAATCTACCAGTTTGAGAATACCCGATAACCATTGTTGCGGTGAAATTTGGATGTCAAGCTATTGATTAACTTGAATCTTAATTCATTTACAACCGGTCTTTGATTTATCCGAAGGAAAGGTTAAAGAAAGGAAAAACCTAAAGGGGAGAGATCTAAGGTTCGGGGGTTGGTTAAATTTAGGGAAGATATTAGCACCCTAAACTTCCGTAGTACTCTACGGGAACCTTTTGTTTATTTTTTTTATTTATTTCATTAATTATTTTGCTTTAGGGTATATACAAAGGATTGAAAATTAAAAAAGACCTAGGGGTTAATTCTAAGTTTACTCGGCAAGACATCGCATCTTGTGCCTACATATCCTTACGGGAATGGAATTAGAGTAACTGTAGTTCCCCTCAAAAGGGAGGTTAGAGACTTCTTGACTGTGGTCAAGGTCTCAAGGGGAATAAACGCATCTTAAGGACACGCTTACATGGAGTCTTAAAATCCGATCTCTATGTTATAAATTGTTAAGTGCATTAGGGTTAGGTTAGGGATTCCGCGGCGGGAAACCCTAAAATGAGTGCGGCGACTCTTTGACCTAAAGCTAAGGGTAGTTTTGTAATTTTGTCCACGGAGAGACATTTGTGAAAAGTTAGGGTTTGTAAGGGTTTGAAGTTTTGAGGACTATTGGCGTGGCGGCCAAACGGCTAGACCTAATCCTTCGGAGGAATGCAATGGGACAAATTAACGATGCAAATGCGCGAATTTAAACCATACAAACAGCAGAAATTAAAGTGCGGAAAGGTAAACGCGATAATTTGTTCGCGAAGTTACAAATGAGAAACAAATACAATTATAATACAACTTGAATTGAAAAACACATTAAAATAGCTAATAGCAACGTAACAAGCTGCACATTGAATACACAACGTTAGTAGACAGAGTCAGACAGTAATCAGACAAGTTATGAAACGGAAGTGCGAAAGTTATAGATATTCTTTGTTGTTTATTTGTGATATATAAAAAAGCTTTTGATTTAAGTTAAAAAAGAGGTTTTAATATTATTAAAAAACTTTTCAAAAATAGTCTTAATTTAATTATCTAACAAAAAGGTTTTATTTTTAAAAAAAGGTTTAATGTTATTATTATATATTTTTTTTAAAAAACGGTTCTAGTTATTATTTTAAAAAAAGATTTCAGTTATTATTTTAAATTTATCTAAAAAAAGTTTTTCTTAAAAATAATAGGTTTTCATATTAATTTGGAAAAGATGTTAATGTTATTTATTTTAAGAAACAGATTTTTATATTATAACAAGTTTTAATAAATTAATGATAACAATAATAATAATAATAATGGCAATAATAATAATAATAATGATAATAATAATAAAATAATGATAATAATAATACTAATAATAATAATAATAATAATAATAATAATAATAATAATAAAGCAATAATGAATTTTAAATGTGCCAAATAACCCAACAATGTTGCTAACGCAGAAATGCTCTCATCGCAACCAGATCTATATCGGACGAAACAAAATTTATCGCAAAGAAAAAGAAATTAAGCAAAAAAACAGTATTATTGCTCACACAAAAATGCGGTCGTCGCAATCAGATCGAACTAACACAAATGTCACGCGTCATGCACACAAATGTGCAAACATTGCATCGACATAATTCGATCAAAAATTAATCTTATATATATATATATATATATATATATATATATATATATATATATATATATATATATATATATATATATATATATATATATATATATATATATATATATATATATATATATATATATATATATATATATATATATATATATATATATATATATATATATATATATATATATATAAACTCTAACAATTTAAAAATTATATATATAAACGTAACAGTAATAGATGAAGAAAAAGAAATAACGGTAATAGATGAAGAAAAAGAAATAACGGTAAAAGATGAAGAAAAAGAAACAACAGTAATAAATGAAGGAAAAGAAATAACGGTAAACGATGAAGAAAAAGAAACAACAGTAATAGATGAAGAAATAGAAATAACGGTAATAGATGAAGAAAAAGAAATAACGGTAAATGACACTCACTCCTCTTAGGTTTTTTTTTTCATTCTCCTCCTTTTTCAACAAGGCAACACATGTATATATAGGGAACAAATTAGGGTTAACACCAAATTGTCAATAATGTCCCTAAAGCCCATTTTAAAGCCCAAACTAAATAATTAGTTAAGAAAAAATAAAATTTAAATAATTTAAAATAATTAAAATAAACTTAAATAAAAACTAATAATCCTATTGATTCCTAAAATCAAAAATATTATAAAAAGAACAAAATTTTTTCCAATATTTTTTATTTTATGATTTTTTGGATATTTTTATGAATAATTTAGAAACAAGTGAAAAAAAATAATATTTTAAAAAATGATTTAATTAAAATACGAAAATAATAATTAAATAATAATAAAAAACTATTTTTGTTATTTTTTAATGAAAGATAGAAAAATTTCGAGTAAAAATAATAAAAAACAAAAAGTGACAAAGGTGAGATTCAAACTCTCAACCTCTCACACACACAACTCCTTACACATGTCCTCTTGCCAATTATGCCATTTTTACTTTTTTAGAAAAAAAATGCATGCCATATGATATTTACCTGCAAAAAGTCAAACGACTACACAAATTTGTTAGTAATTGATTAAATGCAATAAAAATGCAATGAAATGCGACGACAAATCTTAGGGCAAAATTTGGGGTATTACAGTTGCCCCTATTTAAATAACTTCACCGGGTGATTTGAGCAACGGAGACTCGAGAAATCATGGTGGAGGGATTTAAATACAGATAACCGAAAACTTTGCCTTTAGACGCAGTGCTATGCAATGATATGGACAAACAAAATGAACTATAATGCTAAATATGATATGAACCTGATATGATGCGTATGATGAAAATGACAAATGCACGGATACAGACGAAACAACGTCACAGGGGACGACCCATCGAGGAATTGCACTAGGGAAGAAGACATGTCATATCTGGAAGAACGTCGGATAGACACGACACATAATTGTTGATAGGTGCCAAGTAAATTAGAAATTGTCCGCAAGGTAAGACGCGGGTAAAACACGAGCTCAGGAGAAAAACGCAAATGGGGATAAAACACCCATGATGCCAAGTAAATAAATTTTGCCCACAAGGTAAGACACGAGTAAAACACGACCTCAGGGAGAAAAAAAAGCAAATGGGGGTAAAACACCATAATGTTAGGTAAACCCAGGAATATCTGGTAAACGGGGAATAAAACACCCGGGATAAAGGTACATGGGGGATAAAACACCCAAGGATAGAAGGTAAATGGGGAGTAAAGCACCCAAGATAGACATGTAAATGGGGAGTAAAGCACCCAGGATAGAAATGTAAATGGGGAGTAAAGCACCCAAGATAAAAATGTAAATGGGGAGTAAAGCACCCAAGATAAAAATGTAAATGGGGAGTAAAGCACCCAAGATAGAAATGTAAATGGGGAGTAAAGCACCCAAGATAAAAATGTAAATGGGGAGTAAAGCACCCAAGATAGAGAGGTAAATGTAAATGGGGAGTAAAGCACCCAAGATAAAAATGTAAATGGGGAATAAAGCACCCAAGATATGCACATGTATAGGAATTATGCTATGACATATGATCAAATGCAAATGCAGACATCGACGACAAGGCTCGACTCTTTCGGTGAGATGACAAAACTGGAGGACTGATTCCTCAACACGGAGATCACTGTCATTCTGTTAAACTGTATCAAGTTGATAGTCACTGTAGGAATGATGAATAACTGCTTAGGGATTATGCAAGTAAATTGCCCCAGGTCAAATGAACTGATAATTGCTTCAGCTGTCTAATTCATGGAATCGACTGTTTTGCTGTATCCTCGGAGGGCTTGCCCCAGTCTGGGTCTTGAACAATTCTCTGGATAAACTAAATCTGAGAAGATATTGCCTTGAACAAATCTTGAACTAATTCTTTGACAGGATGTAAAAGGAACTTGCCCCTGATAAGATCACTTGACCAAGTTTATCATTGTTTGAAAATTCCTTAGAGGAAAGCCAGTTTGCAAACAAAAATATTCATACAAACATGGTAATGCAAAGTTCATGCGACTTTTGAAATCAAAATTATTTTTGAAAGATGGAAAATACATGAGTCGTTAGTCAGAACACAACGGTTCAAGACGCTCAAAGTTTAAAACAAAGGTGTACTGCCAAAATAAATGATTCACAAAGATCTTTAGGAGTCAGGTTACGCAACCTTGCTGTAGTATACTTTCAAAATAACCTTGCTTCAATTAGGTCTTTTGAGGGTTGTAATGTGGCCTGGTTCACGGTTTATGAAACAAAAGATAAAGGCTCAAAATTTATTTGTACCCACCCAATCTACGTGATGATCTTCAGTCCTATGCTCAGTTAACTCATACTATGCATTCAAGTTCCCATAAGTTAGGGATTTCATTGATCGTAGCAATGATGACTCAGAAGTCAAAGGGACCTATGAAAAGGCAGCCACTACTCCCCTATAACATTTGATTGTTTTGACATTAAGGATTTTCAAGATAAGGATTTAAAAATCTCTTTGTATTATCCCTAAATTTTGCCTGAACTGTTTATTTTAGAGTTTACAGTCAGCGGGATGCCCCAGTTTTGCCTAAGTCTCCTTCATAGGTTTTGACTTAGCGGGCTTCTTTTGATTTTTTTATATTATTTTTTGTGTGAAGGAAAGTGACTGTTTGATTTTAATGATTACGGTGAACCATCATCGACCTTTTGATTAGAAAACATCTTCGACACTTGTTTGACGTGTGCGAAGGAAAATTTGTTAATGAAAGGTGTATCGTATGAACACACAACCAAGTTAACTGAGAACTACCCATCCCAAGGTTAAAATTGTGGGTTTTTTGTAACGAAAGAAACTCCAACTTCTAGGCTCGAAGGGGGTGACGAGGGATTAACTTCCTTATTTCTCCAGTGTTTGGGAATTGAAACAATGCCTTACATCGTCAACAAGGTTTAATTGAAAGCATACTGACAGCAGTTATGGGTATAACATTTTCGTCATCCTCCCTCCGATCTTAGCATATCAAAATTTTGGACAAGAAGTAAACATTTGAAAAATAAAGCATAAAGATGCAAATAAATGGACGGAAATGAATTGAATCAAAAGTCGCAATGCTTATTTCATTAATGAAAGTACAAACATAATTGAAAGCAAACAACTTAAACAAAATAAGGAAAATGCAAACAACGAGAAAAAAAAGGCCCAATGACAAAGCTTCAATTCTGATGTGTTGGCAAGGGATCTGTCTGGACGCTCGGACGACTATCCGTAAAATCAAGTATTCCGGCTCTAATCAGTTCACGCACCCTAGCTTTCAATGCAAAACAATGCTCCAAGTCGTGGCCTAAGGCACCCTCATGAAAAGCACACTTTAGATCAGCCCTAAATCCAACTGGAGGATTAAGAGGAGGTGGTAAAGCCTTTGTAGTGATCAGCCCTTGTCGAACTAAGTCAGGATACAGCTCTGTGTAAGTCATGGGAATAGGATCAAAGTGACTCCTGTTCCGTTTCTGGTCTGATATCTGTGTCGAGGAATCAGCTTGATGACTCAAAGGTACACTAGAAGACGATAGGACCAAGAAGGAGAAACTGGGGGATAAATGCAATGCAAAAATGTGATGCTAATGCCATGCAATGGTCTCAAGAATTTCAACGGTCGATTGCAAACATTCCCTTTTAGGAAAGCGAGAAAAGCTGTTAGACTTTAAAATGTAGGACTTTTTTGAATTTGCAAAGGACTGCTGAATTCCTTGAAACTGGAAATGATATGATGCTTTATGGATGCGAAGCACAAATACACATAAGCAAACAAAAGGTCCTAAGTTAGAGGAACAATGAATGGAGTCAAGGTCTACCCTTCCCAAAGAGGTATGTACTATAGGTTGATTGTACCTGCAGAACAAGGATTCTAAATCAGTGCCCAAATTCATCAGCCCATCTTTCAGATATTATCAACTTCTCGACTGACTCAAGAGTCGATAATATTCTCAAGAGAACCTCTTTTGAGTGTAGTATCGCGTAGCAACCGTTGTAGGACTACTCCCACATAGTTCCCGCACTACATCCTATATAAGGCCAAGATGGTGTAAAGGTACTACGGTTCCCAGTATCACAGACTCCAATCGACAATGGTAAAAGTTTTCATGACTACACTCGATCAACCGAACCATTTTCGAAAGTGTCTCAACTGAGCGGTGATTCTCAATTTAGCTTAGTCGGGACTCACTCCCTATAAGCCTCGTCGAATATATCGCCATCCTATAATAATGTCACTCAAGTTCGGGTGTAGGACTTATCTCACAACACAGTAATTCCCAAGCAAGGTACCCCTGAACAATATATATACAAATGAGCAAAAATATTAATGAAACAAATATATAATGAAAAATAAACAAAATGGGGATAACCCTCAATAGTTAGGACTCCCCAGTGAAGTCGCTATTTTCTGTTGCGGTGAAATTTGGATGTCAAGCTATTGATTAACTTGAATCTTAATTCATTTACAACCGGTCTTTGATTTATCCGAAGGAAAGGTTAAAGAAAGGAAAAACCTAAAGGGGAGAGATCTAAGGTTCGGGGGTTGGTTAAATTTAGGGAAGGTATTAGCACCCTAAACTTCCGTAGTACTCTACGGGAACCTTTTGTTTATTTTTTTTATTTATTTCATTAATTATTTTGCTTTAGGGTATATACAAAGGATTGAAAATTAAAAAAGACCTAGGGGTTAATTCTATGTTTACTCGGCAAGACATCGCATCTTGTGCCTACATATCCTTACGGGAATGGAATCAGAGTAACTGTAGTTCCCCTCAAAAGGGAGGTTAGAGACTTCTTGACTGTGGTCAAGGTCTCAAGGGGAATAAACGCATCTTAAGGACACGCTTACATGGAGTCTTAAAATCCGATCTCTATGTTATAAATTGTTAAGTGCATTAGGGTTAGGTTAGGGATTCCGCGGCGGGAAACCCTAAAATGAGTGCGGCGACTCTTTGACCTAAAGCTAGGGGTAGTTTTGTAATTTTGTCCACGGCGAGACATTTGTGAAAAGTTAGGGTTTGTAAGGGTTTGAAGTTTTGAGGACTATTGGCGTGGCGGCCAAACGGCTAGACCTAATCCTTCGGAGGAATGCAATGGGACAAATTAACGATGCAAATGCGCGAATTTAAACCATACAAACAGCAGAAATTAAAGTGCGGAAAGGTAAACGCGATAATTTGTTCGCGAAGTTACAAATGAGAAACAGATACAATTATAATACAACTTGAATTGAAAAACACATTAAAATAGCTAATAGCAACGTAACAAGCTGCACATTGAATACACAACGTTAGTAGACAGAGTCAGACAGTAATCAGACGAGTTATGAAACGGAAGTGCGAAAGTTATAGATATTCTTTGTTGTTTATTTGTGATATATAAAAAAGCTTTTGATTTAAGTTAAAAAAGGGGTTTTAATATTATTAAAAAACTTTTCAAAAATAGTCTTAATTTAATTATCTAACAAAAAGGTTTTATTTTAAAAAAAGGTTTAATGTTATTATTATATATTTTAAAAAAAAAACGGTTCTAGTTATTATTTTAAAAAAAGATTTCAGTTATTATTTTAAATTTATCTAAAAAAAGTTTTTCTTAAAAATAATAGGTTTTCATATTAATTTGGAAAAGATGTTAATGTTATTTATTTTAAGAAACAAATTTTTATATTACAACAAGTTTTAATAAATTAATGATAACAATAATAATAATAATGGCAATAATAATAATAATAATGATAATAATAATAAAATAATGATAATAATAATAATACTAATAATAATAATAATAATAATAATAATAATAATAATAATAAAGCAATAATGAATTTTAAATGTGCCAAATAACCCAACAATGTTGCTAACGCAGAAATGCGCTCATCGCAACCAGATCTAAATCGGACGAAACAAAATTTATCGCAAAGAAAAAGAAATTAAGCAAAAAAACAGTATTATTGCTCACACAAAAATGCGGTCGTCGCAATCAGATCGAACTAACACAAATGTCACGCGTCATGCACACAAATGTGCAAACATTGCATCGACATAATTCGATCAAAAATTAATCTTATATATATATATATATATAAACTCTAACAATTTAAAAATTATATATATAAACGTAACAGTAATAGATGAAGAAAAAGAAATAACGGTAATAGATGAAGAAAAAGAAATAACGGTAAAAGATGAAGAAAAAGAAACAACAGTAATAAATGAAGGAAAAGAAATAACGGTAAACGATGAAGAAAAAGAAACAACAGTAATATATGAAGAAATAGAAATAACGGTAATAGATGAAGAAAAAGAAATAACGGTAAACGACACTCACTCCTCTTAGGTTTTTTTTTCATTCTCCTCCTTTTTCAACAAGGCAACACATGTATATATAGGGAACAAATTAGGGTTAACACCAAATTGTCAATAATGTCCCTAAAGCCCATTTTAAAGCCCAAACTAAATAATTAGTTAAGAAAAAATAAAATTTAAATAATTTAAAATAATTAAAATAAACTTAAATAAAAACTAATAATCCTATTGATTCCTAAAATCAAAAATATTATAAAAAGAACAAAATTTTTTCCAATATTTTTTATTTTATGATTTTTTGGATATTTTTATGAATAATTTAGAAAAAAGTGAAAAAAGATAATATTTTAAAAAATGATTTAATTAAAATACGAAAATAATAATTAAATAATAATAAAAAACTATTTTTGTTATTTTTTAATGAAAGATAGAAAAATTTAGAGTAAAAATAATAAAAAACAAAAAGTGACAAAGGTGAGATTCGAACTCTCAACCTCTCACACACACAACTCCTTACACATGTCCTCTTGCCAATTATGCCATTTTTACTTTTTTAGAAAAAAAATGCATGCCATATGATATTTACCTGCAAAAAGTCAAACGACTACACAAATTTGTTAGTAATTGATTAAATGCAATAAAAATGCAATGAAATGCGACGACAAATCTTAGGGCAAAATTTGGGGTATTACAACCATAGCATTCCAAGTAACAACATCCTTAAACCCCATCCTCTCAAAAACCTTATTAGAATCCGCCATTTTCCTACATTTCGCATACATATCAACCAAAGCATTTCCAAGAAAGACATCATCAACCAATCCAGTTCTAACACCGAAACCATGAACCTGTTTCCCAAGTAACCCCAAACCAAGAAAACCACAAACAAGAAGTATATTAACAACACCAACAGCATCCGACATCAACCCATAACTCACCGTCATTTCACGAAAAATCAAAACTGCAACTTTCAGAACAAAACAATGCGAATAAGCTGACATAATCGTATTCCACGACACCAAATCACAAGTCCCTCTATGACACAATTCATTAAACACCTTACGTACGTGAACAAGCGCATTACATTTACCATACATCGAAACAACCACATTACAAACAAATACATTAGAATCAAAACCCGATCGTAATATGAAAGCATAAATCAAAGCCCCCCATATTGAACCGGAAAGAAGATACAGTGTGTTTCAACAAATTTTTGAGTTTGACTTTAATTGAGAAAAGGGATTGAGGAAGGAGAGAAGAAGCAATGGAAATGAAAATGGTGATTAAGCTTTTATCGAAATCTAAAGGACAAGGAACGAAGATGAGATTAAGGATATTGAGGTTTAAATTTGGAAAAAGAGATGTGAATGAGAAATGGGAAAAGGAAAAACGTGAATGAGGATATTGAGATTAAAAATATCATTTTAATTTTATAAATATTTTTTAACAGAAATTATATTATAATTGTTTTATTTCACTAAAATGTATTAAGTAGGAATCGAACCGGGGCCTTGTAAGAACCTCTTAGGTCAGGTAATAAACACGTGACTTAATAAATAAACTTCTTAACTCATTTCGGTAAAAGAACCGACTTAAGGAATTTAATGTAAATTACATTTTTTTATTTAATCTTTGTTAGGTCGGTTAAACATAGACACGACATAACAAAGTTTCAAATATTTACGGATTTGCCACCGTGTGACTTCTTAAGTCGGGTTATTGATAAACTGACTTAAAAACCTCTGCTAAGAAAGTATTTTTACACTAGTGCGAAAACACGACCCTCACGCAAAAGGTGCGGAATGCGGTTCGGCAGAGTCGCCATCGAACTTTATTTACCCCAAAGAGATGGGAAAGGAAAATATCGAGAAAATCTTTTAAAACGAAAGAACAAGAACAAGGTCGTCGCAACCAATGTTCCGGGTTCGGGATTCAGTTACGCAAGGGGAAGGTATTAGCACCCCTCACGTTCGTTGTACTCAATGGAAACCTCTTAGTAGGATTTGAGATGAGCGTTATCTAAGCTTGTTTGTTTTCTTCTCAATGATAAATGTGAAATGGTACGATAAAAGAAAAACACGACTAAGGGAAAATGGGGTAGTTATAGGATAGGGTGCTCGCCAAGGATTGATGCCCTTGTGCCTACGTATGCTCACTCGAACGAGAATGAAAAATCAGAGCTTTCGTAGTTCGACTACGGGAAAGGTAGAAGGGGAAGCAGAAGATGGATAGAAGGTACCTCGCCAAGATCATTGCAATCTTGTGCCTACGTATCTTAGATTCAGACGAGAATGAAGAACCAGAGCGTCCGTAGTTCGTAGAGACGACCACGATAAGAGAGGGGTTGAATTGTTGAAGTTTGGTTGAGTTAGATTTGGAAACGAAATATAGGATGACGAACAACCCAAGGGGCGTGCCTCAAGAGCTGTCACTCAAGAATCCAAGGAATGCGAGATTCCAAGAACTCAGTTCTTTTAGGAGTTGATTAGAAAGGTTTAAAGAGATGGTTGAATATTTTTTGAATTCGAAAGATTGAATGAATAACAACTCAAGGGGTGTGCCTTGAGAGCTATGTATTCGTAGATAAAAGGAATGCTAGACTCCAAGAATCTCCTTCTTTTGTAAATTTGATTACAAAAATGGCTAGGTAAAGATTAAGTGTTTTGAGACGAAAGGTTGAATGAACGACAACCCAAAGCGTGCGCCTCAAGAGCCATTAATTCGAAAATCCAAGGAATGCTAGACTCCAAGAATCTTCTTCTTTCATTATTTGTTTAAGAAAATAGTTTGAAAATGATTAAATCGATTAGGTTGCGAAAAGATGTGGACTACAAGGCAAAAGGCACTCGACTTATAAGTTTGAAAATATCGTTTGACATTGAATCAAGGGTTTGATTTTATTTGCGTGCAAAGACATATTGGAAAGGAGTTTGATTTGAAAATGGAACTAGCTTGACGAAGAATCAAGGGTTTGGTTGTGAGAAACGATACTAGTCCCTATGGGTGCTCCTAATAGCGAAACCACGATGAAATGTGAAAGTGTATGCGATAGGTTGAAGGTGAATGCGTATGAGAAATCGACTTACGAGGGTGTTTGAAAATGGCTCGATGAAGAATCGAGAATTAGTTTGGAAGTGGTTTAACCTACACTAGTCCCTAAGGGTGCTCCTAGAATATAAACCACAATCAAAGCAAAATAGGAATGCGTACATCGGAATGGAAAAGGGGTACATGTAACTTACACGGGATTGCACAAAATAAAAGGGTTCATTGTCAGGTAGGCCAAGAGGAAGCCGTGTGTGTGCGAGGTGTCCTAAACTATGCCTTGAGCAAGAAATGAACAACAATTCCAAGTTAGGATTTCTGATAAAGTCCAAATTCCGTTGATCGGAAAAGTAACCAACATTCCACCAATTTAGGCTTTTATTGTTTCGATAATTTATTAATGTGTTTTCGACTAAATGTGAATAAGGTAAGAATAAGATGAATAATATGAATATGAACAATGTAAATAATATGACAAGATATATATAACAATATAATCAAGATAATATCCATAATAGTATAATCAAGATAATGTTAGCAAGTATATGAACAAGATAATAAAATCAAGATATAATGACTGAAAATAAAACAAGTGTATATTGACATAAAGTAAAGTTATTCGTTAGTTGATATAAATTGAATCGGGACGAAATATAGTGCTAAATCATCGTAGCTCAATCTATGACGAAAATCAAGCTATAAAGGGTCACGCAAGTTGATATCCATGCTAAAAACACGATGGAAGAATGATATTGAGGAACATTTGCCAATGTAATTGTGTCATGCGGACTGAAAAGGTGACAGTCTCTTCTTAATTACAAACTCTGGTTAATTAATTGAGGGTAACCTCTCATGATCTCAAATTATAGAAAATGATCTTGATGATCATTTACTACAGATTTGAAATAATGAAGGTTAACAACCTCAATGAATCAACGTTTATGAATAGAAAGACTTCATGGACCGAAAATCGAAAATGAAAGAAGCTAATATGAAATGAAAATAAAATCGAAGATGAGAACAAGATAAATCCGAAATAAAAATGAAATTAATATGTAATTCAATTCAAAGGAAGATAAACACAAAATAATGGACATGAAATTAATAGTAAAGTATTAATAACTTACTATTTTAAAACTTATAGAACAAAAAAACATTAAAACAGATTTTTTTTTTAAAAAACCTAAAAAAGAGGGAGGGAGGTGCGTATGGAATTGGGATGTGATGGGACTAAAGGATATTCAAATGAGAATCATGTGGGCCCATAGGCCCATCATCTCGCCAAAACTCAGTTAAAATTTATGGAAGGGTTTGCGTGCTGTTGAGATGCCTTCATACATTTTTTTTTTCATTTTCTTTTGCATGTAGTATGTTGCTGTTAGAAATTCGTGATGGCATGGTGGCTTGAATGTGATCATGTATGTTTGTCAGCAGGTTTATGCAAGTTGGCTAGGAATTGAAGATTGTGGGTCATGTGAATCATCTCTTTTAATGGCAATTTGTTTTCATGTGATAATTTTTGCAATTTTGGTCATTGGGCTTATGTACAAAAATCGTGTAATGGGCCTCTGATCTTTTGTAGAAACTTTTATTTCTTTTTGTAAGAATTTTGTAATGGACTTCAATAATTTATACTTGCGCCTCATACTTTTGTGTAATTAGTGTAAATGGGCTTGAAACCCTTTTTTTTTTTTGGAATTTGAATTTGCACTCTCCATGTTTCTATTTTCACCATACTTGAACTTTGGCCATGAGAACATTGAACTTGAATCTTGACTTAAAACTATGATAAATAAACTTGAAAATCCAATTAAAACCAAATTCTACCATTCTTGACCTATTCCCTTTAAATAAATGAGACTTTGAATTAACTCATAATTCAAACTTGATATTTGAATGAATTAGATCCTTGAAAGATGAATCCATCGTGATCTTATAATAACTTAAATCTTGATAGCCAAAGCCTTCATTATAACCAGATGATCAAAAAAATATCTTGAAATCGGAAGAACTTAACTTGAAATGAACTGCTTGGTCCAAAACTTGTGAACCTTCTCGATTAAGAAGCATGCGTTGAAATCAGAGGAATTGAGATATGGACTTCAAAATGTTGCACAAAACCCTAATTCAAATGAACCAATCATTGATGAAGCACTTATCCTATCACAGCCTGGTAACATGGTCCACAGGCAACCTGAGTTCACCCAGAAACCCTAACTGAAATTTCAAGCACGCACCACCTTGAATCAATCACACCGAAGCCTTAATCTTGAAATCAAATGTGCCTGACAAAGACTGAGTTAGAACCATATAAAATTCAATCAATATACACACCAATTCCCTGATAACCTTAAGGGAACCTCAGTTCAATTTAATTCAACATTGTGGTACCCTGAGCAACAGTCACACATATATTTTTGATTGATTTTTTTTTGTTGAATAAAGGTTAGTGGAAGGATGTACATGTGAAGGTTATACACATGTAGAACAAATTTGGGGTATGATAAAGATTGATCTTCCTCAAGTTATGTTTGACCATCTGAAGATGTCTCTTTCTTCTTTTAAAAATGGAAAGACCTTCTCCATACTTTTTGGATGAGTTATTTTTGAAATGCTTGTTCAGCAAGGGGTTAACATAAGTTCTGAGGCTAGTTCTTCAAAGATTTGGATTGACAAGTTTGAAGCTATCTATGATAGATTTTGATGTTAGATTTCTGCATAGTTATGCTTTGTATTGTTGATGAAATCTTTTTATTAAGCATCTTATTGATAAATTTAGAGCTCGTTCATGCTTGTTCACTGAGAATCTGAAATAGATAAAAGAACTCAAATGTTTGCAACTTATTTTATTAATAAAAATGAAGCTATTACAAGATAATTAGATTTTTCTAGTCTAATGGATATGTCATAAGGACTCCCTAAGATCATCTGACATGTTCAGATTGTCTAAGAAATCTTGCCATTCTTCCTTAGCAAACTCCAAAGCCTCCTTCCTCAGTTTGTTTCTGCATCTGGATCCAGAAGACTCATTCTTCTGTGTGTCTTCACAAAGGATGCTGAAAAGGAGAGCACTTATGAAGTTGTCTACTTGCTCGCAAGTTCTTAAGTTGTTGTCTTGCTTTGATTTGCTTGAGTTGTTGCATTCAATAATGCTGCCTTCTTGAAATTTCTCTTTCGAACCCATATCTGCTTTTGCTTATACATCTTGGTGTTTTAGGGATTAAGTGATGATGGAAGAAAGCTTATTAGAGTCCTTTTATAGACGTGTTACATTTATTATCTTGAGTTTAATATTATTTAAAATACTGATTAAATCAACATTTTAATAATGACTCTTGGTAATGTAATCTAATTTATTAAGATTCTCTGAATAAATATGAGTTTATGATTGATATGTTCTAACTGTTGTTTTTGTGTGAGTTTCACTTTAATAGTGTACCTTTAGAAAATCTAAAGAAAAGTTCTGGAATGTAAATCCATGATAAAGTATTGGTCTGAAAAACTTTTTCATTAATTAAATGAGGATTATAACTTTTTAACAACAACAAAAAAAGGGTACAAGATGTTGTCTAGAATTCATCCCTACACATTATATCACGTGCCCAGCGACGTCCACTGTTGTTATAGTCCACCTAATCGTCTTCTGAATCAATAAATTATTCCTCTTCTATGTCTGGAAGAGAGCGGTAGAACGACTTGTTGACCCTCCTTTTTCTTCTTCCTTGATCTCTTCATGCATCTTCTCCGAGGCTTCAAGGCAGCTACTGCTAAACCATCTTCTGAAGGTCGTTCAGGTGTTGCTGATGTAGCTTCTTCAGAAGCAAGTTGTATTAAGAGCAAAGTTACAGTTGCAGAGGACTCAGAAGCAACTCACCGTTGAGGGATTTGGATAGCCAAGCTTGTAGAACTCTAGGTCGCAACTGTTACGGCAGATGCATTATGACTCTCAGTTGCTAATGCCATATTCTTTGGTTATTGATTGATGAAAATGACTTAGGAGTGGGATGTTTTATAATGATTTTTATGGATACCAAGCATCTAAAATTAATCCTTGTTTAATTCTTGGAACAGTAACGACCACTAAGACTTCAAAGCTTGCACTTTACAAACCTTAATGACTCTTATTACTTGATTATTCTTCCTTCTTGGAAAATGATCCTGTAATGATGATCTGAGTTACATTTATTAGTGATATTTTTTTCTCTTTCCTTCTTTTCTTTCTATTCTTTTTGATGTGACAAAAGGGGGAGAAGTAATAGTAAGTATTTAAGTGGAAACTGAACCCATTGAATATATATTGGTCATTTATTTTCTTGTCATTTATTTTCTGTTACTTGCCCAGGGTGCATTTTTTACTTTCTTGTACATAGGTCTAAGTAAGAGCTTACAAACCTCAGACTTAGCTTATCAGACCCAGAAGAAGCTTACAAACCTCATATTCTTGTGTTGCCAAGGAAAGTTAAAAAGGGCGACATATTTTAACTCTCTTGTATATAGTGTTAAGATAGAGCTTACAAACCTCTTACTTAGCCTATGTGTTATAGTGATAATTAGATATCAAGCTATTGATTTAAATTCAATCACAAATCTTGAAGTTCACCACTGAGCTTTGATTTATCCAAAGGAAAGGGTAAAGATTAAAGAAAAACCCTAAGTGCGCAATGTAACAACAATGCTAAGAGATCTAAGGTTCGGGGGTTGGTTATACCTAGGGAAGGTGTTAGCATCCTAAGTATCTATATTACTCTATAGGAACCTCTTGCTAGTATTTGTATTATTGTTTGCTATTATTTTGTGTTTGGTTTTATGGGTGAGGATAGGAACCTAAGGGTTTATTACTAAGTATGCTCGCCAAAACTTCACGGTCTTGTGCCTACATATCCTTTCAAAGATGGAATCAGAGAACTTGTAGTTCACCTATCTAGAGATGAATCGACACTTGATTATGATCAAGGTTTAAAGGGGGAGGTAAGTGTTATACCCTTAACACTTACATTACTTAACAAAGTCAAGTGAGTTGTAAAGTTCCACCCTAAGTCTAAGTTGTAAGACTTAATGACTCTAACAAGGTCAAGAGGGAATGGGTATTGCTAAACTACCTAAGACATTGATTCAATAAAGAGTTATTTCCCTTGGATTAGGAAACAAAAGACAAGAAACGATGGAAGCTAACAAGATAGCATCACTTGGGGGAATAACTTGACAAAGTTAAAAGAAGTATGAATAGATGGATGGTATGAACAAGTATGATATTCAAACATGATATAAATTGCAAGTATTCAAAGTAACATTCAAACATGATGTTAATTATGGTATGATAAAGATAAATCATGTGGTTACAACCAAAGCATATGAGTAGTTGTGACAACATCTAAAGCAAAAACTTAATAGAGTCATAAAAGAAACAAGATAACAACCAAGCATATCCAAAGTTTAATGAAGTTACAAATCAACATGGTGACAACCAAGATAAACAAATATGTTACAACATCTAAACATTCATGAGGTATAGTTCTAACAAGACTAAAGTATCATAGATGAAAAGTTCAAGTAAATAATTAAGGAAAACATGCATTAGAGTTCACTAACACGACTTAATCATGAATACAAGACAAGTATGATCAAGTTATAATAACACTTAATCATGAATACAATTTAAAATTTTCAAAGATGGATAAGTTATTACAACACTTAAGCATGGATGAAAACAAAGTTCAAGTTATCATATAAAAGTTATAACAATACTTATCATGGAGAAAGTTCAAAGATGTACAAGTAAAGGTAACAACCAAAGCATACTTGAACAAGGATACATGTCTATAACAGCAACATATGGATGAAGATGTAAACATACAATGGATGACATGTGAGCATACTTTTAGATGACAAGTTAAAGTTCAAACATCATGTGAACAAGTTAAGACATTACTTGAAAATTTAAGCATGGGTACAAGTTAAACATGTTAAGAGAAGTAGGTAATAACCAACCATACGTGTTAAGGTTCAAACATGGTCTTAAACAAGGTAGAAACATCACAAAGGTCTAAGCATACAAGCATATGCACAAAGTCACTTTCCAAGGCAAATTTCAAGTGTTCAAGAACACATAAACATGGTATGATTAACACAAGGGCATATATACACATATAGGTCATGTAAACATGGAAGGAAGTCACATGTTAAGGCACAAGATCAAGCCAAAGGTCTCATGGTATGAACAATGTTTAAGCATATATTTATATGTAAACATACACTTGAAAAATGCATTAAACTTTAGTTGAAACAAGGTTGTGCAATATCACAACATCAAAAAATGTTTATATAAGATGCACATGGTTCATACAAGTCATTGTAAGCAAGGAAAGGCAAGGAATCATTCAAAAGAATCAAAAGAAACTTAAGAAAACCCTAAAAATGTCACACACTTTGAACACACGTAAGTCAAAGAAAAATATTTATTTTTGGATTTTTGTTTTCACAAACAGAAACTAGACAACATCATCAACATTTTTCAAAAAGAATGGGTAAAAAATGATTTTAAAAAATGAAGAAGTTATAACAATTTGAATTTATGAAGAAAATTCAGAAAATAGGTATCAAAAAAAGAAGGGAAAGGTCCCCATGGGTGTTGAATCCATATCGCGCTGCTTGCTAACTAAAACTTTAACCAATCCAGCCAAGGCACGCGTTGTGACTAAGGATGGAACCATGAATATATATGTGAAGCTCAATTGAAAAAAACCAGAAAATAAAAAGAACTAGGGCGAGGGGGTTTCGAACCCCAGTTCTATAGGTTCAAGGTAGTAAAGGCGCACATGTTTAACCACTGGAGTAGTGATACATCCATTATATCACCTCCCAAAAATAAAACAAATACTTAAACATGCCCTAAGAGATGAACCAAGATGCGCCATGGCCATGAGCTTGCCCTCATCCTCAATTTTTTAGTTTGCAAAAACACCTCTATCTCACTTAAAACTCCATGAAAATGGATGAAACAAAAACCAAACTTCTCTAAAATTTCACAAGGATCACAGTGGTGGCATTTTTTTTGCTAAAAAATCTTCCATTTTAAAACACGATAGTAATATAAAAAAATAGCTCATGTTTGCAAGTTCTAAGGCACAGTCATACACAGTCATGAATATCATCAAAAAATGGTTCAAACATGTCACAAATATCATACCAAACATGATCATAATCAGTGCACATCAAAGTATGGCATATTTTAACAAGTTCAAGGTTTTTGGAAATTTACCTCTTGAAGAAAACTTAGAACTTTCAAGGTAGTTGCTACATAAATGTTTTAATGCTTTGGACACTTCCAGTATACCTTGAAGGATCCTTTTGAATGCTTGGAACCAAAGGAAACCAACTAGAACAGAAATTGCTTCCCTTCTTGCAAAATATCAAAAGTAACCAAAATGCAACTTCAAGTAAATGAATTTACAGTTGAAAACCAGGTTTGGAACAATTTGAGGATGAATTATAGGGTGTGTTTGAAGTGTTGGGGTGTTTGGAAATGGTCAGAATCAAGACTTGGCTTAAAAAAATGCAAAAGTAAACAAAATGAGGTTTTAGAGGTTGAATTTTTATTATAGCAGGTTTGGGGTGAAGATGAAGGTTTGTGAACCTTCAAGGGGTGATTTATGAAGTGTTTGAACAAGTGTTTGAGTGGTTTGAGGTTTGTAGAAGACAAATTGAAAGTTTGTGCAAGATGAAGTTTTCTTGGCACAAAAAGAAGAATGAGCAAGTTACTGGTTTGGGAGGTTTTGAGGGATGATTTGTTGAGGTTTTTTTGTGTTAGAGGCTTAAAATGAGCCTCTATTTATAGGAAAGAGTGAGGATTAAGGCTCTTCAGAATTGCAAATTGGTATGGTTCATGGTTTAGTTGAAATTCAATGTGTAGTTTCATGAAAATTAGAATTTCAATGTGTGGTACAAGCTTTCCTAAAGTTGTTGGAAAGTTCAGACACATTTCTTCTTCCTAAATAAAATATTTAGTGTGAAGAAAACAAGTTAGAGGCTTAAGAAGGGTTGACATTGTGATTAAAGGGGCTTTATGAGAATGGAAGTGAAGTCTTTTTGGCAAAACATTCCAAAAATGGCTTGATCACTTGGATAAAGCTTCAAATCAATGTGTAATGCACACAAAATTTTTATAATTATATGATTAAAGGAAGATTTTCAAGTTACCTAGGTTGTAATCAAGGATTTGGAAGATTGGATTAGGTTTTGCAACTTGCACTTGACATGAAAATGAACAAAATTTCAAGTATGGAGGGTCAACTTCCCTTCTTCGAAACTCTTATCTAAAAAATTATATGGAGGATTTCTTGTACTTTTTGAAAATTCTCAAACATTCTCTACAACTTTCATGTTTGATGAATTTCTTGAATCTCAATGGATCATAGTGAAAACTGGCTCCAAAGATTGGTACTTTTTATGAACAAAACTGCCTTGAAAAATTTTCTAAGTGTTGAAATTTTTTCACAAACTTGATGGCCTTATAACTCAAAATATATGCACCTTTTGGAGATCGAACCTCATTGAAAAAGTTGTAGCACGTTGAAAGGGCTTCAATTTGATCTTTGGAATACAAAAAATGGTGGTCTAGATTGAAAGTTATGACCTTTCAAAGTATAAAAAAAAGGGTTTTTCCTCCATAATTTCACTTCTTAAACTTTGCCCCTTTTGCAAGAAACCTTTCAATTATTAATTTTTCATGCTCAAACTTATTGATCAAACATTTTTTGATGAAATTTGGCTTGAGGACTTCAATTTTGACCAAAGAACTCAAAAGTCAAAGGGTTGACTTTGCATATAAAAGTTTGTGCAACTGATAAATTCAACCGTGTGATCTTTAAGGATCTTGCATTATTGAACTTTTCAAACACCATGGATGGGCTCCAGGGATGTATATGAGCATCTTGAATCATGTATTAAGGCTTGGGATCATCTTTCATCAAAAGTCAAAGACAAAGTTGTCTTTTCTTGATAAAACCATAATTGGTGACCAAATGAAGTCGAGCTTCAATGAACTTGTGGTGAGACCAACTTTCACTTAATTATTGATGGAGAGATGCCTCTTGAGTGTATGCACACTTGGTAGGTTGATGATCAATCCAAGACATTGACTGATCAAATAAAGCTCATCTTGATTCTCTTAATCCAAACCCCTAATTCAGATGAAACAAAACAAAAGAAAACTTGTACAAGGTTAGGGTTAGAAATGCAATGTGTGATGCTCCTAGAATGATGATAACATCTAGGGTATAACAATATGAGACTCAGAAGGAGCTTACAAACCTCGTATTCTAGTGTTTCCAAAAGGAGTTAAAATATTGTTATCTTGATGTTCTTAAATATGGAACTAAAAGGGAGCTTACAAACCTCAACCTTGGAATTGTTTCACTCAAAGTGAGCTTACAAACCTCAACCTTGGAACTGTTTGACTCAGGGGGGCTTACAAACCACATGCCCTGATGTAGCAAGAAATACTAATTTATTTTTCTTGAAAAATAGTTCTTAATACTAGAATAAGCTCAAATATGAAATATCAGACTCAGGGGGAGCTTATAAACCTCATACCCTATTGTTGCAGAGGAAATTAAATGCCCAACATTGTCCTTTAAATACTTATGTTTATCATCATCTGAAAGGGGGAGATTGTTAGAACAAGATTTGTTCTTGACATGTTCTCTTTTAGTTTTGATTAAAATAACAATGGTTTATTTGATGTGTGTTTTATTTATGCAAGTTCGTGTTCTTGTACATAAATAATCAGAATTTTTTTTACTTAAGATACACTTGAAGTTGTTTCATTGCTAGCTTCTAGTGGCAGAGTCTGAAGAACACTTTCTAGTGTGGCTTGATAAAGACTCTAAACTAAACGCCTCATTATTCATATGAGTTTCTAAACTTAGTAATTGTATATCAGCTTCTGGTACCATTCAGAGTTAGTGATAAAGTTGTGGACTATTCGTACTACTGAAAGCATTTTATGTTGTCTTATCAGCCTGTTAGCTTGAGTCTACAAGATTGCAAGACTCTAGAAAAGCTGGTATGTTCTATGGATGTGTACTCCCAAAGGCTCTATTAGTACAAAACCTCTTAAATACTTAGAGGTTAAACATGTTACACACTGGATTCAGAAATCTGTTGTGCATCCATCTTCAACATCTCTTGTAGAATGGAGAAAAAGTAAAGACACTTGATCAAGCCACCTTCTCAATGACTAGTTTTTGGAAAGGCTATATATATGGCTAAAGATTCAAGCCTGAAATTTTAACAAGGATTCTTATGTTGAAGGAGTAGCAAGATCAAGCAATTATCAACTTTATGTAATATGCAAATTTTCTATTTAGGTTTTAATTGTAAAAGCCTTAAGATTTCTTACCCCTGTATATATTTAGAAATCTTAAGTGCTTTAGGTCTTTGTTATGGTGATCTCATGTACCTCTGATGCGTGCATCATGTACACCTTATTCTCTATTTTAATGAGCCTTCAATAGTTTAGATTACGTCTCATGCTATGTGCTTGAGCAAAAAGTCTTTGATAAGTTCAAGCTTTTGAGATTAACATTAATTTTGGTAAAACTAACTTAACAACAAGATGTTGGACAAGATGTCCTAACATGAAGAACAAACTGAAGAACAAGAAGTTGGACAAGATGTCCTGTCATGATGATTCGACATGTTTGCCTGTTACTTTGCAGTTTTGAAACTGCTAATTTACTTCCAGATCTAAGATTATTGTGGGAATATTTGTTTTTCCTAGGTGGCGTTTAAGATTGAAGAATCAGAGATTCTCTTTGAATTTGAAGATAACATTTTCTAAGTGTGGAGACATTTTAGGAAACTTTGGATTGAAGAAACTATTTTTATGGAGAAGATTCTGCAGAAGATTTACAACGTGAAGATTGGATATGATTGAAGAGTCCAACCCATACTATAAGAGAATATAAATAAGGACTTGCTAGAACTTAAAGAGCATGCATTCACAATAAGAAAACTGTGGGTGTAAAATAAAGGTTTAGGGTTTTGAGAGTTGTGTACTTTCTTGTGTTGTAAGTCACCCTTTATATCGATTGATACGTTGTGGTAGACATAGTTTTACAGATTCAGAAAACTGTAGGTAATGAATTGTATATTGTTCTTAGATCAAGCTTTTAAGCAAATCCATGCATGATTGTTAGTCAAGAGTCTTGATTGAATATTGTACTGGAAGGAATATCTTTCAATTGAACAATCTGATGCAGTTGCTGGAGATTGTAATTGTTAGATATAACCAAGGTGATTTAGGAATTGAGATGGGGTTCTCTTATCTAGATGGTGATTTCTAGATAGAATTGTATTGGGTAATGATTAAGTGAGGAGTTGTAAACGAGGGAGTTTAGCTCTAAATTAGTACTGCTAATAATGAATTCATTCTTGGCTTGGTAGCCCCTAGATGTAGGTGATTTACAACGAACTAAGTCATCATATTCTATGTTATTATCATTTTGTCATGTTATATTTAGTCTGTATTTATACTCTGAAGTATATTATTTGAAAGATGTTGAAACATCTGTCATGATACTATTTTGACCTTGAAGGTTCAAAGTATTCTTGATTTTAAGAGAAGAGAATGTTTTTGTCCTTGTTCCGTTTTTAGCAGAGATCAATGTCTTGACATCATTTAGGACATCCGTGATCTGCTTACCAGAATTTCAATTGGTATCAGAGCAGGCATCCTGGTCTATTTCTGGATGAGTTCTATGGAAGATACTTTATGGTATTTTAAACAAGGAAGGAGATTATGTGATCAGACCATCCATTATTGTTGTCCTCAAGGAGATTAGAAGCTATGAGGATAATATTCTGAATCTGGCCTGACAACACTGATGGTTGATTGAATGCTTTGTGATGTTTCTTTCGCTGCTACTGATATTAATACCTTTGCTACGCATGGTTCCTTATAAGATGTTCTGACATCTTACCTGGTGCATGTTGAAGATGGTGTTGTTCTTGGCACCTATAGACAAGAGAAAGCAATGTGACCCGGAATCCTCTGAAGGATCTTTCTATATTTCTTGGGAGATAGTTCAAATCAGGTAACATGAAGAGAAATTGAAGGAAAAAGGTTGTGTTAAGGTCTTGTGTATCCATTGGATTTGATAAACACTATATATCATGATTTTCCAAAGATACTTGAGTTGTCTCTCAAGTCAACTCATAAAGGTAGTTTTGAATGTGTTTGTCAGAAGTATAAATGGTCAAGTGGATGCTTCAAGGATACTTGAAGTAAGACATGAGATTGCCATACCATAGAGGAGAGCCATAAGCAATTTATTTTTGCTACCAACCCTATAGGAGAGTGTCCCTGCTTGAGTATCTCATATCAGATCTCTTCTAAGGATGTGTTGTGCCTTGAAGATATCTTTCAGGTGTGCTGGTTGTTTCTGATCTTATAGCTAATGCAAGGAGGGATGCATATCGAAAGAATACAGATTTGGATTTAAAATCAATTGATATTTGTTGCCTTAGGAAGTATTTAATTGGTTATCCTTTTTGCTTGGTGTTCAAGAAATATGATCTCACAACTGAAGGTGCAGCTTCAGACAGTGAAAGAACTCAAGATCCAATGTCTTGTTCATAGGAAAAGGACTTGATGTTCAACCAGATGTTGAAACATCACTTCGGAAGAGTGTGGGCAGAATCTTATTGTTCTAAGGAGTGGTCTTCTCGGACAAATGAGAAATACAACATATGTCCTGGAGGATAAACAAGTGTGTGTTAAGAATCTTCTTCAGATTGGTTTTGAAGAATCATCGCGTATGTTACTTAGAAAGCCTTTATCCAAGAATTTTGTCTTGTATATGTATGCTGGTGAAGATGAAGATCAAGACACCATTTGCTTTGGTGAGTTTTCTTTAGCTCAATTTATGTCAGATCTGGAGCTAGAATTCTGGTACTCCATTGAAGGATCTTGTGACGTACTTTATGTTGAAGGGCTGTGGAGATATCTCAACAAGTTTCTGTGCACATGGGTGTCAAGGAAACATGTCTGGGACTTTCTCTCTGTCATCTTGAAGACTCCTCTGGTCTTTCTAAGCTGGATATGAGTGATCTTGTTGATATACGTAACTACATTTTCTCTTGGGGATTTTGATTGTGTGTGGATCATTTCCTTGGATAATTGTGCTTGTAGAAGACTAACATCATGGTGTTTATTCCTCTTGCAAAGGACTGGTTATTGATTTTTTTCCTATGTTCAGGATGGAGGTTTTTCACTTAAACTTGATTTTATAATCAAGTCTATGAGAACATGGAACTCTTGTTCTATTATGATGGAAAGGACATTCAAGGTGGAAACTATCTGGAAGTCTAAGGGTCTGAGCTTCAAGATTGTTTCAGGCATGTGGGGTTTCATCAGCTGGCTGTCAAGTCAATTATGTAAATCAAATGTTCTGACATTAGACTGAACATCTGGATGTTGATTCTGAAGTCATTGGTGTGCATTGGACATGTATCATCTTGTATGTGCTGATCTTTTTAGTAGTGGTTGCTCTCCACCTATATGGTTGGTGCTAAAGTATATCTCAACCTTTGTGAATCATGCAATGGTAAAAGCTCAAGGGAGTTGTTGATTGCTTGGTGCCTTCATATCTACTTCTTGGAGTCTCATCTAAGATGTTTGATGTAAGTGTTCCAGAGTTCTGTATGGGGTAAGGGGAACTTAGTACTAGAAGTTACAGTCCTTTTATTGATCCCACATGATCAAGGACCTTGTGAAAGGTATTTTGATTGGTTACTTTGAAGGAAAGTGTATGTTGAGTGTGCTCTAAGGAACTACCTGACCAAGTGTGTTGCTTGATATTGTTGATATACTTTGGCTTGTGGTGTTTTGTGCAAAGTGGAGGATAGAAGATTGAAAGGGAAAAGGAGAAGCAAAAATCAAGGAGAAGCCTATTTTTGTTGCTCAATCTATATCTTATACTTTTTTCATTCATTATGGTATCTGTCAGAGGGAATCTCCTATGTGGATGCTTAAAGATGGGTGTTGACTTTGTAATGTCAGACATGATGTCTGAACATTGTACTTCTGTGATAAAGCTTCTTGAGGCTTGAGAGAGTTTATTTCTCTCTGTGGTATTATTCCTCCTATGGTGATCTATGAGCTGCTGTAGTTGTGATCTGTTGGGATCCTCTTGCGGTCATTGTAAAAGGAAGTGTATGGACTCCCATGGATGTTGACTCCAGAACCAAATCAGATGAGGATGGTGTTTTAAATTGTGTTTGAAACATCAATTTAGTTGTCTACCTCTTTAGAAAGGAAATTTTTGGTTCTCAACAGTTGGATTTAAAGTGAACTATCTATTCATCGTGAAGTATGATCAAGACTTTGTGGAGTTTGATTATCTATGTGTAGATGGTTGGTTCTGTTGGAAGTGTCTCTAGAAGAGAGTGTATCTTGAGAAGGAGGCAAGCTGAGGAGTTTTTCTTCTTGTTTTGGTGAAGGGGTTTGATGACTTCCATGTGTGGATGGCATCTTGTTTAACCAAAGGGTTAAGAGAACGCGTATATCTCTTTAGGGAATGTGGACATTTCGGGCTTGATTGGATTTACTCTCAAGAATAAGGTTGTCTAAGGCTGTAAAATTCAAGATGAATATGTACAGTGTATGGATGTGTTCAGAGGGAGAGTGATCAATGGTGTTAATTGGTCTCAATTCAAGATTTTATTGGCTATGGTACAAGGGGTGTAATCCTGGTACTGTCTCACTTATGAGCATGAAGATGTTCATGTGCTTCATGTGAGGTTGTGATGTCATTCTAGATGTCTTGACATCATGGAGAGTCTTGAGAAACAGGATTGGATATTTTCTGAGAGAATTTATTTTTCTCTGCAGAAGTTTTGTGTGCTTCCACTGTTATATCAGTGTTTATATGTGTGTATATTTACTCCAATGTTTGTCATTTTTTGGCTAAAAATGGGGAATAAAGTGTTAGTGTTATCTGTTGTCTTGATGTTATGTCACATGTATTGACATGATGACCAACATTGTGATAGGATGTTGCTACTGCTAAAGAAATAGTAGTGTTTTGTTGTTGCTTACTGAATGCAACTATTGAGGGGGAGAGTGTTAACCTCTTTCTGCAGAAGAAGGAACTAATTGAGGGGGTTGCTATATTATTTTCGCGGCTGTTCTGATTTTTGTGTATTTGTATGCAAGGTTCATTTAGTTAGTTTTAGCCAAAATTGGCCAAAGGGGGAAATTGATAAGTCTATGCTTTTGAGATTGGCATTATTTTGGTAAAACTAACTTGTCAGCAAGATGTTGGACAAGATGTCCTAACATGAAGAACAAACTGAAGAATAAGAAGTTGGACAAGATGTCCTACCATGATGCTTCAACATCTTTGTCTGTTACTTTGCAGTTTTGATACTGCTAATTTATTTCCATATCTGAAATTATTGTGGGAATATTTGTTTTTCCAAGGTGGCGTTTAAGATTGAGGAATCAGAGATTCTGTTTGAATTTGAAGATGTCGTTTTGTAAGTGTGGAGACATTTTAGGAAACTTTGGATTGAATAAACTATTTTTGTGGAGAAGATTCTGCAGAAGATTTACAATGTGAAGATTGGACTTGATTGAAGAGTCCAAGCCCATACAACAAGAGTCTATAAATAAGGACTTGCTAGACCTGAAAGAGCATGCATTCACGACAAGAAAATTGTGGGTGTAAAATAAGGGTTTATGGTTTTAAGAGTCGTGTACTTTCTTGTGTTGTAAGTCACCCTTTGTATCGATTGATACATTGTGGTAGACATAGTTTTACATATTTATAAACATGTAGGTAATGAATTGTATATTGTTCTTGGATGGAGCTTTTAAGCAAATCCATGCATGATTGTTAGTCAAGAGTCTCGACTAAATATTGTATTGGAAGGAATATGTTTCAATTGAACAGTCTGATGCAGTTGTTGGAGATTGTAATTGTTAGATATCACTGAGGTGATTTAGGAATTAATACGGGGTTATCTTATCTAAAAGGTGATTTCTATATAGAATTTTACTGGTTAGTGATTAAGTGAGGAGTTGTAAACTAGGGAGTTTAGCTCTAAATTAATATTGCTAATAGTGAGTTCATTCCTGGCTTGGTAGCTCCCAGATGTAGGTGATTTGTACTGAATTGAGTCATCATATTCTATGGATTATCATTTTGTTATGTTATATTCAGTTTGTATCTATACTCTGAATTATATGTTTTGACAGATGTTGAAACATCTGTCATGATATTGTTTTCACCTTGAAGGTTCATAGTGTTCTTGATTTTAAGAGAAAATAATGTTTTTGTCCTTATTCAGTTTTTAGCAGAGATTGATGTCTCGATATCTTTTAGGACAACTGTGATCTACTTACCAAAATTTTAGGCTTGTCTCATTAGGATTCAAACAATAAGTCTTGAGCCAAGATGCTTAAGCCACGTAAGTCTCATTGCTTAAGTGCTTGAGCTATGAAAGTCTTATTCAGCTAGTCTGATTGAACAAAAGAAAGTCTTAGACATGTGCTATAAGTAAAGGTAAGTCTTAAACAAAATATAGATAAGCAGGAGGCTTAGTCTAATAGGGTGAGCAAAGGAAGTCTTAGACATGTGCTCTAAGAAAAGGAAAGTCTCAACCATAAGACAGATGAGCTGGTGGCTTAGTCAGATGGTGTGAGTAAAGGGTAAGACTTAGACATGCGCTCTAAGCAAGGGAAGTCTAAGACAATTGGCCTGAGCAGTTGTAAAAGTCTTATGAAGAAGCATAAGCGATTGTAATCATGAAGTGGTTATAATGAAAAGCTCTTGTGAGGCAAGGGGACTGAACTACTCTCACCTAGGGGAGGAACCATAATAAATCTTTTGTGTCTCTGCTGTTATTATATTTACTTCTGTTGTATCCGCTGCCATTCTAATTAACTTAGAATCTGAACATCAGTTCTGATTCTAGAACTCTGATCAGAATCTAAATAATAAGAAAACACGAAACACAATTCAACTCCCCCTTCTTGTGTACTTTTTACACCTTCAAATTATTCCCGACTGAAGGTGCAATTTAGTTATTTCGCTAGAATAAGCTATGTAATTATTGAAAACCAAATGGCATATCGTATGATTAACGGCGGTAACCGCTTCATCTGTTGATAATTCTACGTTTGGAGTTCGGTTTGCTTTATCGTGATCTCAGAATTCTTGTGCGACGTGATCTCTGTTTCCCATTCGGATATTCTTCACCACTTGGAAAATAGACTTCAATAGCAGATCTATGTTGAAAGTCGTTATGGATTTACCGTGCTTTCGAGGCTACCACAGTAAGGATCGTGTTGGTGATTGATAATCGATGTCATACGAGTTTGGAAGGTTGTCGGAGACCTTCTACATGATCAGAGAGGTGATTACCTCTATTCTTCGGTGACTTTAGTACTAACCTGTGTTTGGATCTAAGAACAATTCGCTCGTAGAACTTTTTGTGGGAATTAGTAGTCAATTCCCACATACAGTGCCACTGTTCCATTTTATAACTAGAATTGAATGTAATACGATGGTGCAGAATCCTAAACTGATGGTGTTGATCTTTAATACGACGTCGGTGCGGATGGATCTACAAGATTATCACTCTAACATTCAAATCAATTTAAAATTCAAGATAAATATAGTGAAAAAATGAGAATCATAAAATGTCTCTTATATTTTGCTTGAAAACATTTTTATATCATAAATCATATAGAGTAAATTGACATTATAGATATTTTCTTTTTGGACATTTTCCCGGTCTAAAACATCATTGTATTTTAAATTAATTTCACCACAAAAAAAATATCATTTTATATTATTCCAATATATTTTTCAAGGGAATTCCCCATTTTTGGGAGCCAAATTCGTTAATTCATTAACACTATCAAAATTTGTGTAAACTCAATTATCAAAAACAAAAATAGTGTGAAATAAAAAATAGTGTGAACCAACCAATTGCCAAAACACGCCTCAATGTCGGTATAAAAAAAGGACAACGTGACTTTCCCGAGCAGATATCTTTTTCTTTAATCAGCTTTTGTTTTTCTTTTCTAGAAAATCTTTGATCAGGCTAACTTCCACGATACACATCCAACCTTTCATTGCAACAGAAAAATAAAACAACCTAAAGAGAATGGAATAAAAAATCGCCCGTGGTGGGGTTTATTAGTTGTAGGATATCTCATGGTGGGGTTTATTGGTTGTAGGAGCAATGGATAGGCAGGTTACTATATTTTTCGTTTATATTCATCTTCTTAAAAATTCTTCTTACCCAACATAAATATTTGATTCGTAGTAGTAATACCCATTTCTAATAAGATTAAATAAATTTTTAATAATTTTAAAAAGTTCAAAAAATTTAATTTTATGAAACAAATGAATATATATATATATATATATATATATATATATATATATATATATATATATATATATATATATATATATATATATATATATATATATATATATATATATATATATATATATATATATATATATATATATATATATATATATATATATATATATATATATATATATATATATATATATATATATATATATATATATATATATATATATATATATATATATATATATATGCGCTGTTACACCCTAATTTTGACCCTGAACCACTTTCTGTGCGTTCCATAGCATTATCATCATATGTGCATCATATCCATTATTCATGTCATCTACCATTTTTGCATATAGATTTGTACCCTTTTTGTTTCGTGTTGTCTAAGCTCAGATCTTACAGATTTGAATAAAGGATCAGGGCATGTTATCAAGACAAGTATGTGTGTGGTGTGGTGTGAAATCCTGTACAGCATAGTGTGCATTTTACCGTGAACAGTTCACAAAATTATTAGCCAGAACAAATTTCTTAGATGTGCAGACGGACTGATTAAATTGTGTTTCGAGTATGCTGGAAAAATTAATTATTGAAAAATCTCGAATTTAAGCTTGCAGGCACTAGTTTTTGACCTACTTTCCTTTAAAATCCGACTTAGCGTACTCGTTTTATCTCTCGACGAACTTTTAATCACTGTTGACCAGTACGAGCCTTTTTACCGATCCCGGTTGATTCTCAAAATTGACTGAGTGTTGTATCTTTTCAAGTTATCCATTTCACGTTAATCTTTTGTGCGCATTCGATTTTAATCTTGTAAGCACCTCTGTTGCTCGATTTGTATTTGTTTTCACCCGATTTATTTCTAGATTTTCATCAAAACGTAAAGAATAATTATGTGAATTTTTCAAGCTTTCATTTCATTTTTTTAGCATATTTATTTAATAAATGTTGAGTTTTTTTTTAATTTCTTTTCATTTTAGCCCAATAAGAGCATGACACGTGGCGTTTAGTTTTTTTTTCTTTTTCTTAACTCCATTTTATAATGATTTTTTATTTTAATGTAAATATTAATGATTTTTGTTTTAATATAAATATTAAGGGTTTTTGTTTTAATATGAATATCAATAATAATAATATGTTAATAGTAAATAATAATAATATTAATATATTAATTAGTAACTAGTTAAAGAAAAGAAAACAAGAAAACAGAAAATTAATTAAAATAAAATTAAAAAGAAGAACGAAAAGGAAAGGAAGAGGGAGGCGGGAGAAATTGAAATTAGGTAAAAAAACATTTGGATAAAAAGGGGGCTGCATTGTTCATCTTCAAGGGACAAACCCTAGATCTCCTATCTCCCTAGCCGCCAAATCCTAATTTCCTCTTCTTCTTGACAAGACAAAAACCCTAGCCGCCGAAAAAGCCTCCTCCCTTCTTCTTTCTTCGGCCGCCGCCGAACATACTTCCTTCTCCCATCACATTTTTCGTTCTCCTCTCACGCTCACAAAAAGAAACCCCGTTTTCTTGTTTCTCATCGACACCATAAAATCAAACTCCCCGCCGTCCACAAACTCCGGCAGCCTCTTCGTTCGCACTAAAAAACCTAAAGGAGACCTTTTCACCTCTTCTCCTTTTTTCTAAAAAAAACATCCTTCAAACGGCATAAAGACTAGGAAACCGCACTCATAAAACTCTGCTAAGCTCTTTTCCTCTTCACCTCTCAATCTCTGTTTGCACAGATTCACACCAGATTCAAGCGACAACTTCAATAAGTTCCAAAAATTAAAAGTACACCGCTATCTTCTCGACATCAGCTTGGATTTGCATCAAAAATAGAGCTTCGCAACAAAACCCATTATCAATCATATTTTCTGGCAACATAATCCAATTCGCATCAACAAGTTTGGTTTTAAAGTGTTTAGGATCCGATAATCTCCGCAACAACGTTTCGAGTCCGAACCCAGGTTTAATTGCAGTTGATGATTGTTAAAATTTCAAATGCAGCAACAACAACATCGAGACTTTCCACTTCGCGACAATAGCAACAACATTGTGGTCAGCGCAATACTATTTCCAACGGCGTATTCGACATTGCAGAATGATAACGGCGTTTCTAATCCATTACCATTTCGGTTACGCAACCCTCCTCAACAGCACAAGAATACCCTTTGATTTCGCAACATCGACACAACTCTGTCTTCCATCCTCGAGAGCATTCTGTAGACGCTGATATCCGCTACTTGTTCTGCACTTTTTTCAGCCTGCGTACCGTGATTTAATTGGGATTATGTTGGGTGACATCAGTTCAACAGAAGTTCTGGTATCAGAAGGGAAGTAGATACTTGGAGTCACTCGTGTTTATTACAACAGACCCGACAGCAACACCGGCAGCAACAAAACAGATAGCGACGAAACAGGAGTTGTAACGCCCCGATTCTGATTTCCCAATTTTGTTGAGTCTTTTGATTTATCTGGGTGATTAATATCTTTTTAATTGTGAATTGATGCGTTAATGTGTTATGTTTGCATATTATGCTATTTTACCGATTTTGAGAGTTTTCAGGGTAAATAGATTGGAGGGTATTTTAGACATTAAGTATTTAATGTTAAGTTGGATATTTTGTGAGAAAATGATTTAGTAGATGTTTGGGGGGAAATAAAATAGAAAGAGATATAAGTGGAAAGAGGGAGAAAAGAAAAGGATAGGAATAGAAAGAAAGAAAAAAGAAGAGAAAGATAGAGGAGGAGGAAGGAAGAAGGGAAAGAGAGGAAAACTTGGAGAATCATCAAGAGCAATCTCTAGGATTCGATTAATCGGGTAAGATTATGAAATCTTATTATTCTATCAATGTGTGTGATTATGTATGTGTGTGTTTGGATTGTTTGGATGTTTTCCATCTTTTCCCATTCTAGGTCAGAAATGGTTTAATCAGTAGGAATCGATGATTTAACGATTAAAATCCGGAATTAATGGTGTAGTTTAGTCGAGGAATAATAGGCTAAGACTACTGGAACTTGTTGGAATTGAATCGGGTGATTTCGGGAGTTTATGAGGTTTTGGATAGTTGGGTTTTTGGAGTACGCAGACGCTCGCTAGCATGTTCGCTAGGCGAGTAGGATGGCGAGTGTTCGCTAAGCGAGCTAGTAGCGAGCTGCTAGTGAACGTCCCCAGACTTGGGCAGAATGGAAATGATCCTTTTCGCTAGTAGCAAGTGATGTAGCGAGTTGTTCGCTAGGCGAGGCTCCAGCGAGCCAGTAGCGAATCCTTCCAGTAGCTTCTGTTTGTCTTCGCGAGCTTGTTCGTTAGGCGAACCAGCAGCGAGTGTTCGCTAGGACCTCGCTAGGCGAGTGGTCCAGCGAGTGTGACCGTGTTTGGTTTTCTTGTTGTTTCCATCCAATGTCGATTCTTCGATTCGAATGTGATTAGCCCTTTCTTTTAAAGCATAATTGTATGCTGTGATATGTTATGTTGTGGGTAGCCGTATGGCGTGAATCCTAGATTATGGAAATCGATTGTGAATTGTGGCCGTTCGACAATTATATGCATTGTTTAAAATTGATTAAAAGTGCATGAAGATTGTGATTGAATCTAATTGATTCTCGTGCATTACTTGATAATGTAATGATGATGATTGAAAGTATGAACACTTTGATTATTATGAAATGTGTTGTGTGTGCAATCATGTTATAATTCTTGTATGATGAATTATTTGATAATGCATAGGATTAAGATGCGAGAACGGTCTTAAGTGCATTGGTTGTTGATTGCATACACATCATTTGTTGTCAAGAGGCAATGCTTTCTAGTTTCGTGGAGACTAGTGACTTGTCCCAAACCTAGAAGGGTGGGTTTAAAAGCTTAGAGGACGGGCTTTTGTTTGTTATTGGTCTAGGGGACGGACCCGGTTTAAATGTAAAAACTGAAAAACAATAACAAGTGTTGGTCCCACATGGCATGAGTTGCATTGAGTTGCATGACATAGGTATAATTGATGTATGAGGTATGCACATGTGTATGAATTGGTGAATAAACATAATTTTAAATGTTTATGTGGAAATGAGTGACTTGTGAATGTATGCATGATGAATGTGCTTGGGGATTATTCATATATGTGTATATACGTTGTGATGTATATGGATGACTTATGGTGAGAATGTCTATTATGTGTATTCTATGATTGTAGATATATATATATATATATATATATATATATATATATATATATATATATATATATATATATATATATATATATATATATATATATATATATATATATATATATATATATATATATGCATTGATTATTATGATAATATTTCTCACCCTTCTACAGTTTTATGATGCTCTATGAGGCATTGTAGAGTAGGTATGCTGAAGGTCTTTTGTGAAGCGTGTCTTCATTCTTTTGTCGGTCAACTCTGATATGTAGCACCGGGTAGCTAGGATATATGATTCTTTTGTGATACGTTGTATATGTATCTGTTGTGGAATGTTTATGAAAACATGAATTATACGGTGAATCAAATTGGATGATATATATATATATATATATATATATATATATATATATATATATATATATATATATATATATATATATATATATATATATATATATATATATATATATATATATATATATATATATATATATATATATATATATATATATATATATATATATATATATATATATATATATATATATATATATATATATATATATATATATATATATATATATATATATATATATATATATATATATATATATATATATATGTTTGATGATTATCAATATTTAGATGTTTCCGCTTTTATTCTAAATATGGAGATGTGGGTATGAGGACTAAGTTCCTCTGCTGAAAGTTACCCCACTGTTGCATATCTTTATTGAGCAGGTGTTATATGTTTTAAATTCAATATGATGTGGCGCACCCCTTTTATACCGTATTTTAATTATACTCTGATGGATTTTAATATGTGCCTAAATGATTTATTTGATTAATTGGGGGTATAGAAAGGGGGTGTTACATTAGTGGTATCAGAGCAGGTCAGTCAGTTGACCAAGTTGTTAATGTGTTTATTCCCCTATATATTTGATATGTGTGTTTGACACTATCAATAATGTTAGTTCTTATGAAGTTTTGTTGTTGGGATCCAAAACAATGGTCGCCGGTAGGAATGATGAAGCGATTGCCGAAGCTTTGGCGATGTTGGCTGGAGCGATTGGACAGAATCCACTAGCCAACGTGAATGCTGGAAACAATGCCGATGACGAGTTTTGTGCTTTGGGAAGGTTTCAAATGAACAATCCACCAATTTCCGAGAGAACCCATGAACCTGACAAAGCACAGGTATGGATGAAAGCGATCGAGAAGATCTTTCGAGTCATGAACTGTTCAGATGCGCAGAGGGTATAGTTTGACACTCATATGCTAGAAGAGGAAGCTGAGGACTGGTGGAGTAACACTCGTCATAGGTTTGAAGAAGATGAGATTGTGGTTACTTGGGATGTTTTTAAAGAGACATTTCTAGAGAAGTATTTTCTCGAGGATGTGCGTGGTAAGAAGGAAATTGAATTCCTTGAGCTGAAGCAGGGTAACTCAACTGTGGCCGAGTATGCAGCAAGGTTTGAGGAATTGATTAAATTTTGTCCTCATTACAACACTACCAATGCTGAGAGATCCAATTGTCTCAAGTTCGTGAATGGTTTGAGGCCTGAAGTCAAGCAAGCTGTTAGTTATCAGGAAATAAGGCGATTTTCTGTGTTGGTGAACAAAAGCAGAACTTATGATGAAGATAGTAGAGCTAGATCTGCCCACTATAAGAGTTTAAATGATAAGAAAGGAAAAGGTCAATTCCGAGGGAAGCCGTATGTGACTCCTGCAGATAAAAGGAAACAGAAAACTGGTTACGGCAAGAAGCCGAGTGGGGGAGGAGGTTCCACTCTGGTGAGATGTTATAGATGCGGTAGAGAAGGACATCATGCTCCTGAGTACAAAAGTGTTGAGCAGAAATGTTTCAAGTGTGGCAAGCCAGGCCACAAGGCTTTCAAGTGCAAGAGCGGTGCGAATGTGACTTTCTACAACTGTGGTGAGCAAGGGCACATTAGTACCAAGTGTGACAAGCCAGAGAAGACTCAAGGGAAGGGGAAGGTGTTTGCTCTATCAGGATCGGAGACTGCTAGTGAAGATCGGTTGATCCGAGGCACGTGCTTTGTAACGACCCAATTTCAATATTAAATAAATTAATTCATTAATTGAGTTATTTGAATTTAAATTAAATAATTAAGTGCAAATTGTGTGTTTGATTATTTGACAAAAATTGATTAAATAAGAACATGGATAATTAAGTGTTTAGAAATAATAAAAATTTGATTCAAAATGTTAACAATCCATTTTCTGTGTTATAGATGTTAGGAGGAGTTTACAAAATAAAATTTGTGGTTTGGGCCATCCAAAACAGCCCAGAATGCCAATTTTCGCGCGATGAGTCGACTCAAAGTGCAGCATGCGTCGACGCATGGCATGCAGGCGCCGAGTCTTTGGTCGACTCATAGATCTATGCGCCAACCCGAGCGCTATGTGCTGAGTGCATGAGCCGACTGAGCGGTCGGCCGCTCGTGCTGGAATTTCGAATTTTTGCTGTTTTTCTTGTTTTACCCATGGAATATTATTTTATTATATAGTATATTCATATAATTGATATTTGGAGGAAATAAAAAGGGAATTAATGATTTTCTTATTAGTTTTATTTAATTCATGAAATATATATTAATTATATGATTAATTTATATAATTAATTTTGTGGGAATTAAAAAGAGGATTAAGGGTTATTAGAAAAAGAAAATGAGCTTAAGGTATAAACATATGTATATATATACATAGTTAGTAAGAGTAGAGAGTGAAAAAGAATAGAAGAGAAAGAGAAGAGAAAAGGGAAAAGAGGGAGCTAGGGCAAGAGCAACATTGAAAGAATCCAACTTAAATCTAAGGTAAGGGGGAGAAAATTAATCATTCTTGTATGTATGTTTCCATCTATATTCTAGGATTGCATGATTTGTTGTTGTTCTTGAAAAACCCATTTTTGGTTTTGAGATGAATAAAACCTAACTATGGAAATCATATTGAATTATGGTTAAAATGTAGTTTAGAGCTAGTTTTAAGTGATATTAATGATATACAAGCAATGGGTATTAATTTGGTTGATGTTGAGAAACTTAACAATGGAGTTTTAGGTTAATTAGAGAAGATGAGGGCATTTTCGTATTATGCAGAAAAATTCTGCATAATTTCAACTTGATTTTTCAAACTTGAAAACAACATAACTTTTTAACCGTTAATCCGATTTTAACGTTCTTTATATCGAAACGAAGATATTGATGTGTACTGTAGCATGATGATGTTTATGATTCTGTTTGCTGAATAATTTAATCGAGAATCGGGTGAAATGTCACTTTGTTGACTTTGTTGGAAATTTATGCATATTAGGTTGTGTGTGAATATAATATGTGATTGTGAGCCATGAGTGCTATTGTTGATGTATGTACATTTCTTTGTGAATTGAGGTTGGATTGTGTTGATAATTGCATGTTACTTGCTAAGTGTAGTGACAATGCTAGGGGAATGAACATTGTGATTTGAAAATGCTTTGTGTATGCAATTATGTAATAATTCTAGTGTGGTGAATTATTTGAGATATGCATGATATTAAGATTAGGGAATGGTCTTAATTGCATATGATGGTTGAGTGCATACGCATCATTTGTGTCAAGAGGCAATGCTTGTTAGTTCCGTGGGAGCTAGTGACTTGTCCCAAACCTAGAGCGGGGTTTGAAAGCTTAGGGAACGGGCTTTGTGTGTTATTGGTCTAGGGAACGGACCCGGTTTAATGTAAAAACCGAAAAATAATAACAAGTGTTGGTACCACATGGCATGAGTTGCATTGAGTTTGCATCGAGTCGCATAGCATTCACGATTTGTTATATATGAATAATATGTGAATTGGTGGACTATATGTTTTTGATATAATGATTGAATTGTGGATTATTTTGGAGAATGCGTTTTATTTATGAAAACACGAACAATTGGAATTTCATGAGTTTGGTGAGAAAAATATTATGAAGTGTTTTAAATAATATATATGATTATATGCTTACATGTTATGATTAAATTTCTCACCCTTCTGCTTGTTTTAAAATGTCTTACGCGACATTGCAGATTAGCTCATTGGAGGTAATTTCACGAGGAGTCGTCTTCGTCTAATTATAGGTGTCAGACTCTGATATGTAACACCGGGTAGACTAGGAGAACGATTTATGATATTTTGTGATATGTTATACTTACATGCATCTTTCGAATATTTTGATACATGTTTTCCTGAATATATTCAGATGATATTTGATATTTATGAATAACTCAATTTGATTGATGTCAATTTTTAATTATTCCGCCTTTGAATTAAAGATTGATTACGTGGGTGCAAGGACATAGTCCCTCGGCTTGTTTACATCTACCCCACTATGTTGCATATCAGGTTAAGTAGGTGTTGTATGAATGTTTGTTTATGTTTTGAATGTACGCATTCTCTTCTATGTACCTTATGTTTTAGATATACTCTGATGAAATTTTACGGACATGTTTTAATTAAATAATATTGATGCGCATTTTGATATTATGCGGGGTATATAGAAGGGGGTGTTACATTAGTGGTATCAGAGCCCCGTTTGTCAGTTTTGACAATGTTGTTGAGTCAATTGAGTCATTTTCATATTGTTGTTAACTTTCTTGTTGTTCGTTTGAGAATAATGAGAATGGTCGGTCGTAAGGATAATGCGATTGTTGCTACCTTGGAGGCTATGGCTAGAGAAGTGGATGGTGCACCGAATGTGAACTGTAATGATAAATTTAGGAAGAATCGACCTCCGGTGTTCAAGGGAGGATTGGATCTGAATGGTGCCCATATTTGGTTGAAAGAAGTTGAAAAGATTTTTCGTGTTATAGAATGTGCTGAAGAGGACAAATTGAGACTTGGTTCTCGTATGCCGAAGGAAGAAGCCAACGATTGATGGGTTGGTGTGCAATAGACTCTTAATGTCACTAAAGAGGGAATTACATGGAAGTTATTTAGAAATGAATTCTTGAAACCGGTATTGCCGGAAAGGTGTTAAAGGGAAGGAAGATATGGAAGTTCTATATCTGAAGCTAGTACGTCAGTTGTTGACTATACTACTCGGTTTGTGGAGTTGGTACAACGTCATCCTCACTAAGCTGCAGTGACTGCGGAATTTTCCATGTGTAAGAAATTTGAGGATGGGTTGCGTTCGGAGATAAGACAAGCTATTGGTCATTGAAGAATGAGGAGTTCTTCTGATTTAGTAGAAGGTTGTAAACTCTTTGAGGATGATATCAAAACTCTTTCTACTCACTACAAGAGTGTGAATGAGAGAAAAAGAAAGCAAGTTGTGAGAAGCAGTCCTCTTGTGACACCCATTGACGAGGGTAAACATAAGGGAAACTTTGAGAAGAAATCTGGTGGAGGAAGTTCCGATCCGATTAAGTGTTTCGAGTGTGGCGAGTTGGATCACAAATCTTTTGAGAGTAAGAAGAATATGGATAAGTGCACTAACTGTGGGAGTAGTGGCTATTTGGGTGCGAATTGTAAGAGGAACAATATAAAGTGCTTTAATTATGGTGGACTGGGTCACATTAGTACGAATTACACTAAGCCGAAACAAGCTCAGACGGACGAAAAGGTGTTTGCATTAAAGGGCACGGATGCTACTAATGCGGATTGTTAAATCGAAGGTACTTGTTCTGTTAATAGTATGCTTAATTGCTATTACTAAGTTTGGGACGAATTATTCGTTTATCCTGCATGAGAGTGCGAAGCGTTTAAATTTTGTCTGTTCCTTAGTACCTGATAGGTGTGTGAAACACTGTCAGTACTTTCTGGTTTGTCTGTTATATGGTCTGTAGAGGTTAGAATGAAATAAGTGAAGGAGAAGTTGACACTTTCCGTGTTGCTTCAAGAATGTTGGCTCAGGGTGTTGTGAATTGCACGATTGTAAGTGTATTTGGGCAATGTGATTAAGATGCGAGGAAAAAGCTATTATAGCTTGGTGAAGATGGTTTATGCCCCATTATAGTTGTCGGCTGTTTATTGACAAATTGAGGAACTGATCACCCTTAATCTATTGTTGATAGCGGACGGGAATTATGTTGGATGGTATAGATGTGTCTTTCCGACTTGATAGTGAAAGGAGTGAATTATTAAAAATTAAATAAGTGATTGTGGACTGTTTTGATGAATGGATGAGGATTTTCGTACCCGGAGATGGAAAGGATATGAGATTTCCTATGAGGATAAAGACTGGGAATTCATCGAGAAGAATTATTGGGTATTGGTAAGGAGTGTCCTTAGAAAGTGGAGTGTGAACTTATGTTTGGAAAAGATGAAGATTGGAGTTATTAAATCCACTCAATAGGAAGATGAGATTCTACGGATCAAGACTTTGATGTTTGTCATGTTAGAGATGATTATGTGTTGCTATCGATTAAGAGTTCGGTACTGGGCTGTTAATTGTATATGGCCTTCAAGTGCATTTCGAAGGGAACTATGATATGACTTTTAGGGAAGATTCGGTATTGTTAGTAACAAAAAGGAAAGGATGATTGATCAAAAGGATGCATGGGTGATGTATGACGGTATTGAAAGTAAGGGAAACAAGATTTATATTTCGGTGAATTTTGGAAGTCCTTGAGTTTTTGGAACATGAATGGAAAAGTATAGAGATAAACCCTATGGTGGGAGTAATAGTGATTTGAAGAGATCTCTTTGGTTAGTTTTGTTGTATGATGGAAATTGTGGACTTGGACAGTTAGAGGAAGAATTGTCTATAGACTATTGCCGGATGCAAAAGGTGACATATGATAATGCGATAACTGCAATGGTTGGATCGAGCTGATTGGGATTATAAGTGTTAAGGTAATTGATGGTTGTTAGTAATCGGAGTGCGCATCGGAAGCATATATGAGGTCTTCAGTGTAATGAGTACAAATTATGTGAGTTGAGATTCGGATTGATCTGATGCGAGTAGTTGTATTTGAGATCATCGGTGTAAGCTGCCATTGTTTAGTAAGTATGGATGTAAGTTCGGGTAAAGTTGAACAAGATTTAATTCAGTTGGACGTATACGAACAATGTTGTTGTTCGGTATTAGTGATGTGTCTGGATTGATTGTGGAATAAAGAATTTGTATCTTCCTTATTTGGTTGGATAGTTTTGTAAGTGATCTTGATTGGGGATGTTCGAATTGGTTGAATGTTCAGAAGGAAGACAAGTATAGTGTTTGAGAATTGAATTACAGAGGTTGACAAGAGATAATTCACACGTTAAATTATGCAAGTGGAGAGTTCGGTTGGACGGGTTGTTTTCTTAAGTTGTGTTATTTCCGATACGAGTTGGTTATGGATCCGTCAGGGAACAGACGTCGTTTTACATAAAGAGGCTTTGAGGTTGGCTAAAGTGATTAGGAACTTTTGGACTCCGTTAGTGATTGGAGAGAATTGTGAAAGTTTGCAAGTAGGCAATTGTCACTCTAGTTGAATTGCAAGAAGAAGTTGTTGTTTAGAATGTTCATAGTAAAGGGAGTGTGAGGAAGGTGAAGTATAAGTTATCTACGGCTTCAGTTGTGAGTTTATGTGATTGTAATAAATTGGTTTTGAGATATTGGAATACATCATTGATAAGTCTGGTTAATATGTTGAATCGAGTAGGTAAAGTTGTGGCTTATGCTTTAGGCATTGAAGATTCGTGAAAGGTTCGACACTAATATGGAAATTGGATTGAATGTAGTTATACAATGTGGAGTACTTATAGATGTTGTCTTCGAGTTTTTAAGTTCGAAACGTTTGGTAATCAAAAGGGTAATGCATATACGTTTGATCTGAGGAATGAAGTATGTAGCAATAAGGATGATTAGAATTTATAATGAGTTATGAGATTGGTTTGGAATACCTTTATGGAAAAAGCAAATGTTGCACCTAGTGAATTGAGTTGAAGGGTTTGATGTTGTAATGATGGAAAGATGCGAAGGAGGCATTTGAAATTGTCGATATTGGTAAGATTTTCGAGGACGAAAATTTCTAAAATAGGGGAGAGTTGTTACGACCCAATATCAATATTAAATAAATTAATTCATTAATTGAGTTATTTGAATTTAAATTAAATAATTAAGTGCAAATTGTGTGTTTGATTATTTGACAAAAAATGATTAAATAAGAACATGGATAATTAAGTGTTTAGAAATAATAAAAATTTGATTCAAAATGTTAACAATCCATTTTCTGTGTTATAGATGTTAGGAGGAGTTTACAAAATAAAATTTGTGGTTTGGGCCATCCAAAACAGCCCAGAATGCCAATTTTCGCGCGATGAGTCGACTCAAAGTGCAGCATGCATCGACGCATGGCATGCAGGCGCCGAGTCTTTGGTCGACTCATGGATCTATGCGCCAACCCGGGCGCTATGTGCTGAGTGCATGAGCCGACTGAGCGGTCGGCCGCTCGTGCTGGAATTTCGAATTTTTGCTGTTTTTCTTGTTTTACCCATGGAATATTATTTTATTATATAGTATATTCATATAATTGATATTTGGAGGAAATAAAAAGGGAATTAATGATTTTCTTATTAGTTTTATTTAATTCATGAAATATATATTAATTATATGATTAATTTATATAATTAATTTTGTGGGAATTAAAAAGAGGATTAAGGGTTATTAGAAAAAGAAAATGAGCTTAAGGTATAAACATATGTATATATATACATAGTTAGTAAGAGTAGAGAGTGAAAAAGAATAGAAGAGAAAGAGAAGAGAAAAGGGAAAAGAGGGAGCTAGGGCAAGAGCAACATTGAAAGAATCCAACTTAAATCTAAGGTAAGGGGGAGAAAATTAATCATTCTTGTATGTATGTTTCCATCTATATTCTAGGATTGAATGATTTGTTGTTGTTCTTGAAAAACCCATTTTTGGTTTTGAGATGAATAAAACCTAACTATGGAAATCATATTGAATTATGGTTAAAATGTAGTTTAGAGCTAGTTTTAAGTGATATTAATGATATACAAGCAATGGGTATTAATTTGGTTGAGGTTGAGAAACTTAACAATGGAGTTTTAGGTTAATTAGAGAAGATGAGGGCATTTTCGTATTATGCAGAAAAATTCTGCATAATTTCAACTTGATTTTTCAAACTTGAAAACAACATAACTTTTTAACCGTTAATCCGATTTTAACGTTCTTTATATCGAAACAAAGATATTGATGTGTACTGTAGCATGATGATGTTTATGATTCTGTTTGCTGAATAATTTAATCGAGAATCGGGTGAAATGTCACTTTGTTGACTTTGTTGGAAATTTATGCATATTAGGTTGTGTGTGAATATAATATGTGATTGTGAGCCATGAGTGCTATTGTTGATGTATGTACATTTCTTTGTGAATTGAGGTTGGATTGTGTTGATAATTGCATGTTACTTGCTAAGTGTAGTGACAATGCTAGGGGAATGAACATTGTGATTTGAAAATGCTTTGTGTATGCAATTGTGTAATAATTCTAGTGTGGTGAATTATTTGAGATATGCATGATATTAAGATTAGGGAATGGTCTTAATTGCATATGATGGTTGAGTGCATACGCATCATTTGTGTCAAGAGGCAATGCTTGTTAGTTCCGTGGGAGCTAGTGACTTGTCCCAAACCTAGAGCGGGGTTTGAAAGCTTAGGGAACGGGCTTTGTGTGTTATTGGTCTAGGGAACAGACCCGGTTTAATGTAAAAACCGAAAAATAATAACAAGTGTTGGTACCACATGGCATGAGTTGCATTGAGTTTGCATCGAGTCGCATAGCATTCACGATTTGTTATATATGAATAATATGTGAATTGGTGGACTATATGTTTTTGATATAATGATTGAATTGTGGATTATTTTGGAGAATGCGTTTTATTTATGAAAACACGAACAATTGGAATTTCATGAGTTTGGTGAGAAAAATATTATGAAGTGTTTTAAATAATATATATGATTATATGCTTACATGTTATGATTAAATTTCTCACCCTTCTGCTTGTTTTAAAATGTCTTACGCGACATTGCAGATTAGCTCATTGGAGGTAATTTCACGAGGAGTCGTCTTCGTCTAATTATAGGTGTCAGACTCTGATATGTAACACCGGGTAGACTAGGAGAACGATTTATGATATTTTGTGATATGTTATACTTACATGCATCTTTCGAATATTTTGATACATGTTTTCCTGAATATATTCAGATGATATTTGATATTTATGAATAACTCAATTTGATTGATGTCAATTTTTAATTATTCCGCCTTTGAATTAAAGATTGATTACGTGGGTGCAAGGACATAGTCCCTCGGCTTGTTTACATCTACCCCACTATGTTGCATATCAGGTTAAGTAGGTGTTGTATGAATGTTTGTTTATGTTTTGAATGTACGCATTCTCTTCTATGTACCTTATGTTTTAGATATACTCTGATGAAATTTTACGGACATGTTTTAATTAAATAATATTGATGCGCATTTTGATATTATGCGGGGTATATAGAAGGGGGTGTTACATTAGTGGTATCAGAGCCCCGTTTGTCAGTTTTGACAATGTTGTTGAGTCAATTGAGTCATTTTCATATTGTTGTTAACTTTCTTGTTGTTCGTTTGAGAATAATGAGAATGGTCGGTCGTAAGGATAATGCGATTGTTGCTACCTTGGAGGCTATGGCTAGAGAAGTGGATGGTGCACCGAATGTGAACTGTAATGATAAATTTAGGAAGAATCGACCTCCGGTGTTCAAGGGAGGATTGGATCTGAATGGTGCCCATATTTGGTTGAAAGAAGTTGAAAAGATTTTTCGTGTTATAGAATGTGCTGAAGAGGACAAATTGAGACTTGGTTCTCGTATGCCGAAGGAAGAAGCCAACGATTGATGGGTTGGTGTGCAATAGACTCTTAATGTCACTAAAGAGGGAATTACATGGAAGTTATTTAGAAATGATTTCTTGAAACCGGTATTGCCGGAAAGGTGTTAAAGGGAAGGAAGATATGGAAGTTCTATATCTGAAGCTAGTACGTCAGTTGTTGACTATACTACTCGGTTTGTGGAGTTGGTACAACGTCATCCTCACTAAGCTGCAGTGACTGCGGAATTTTCCATGTGTAAGAAATTTGAGGATGGGTTGCGTTCGGAGATAAGACAAGCTATTGGTCATTGAAGAATGAGGAGTTCTTCTGATTTAGTAGAAGGTTGTAAACTCTTTGAGGATGATATCAAAACTCTTTCTACTCACTACAAGAGTGTGAATGAGAGAAAAAGAAAGCAAGTTGTGAGAAGCAGTCCTCTTGTGACACCCATTGACGAGGGTAAACATAAGGGAAACTTTGAGAAGAAATCTGGTGGAGGAAGTTCCGATCCGATTAAGTGTTTCGAGTGTGGCGAGTTGGATCACAAATCTTTTGAGAGTAAGAAGAATATGGATAAGTGCACTAACTGTGGGAGTAGTGGCTATTTGGGTGCGAATTGTAAGAGGAACAATATAAAGTGCTTTAATTATGGTGGACTGGGTCACATTAGTACGAATTACACTAAGCCGAAACAAGCTCAGACGGACGAAAAGGTGTTTGCATTAAAGGGCACGGATGCTACTAATGCGGATTGTTAAATCGAAGGTACTTGTTCTGTTAATAGTATGCTTAATTGCTATTACTAAGTTTGGGACGAATTATTCGTTTATCCTGCATGAGAGTGCGAAGCGTTTAAATTTTGTCTGTTCCTTAGTACCTGATAGGTGTGTGAAACACTGTCAGTACTTTCTGGTTTGTCTGTTATATGGTCTGTAGAGGTTAGAATGAAATAAGTGAAGGAGAAGTTGACACTTTCCGTGTTGCTTCAAGAATGTTGGCTCAGGGTGTTGTGAATTGCACGATTGTAAGTGTATTTGGGCAATGTGATTAAGATGTGAGGAAAAAGCTATTATAGCTTGGTGAAGATGGTTTATGCCCCATTATAGTTGTCGGCTGTTTATTGACAAATTGAGGAACTGATCACCCTTAATCTATTGTTGATAGCGGACGGGAATTATGTTGGATGGTATAGATGTGTCTTTCCGACTTGATAGTGAAAGGAGTGAATTATTAAAAATTAAATAAGTGATTGTGGACTGTTTTGATGAATGGATGAGGATTTTCGTACCCGGAGATGGAAAGGATATGAGATTTCCTATTAGGATAAAGACTGGGAATTCATCGAGAAGAATTATTGGGTATTGGTAAGGAGTGTCCTTAGAAAGTGGAGTGTGAACTTATGTTTGGAAAAGATGAAGATTGGAGTTATTAAATCCACTCAATAGGAAGATGAGATTCTACGGATCAAGACTTTGATGTTTGTCATGTTAGAGATGATTATGTGTTGCTATCGATTAAGAGTTCGGTACTGGGCTGTTAATTGTATATGGCCTTCAAGTGCATTTCGAAGGGAACTATGATATGACTTTTAGGGAAGATTCGGTATTGTTAGTAACAAAAAGGAAAGGATGATTGATCAAAAGGATGCATGGGTGATGTATGACGGTATTGAAAGTAAGGGAAACAAGATTTATATTTCGGTGAATTTTGGAAGTCCTTGAGTTTTTGGAACATGAATGGAAAAGTATAGAGATAAACCCTATGGTGGGAGTAATAGTGATTTGAAGAGATCTCTTTGGTTAGTTTTGTTGTATGATGGAAATTGTGGACTTGGACAGTTAGAGGAAGAATTGTCTATAGACTATTGCCGGATGCAAAAGGTGACATATGATAATGCGATAACTGCAATGGTTGGATCGAGCTGATTGGGATTATAAGTGTTAAGGTAATTGATGGTTGTTAGTAATCGGAGTGCGCATCGGAAGCATATATGAGGTCTTCAGTGTAATGAGTACAAATTATGTGAGTTGAGATTCGGATTGATCTGATGCGAGTAGTTGTATTTGAGATCATCGGTGTAAGCTGCCATTGTTTAGTAAGTATGGATGTAAGTTCGGGTAAAGTTGAACAAGATTTAATTCAGTTGGACGTATACGAACAATGTTGTTGTTCGGTATTAGTGATGTGTCTGGATTGATTGTGGAATAAAGAATTTGTATCTTCCTTATTTGGTTGGATAGTTTTGTAAGTGATCTTGATTGGGGATGTTCGAATTGGTTGAATGTTCAGAAGGAAGACAAGTATAGTGTTTGAGAATTGAATTACAGAGGTTGACAAGAGATAATTCACACGTTAAATTATGCAAGTGGAGAGTTCGGTTGGACGGGTTGTTTTCTTAAGTTGTGTTATTTCCGATACGAGTTGGTTATGGATCCGTCAGGGAACAGACGTCGTTTTACATAAAGAGGCTTTGAGGTTGGCTAAAGTGATTAGGAACTTTTGGACTCCGTTAGTGATTGGAGAGAATTGTGAAAGTTTGCAAGTAGGCAATTGTCACTCTAGTTGAATTGCAAGAAGAAGTTGTTGTTTAGAATGTTCATAGTAAAGGGAGTGTGAGGAAGGTGAAGTATAAGTTATCTACGGCTTCAGTTGTGAGTTTATGTGATTGTAATAAATTGGTTTTGAGATATTGGAATACATCATTGATAAGTCTGGTTAATATGTTGAATCGAGTAGGTAAAGTTGTGGCTTATGCTTTAGGCATTGAAGATTCGTGAAAGGTTCGACACTAATATGGAAATTGGATTGAATGTAGTTATACAATGTGGAGTACTTATAGATGTTGTCTTCGAGTTTTTAAGTTCGAAACGTTTGGTAATCAAAAGGGTAATTTTCGCGCGATGAGTCGACTCAAAGTGCAGCATGCATCGACGCATGGCATGCAGGCGCCGAGTCTTTGGTCGACTCATGGATCTATGCGCCAACCCGGGCGCTATGTGCTGAGTGCATGAGCCGACTGAGCGGTCGGCCGCTCGTGCTGGAATTTCGAATTTTTGCTGTTTTTCTTGTTTTACCCATGGAATATTATTTTATTATATAGTATATTCATATAATTGATATTTGGAGGAAATAAAAAGGGAATTAATGATTTTCTTATTAGTTTTATTTAATTCATGAAATATATATTAATTATATGATTAATTTATATAATTAATTTTGTGGGAATTAAAAAGAGGATTAAGGGTTATTAGAAAAAGAAAATGAGCTTAAGGTATAAACATATGTATATATATACATAGTTAGTAAGAGTAGAGAGTGAAAAAGAATAGAAGAGAAAGAGAAGAGAAAAGGGAAAAGAGGGAGCTAGGGCAAGAGCAACATTGAAAGAATCCAACTTAAATCTAAGGTAAGGGGGAGAAAATTAATCATTCTTGTATGTATGTTTCCATCTATATTCTAGGATTGAATGATTTGTTGTTGTTCTTGAAAAACCCATTTTTGGTTTTGAGATGAATAAAACCTAACTATGGAAATCATATTGAATTATGGTTAAAATGTAGTTTAGAGCTAGTTTTAAGTGATATTAATGATATACAAGCAATGGGTATTAATTTGGTTGAGGTTGAGAAACTTAACAATGGAGTTTTAGGTTAATTAGAGAAGATGAGGGCATTTTCGTATTATGCAGAAAAATTCTGCATAATTTCAACTTGATTTTTCAAACTTGAAAACAACATAACTTTTTAACCGTTAATCCGATTTTAACGTTCTTTATATCGAAACAAAGATATTGATGTGTACTGTAGCATGATGATGTTTATGATTCTGTTTGCTGAATAATTTAATCGAGAATCGGGTGAAATGTCACTTTGTTGACTTTGTTGGAAATTTATGCATATTAGGTTGTGTGTGAATATAATATGTGATTGTGAGCCATGAGTGCTATTGTTGATGTATGTACATTTCTTTGTGAATTGAGGTTGGATTGTGTTGATAATTGCATGTTACTTGCTAAGTGTAGTGACAATGCTAGGGGAATGAACATTGTGATTTGAAAATGCTTTGTGTATGCAATTGTGTAATAATTCTAGTGTGGTGAATTATTTGAGATATGCATGATATTAAGATTAGGGAATGGTCTTAATTGCATATGATGGTTGAGTGCATACGCATCATTTGTGTCAAGAGGCAATGCTTGTTAGTTCCGTGGGAGCTAGTGACTTGTCCCAAACCTAGAGCGGGGTTTGAAAGCTTAGGGAACGGGCTTTGTGTGTTATTGGTCTAGGGAACGGACCCGGTTTAATGTAAAAACCGAAAAATAATAACAAGTGTTGGTACCACATGGCATGAGTTGCATTGAGTTTGCATCGAGTCGCATAGCATTCACGATTTGTTATATATGAATAATATGTGAATTGGTGGACTATATGTTTTTGATATAATGATTGAATTGTGGATTATTTTGGAGAATGCGTTTTATTTATGAAAACACGAACAATTGGAATTTCATGAGTTTGGTGAGAAAAATATTATGAAGTGTTTTAAATAATATATATGATTATATGCTTACATGTTATGATTAAATTTCTCACCCTTCTGCTTGTTTTAAAATGTCTTACGCGACATTGCAGATTAGCTCATTGGAGGTAATTTCACGAGGAGTCGTCTTCGTCTAATTATAGGTGTCAGGCTCTGATATGTAACACCGGGTAGACTAGGAGAACGATTTATGATATTTTGTGATATGTTATACTTACATGCATCTTTCGAACATTTTGATACATGTTTTCCTGAATATATTCAGATGATATTTGATATTTATGAATAACTCAATTTGATTGATGTCAATTTTTAATTATTCCGCCTTTGAATTAAAGATTGATTACGTGGGTGCAAGGACATAGTCCCTCGGCTTGTTTACATCTACCCCACTATGTTGCATATCAGGTTAAGTAGGTGTTGTATGAATGTTTGTTTATGTTTTGAATGTACGCATTCTCTTCTATGTACCTTATGTTTTAGATATACTCTGATGAAATTTTACGGACATGTTTTAATTAAATAATATTGATGCGCATTTTGATATTATGCGGGGTATATAGAAGGGGGTGTTACATGCTTCATTAATGGTATAACTTTGGTCGCTATAATTGATATTGGAGCTACACATTCCTTTATTTCCTTTGATTGTGTTAAGATATTTAATCTTGAGTTGTCGATTATGAGTGGTGGTATGGTTATTGATACTCCTTCTATGGGTTCTGTAACTACCCCTTTTGTGTGTTTGAATTGTCCGTTGAGTATTTTTGGTAAAGACTTTGGAGTTGATTTAGTGTGTCTTCACTTTGATCAACTTGATGTTATTCTTGGGATGAATTGGTTGGAATTCAATCGTGTCTATATTAACTGTTTTGACAACACAGTTATTTTTCTCGAACCTGGTGATGATGGAGACTTGTTTATAACTGCTAAGCAAGAGAAGGAATCAGTGCAAGATGGTGCGAAGGTATTTATGTTGATGGAAACTTTGAACATTGGTGAAAATGTAGCCATTGATGCTTTACCAATTGTCCGTGATTTTCCGGAAGTTTTTCCTGATGAGATAAGAGATTTACCGCCGGAACGAGAAGTGGAGTTTGCGATCTACTTAATTCTTGGAACTAGTCCGATATCGATGGCTCCATATCGTATGTCCGTATCGGAATTGAAAGAGTTGAAGAGTCAACTTGAAGATCTACTTGAGAAGAGGTTTATTCGTCCGAGTGTGACACCGTGGGGTGCACCAGTTTTGTTGGTTAAGAAGAAAGAAGGTTCTATGAAACTTTGTGTGGACTACAGACAATTGAACAAGATGACCATCAAGAATAAGTATCCCCTTACGAGGATTGATGATTTGATGGATCAGTTGATTGGTGCGAGTGTCTTTAGTAATATAGATCTGAGGTCTGGGTATCATCAGATTCGTGTGAAGGCCGAAGATATTCAAAAGACTGCCTCTAGAACGAGGTATGGACATTATGAGTATTCTGTGATGCCATTTGGTGTGACTAATGCACCAGGTGTGTTTATGGAGTACATGAATAGGATTTTCCATCCTTATTTGGACAAGTTTGTGGTTGTGTTCATCGATGATATTTTGATTTATTCGAAGAGTGAGAGAGAAAATGTCGGGCATTTGAGGATTGTGTTATCCGTGTTGAAAGAAAAGCAGTTATTTGCTAAACTCTCTAAGTGTGAATTTTGGTTGAAGGAAGTGAGTTTCCTTGGTCATGTGATTCAAGTAGAGGTATTGCAGTTGATCCGTCAAAGTTTGAAGTGGTATCCCATTGGGAGGCTCCAAAATCAGTTTTTGAGATTAGAAGTTTTCTTAGTTTGGCAGGTTATTATCGAAAACTCATTGAAGGATTTGCCAAGTTATCATTACCGTTGACGCAATAGAGTAGGAAAGGTCAAGCCTTTGTTTGGGATGCAAAGTGTGAAGAAAGTTTTCAAGAGCTTAAGAGAAGATTGACGACATCTCCTGTTTTGATTTTACCGAATTCGACAGAACTGTTTGTTGTGTATTGTGATGCTTCTTTGATGGGTTTAAGAGGTGTGTTGATGCAAAATAAACAAGTTGTAGCTTATGCTTCAAGGAAACTCAAAGTGCATGAGAGGAATTATCCTACACATGACTTAGAGTTGGCCGCCGTTGTATTTGTACTGAAGCTTTGGAGGAATTATTTGTTTGGTTCGAGATTTGAGGTATTTAGTTATCATAAGATTTTGAAGTATCTCTTTGATCAGAAAGAATTGAATGCAAGGCAGAGGAGATGGTTGGAACTTATGAAGGATTATAATTTCGGTTTGAATTACCATCCGGGTAAAGCAAATATAGTAGTTGATGCATTGAGTAGGAAATCGTTGCATATGTCGATGATGATGATAAAAGAGTTGGAAATGATTGAGCAATTTCGCGATTTAAGCTTAGTGTGTGAGAAGAATTCTTACGAAGTTAAGCTTGGTATGTTAAAGCTTACTAGTGGTATTCTTGACGAGATTCGAGAAGGACAGAAATTTGATTTGGATTTAGTTGATTGATTGACTTTGATCAATCAAGGTCAAGGTGGTGAATTTCAGATTGATGAAAATGGTATCATGAGATGTCGTGATAGAGTTTGTATTCCTGATATTGTTGAGCTGAAGAAGAGTATTCTTGAAGAAGGGCATCGTAGTGGATTCAGTATTCATCCGGGTGCTACTAAGATGTATCAAGATTTGAGGAAAATATTTTGGTGGCCTCGTATGAAGAAAAATATTGCCGAGTTTGTGTATTCTTGTTTGACTTGCCAGAAGTCAAAGATTAAGCATCAGAGACCGTCGGGCTTGATGCAACCGCTGTTTATTCCTGAGTGGAAATGGGATAACATATCCATGGATTTTGTGTCTGGTTTACCTAGAACGCCGAGTAACTTTGAAGCTATTTGGGTTGTTGTGGATAGATTGACCAAATCTGCTCACTTTATTCCTATGCAAATGGATTACCCATTGGAGAGATTAGCAAAGCTGTACATTGAAAGGATTGTAAGTTTGCATTGTATTCCGTCTAGCATTGTGTCAGATAGAGATTTGAGGTTTACTTCGAGATTTTGGGAAAGTTTGCAAAGTGCTTTGGGTACGAAGATTCGTTTGAGTTCTGCTTATCATCCACAGACCGATGGTCAAACTGAGAGGATGATTCAATCACTTGAGGATCTTTTGAGAGCTTGTGTATTGGAAAAGGGAGGAGCTTGGGATAACTACCTACCTTTGATTGAATTTACTTACAACAACAGTTTTCACTCGAGTATTGGTATGGCACCATTTGAGGCATCGTATGGTAGACGGTGTAGGACGCCATTGTGTTGGTATGAGTCTGGAGAGAGTTTTTTGGTTGGACCCGAGATAATCAAGCAAACTACCGATAAGATTAATATGATTCAAGAGAAGATGAAGATTTCTCAGAGTCGTCAAAAGAGTTAATCATGACAAGAGGAGGAAAGCACTTGAATTTCAGGAGGGAGATCACGTGTTTCTTCGAGTTACTCCAATAACTGGTGTTGGTAGAGCGTTGAAATTGCGTAAGTTGACGCCGCGTTTTATTGGTCCTTATTAGATTTTGCAGAGGATAGTAGAGGTAGCCTATATGGTTGCTTTACCGCCGTCGCTTGTTAATCTCCATGATGTGTTCCAGGTTTTGTAACTTCGGAAGTATGTCCCGGATCCGTCACATGTTATTCCTATGGACGAGGTTGAGGTGAGAGAAAACCTTACGGTTGAAGCTTTACCGATTAGAATTCTGGACCGTGAAGTTAAGAAGCTAAGAGGCAAGGATATTGCGCTTGTGAAGGAAGCATGGGGAGGCGCTGCAGAAGGCAACATGACTTGGGAATTAGAGAGTGGGATGCGAGAGTCGTATCCAGAGTTGTTTGAATCAGGTAACATTTTCAAGGACGAAAATTTCTAAAGTGGGGGAGAGTTGTAACACCCCGATTCTGATTTCCCAATTTTGTTGAGTCTTTTGATTTATCTGGGTGATTAATATCTTTTTAATTGTGAATTGATGCGTTAATATGTTATGTTTGCATATTATGTTATTTTACCGATTTTGAGAGTTTTCGGGGGAGATAGATTGGAGGGTATTTTAGACATTAAGTATTTAATGTTAAGTTGGATATTTTGTGAGAAAATGATTTAGTAGATGTTTGGAGGGAAATAAAATAGAAAGAGATATAAGTGGAAAGAGGGAGAAAAGAAAAGGACAAAAATAGAAAGAAAGAAAAAAGAAGAGAAAGATAGAGGAGGAAGAAGGAAGAAGAGAAAGAGAGGAAAACTTGGAGAATCATCAAGAGCAATATCTAGGATTCGATCAATCGGGTAAGGGTGTGAAATCTTATTATTCTATCAATGTGTGTGATTATGCATGTGTGTGTTTGGATTGTTTGGATGTTTTCCATCTTTTCCCATTCTAGGTCAGAAATGGTTTAATCGGTAGGAATCGATGATTTAACAGTTAGAATCCGGAATTAATGGTGTAGTTTAGTCGAGGAATGTTAGGCTAATACTACTGGAACTTGTTGGAAATGAATCGGGTGATTTCGGGAGTTTCTGAGGTTTTGGACAGTTGGGGTTTTGGAGTACGCAGACGCTCACTAGCATGTTCGTTAGGCGAGCAGGGTGGCGAGTGTTCGCTAAGCGAGCTGCCAGCGAACGTCCCCAGACTTAGGCATAATGGAAATGATCCTTTTCGCTAGTAGTGAGTGATGTAGCGAGTTGTTCGCTAGGCGAGGCTCCAGCGAGCCAATAGCGAATCCTTCCAGTAGCTTCTAATTGTCTTCACGAGCTTGTTCGCTAGGCGAACCAGCAACAAGTGTTCGCTAGGACCTCGCTATGCGAGTGGTCCAACGAGCGTGACAGTGTTTGATTTTCTTGCTGTTTCCATCCAATGTCGATTCTTCGATTCGAATGTGATTAGCCCTTTCTTTTAAAGCATAATTGTATGTTGTGATATGTTATGGTATGGGTGACTGTATGGCGTGAATCCTAGATTATGGAAATCGATTGTGAATTATGGTCGTTCAGCAATTATATGCATTGTTTAAAATTGATTAAAAGTGCATGAAGATTGTGATTAAATCTAATTGATTCTCGTGCATTACTTGATAATGTAATGATGATGATTGAAAGTATGAATACTTTGATTATTATGAAATGTGTTGTGTGTGCAATCATGTTATAATTCTTGTGTGATGAATTAGTTGATAATGCATGGGATTAAGATGCGAGAACGGTCTTAAGTGCATTGGTTGTTGATTGCATACGCATCATTTGTTGTCAAGAGGCAATGCTTTCTAGTTTCGTGGAGACTAGTGACTTGTCCCAAACTTAGAAGGGTGGGTTTGAAAGCTTAGAGGATGGGATTTTGTTTGTTATTGGTCTAGGGGACGGACCCGGTTTAAATGTAAAAACCGAAAAATAATAACAAGTGTTAGTACCATATGGCATGAGTTGCATTGAGTCGCATGGCCTAGGTATAATTGATGTATGAGGTATGCACATGTGTATGAATTGGTGAATAAACATAATTGTAAATGTTTATGTGGAAATGAGTGAATTGTGAATGTATGCATGATGAATGTGCTTGGTGATTATTCATATATATATATATATATATATATATATATATATATATATATATATATATATATATATATATATATATATATATATATATATATATATGTATGTATATATGTTGTGATGTATATGGATGACTTATGGTGAGAATGTTGATTATGTGTATTTTATGATTGTATATGTATATATATATATATATATATATATATATATATATATATATATATATATATATATATATATATATATATATATATATATATATATATATATATATATATATATATATATATATATATATATATATATATATATATATATATATATATATATATATATATATATATATATATATATATATATATATATATATATATATATATATATATATATATAATTATATGCATTGATTATTATGATAATATTTCTCACCCTTCTGCTGGTTTATGATACTCTATGAGGCATTGCAAAGTAGGTATGCTGGAGGTCTTTTGTGAAGCGTGTCTTCATTCTTTTGTCGGTCAGCTCTGATATGTAGCACCGGGTAGTTAGGATATATGATTCTTTTGTGATACGTTGTATATGTATCTGTTGTGGAATGTTTATGAAAACATGAATTATACGGTGAATCAAATTGGATGATATATATATATATATATATATATATATATATATATATATATATATATATATATATATATATATATATATATATATATATATATATATATATATATATATATATATATATATATATATATATATATATATATATATATATATATATATATATATATATATATATATATATATATATATATATATATATATATATATATATATATATATATATATATATATATATATATATATATATATATATATATATATATATATATATATATATATATATATATATGTATGTATATATGTTTGATGATTATCAATATTTAGATGTTTCCGCTTTTATTCTAAATATGGAGATGTGGGTATGAGGACTAAGTTCCTCTGCTGAAAGTTACCCCACTGTTGCATATCTTTATTGAGCAGGTGTTGTATGTTTTAAATTCAAGATTGATGTGGCGCACCCCTTTTATACTGTGTTTTAATTATACTCTGATGGATTTTAATATGTGCCTAAATGATTTATTTGATTAATTGGGGGTATAGAAAGGGGGTGTTACATTAGTGGTATCAGAGCAGGTCGGTCAGTTGACCAAGTTGTTAATGTGTTTATTCCCCTATATATTTGATATGTGTGTATGACACTATCAATAATGTTAGTTCTTATGAAGTTTTGTTGTTGGGATCCAGAACAATGGTCGCCGGTAGGAATGATGAAGCGATTGCCGAAGCTTTGGCGATGTTGGCTGGAGCAATTGGACATAATCCCCAAGCCAGCGTGAATGCTGGAAACAACGTTGATGACGAGTTTCGTGCTTTGGGAAGGTTTCAAAGAAACAATCCACCAATTTTCGAGGGAACCCATGAACCTGACAAAGCACAGGTATGGCTGAAAGCGATCGAGAAGATCTTTCGAGTCATGAACTTTTAAGATGCGCAGAGGGTACAGTTTGACACTCATATGCTAGAAGAGGAAGCTGAGGACTGGTGGAGTAACACTTGTCAGAGGTTTGAAGAAGATGAGATTGTGGTTACTTGGGATGTTTTTAGAGAGACATTTCTGGAGAAGTATTTTCCAGAGGATGTGCGTGGTAAGAAGGAAATTGAATTCCTTGAGATGAAGCAGGGTAACTCAACTGTGGCCGAGTATGCAGCAAGGTTTGAGGAATTGATTAAATTTTGTCCTCATTACAACACTACCAATGCTGAGAGATCCAAGTGTCTCAAGTTCGTGAATGTTTTGAGGCCTGAAGTCAAGCAAGCTGTTAGTTATCAGGAAATCAGGCGATTTTCTGCGTTGGTAAACAAAAGCAGAATTTATGATGAAGATAGTAGAGCTAGATCTGCCTACTATAAGAGTTTAAATGACAAGAATGGAAAAGGTTAATTCTGAGGGAAGCCGTATGTGACTCCTGCTGATAAAGGGAAACAGAAAACTGGTTATGGCAAGAAGCCGAGTGGGGGATGAGGTTCCACTCCAGTGAGATGTTATAGATGCGGTAGAGAAGGACATCATGCTCCTGAGTGCAAAAGCGTTGAGCAAAAATGTTTCAAGTGTGGAAAGCCAGGCCACAAGGCTTTCGAGTGCAAGAGCGGTGTGAATGTGACTTTCTACAACTGTGGTGAGCAAGGGCACATTAGTACCAAGTGTGACAAGCCAGAGAAGACTCAAGGGAACGGGAAGGTGTTTGCTCTATCAGGATCGGAGACTGGGATTGAAGATCGGTTGATCCGAGGCACGTGCTTCATTAATGGTATACCTTTGGTTGCTATAATTGATACTGGATCTACACATTCCTTTATTTCCTTTGATTGTGTTAAGAGATTGAATCTTGAGTTGTCGATTATGAGTGGTGGTATGGTTATTGATACTCCTGCTATGGGTTCAGTAACTACCCTTTTGTGTGTTTGAATTGTCCGTTGAGTATTTTTGGTAAATACTTTGGAGTTGATTTAGCGTGTCTTCACTTAGATCAACTTGATGTTATTCTTGGGATGAATTGGTTGGAATTCAATCGTGTCTATATTAACTATTTTGACAAGACAGTTATTTTTCCCGAACCTGATGATGATGGAGACTTGTTTATGACTGCTAAGCAAGTGAAGGAATCAGTGCACGATGGTGCGAAGGTATTTATGTTGATGGCAACTTTGAACATTAGTGAAAATGTAGCCATTGATGCTTTACCAATTGTCCGTGATTTTTCAGAAGTTTTTCCTGATGAGATAAGAGATTCACCGCTGGAACGAGAAGTGGAGTTTGCGATCGACTTAATTCTTGGAACTAGTCCGATATCGATGGCTCCATATCGTATGTCCGCATCGGAATTGAAAGAGTTGAAGAGTCAACTTGAAGATCTACTTGAGAAGAGTTTTATTCGTCCGAGTGTGTCACCGTGGGGTGCACCAGTTTTGTTGGTTAAGAAGAAAGAAGGTTCTATGAGACTTTGTGTGGACTACATACAATTGAACAAGATGACCATCAAGAATAAGTATCCCCTAACGAGGATAGATTATTTGATGGATCAGTTGATTGGTGAGAGTGTCTTTAGTAATATAGATCTGAAGTCTGGGTATCATCAGATTCGTGTGAAGGCTGAAGATATTCAAAAGCCTGCCTCTAGAACAAGGTATGGACATTATGAGTATTCTGTGATGCCATTTGGTGTGACTAATGCACCAGGCGTGTTTATGGAGTACATGAATAGGATTTTCCATCCTTATTTGGACAAGTTTGTTGTTGTGTTCATCGATGATATTTTGATTTATTTGAAGAGTGAGAGAGAACATGTCGGGCATTTGAGGATTGTGTTATCCGTGTTGAAAGAAAAGCAGTTATTTGCTAAACTCTCTAAGTGTGAATTTTGGTTGAAGGAAGTGAGTTTCCTTGGTCATGTGATTTCAAGTAGAGGTATTGCAGTTGATCCGTCAAAGGTTGAAGCGGTATCATATTGGGAGGCTCCAAAATCAGTTTTTGAGATTAGAATTTTTCTTGGTTTGGCAGGTTATTATCGGAAATTCATTGAAGGATTTGCCAAGTTATCATTGCCGTTGACGCAGTTGACTAGGAAAGGTCAAGCCTTTGTTTGGGATGCAAAGTGTGAAGAAAGTTTTCAAGAGCTTAAGAGAAGATTGACGACAACTCGTGTTTTGATTTTACCGAATTCGACAGAACCGTTTGTTGTGTATTTTGATGCTTCTTTGATGGGTTTAGGAGGTGGGTTAATGCAAAATAAACAAGTTGTAGCTTATGCTTCAAGGCAACTCAAAGTGCATGAGAGGAATTATCCTACGCATGACTTAGAGTTGGCCGCCGTTGTATTTGTGTTGAAGCTTTGGAGGCATTATTTGTTTGGTTCGAGATTTGAGGTATTTAGTGATATAAGAGTTTGAAATATCTCTTTGATCAGAAAGAATTGAATGCAAGGCAGAGGAGATGGTTGGAACTTTTGAAGGATTATTATTTCGGTTTGATTTACCATCCAGGTAAAGCAAATGTAGTAGCTGATGGATTGAGTAGGAAATCGTTGCATATGTCGATGATGATGGTAAAAGAGTTGGAAATGATTGAGCAATTTCGCGATTTGAGCTTAGTGTGTGAGAAGACTTCTTACGAAGTTAAGCTTGGTATGTTAAAGCTTACTAGTGGTATTCTTGACGAGATTCGAGAAGGACTAAAATCTGATTTGGATTTAGTTGATCGATTGACTTTGATCAATCAAGGTCAAGGTGGTGAATTTCGGATTAATGAAAATGGTATCATGAGATGTCATGATAGAGTTTGTATTCCTGATATTGTTGAGCTGAAGAAGAGTATTCTTGAAGAAGGGCATCATAATGGATTGAGTATTCATCCGGGTGCTACTAAGATGTATCAAGGTTTGAGGAAAATATTTTGGTGGCCTCGTATGAAGAAGGATATTGCCGAGTTTGTGTATTCTTGTTTGACTTGTCAGAAGTCAAAGATTGAGCATCATAGACCGTCGGGCTTGATGCAACTGTTGTTTATTCCTGAGTGGAAATGGGATAGCATATCCATGGATTTTGTGTCTGGTTTACCTATAACGCCGAGTAACTTTGAAGCTATTTGGGTTATTGTGGATAGATTAACCAAATCTGCTCACTTTATTCCTATGCGAATGGATTACCCGTTGGAGAGATTGGCAAAGCTGTACATTGAAAGGATTTTCAGTTTGCATGGTATTCAGTCTAGCATTGTGTCAGATAGAGATCCGAGGTTTACTTCGAGATTTTGGGAAAGTTTGCAAAGTGCTTTGGGTACGAAGATTCGTTTGAGTTATGCTTATCATCCGCAGACCGATGGTCAAACTGAGAGGACGATTCAATCAGTTGAGGATCTTTTGAGAGCTTGTGTATTGGAAAAGGGAGGAGCTTGGGATAGCTACTTACCTTTGATTGAATTTACTTACAACAACAATTTTGTAGACGGTGTAGGACGCCATTGTGTTGGTATGAGTCTGGAGAGAGTTTTGTGGTTGGACCTGAGATAGTCTAGAAAACTACCGATAAGATTAAGATGATTCAAGAGAAGATGAAGATTTCTCAGAGTCGTCAAAAGAGTTAATCATGACAAGAGGAGGAAAGCACTTGAATTTCAGGACGGAGATCACGTGTTTCTTCGAGTTACTCCAATAACCGGTGTTGGTAGAGCGTTGAAATCGCGTAAGTTGTAACACCCTTCTAAACCCCACAGAAAATATAAACATAATCAGAGTAAAATTAACTTGCATTCACAAAGGGCGTCACACATACACTTTCAAATTACTAAAAACCATCTGTCATGCTCAATAACACTGAAATAAGTAATCATACTTTTACAAAATTTCATTTGCATGTAGCAGCGGATTCATTTATATCACAATTTTTCATAAGAGAAATATTTGCATTTATTACATAAATCAACTTCACTTAGGCACTGAGGCCAACAACACAATATACGTCTGAAACGTAACCCAAACGATCCCAGTGTTACACGACCAGAGCACGACTCGACCCAATACAATTAAATCACTAAACAGCTACACCAATAGCGACCTCGCAACTACGAGCAGTACTACACCTTGATACCTGCACGATGTCATGAAGGACATTATTCCAGCAGAAGGGTGAGAAATATTATCATAATAACAATGCATATAATCATATATAAATGCACAAATACAGAATACATATATTCCATATTTTCTCACCACAATTCATTATAAACGTCATATATGTCACAATATATACTTACCTAATTAAGCACATTCATCAATCATACTTTTACAAGTCATGTTCTTTTCACATAAACATTTACAATGATAATTAGTTCACCAATTCACATAAACATACACAACATGTTTATTTCACCAATTCGCATAAACACACACAACATGTTTATTTTACCAATTCATATAAACACACACAACATGTTTATTTTTTCACCAATGCATCATATAAAGATGACAATGCAACTCATAGAGACCGACTCACAACTCTATGCAGATGAAAATGCGGTACCGACTCATTCAGCAGGTTCAATTGAAGAACCAAATGGAACCATCGCTCGTTACCGAAGTAACTCCCCGTCGGGCCTACGATGTTCACCCATCGCTCACACCCCACATGGGCACACAATGTTTCAGGATTGCTCACACCCCACACGGGCACACAATCCGATTTCTCACACCCCACAATGGCACACGATCGTTATGCAGATCCTCCACGGGATCAAGAATAAACCATAGCTCACACCCCACAAGGGCACACGATCGTTTCTGCAGATCCTCCACGGGATCAAGAATAAACCATCGCTCACACCCCACAAGGGCACATGATCGTTTCTGTAGATCCTCCACGAGATAAAGAATAAACCATCGCTCACACCCCACAAGGGTACACGATCATTTCTGCAGATCCTCCAAGGGATCAAGACACTAGAATGCAATCATGATGCTTCACATGCAAAACGACTCAACATACTCTTGAAATACATACATATTCACAAACATATATAATTACGCATTACACCTCACACAAGTACATACAATTATACACATAATTGCCAAACAGCCACATCTCACACTTTCATACAACAATCACATATACATACCATATGACTCATATAAACTCATCAACTCTCACAAATCCTCATTCGGATTGTGGGTACATCGCTTATACCCCACCAGGAACAACATCACAGTTATTCTACCCCGGTGATTACTACACTAGGAACGACACCTTGTCATTCTACCCCAGTGAGTAAGAATCTCGCACATTTACATATTCTCAACATCATTATCACATTACCAAGCAATGCACATATATTCACTATATATACATATATTCTCATGCATTCTTCACACATTATCACATAAAATCAATATGCACTCACAAGGTCGTGCCTACTGCAACGAACTCAATCACATCCATCATGCATTCATGTTTAATTCAAACAATGCATTCAATTTCCAAAAGGCCATAATTCACAATCTAGGATTCACGTCATAAGGCTACCCACAACACGTCTCATCTCAATAATACACAAACTATTCATGTTATATAAGGATTAACATAATTGAACCAAACAATTAACCATTGGATGGAAAACACAAGAAAACAACATGCTGACACGCTCGCTACCTTGCTCGCCTAGCGAGCTCCTAGCGAGTGCTCGCTACCTGTTCGCCTAGCGAACATGCTCGCGAAGGCAAACAGAAGCCACTGACTTGATTCGCTATCTCACTCGCTCAGCGAAGGCCTAGAGAATGCTCGCTACCCCCTTCGCTACCAGCAAGGAACACCAAAACCATTATGTCCAAGTCTGGGACCGTTCGCTACCGGCTCGCCACAGCGAATGCCCAGCGAATGCTCGCGACCTGCTCGCCTAGCGAACTAGCTAGCGAGGGTCTGCGAACTCAGAATTCCCCACTGTCCAAAACTCCGAAACTCATCGAAATCCAACCGATTCAATCCCAACTCGTTCTAGTAGCCTTAGCCCAACATTCCTCGACTAAACTCTACCACTTATCCTCATTTTTAACAGTTAATACTCGGTTTCTACCGATTAAACTCATTTATGCCCTAGAATGGAAGATGAGGGAAAACAACCAAACAATCCATACATAATCACATACATTAATAAGATAACAATATTTGACACCCTTACCTCGATTAATCGGAAGCTAGAAGTCGTTCTTGAGCTTCCCAAGCTTTCCCATCTTTTTCCTTTTCCTTTCTCTTCTTTCTCTTTCTTTCTCTTCTCTTTCTCTTATGTTTTCTATCCTTTCCTTTTCCTTCCAGTTTTCCTTATATATATTTCCCTTCTATTTCTCTCCAATATATTTCTTCTCTCAAAATATTCACCAATTCATTTTCTCATAAAATACCCCATCCTATCCTTAATTAGAGAATATCTAATAAATCCACATTACTATACCAAATAGAATAAATCAGTTAAATCCAATAATTCACTTAAATCATACAAACCAATTAACTAGTACCATTAATCAGTTATTGAAAATTGGGCTGTTACATAAGTTGACGCCGCGTTTTATTGGTCCTTATCAGATTTTGCAGAGGATAGGAGAGGCAGCCTATCGGGTTGCTTTACCGCCGTCGCTTGCTAATCTCCATGATGTGTTCCATGTTTTGCAACTTCGGAAGTATGTCCCGGATCCGTCACATGTTATTCCTATGGACGAGGTTGAGGTGAGAGATAACCTTACGGTTGAAGCTTTACCGATAGAATTCTGGACCGTGAAGTTGAGAAGCTAAGAGGCAAGGATATTGCGCTTGTGAAGGTAGCATGAGGAGGCAATGCAGAAGGCAACATGACTTGGGAATTAGAGAGTGGGATGCGAGATTCGTATCCAGAGTTGTTTGAATCAGGTAACATTTTCGAGGATGAAAATTTCTAAAGTGGGGGAGAGTTGTAACGCCCCGATTCTGATTTCCCAATGTTGTTGAGTCTTTTGATTTATCTGGGTGATTAATATCTTTTTAATTGTGAATTGATGAGTTAATATGTTATGTTTGCATATTATGCTATTTTACCGATTTTGAGAGTTTTCGGGGAAAATAGATTGAAGGGTATTTTAGACATTAAGTATTTAATGTTAAGTTGGATATTTTGTGAGAAAATGATTTATTAGATGTTTGGAGGGAAATAAAATAGAAAGAGATATAAGTGGAAAGAGGGAGAAAAGAAAAGGATAGAAATAGAAAGAAAGAAAAAAGAAGAGAAAGATAGAGGAGGAAGAAGGAAGAAGAGAAAGAGAGGAAAACTTGGAGAATCATCAAGAGCAATCTCTAGGATTCGATTAATCGGGTAAGAGTGTGAAATCTTATTATTCTATTAATGTGTGTGATTATGTATGTGTATGTTTGGATTGTTTGGATGTTTTCCATCTTTTCCCATTCTAGGTCAGAAATGGTTTAATCGGTAGGAATCGATGATTTAACGGTTAGAATCTGGAATTAATGGTGTAGTTTAGTCAAGGAATGTTAGGCTAAGACTACTGGAACTTGTTGGAATTGAATCGGGTGATTTCGGGAGTTTCTGAGGTTTTGGACAGTTGAGGTTTTGGAGTACGCAGACGCTCACTAGCACGTTCGCTAAGCGAGCAGGGTGGCGAGTGTTCGCTAAGCGAGCTGGTAGCGAGCTCCAAGTGAACATCCCCAGACTTGGGCAGAATGGAAATGATCCTTTTCTCTAGTAGTGAGTGATGTAGTGAGTTTTTCGCTAGGCGAGGCTCCAGCGAGCCAGTAGCGAATCCTTCCAGTAGCTTCTGTTTGTCTTCGCGAGCTTGTTCGCTAGGACCTCGCTAGGCGAGTGGTCCAGCGAGCGTGACAATGTTTGATTTTCTTGCTGTTTCCATCCAATGTCGATTCTTCGATTCGAATGTGATTAGCCCTTTGTTTTAAAGCATAATTGTATGCTGTGATATGTTATGCTGTGGGTAGCCGTATGGCGTGAATCCTAGATTATGGAAATCGATTGTGAACTGTGGTCGTTCGGCAATTATATGCATTGTTTAAAATTGATTAAAAGTGCATGAAGATTGTGATTGAATCTAATTGATTCTCGTGCATTACTTGATAATGTAATGATGATGATTGAAAGTACGAACACTTTGATTATTATGAAATGCGTTGTGTGTGCAATCATGTTATAATTCTTGTGTGATGAATTATTTGATAGTGCATGGGATTAAAATGCGAGAACGGTCTTAAGTGCATTGGTTGTTGATTGCATACGCATCATTTGTTGTCAAGAGGCAATGCTTGCTAGTTTCGTAAAGACTAGTGACTTGTCCCAAACCTAGAAGGGTGGGTTTGAAAGCTTAGAGGACGGGCTTTTGTTTTTTATTGGTCTAGGGGACGGACCTGGTTTAAATGTAAAAACTGAAAAATAATAACAAGTGTTGGTACCACATGACATGAGTTGCATTGAGTTGCATTGAGTCACATGACATAGGTATAGTTGATGTATGAGGTATGCACATGTGTATGAATTGGTGAATAAACATAATTGTAAATGTTTGTGTGGAAATGAGTGAATTGTGAATGTATGCATGATGAATGTGCTTGGTGATTATTCATATATGTGTATATACGTTGTGATGTATATGGATGAGTTATGGTGAGAATGTTGATTATGTGTATTATATGATTGTATATATATATATATATATATATATATATATATATATATATATATATATATATATATATATATATATATATATATATATATATATATATATATATATATATATATATATATATATATATATATATATATATATATATATATATATATATATATATATATATATATATATATATATATATATATATATATATATATATATATATATATATATATATATATATATATATATATATATATATATATATATATATATATATATATATATATATATATATATATATATATATATATATATATATATATATATATATATATATATATATATATATATATATATATATATATATATATATATATATATATATATATATATATATATATATATATATATATATATATATATATATATATATATATATATATATATATATATATATATATATATATATATATATATATATATATATATATATATATATATATATATATATATATATATATATATATATATATATATATATATATATATATATATATATATATATATATATATATATATATATATATATATATATATATATATATATATATATATATATATATATATATATATATATATATATATATATATATATATATATATATATATATATATATATATACATATATATATATAAATATATGCATTGATTATTATGATAATATTTCTCACCCTTCTGTTGTTTTATGATGCTCTATGAGGCATTGCAGAGTAGGTATGCTAGAGGTCTTTTGTGAAGCGTGTCTTCATTCTTTTGTCGGTCAGCTCTGATATGTAGCACCGGGTAGCTAGGATATATGATTCTTTTGTGATACGTTGTATATGTATCTGTTGTGGAATGTTTATGAAAACATGAATTATACTGTGAATCAAATTGGATGATATATATATATATATATATATATATATATATATATATATATATATATATATATATATATATATATATATATATATATATATATATATATATATATATATATATATATATATATATATATATATATATATATATATATATATATATATATATATATATATATATATATATATATATATATATATATATATATATATATATATATGTTTGATGATTATCAATATTTAGATGTTCCACTTTTATTCTAAATATGGAGATGTGGGTATGAGGACTAAGTTCCTCTGCTTAAAGTTACCACACTGTTGCATATCTTTATTGAGCAGGTGTTGTATGTTTTAAATTCAAGTATGATGTGGCGCACCCCTTTTATACCGTGTTTTAATTATACTCTGATGGATTTTAATATGTGCCTAAATGATTTATTTAATTAATTAGGGGTATAGAAAGGGGGTGTTACAGGAGTCAAAGATGTTGCCACAACCGGACCATCTTTTCTGCCACTAAGTTATGAAGTCGCAACGACATCGACACGGCAAGTGCAGCGATGTTAGGTGTAGCAATTCTTCGTTCATACTTCAATTAACAATTCAGAATCAACATTCACAATATCGTTTCAGTAACTTGCAGTTTTAAGACTTTCTGTTATGCAATGTTGATATTAAGATCGTGTCACGCCTTATTGACTGTTTGCTGCTTGCTCTTATGACAATATCTTCTTCTGAGATTTTTTTACGGTTTGCACTGCATTATTGTTGATAGTTCATGTTCTATTTTGATTTTTAACATGTCGTGTATGATGCGGTTTTGATATGTTTGGATTTCAATGTTTATGATGTCGACTGAAATCGATTGTTTGTGATGCTGTTGCTGTTAGTATTTGTGTCAACGCACCTTGTCAAGCTCCAACCATCATTATGGAAACAATGAATGGAGACCTAGCCGCAACAACAAGATCACGTCTCTTAACAACGACATCTTTGCAGCTGACGTTCAAGTTCAACTAGAGTAGATCTTTGTTAGCAAAAGCGAAACTAAGACAGCTTTCCATTACAGCGACAACCACATCTTTAATAACCGGCAACATCCTCAAGATCCGAACAACATCCAACTTTATGGAGAATTGCTTCATCTTGTTTCCGATTTCGACGTCGACAATATTAACAAAGTAAAACGTCGGTAACTTATTTTTTCTGTCCAAGTTCGCAGGTGATGACTATTCTGTTTATTTTCCTGGATAAAATTGTGAATGTATTTGCTAGCATGATTGCATCTTAGTACCAATGCGGTCTACTGCTGTGGTTTAAAATTCTGCTAGATGTACTGGTGAACCGTCGCATTGTGTTTATGCTGATTTTGTTGTTCAACTTTCATTTCGGTTTCCTTTGCTGTTTATTTGTGTGTCTATTTCTGTGCAGGTTAAGGACTGATTAACAACTCCGTATGGATTTTGTTTCGACTTCGTTTCGGCGCAGTTTTAATTTGTTGAACTCATATTCACTATCGTTGTTATCTTCTCCTATGTGAACAAAGACAAGGCACAAAGCTTAACTTGCAAATTCCGGATCAGTATTGTCATAAGCCTCCAACGACAATAGCTTGTAACAGCGGAGATCCGGCGGTTCAATTTTATGTGACTCTTCTTGGGGCCAGAATCATAGCAACCTCGTCTAAGAATTCCAAGCAATGACATCAAAGGACAAACCAATTGGTCGTGAGTTAACAGTTGGTGTTTTCTCTATGTTTTATTTCTTTTTGACTCTGTTTGGTAATAACTTGCAATTGTTGTTGGAATAAGAAGTGTCGATTCTACCTGTGCCAGTTGTTTCTTTCTTCTTTTCAATTCTGATTTATGTGAATGATATGAGTGGATAGGGTGAATAACAAATGTATGCAATTGCTGTTTTGAGTTTTAGCCCAATCACAAGTTTTGGTGTTGGTATTACATTTGAGTTTCGCCTGAGTTTTATCCAAGGTCGTTAGGCTGCCGTTTTAATTAACGTTATACAAATTAAATGGCTGCTGCTGTCTTGAGTTTTTCTTTATTTTTTTTTTAATTTTTTTATCAGCACAATTACAACGCTTCTTTATAGAAGCGTTGTTATAAGTCTTAACTTGCTGCGCACTTTTTACAGCTACTCTTAAAATTAAAAAACAAGCACTGTTAAAAATTAGTTTTTTATATATACATATTATTCTTTTTTTTATATTTTATTTAAATTTTCTATTTATTTTTTTTTTCATTTATAAAAATGGTAAATATGAAAATAGATTATTTTTATTAACTATGTTCAATTAGTTTTAATTAATTTAATTAGTTTTAATTAATTTAATTAATTTTCATTAAACAATAATGATTGATTAATAATTTTTGTGTGATTTGACGATGTTTGTTCGTTTATTTCAGTGGTACGTTTCTTCTCGGCTTGCTCGTTTATATGTATTGATTTTATTTCATTTAGCACACTCGAAGCCTTTTTTGATATACGTGGACTCAATCCTCGATTCACATCGAGTTTTGTTTTTTCAAATCACTTAAAACTTTTTTCAAATTTATTTCCACAATTTACTTGAACAAGAAAGAGAATCTAGAGCCTTTTATTCTCTCTCTCTTGATTCATTCCTTTTTTCAATTGTTTGGGCCCGAGAAGCCTTTCTTACGTTCAAACAGTCGAATTCTCTAAGATCCTTTCGTACACGTTAAAAACTCTAAATTCAAACCTTGATTCACATCAAGTATTTTTTTCTCAAATTAAATTAATATACTTAATCATGTTCAAATACAATTTCAATAAAGATGAAAAGGGAGTTGGAATCGAGCCTTTGATTTCTCTTCTTGATTGTTTGGGCCCGAGGAGCCTTTCTTAAGTTCAAACAATTGCATTCTTTAAAAGATATACAATACGGCGAATTTAAATCTTGTTCCTAAACACTTAGATGAAAAAGAGAGAGTCAAGCCTTTGACTCATTTTCTCAATTACTTGGGCCCGAGAAGCCTTTCTTAAGCTTCGAGTAATCGTCATTCATAAGCCATATTAATTATATCAAAACTATTTTTTAATATAAGATGAAAAAGAGAGGGAGTCAAGCCTTTGACTCACTTTCTGGATTACTTGGGCCCGAGGATCCTTTCTTAAGCTTCAAGTAATCTTCATCCATTTTAAATACTTCAACCATCTTCCATCGTTCAATGCTTTTCCTGCGCAATTTCCTTTGAGGATGAAAAAGAGAGAGAGTCAAGCCTTTGACTCGCTTTCCTGATTACTTGGGCCCGAGAAGCCTTTCTTAAGCTTCGAGTAATTGTCATCCGATCCATCTACTTGAACAACATCAAATTCCTTTACCATTAAGGATGAAAAAGAGAGACAGTCAAGCCTTTGACTCGCTTTCCCGATTACTTGGGACCGAGGAGCCTTTCTTAAGCTTCAGGTAATTGTCACCTCTAGCTAAACATCCGATATGTCAAACCTCGTATCCTCGCCCTCGTGCGATCAAAACCCTAAAGCTTATTCAAATCTCTTCTCTTTTCTAAACCAAAACATCTACATTTAATTCAAATTCTCGCCGCCGTGCGAACCACCAAACCTTTTCTTAGACGTAAGATATGGTGTCTTGAGAACGACGCAAAATATTGCTTCGTCCGTAACCTACTTGAGTCGATATAAGTGGCGTGTTCCCCATGAATGTTGATTATATGGAAATCCATTCAAAGTGGTGCAAGCGTCCTCTCCTCACTAGTTTAGATAAAGCAATATTTTCTGTCAAATACGACTAAGTATCCTTCGTTAAGTCAAACCAGCAACCGTAGGCCGAACTACGACTGCTCTGATTCTTCATTCTCTTCTAAATATAAGATACGTAGGCACAAGGATTTTTATCCTTGACAAGCACACTAACAACTAACTTCCCCTTTCTCTTGCCCCAATGCAATCGAGACCAACCTGTTATTCAAAACCTTTTCTCTCGCCCTAGTGCGATCGAGACCCCTATATCCGTAGTCCGAACTACGGACGCTCTGATTTCTCGTCTGTTAACAAGAATACGTAGGCACAAGATTGTGATGATCTTGGCGAGCACTTTTCCCCATATTTCCCTCTTTTTCCCGTAGTCCCACGAACTACGGATGCTCTGATTCTTCACTTCTTTCGAGTGAAAATACGTATGCACAAGGGTCCCAATCCTTGCTGAACACTCTTTTCTAAAACCACCCCTTTCTTCTTAGCAGTTTAAACTCTTTTACATTAACTTTACACCTTTTATCTTGGGAGAACACAAATAAACTAGGCTAACATTTCTTACGAATTGAATCAAGAGATTCCCGTTGAGTACAACGGATGTGAGGGGTGCTAATACCTTCCCCTCATGTAACCGACTCTCGAACCTAGAACTTGGTTGCGATGACCATGTTCTTTCCCTAAAGGTTTTATCGATATTTTCCTTTCCCTTCTTGGGATAAATAAAGTTCGGTGGCGACTCTGTGTTTTCCGCGACCATTCGCGAAGGATCGTGCTTTTTTAGGTACGACACACACACGCGCGCGGGTGTGTGTGTATATATATATATATATATATATATATATATATATATATATATATATATATATATATATATATATATATATATATATATATATATATATATATATATATATATATATATATATATATATATATATATATATATATATATATATATATATATATATATATATATATATATATATATATATATATATATATATATATATGTGTGTGTGTGTGTGTGTGTGTGTGTGTGTGTGTGTGTGTGTGTGTGTGTGTGTGTGTGTGTGTGTGTGTGTGTGTGTGTGTGTGTGTGTGTGTGTGTGTGTGTGTGTGTGTGTGTGTGTGTGTAGACACACACACACACACACACACACATATATATATATATATCATTATAGATTGGGCTTGGGGCTGGCCCATCGTCGGGAACGACCCAACCCAACTCCACGTCAGGGAGGGCCCAACACAAAGGCCCCAGTTTGCATAACCGTTGGAGACCACACACCTCACATGCTCGTCATGTATTCTCCACGTGCTCCCTACGCGAGGAACACATCATCAACAAACTACCTACGTCCGAAAGAACAGGTCCTCCACTCCCCGGAGTTGGTGTGGTATTTGGTCTAGGATGAAGACCAAATACGGGTCTTCCCTACTACCACATAGGATCCTGACAGTCATCTGTCGTGGGCCTTGTGATCCAGGCCAAAGCAGATGACCGTTGGCCCAGTGCTGGAGGCACATTATAAAGACCCTCCTTTGTAACACCCTTTTCTACCCCACAATTAAAAGGCAAAGTATTCATATTTATCAGAATAAAATATCAAATTCAATAAAAATTATCTCAAAGAGCGTACATTTCCCAATAAATCAAATATAAGTCAAAGCTCTGTAAACAACGGGTTTCTCAAAAGATATCAAAAATTGCAGCATAACTCAAAAATGCATAATCCAAAGTTTTCCTTATACGGGAACATAAGCAAAACAACCAAATCAAATGAAATAAGGTTTGACTCAAAGACCCCAACCCAATGTTACACTATTAGAGCATGACCCTCTAAGTCAACCACCATGGCCAACGATCTAAAACTTCAAAAATCCTCGATGGCATCCACGGTTAAACCTGGTCATCTGCATGTTACCCACGTGGAGGCAACATTCAAACAGGCAGGGTGAGTAAAACGATTCATAATAATCAATATATAAAACAAAGTCATTTTCATATTCAACATCATAATCATCAAGGAACATCAAAGGCCACAACATTATAAATTACACCAATTGTTACATAAATGAAAATGCAACAAGACTCATGCATGTGGTACCAATCATCAGAACTCGATGGACACTGGGCCGTCAATACTCCATAGATCCCCATCAATAGGATCGATTCTATGCAAGAATCGCAGCACATAAAAAAACCTCACATCCGCACAATGGGACTGAAGCCAAAGAAATCAAGGTCCTGAACCGAAGTCCAGATGCACATGAATGCATGATGCACACATCAATAATCATCTTCATAATAACATCATAGGTGCATCATCATTTATCAAAATCATCATCACCATAAATCATGTCATCATAGAATCATCAAAAAATCATGGAAATATCATCATAGCTCATCATCATTACTCATAGGAATCATCATTATACAATCATTTATTAATCTCGTCAAAATCATAGTTATACTCATGGTGATTCATCATACAATCACGTATTTAATCTCATAAAAATATTAGACAATTAATTATTTTATTTATACTATGTTATATCCCTGTTCATTAGCTTTCCAACGCTTTGAACGGGGGCCAAAACAGACTTACGGATCAAAATTTACGTCCAAAACGATTTCGACCGAAAATATGAACAGTCGTGACAGACAACATGCAATTTTCTGCGTTTTTCACCGTTGGAGGCCTTCCAGACCACCGATTTCGATTCTGTAAAAATCCAAACTCTCCAAAAATTACAACCCATTCAACACTGTAATTATCTCAAGTAAATTTATAATTTTAACATAATTAAACTGTCTAATCATTGTTTTAAGATTATGCCTAAAACCTTTAAAATTAAAGGATATAGGTTCAATTCCGTATCATATTTACGCCTCTAATTTCCATAATTTCTTACAAATACCCCACAGTCATTAGAGTTATCACAAATCGCTTATCCTACAGGGTTAAACAATCTCTACAACAGATTTTGGCCACGAAGGCCTAATTTCCTTTACTTTCAAATCAGCCTCAAACCCTTAAACCCTTAAATTAACTTCAAATCCTTATATGGTTAAAACCTCATCGATAGATTTTGGCCACGAAGGCCTAATTTCCTTTACTCTCAAATCAGCCTCAAACCCTTAAACTCTTAAATCAACTTTAAATCCTTATACGGTTAAAACCTCAACAATAGATTTTGGCCACGAAGGCCTAATTTCCTTTACCCTCAAATCAGCCTCAAACCCTTAAACCCTTAAATCAGCTTTAAATACATTGAATCACATATTGAAAACAATGAAGGCAATACTCCCCATACCTTAATTGTCGACTCTAAGCCTTCTCAAATCTTTCAGAAAACCTTTCGAAGCTTTTGCCTCAAACCTCTTCCTCAGAGCTCTGGCCTCAATTCCTTTTCGCGGTGTAACAAGAATGAATCCTAATCCCATCAAAATTCATTTTTTGTTAAACCTAACCTTGGGCCTTAAAATTGGACTTTCCAATATTACCCTCACTAACTCCTCCTCAATTGTCCAATTTTCCCTTAGTTAACTTATATTTATTTAAATTAATAATAATACCAATATATTTATATTATATACTATTATTTAAATAAATAACTCAACATCCATAATTCTCAATATTTCACACCAACCACCGAAAATCACCAAAAATGCGAATATTCATATTTAAATAAATTAAATAAATATTCCAATAAATTTGGGGTGTTGCAACTCTCCCCCACTTAAAAGAATTTTCGCCCTCGAAAATTACCTAAAGGAAACAGAGTCGGATACGACTCCTTCACTGATCCTCAAGCTCCCAAGTCCAACTTTCTCCAGCCAATCCTTCCAAAACTACCTTTACCAAGGAAATCTGTTTACCTCGCAGTTGCTTCACTTCTTGTTCATCAATCCGAACTGGCAATGCCTCAACAGTCAAATTATCTCCCACTTGTACATCATCCATCTGAATCACATGTGACGGACATGAAATACATCATGCAAATTTGCAACTGACGGTGGTAAAGCAATCCGACATGTTACTCCCCCCACGCTTCCGCTATGCCACTCTGATACGGACTAACAAAATGTGGTGTGAGCTTTCGAGACTTCAAAGCTCGACCAACACCAGTTACCAACGTAACTCTCAAAATACGTGATCTCCCTCTTGAAATTCAAGTGCTTTCCTCCTCTTATCATGGTAACTCTTCTGACGACTCTGCAAAACTTTCATCTTTTCTTGGATCCTCTTGATCTTTTCAGTCGTTTCTTACGCAATCTCAGGTCCGAGTACAACACTCACGCCTGACTCATACCAACACAATGGAATCCTACACTTCCTTCTATACAAAGCCTCATACTGTGTCATTCCAATACTAGAATGATAACTATTGTTGTAGGTAAACTCAATCAACGGTAAACGACTATCCCATGATCTACCTTGATCCAACACATAAGCTCTCAACAAATCCTCTAAAGACTGGATAGTTCTCTCTGTCTATCCATCAGTCTGCGGATGACAGGCAGAACTCAATCTCAACATGGTACCCATAGTTGTTTGCAAGCTCTCCCAGAACCTCGATGTAAATCTCGGATCTCTATTAGACACAATACTTGAAGGAATACCATGCAATTTCACAATCTTGTCAATATACAATTCGGCCAGCTTCTGCAACGAATAATTGATCCTCATCGGTATAAAATGAGTCAATCTAGTTAATCTATCAACAATCACCCAAATTGAATCATATCCCTTCAAAATCGTCGATAGACCTGTCACAAAATCCATATAAATTCTATCCCATTTCCACTCTGGAATATTCAACGGTTGCATCAGACCCAACGGTCGTTGATGTTCAATCTTCGTCCTCTGACATGTAAAACAAGCATAAACAAACTCGACAATATCTTTCTTCATCCCTGGCCACCAAAACAATTTTCTCAAATCCTGGTACCTCTTCGTAGCACCGGGATGGATACTCAATCTACTTCGATGTCCTTCCTCAAGAATACTCTTTTTTAACTCAATAATATCTGGAACACATACTCTATCATGACATCTCATGATACCATTTTCATTAATCTGAAAATCAACTCTTCGACTTTGATCCATCAAATTCAACCGATCTACCAACTCAAATCAGATTTCTGACCTCCTCGAATCTCATCAAGAATACCACTAGTAAGCTTCAACATACCAAGCTTAACTCCATATGAAGACTTTTCAAAAACCAAACTCATATCACAGAATTGCTTAATCAGTTCTAACTCTACTACCATCATCATCGGTATATGCAAAGATTTCCAAATCAATGCATCAGCTACCATGTTTGCTTTACCCGAATGGTAATTCAAACCAAAACTATACTCCTTCAGAAGTCCCGATCATCTCTTCTGCCTCACATTCAATTCTTTCTGATCAAAGAAATACTTCAAACTCTTATGATCACCAAACACCTAAAATCTCGAACCAAACAAATAATGCCTCCAAAGCTTCGAGACAAACACAACAACAACCAACTCTAAATCATACGTTAGATAATTTCTCTTATGCACTTTAAGTTGTCTTGAAGCATAACCTAAAACTTGTTGATGTTGCATTAACACACCTCCTAATCCCATCAACGAAGCATCATAGTATACAACAATTGTTCTGCCGGATTCGGCAAAATCAAAACATGAGTTGTTGTTAGCCTCCTCAAAAGCTCTTTAAACTTTATTCACACTTTGCATCCAAAAAAAAAGCTTGAACCTTCCTAGTACACTGCGTCAATGGAAAAGATAACTTGGAAAAAGCCTTCAATAAATTTTCGATAATCACCTGCCAGCCCAAGAATACTTCTAATCTCAAAAACGGTTTTAGAGCTTCCCATTGCGATACAGCTTCAACCTTCGACATATCAACCGTAATAACTCTACTCGAGATCACATAACCAAGGAAACTCACTTTCTTCAACCAAAACTCACACTTTGACAGTTTTGCATATAACTGCTTCTCTTTCAACGCTGATAACACAATTTTTAGATGCTCAACATGATCCTCTTTACTCTTCGAATATATCAAAATATCATCAATGAACACAACCACAAACTTGTCCAAATAAATATGGAAAATCCTGTTCATATACTCCATAAATACACATGGTACATTAGTCACACCAAATGGCATCACGAAATACTCATAATGTATATACCTTGTTTTAAAAGCAGTCTTCTGAATATTTTCAGCCTTCACACGAATCTAATGATACCCAAATCTCAAATCTATCTTACTGAACACACTCGCAACAACCAATTGATCCATTAAATCATCAATCCTTGGAAGTGGACACTTATTCTTGATAGTCACCTTGTTCAATTGTCTATAATCCACACAAAACCTCACAGAACCTTTTTTCTTCTTAATCAACAAAACTGGTGCACCCACGGTCACACACTCGAACAAATGAATCTCTTCTCAAGCAAATCTTCAAATTGACTCTTCAACTCTTTCAATCCCAATGCAGGCATACGATATGAAGCCATCAATATTGGACTAGTTCCAGGAACTAAGTCGATCGCAAACTCCACTTCACATTCCGGCAGTAAATCACTTATCTCATTAGGAAAAACTTTCGGACAATCACAAATAATTGGCACACCACCAACTTCCCCACTTTATTAACACTCAAAGTTTCCATCAAAATAAACATCTTAGCACCATCCTGCACCGACTCACCAAAACAATCTGTAAGCACTTAGCTTAACTAGAAATAATTCACTACACACGCCATCTAAGCTTGCAAGACATGTCTATCCCATCCAACATGACTCCATCTACTATCAACAAGAGATTAAGGGTGATCAGTTCCTCAATTTGTCAATAAACATCCGAAAATCATGATGGGGCATAAACCATCTTTACCAAACTATAAGAGCATTCATCGACACACTGAGCCACCACTCCACACTTGAAGCATCTTGGAGAAGCACAAGCTTCTCCCCCACGTGTTTCATTCCCACTTCTGCAGACAAAGGTTAGAAAACAAACGTGTACCGACAGTGTTTTCACACACATGTCGCATACTAGGGAACAAATAACATTAGACAACTTGGCCAGACGGACCGACTTGCTCCGATACCACTAATGTAACACCCTTTTCTACCCCACAAATAAAAGGCAAAGTATTCACATTTATCAGAGTAAAATATTAAATTCAATAAAAATCACCTCAAAGCGCGTACATTTCCCAATAAATCAAATATAAGTCAAAGCTTCGTAAACAACGGGTTTTCTCAAAAGATATCAAAAATTACAGCGGAACTCAAAAAGGCATAATCCAAAGTTTTCCTTATACGGGAACATAAGCAAAATTACCAAATCAAATGAAATAAGGTTTGACTCAAAGACCCTAACCCGATGTTACACTATCAGAGCATGACCCTCTAAGTCAACCACTATGGCCAACGACCCAAAACTTTAAAAATCCTCGATGACATCCACGACTAAACCTGGTCATCTGCATGTTACCCACGTGGAGGTAACATTCAAACAGGCAGGGTGAGTAAAATGATTCATAATAATCAATATAAGAATCAATATATAAAATGGCGTCATTTTCATATTCAACATCATAATCATTAAGGAACATCAAAGGCCACAACATTATAAATTACACCAATTGTCACATAAATGCAAATGCAACAAGACTCATGCATGTGGTACCAATCATCACAGCTCGATGGACACTGGGCCATCAACCCTCCATAGATCCCCATCAATAGGATCGATTCTATGCAAGAACCGGCTCACATCAAAATACCTCACATCCGCATAATGGGACTGAAGTCAAAGAAATCAAGGTCCTCAACCGAAGTCCGGATGCACATGAATGCATGAAGCACACGTCAATAATCATTCTCATAATAACATAACATCATAGGTGCATCATCATTCCTCAAAATCATTATCATAAATCATGTCATCATAGAATCACCAAAAAAATCATGGAAATATCAGCATAGCTCATCATCATTACTCATAGGAATCATCATTATACAACCATGTATTAATCTCGTCGAAATCATAGTTATGCTCATGGTGATTCATCATACAATCACGTATTTAATCTCATAAAAATATTATACAATCAATTATATTATTTATAATATATTATATCCCTGTTCATTAGCTTTCCAACGCTTCGAACGGGGGCCAAAACGGACTTACGGATCAAAAGTTACGTCCAAAACGATTTCGACCGAAAATATGAACAGTCGTGACGGACAACATGCAATTTTCTGTGTTTTCACCTTTGGAGGCCTTCCAGACCTCCGATTTTGATTCCGTAAAAATATAAACTATCAAAAAATTATAACCCATTCAACATTGTAATTATCTCAAGTAAATTTACAATTTTAACACAATTAAACCATCTAATCATTGTTTTAAGATTATGCCTAAAACCTTTAAATTAAGGGATATAAATTCAATCCTGTATCATATTTACCTCTCTAATTTCCATAATTTCTTACAAATACCCCACAGTCATTAGAGTTATCACAAATCACTTATCCTACAGGGTTAAACAATCTCAATAACAGATTTTGGCCACAAAGGCCTAATTTCCTTTACTTTCAATTCAGCCTCTAACCCTTAAATTAACTTAAAATTTCTATACGGTTAAAACCTTATCAATAGATTTTTGCCACGAAGGCCTAATTTCCTTTACTCTCAAATCAGCCTCAAACCCTGAAACTCTTAAATCAACTTTAAATCCCTCTACGGTTAAAACCTCAACAATAGATTTTGGCCACGAAGGCCTAATTTTCTTAACCCTCAAATCAGCCTCAAACCCTTGAACCCTTAAATCAGCTTTAAATACATTGAATCACATATTGAAAACAATGAATGCAATACTACCCATACCTTAATTTCCGACTCTAAGCCTTCTCAAATCTTTTAGAAAACTTTTCGAAGCCATTGCCTCAAACCTTCTCCTCAGAGCTCTGGCCTCAATTCCTTTTCGCGGTCTAACAAGAAGGAATCCTAACCCCATAAAAATTCCTTTTTTGTTAAACCTAACTTTGGGCCTTAAAATTGGGCTTTCCAATATTACCCTCACTAACTCCGCCTCAATTGTCCAATCTGCCCTTAATTAACTTATATTTTTTAAATTATAATAATACCAATATATTTATATTATATACTATTATTTAAATAAATAACCCAAAATCCATAATTCTCAATATTTCACACCAACCACCGAATATCACCAAAAATGCGAATATTCATATTTAAATAAATATTCCAATAAATTTTGGGTGTTACAACCTGTTGCACCCTAAAATTTGACCAACTTGTTTTACCTGATTTGTGTTTTCATAGCTTTATCATTTGCATAGTAGATCATATACATAGTTCATTCATTTGCATAACATAACATGGGCAAGTCATCCAACAAGGGAACAAGTGCTATTTTTCATCTCAAGGAGTGTATTCAAAAGGTTCTTATCAAGATTCAAGCCTATTCATGTCACCAAGAAAGAAGGTAAAGCTTTGAGAAGTTAATAGATCAAGCAGTGGATTTAGAGCCTGTCTGGGGAGTGTTTGAAGATCATCATAGAGGTTGTGAGCTATGGACTGAGGCATGGAATGTGTGTAGACATCATGGAAGGCCTAGAGGGTCATTTTGAAAGTAAGACAAGTTATTGGTGTGGTTGCAAGAGCTACAGTTGAAGACAGTCAACTAGGGTTTCATCTGGGTCAATCCTAGGTCTAATGCTTGATTGGAGGGCATCAAGGCCTATTTGAAGGATGTGGGATTCATAATTTGATATGTGGATATGGATGTGGTGTTGAGCCAAAGAGAAATCAAGAAAAATCAAGAAGAAGAGAAGTTTCTAAATTAGGGTTTCTGTGTAAAATTCCCTGATTTAGGTCAAACTTCCAAGCAACGTAATTCAAAATGCAAGTCTCAAATGGATCCTTGGCCAACATGAAACTTTTATAGCATCTCAATACCTTTAATTTGAGTGGTGGAAGGCATCAAGGAGATTTATAGAACTCAAGTTATGGTTCTTGCAAGTTACAGGTCATCTGAGGACACTGAAATTTATCTGTGAAAGTTACTTGACTTCCAAGAAACGTTTACCCCATAAGGAGTTTTCAAATGGATTTTTGGCCAACATGAAAGTTGTTCCTAATGATCTTAGCTTTCTAGAAAGGTATGGTATGCCTCAATCTGATTTGTGGAGCTCTACTTATGATCTTGACAAGCCAGGGGTATTTTGGGAAAGTAAGATTATAGGTCATTTCAAGCATATGCCTAAAACTCCTACTTGCAAGCTTCAAATGGAAAAATGTTCAACATCAAACTTGCCCAAAATGATGTTTTGAGTCTAGGAAAGAGGTCATGATGGCTTGGAAATGCATGGAACTCAAAATGATAAAATTGACCAAATATGGAAGGTAAAAGTCCATTTTCAAGTGACCAAATTTGGGATTTTTTGATCCAAAGCCTAAATACATCATGTGACCTATCAAACTGAATGGAAATTACATTTTGAGATCAATGGTATTATTACTCTTTTGAGTTAAGGCCAGAATTATGAAGTCATGTTCAATTGCTTGTCACTTAAGTAACACTTGCCAAACCAAGCTAGGAGTGAATTGCAAGGCAAAGAACCACTCTAACACCTTCTAATTCTCATTAGAGGAGAAATTCAAGCTACTTTGATAGGCTGTAACAAGGCAAGATGGGACTGGTTTTTGCATTGGCCATTTTCAACATCTCATGACATGAGAATTGCAAAATCTCATAGGATCATCCCAGCACTCTCTAGAAGTTTCTAACATCACCTATATAACCATTAGAGTTGATCAAGATCAAGGTTGGGCTTCATTTTGTGCAAAACCCATAGATTGAACTTCACACTTTCTTCTTGCAATTCAATTTCGAATTCTCACAATTCTTCATCATTTCTTCAATTTCTTGATCCAAATCAATTCTATAATCATCACTGAGAGTGTTTCAATCAAAATCTGAGAGAATCCAAGCCTGATTCGTGTTCTTGAGTTCTTACTTCTTCATCTGCAATTAGAATTCTATTACACTAATTCAGGCCATTTGAGGAAGATCCATTGCAAACAGTAGCAAGATATCAAAGCATTGAGTGATTCTGGAGCTTTACAAGCAGTAGATTGAAGCATTACGTCATCTGTTTTCATCAATTTTGCAGGTTAGTAACTTTCTTCTTCTGGCTCGAATTAGGTAGAATCATCGAGAATTGTTAGGATAGAAGCAATGTAGGTGGTTAGATGATGCTTCCTGGAAAGTTTGACACGATTTGGTGATGAATTTCATGTGGACACAAATTCTGTTTGGACCTAGAACTCCATGGATATGCAAGTAGAACCTTAGATTTTTAGTTGTATTTGATCAGTGATGAGTGAGGAAGACATTGAACACAATAGTTTGATGATTAGTGTTGGTTGAATTTATGAGCATTTCTGAATCCATGATCGTGTTTACTGCTAGAGACTGTATCAATTGATGATGATGATATGGATGAAATCAGGGTGAAAAAATAGGTCAGGTTAGGGTTTGATTTTGCTGAATTTGATGCTGTATTGAGGGAATTCGTGTGTGGATCAGATGTTGTTCATGAGCCTTCATCAATGGAGTTTTGGCTCCAATTATGTTTGAATGGGGAAGACAGGTTTTCATCCGTTAGATCATTGCTGACTTTTGACTCCAATAGGGATCGTGTGGAGGAGATTGCATTTCATTTTGGTGAAGGTTTTACTGAAGAGCCATACGTGGTCGTTTCATTTAAGTTGGAACTGTGGGCTTGAGTTGATTATTGATAAGTACACCTCCAGTTTAGGGCCCATCTCATATTACACTAGTTTTAGATACTATCCACACCGCGCATTTTTTTATTTCTTAATGATTTCTGAATTGAATTTTATGCTGGTATTGGGCTTAGCACAATTGCTATACGCGCCCCTGATTTTTTGGCCCATGGAACTTTGAACTAGGCGTAGTTACTTTCTGCACCCCTGATCATGTTTCTTTTAATTCATTTTATTCATTTTATTTGACATCTTAGGAAATTCATATAAAATTGAAAAATGGTCATTTTAATATGGGAATTTTTGCAACATGTTGATAATTGTTTCAAGAAAATTGTGATTAAATAAAAATGTTGGTTTAGGCATTTTCTTTATTTTTGTGAATATTTTACTTTTAATTGTTTCTTATTGAATATAGTTTGTACTTGATTTTGTAGATTTTATTTTAGGTAGTCCCCTTAATATTTTTAGGTCAATCTTTTTAGGGCAATTAGATATACATATTAGGTACCCCTGGATTTTATTCCATATTTTTTTAGGATTATTTTTTAGGTAGTTTTAATTAGAGAACTTTAGGTGATCAAATTAGGGTTTATACACGACTTAGGTGCATTAAAACAATTTCTTTTGGGTTTTTAGATTGAATTAGGACCTGGGGCATATAGGGTATTAAGGGTAGGTATAGTAGATCCCCTAGAAATAATATTAGAATTTTCCCTACTATATTAATATTTTTAGTATATTTTGTAATTTGTTTGATTGTATGGTGTGCCCTTTTGGGGTTTATATTGTTTGTGTGGGCTTATTGGGCTTTGCTTGGGGTGTGGGCTTGGTTTGAAGAGCATGATTATGGAGCATATTGAAGACAAAGTTGAAGCTGAAGATCAAAGCTTGATGAAGATGCTTGGCTTGCTTGAAGCTGTTTGAAGACCTAGGACATAGGAGCTAGATAGAGCCTTAGAATAGAAAATTTCTTCACAAATACGGATGACTTCTTTTGCCTCCATTCTTCTCAATGATTAAAAGTCTCTCCTTGATACTCACCTCCCTCCTTTGGAAGGATCAGTGACTGTATCTAAGAGATAGAACTTTGATAGAAACAGTCTGTATTATGTTAACTGTTTGTAGGCCACCTTTGGTAGTCAACAGACTGTTTAACATCCAAACTCATCTTGTGAACTGTTTATCATCTAGGAGAGTTTGCTTTGAGGAAGCCCTTGAAGATTGAGGATGAAGTTCATTGCCTTGAAGACTGATAGAAGCAGGAGCTGGTGCTGTCAGGTTTTTGCTGTTTAGAGTTGTTGGTGCTGTTTAGAGCTGGTGATGTATTGTTTGAGTTTCTTGACTGTATTGTTTGTTAATTTTCCCCTTGAGGTTGAAGTGAAGTTGTTTCACTTTGCCCATTGTTTTCTAGGTTCGAGGTTGAGTGGGACTCCCTTGCCTCGCTTGTACTGCTGCATTCATGCATTTTACTACTTTACTGTATATATGCTGTTTCTTTTCCGTTTATCTCCTTAGGATCTCTGTTTCTCTCTGCGCAAGAGAGAAATATGACAGACATTAGGTGTTAACCCATGCATGACAACATTAGGGTAGATTTTGATTCCCTTTTTCAACCATAGGTTTTAGAGTTGCTGTCTCTTCTTTCTCAAAACCATCAGAAAATACAATAAAAGGATAAACATCAATAAAAGACAGTTCTTGCGTAAAAAGACTGTAAACCAATCAAAAGAGTCATTTTTGTCCGCTTGGACGCGTAATCAGGAGAAAACCTTTTTCAGAAGGATAAAAAAACAATCAAGACAGACTTGTGTCGTACGTGGCCCGAACTACGTTTGCTCTGATCTTTCATGCTGTATGAAAGTACGTAGGCATAAGATGCGATATCCTAGCGAGCAACCTTCCCCTCCTTTCCAGTAGGTAGGCGAACTACGTTGACTCTGATTTCTCGTTCCAGACGGGAATACGTAGGCATAAAGTGCGATACTTTGCCGAGTCATTTTATTTTCTTTTAACCCTAGACCTGTAGAATAGATAGAATAACAATCTGTACCAGAAAACAAGCGTGGATTCCTTCGAGTACGACGGACGTGAGGGGTGCTAATACCTTCCCCTTGCGTAACCGACTCCCGAATCCAGGATTTGGTTGCGATGACCATTCCTTTTCCCTCTTTTCGTGAGGTTTTCTCTGAGCGTTTCCTTTCCCTCCGTTGGGATAAATAACGCACGGTGGTGACTCTTCTGTTCAGCCGGCGCCGATTTTCGCAGTAGCGACAGCTGGGGACTCTGCTGGGGACTCCAACGGTTCCCTACGTGAGTCAATCCTAGCGCTTGTTTTCCCGTCGAGGATTTTGTATGGATTTACTTTTCAGTAATTTACTTTCAGCATTATTTTATTGTGATTATTGCTGTGGGTATGAGGGGGCTCTATGATTGAGAGATAAGTCGGACCTGGGCTTGAGTGCACTTAGAATTAGAGTGGAAATTAGTGGGCGCGTGCATGCTTTGCATGTACTAGTGTCTCATGAAATCCACGCTCGGACGCGGTTCTTCTGGTTGACTTCTTTTTCAACCCTTTGGGTTGAGAGGGTTGTTGGTTAGTTGGATTGTCGACTCCGGGGGCCGATCATTTGGAAGTTGGCTAAGTGAGGCCTCTTCAGGACATGATGATGCCACACCTTCTGGGTATCGTATCATCAGTCTTGAAAGTCTGTGACACCAATGACCGCATAGGATGCCGTACCTTGTGTCAGTTATTAGGACACCTACCTGTGAGAGGGGTTGGGCATGCAGGTAACTTGACCTCCAGAATACTGGTTATCTTGATTGAGATTCAGTGGTGTTGATATTTGAGGATGGTATTATTGGGTCTGTCAGAGACCAGGTTGGAGCAGTGTGGATGGCCTTGAGCAGTTTAAGGGTCTATTTGAGGCCAAAGTTGTAGATTGAACTTCTCAGCCAGGGGCTTGTGATCCCTTGTTGCATTGCTTGCATATTGCATTGTTTGCATCATCATGTGCATATCATTAACGCGTGTCTGTGCTGCAGGTGCATTTTCATACTTCCCGATTCTAGTGCTCCAGACTTCCATCTGTTATTATGAGTACTTTGAGGAAGACTGTCGCGTACAAGTTGCCCACTCCCGATGTTTCTTCGCTACTTGGGTTGATGTCTCTAGCTGATGATGAGGTTAAGAGAAGCTTCAGGAAGAGTTATGGGAAACTGCTCAGGCTGGTTTATAAACCATCCATGCACGAGCGCAACAGATTGTACGCACTGATGCAGTTCTATGATCCCCCGCTGAGGTGTTTTACTTTCCCTGACTTCATTCTGGCTCCGACCATGGAGGAATATGCTGAGATCTTGGAGTTGACTATTCAGAACAAGGTGCCCTTCATTCATATGGGTGCTGAGCCCAAACGGGAGGATTTGGCTGTTGCTTTGCACTTAGACCCCTCAGAACTGCTGTTAACCTCGTGGAATGGAGTTTCTGGTTTTTCTCTCAAGTTCTTAGTTGGGAAAGCACAAGAGTACTCCAAGAGTGGTTGTTGGGTCGTGTTTAATGTTATCCTTGCTTTGTGTATCTATGGCATTGTGTTGTTCCCTAATATGCCTGACTTCGTTGATTTGGATGCATTCTATATCTTTGCTTCAGGCAATCCTGTGCCCACCCTGATTGGAGATTTCTATCACTCACTGCATTATAAGAATGAGAATAGGAGGGGAAAGAACGTCTCTTGTTGTGTACCCTTGCTGTATATGTGGTTTGAGAGTCATCTGCCCAAGAAGGGTATCTTTGCTGAGTCTGCAGATACGGTGGATTGGTCTGAGCATCTAATGGAACTTTCTTCAGGAGATGTTGTCTGGTTCGACAGAGCTTTATTGGGATCTGAGATTATCTACAGCTGCGCCGGATATCCTAATGTTCCTCTGGTTGGGAGGAAAGGGTGCATTAATTACAATCCATCAATATTGATCAGGCAATTCGGTTATGCCTTGAAAAGCCCGCCAAAGGAGGAAGAAATACAGGAATCTCTGTATTTCACTGGTGAACTAAGTGGGGAACTATTGGCCAAGCTTCAGCACGCTTGGAATCATATCTGCAGAAGAGGGAAACCATTGCTAGGCAAGAATGATTGTCAAGCCTATATGGCATACGAGGTGTGGATTCAAGAGAGGGTAAGACAGGTACAGATGCCTTTTCCAGTAGTATCACGTCCTGTTCCCATTCCAGTGGAGGAACCAACTACTGTAGCTGTTGAGGTCTATGAGCGGGTTGTGAAAGAAAAAGAGGACTTGATAAAGATCAATGAAGAGTTAGAGAAGGAACTGGCTCAGATGCGGAGTGAGAGGAACAAAGTTGTGCATTCCTTCCAACAGCAGACTGAGTTGGTGAACAGGCTAGGGGCTGAGCTGACCGAAGAGAAAAAGAAGCGTGAACGCCTGGGGAAAGAATTCAGAAGCTCTCATGATATGTTAGAGTCCAAGAAGAAGTCACTCGATGCCGTCTACCGGGAAATCTCTTCTTGCAACAAAATGTGGAATGCTACGCTAACCAACAACAAAAAGAGGGAAGACAAATTAAAGCAGCAAATTTTTGAACTCGAAGATCAGTTGAAGGCTAGCAAGAAAAAGTATGAAGAGGAGGTGATGGCAAGATATAGTCTTCAGAACTCATTGAACAAAGCCATCGAGTGCAAGAAGGAGGCTGTGTCTCAGAAAACGGAAGCTAGAGGGTCGCTTCGGAGAAGGGGCACGGGAGGAATCTGCTGGTGATTTACGACGTGTTCTCAAGCGAAGAGATCTACTTGTTGAGGGTTTGCTTACCCGACCAAATCATCCCGAGACTAAGAGGTTATTAGAGGAGTACCAGGCGTATGGTCGCACTTGACTATTTCATGTATTGATGTGTATGCTTTATTTGCATTGTGCGGACCATCACCAGGATTGTTGGTTGAGGTCGTGCCTTCTTATTATACGCTCATTGATATTGTATTCCTGACTTGATGGGTTTCTCTGCAATGTATGAGGTGTTTTCTATGATTCGGCTCCGAACTTCGTATTGCTGTCACTGTCACCACACTGACACTTTAGCACTAGAATGGGGGAGTGATATTCCCTAATGCACAGACACATGTCGCATTCGCATACTCATTCATATTGCATTAACAGGTGATTATTGAACTGTATCTCATTTCCTGCACCGTTCAGGCCTTTTCAGGATTGAAAGTCAACGCCCGCACCGATACTCTACTCGTACCAACTGCAAAAGAGTTATGGACCAGATGCAGAGCGAAATGCAGGACATGCGTGAGAAGCTGGCGCTGTTCATGCAGACGATGGAGACAATCGTGAAAGGCCAGGAAAAATTGCAAGCTCTGGTGCAGCCATTGCTAGCGAGAAATGCTGGGCATGGAAACGAAGACCACAATTCTGTACGTGTTGACACCGTTCACGGGGATGGTACTCCTATACCGGTAGCTCCACCTGTGACGAACATACCTGCTGTGAATATGAACAATGGCACTGGCGCTGGGAACGGTAATACAGGAATCGGTAATGAGACTGTCATCAACAATGTTGGGTTCGGAGATGCCAATCTGAGCGGTGAGAATATTGGAGGTAATGGCTTCGGTAACAACGGATTTGGCTATAACAACCAGGGGTTTGATTATGCTAATCAAGATGGGAAGTACGGCTTCAATGCTCAGGGCTTCGGACAGGATGAATTTGGTAATGCCAATCAGGGTTATGGCGGATTCGATAACAGAAATGGCGCCGGAGTGATGTCTTTTGGACCTGCCGGGGTCGCTCAAGGGTATGGTAACAGGGGGCGGGGCCCTGTGATGAATCAGACTAAATTTGGTCGTAACAATGGGTATGATGGATACGGAAATGGGAACGGTAATTGGATAGAAGATCAGCAAGAAGATGCTTTCTCTGGCGGGGGTTTTGAAGGTCCTGTAGATAACGCTCAGCGAATCAAGATGCTCGAGGAACAGATGAAAGGTGTTGTGAATCAAAGTGTTGTTGGTTTAGATATGACCACAATGGGTCTGGTGCCTGGCCTGAGGGTACCGCTAAAGTTTAAAGCTCCCACATTTGACAAATATAAGGGAGATACCTGTCCAAAGGTGCACGTGCAGTCATACTATAGAAGGATGTCGGCTTATTCGAACGATGAGAGGATGCTGATGCATTTCTTTCAAGACAGCTTGTCTGGTCCTTCCCTTGAATGGTACATGGGATTGGAGCCTACTCAGGTAAAGACTTGGAAGCAGCTGGCTGAAGCGTTTGTGGCTCATTATAAGTACAATAGTGACCTAGCACCGAACAGGGTCCAGTTACAGGGGCTGTCACAGAAGAAAGATGAGAGCTTCAAAGAATATGCGCAAAGACATGGCTGCAAGAGTTCATCCTCCGTTGGTTGAGAAGGAGATGAATGATATGTTCATAGGAACGTTCACCGGTATGTTTTATGATAAGCTGTTTCCCGCTTCTTTGGGCAGCTTTTCGGATCTGATCTTGATGGGAGAGAAGGTTGAAAGTAATATTAAAATGGGGAGATTCCAAGCAGAGGAATCTACTTCAGCTGGCAGTAACAGAAGAGCTTTCGGTGGTCGTCGTCAAGGTAACACAAGTGCAATATTTGGGGGCCGAGGCCGGGGCAGAGGGCGGAATCAGTACAATCATCCGCAACAGGTGGCAAGTGTCACAATTCCATTTCACCAACAACCAATACCACTACAGCAGATACCACCACAGCAGCAACAGCAGCAACAACAGCAACAGCAACAGCAGAGGCCAAATCAGGGACAGAGGAGATTTCCTAACGCAAGGCCGAAAAGAGTATTTGATGTACCTCCTTATACGTATGCAGAGTTACTCCAAACATTACTGGGCTTGAATTTGGTGGAAAAGAGGACTATGGCGCCAATGACGGGTACTCCTCCGTTTGGTTTTGATACGAACAAGCACTGCGAGTTCCACTCCGGGGCTCCTGGCCATGATATAGAGACCTGCCACGTGTTCAAGCATGTGGTGCAAGATCTGTTGGATAGCAAAGCCATAAATTTTGGACAAGCAGGTCCGAACATAGTACAACAGCCCATGCCCAACCATGGGGCAAATGCTATTTTGACTGAGGAGGGTTTGAACTTGATCATGAATGTTGATGAACTAAAAACACCGTTGTCTGAGATAAAGAGCAGGTTATTGAAAGGAGGTGTGTATCCGGGCTGCGATGAGTTTTGTCTAGAGTGTTGGACCCAGGCTGGGGGTTGTGTTGAATTGAAGAAGGGTATCCAGACCTTGATAGATGAAGGCACGTTGCAATTTGATAGAGCGGCAGTTGAGAAGCCTGCAGAAATATTCAATGATGAGCAAAGTGATGTAGCTACGGTGACAATCCCCCGAAAAACAATAACTATAACGGCGCCAGCCAGGCGACCGCCGATCACTATCACCAAGGCAGGGCCAACCCCTTATGAGAGCACTAAGGCGGTACCCTGGACTTATGGGTTGGAAGCATACTGTGATGGGGTGAAAATCGATATCAGTAGACAGCCAGCTGAGGTTGTAGACAATGTCGTCGGGACCGGAGGGATGACAAGAAGTGGGAGAATTTTTATATCGCCTGAGGTAGAGGCCGAACGGTTGGCAAAAGGAAAAGGAAAAATGAATGAGGATGTCCCTGTGCAGAGGAATGAAAAAGAAACGTCACTAAAAGATGTAGAAGAGTTTATGCGCCTTATTCGTAAGAGTGACTATAAGATTGTTGAGCACCTTCAACAGACGCCATCGAAGATATCCATATTGTCACTGTTATTGTGTTCCGAAGCCCATAGGAATGCATTATTGAAAATTCTGGACACGTCATTTGTACCCTAAGATGTTTCTGTGAATCAGTTGGAGGGGGTGATGGCGCACGTGAACGCAGGCCATAGCTTGGGATTTACGGATTTTGATTTGACCCCGAGGGGGAGAGAGCATAACATGGCGTTGCATATCTCAGTTGAATGTAGGGGCTCAGTCATGTCCCACGTGCTGGTAGATACCGGGTCTTCCTTGAACGTGCTGCCAAAGAAGGCAATGATGAAATTGGACATCAGGGGGATCATTTGTACGCCTAGTGACTTGGTGGTCAGGGCATTTGATGGTACACGAAGGTCAGTCTTTGGATTTATAACGTTACCTCTGCAGGTGGGGCCTGAGATTTTCGGAACTGAATTTTACATTATGGACATCCAGCCAGCATATAGCTGTCTTCTCGGACGACCATGGATCCATGGTGCTGGGGCAGTCACATCTACCTTGCACCAAAAGCTGAAATACATGGTAGGGGACAGTGTGGTCACAGTTTGCGGAGAGGAGGATATATTGGTCAGCCATTTGTCGTCATTCAAGTACGTAGAAGTCGACGGCGAGATTCATGAAACACCCTGTCAAGCCTTTGAAGGGTTGCGCATTAAAGACAAGGTTCCAAGGCTGAGTAAAGCATCAGAGGTGGCAGTCTCATCATACAAGGAGGCTCAGGCTCTAGTGAAGACTGGTGAGACAAAAGGCTGGGGCAAGGTTCTGGATATTCCCGTGAAGATGGACAGATTTGGGCTGGGATATCAACCGTCATCATCAACGCCTGCTGCTGGGGCACCCCGTTTCAAAGGACCAATAACAATCACGGCTAGTGGAGTATATCATGAGGCCATCAACGCTGTTTCAGATTCTGAAGAAGGAGACAGCGACTGCGACATGGACGCCTGGATTCAGCCGAGCGTGCCAGGACAAGGATTATGCAATTGGTCTATTCAGGAGACTGTTCCTGTGGCTACCAAACAGTAATACTTTGTTTTCTTAATTGTTGAATAATCCGGTGTCTTACCCGGGGCATCGTGATTTTGCTTAGGGCCATGATGTTATGTACATTGCATTGTTTAATCATTAAATAAAAGGCGTTTTTTCATGTACAAATATGGTGATCTCTGTTTTTCCTGTTTTTGTGTTTTACAATAAAATGGCAACGTGGTTACTCGCTTTATACACATTTTGAAGCATTTAACCATTCCTTTTGCAGGATAACATTTTCAGATGACATCATTGAACCGCCTATGACTCACTTCGACTTTGAGCACCCGGTATTTCAGGACGAAGAAGAGATTGTTGAAGATGGCGATGTTCCAGAAGAGTTGTCTTGGTTGGTAAAGCAAGAAGAACGAATCATTCTGCCTCATGAGGAGGTCATTGAAATTGTTAACCTGGGGTCGGAAGGGGTTGAAAGGAACATCCATATAGGAGTCGCGCTGCATAGCGATGTCAAGCGAAGACTGGTTGAAATGCTCAGAGAGTATAGTGACGTATTCGCTTGGTCGTACGAAGACATGCCTGGGCTGGATTCGGATATGGTTGTGCACCGTCTGCCGCTAAAAGAAGAATGCTCGCCGGTTAAGCAGAAGCTTCGCAGAACTAGACCTGATATGGCAGTGAAAATTAAGGAGGAGGTTCAAAAGCAGTGGGATGCTGGTTTCCTAGCTGTTACAAAATATCCCTCATGGGTCGCTAATATTGTGCCAGTGTCAAAAAAGGACGGTAAAGTGAGAATGTGCGTAGACTACCGTGATCTGAATAAGGCGAGCCCGAAAGATGACTTTCCACTTCCTCATATCGATGTGCTGGTTGACAATACTGCTCAATTCTCCGTATTCTCCTTCATGGACGGCTTCTCGGGCTATAATCAGATTAAAATGGCGCCAGAAGACATGGAGAAGACTACCTTCATTACGCCTTGGGGAACATTCTGTTACAAAGTGATGCCCTTCGGATTAAAGAATGTTGGGGCAACGTATCAGCGTGCAATGACGACTCTCTTTCATGACATGATGCATAAAGAGATCGAGGTTTATGTGATAATATGATTGCCAAATCCCAGACGGAGGAAGAGCATTTGGTCAATCTGCTGAAGTTATTCAAAAGGCTTAGGAAGTTCAGGCTGAGACTGAACCCTAACAAGTGCACCTTCGGGGTGAGGTCGGGTAAACTGCTGGGGTTTATCGTGAGCGAAAAAGGAATAGAGGTTGATCCTGCAAAAATAAAAGCCATACAAGAGATGCCGACGCCTAAAATAGAAAAAGAGGTGCGCGGGTTTTTAGGGAGGTTGAACTACATCGCTCGGTTCATATCTCACCTAACAGCTACGTGTGAGCCATTATTCAAGCTGTTGAAAAAAGACCAGTCTGAAACATGGAATGAAAATTGTCAAAAGGCGTTCGATAAAATAAAGCAGTATTTGCAGGAGCCTCCTATTTTGATACCTCTAGTGGCAGGGAGACCCTTAATTATGTATTTGACGGTTATTGAGGGAAGTATGGGTTGTGTTCTCTGTCAACATGACGAGACAGGGCGGAAAGAGCATGCGATATACTACCTTAGTAAGAAGTTTACTGAATGTGAATCTCGATACTCAATGCTCGAAAAAACTTGTTGCGCGCTAGCCTGGGCCGCCAAGCGTTTGAGGCAGTACATGCTGAATCATACAACCATGCTCATCTCGAAGATGGATCCCATCAAATACATATTTGAAAAGCAGGCACTATCGGGGAGAATTGCCCGATGGCAGATGGTTTTGACCGAATACGATATCTAGTATGTCTCACAGAAGGCTATAAAGGGGAGTGTATTATCTCAGTATTTGGCATAGCAGCCTATTGAGGACTACCAATCGATGAGGTTTGATTTTCCTGACGAGGATATCATGTACCTAAAGATGAAAGATTGTGAAGAACCGTTGCCGGACGAAGGACCAGAATTGGGCTCCAAATGGAAGTTGATCTTTGACGGAGCTGTAAACTCCTACGGTAGCGGAATAGGGGAAATCATCACTACTCCACACGGGTCGCACATCCCATTTACTGCTCGATTGACCTTTCCGGTTACCAATAATGAAGTCGAATACGAAGCTTGCATCATGGGGCTTGAAGAAGCCATTGATTTGCGAATCAAAAATCTGGATGTATATGGAGACTCAGCTCTGGTGGTGAATCAAATAAAAGGAGAATGGGAGACACGTCAGCCCAACTTGATACCGTACATGAATTACACGAGGAGGTTGTTGCCTTTCTTTGACAAGGTTGAATTGCATCATGTGCCGCGAGCAGAAAATCAGATGGCTGACGCCCTGGCCACATTGTCTTCCATGTATAAAGTCAATTTCTGGAACGAGGCTCCCAGAATTGTTATCTCTCGGCTTGATAGAACCACCTTCATATTTGCCATTGACGAAGCATCTGATGATAAACCCTGGTATTTTGACATCCAGAATTTCCTGAAGAACAAGGAGTATCCGGCTGGGGCATCCAGTCACGACCAGAAGACTCTCAAGAGATTGGCGGGTAATTTCTATCTGAATCCGGACGGTGTCCTATACAAGAGAAACCACGACTTGGTGCTGCTACGTTGTGTAGACGAGAAAGAGGCAAAGTTGCTCATGGAGGAAATACACGAGGGTACATTTGGTACACATGCTGGTGGGCATGCTATGACGAGGAAGCTACTGCGGGCAGGTTATTACTGGCTAACTATGGAAACTGATTGTTTCAAGTTTGCGAAGAGGTGTCATAAGTGCCAGATCTATGCGGATAAAATCCATGTGCCTCCGAGTCCCCTGAACGTAATGTCGTCGCCGTGGCCATTCTCGATGTGGGGAATTGACATGATTGGGAAGATCGAGCCGACGACATCTAACGGACACCGGTTCATTTTGGTAGCAATTGATTATTTTACCAAATGGGTGAAAGCGGCGTCCTATGCTAATGTGACCAAGAAGGTGGTAGCCAGGTTTATCAAACGAGATATCATTTGCAGATATGGAATCCCCGAGCGGATTATTACCGACAACGGTTCGAATTTAAATAACAAGATGATGAAGGAGCTGTGTCAGAGTTTTAAGATCGAACATCACAACTCTTCTCCTTATCGACCCAAGATGAATGGCGCTGTTGAAGCGGCCAATAAGAACATAAAGAAGATTGTTCAGAAGATGGTGGTGACCTATAAAGACTGGCATGAGATGCTACCTTTTGCTTTGCACGGTTATCGTACGACGGTACGCACATCAACCGGGGCAACCCCGTTCTCGTTGGTATATGGAATGGAAGCAGTGTTACCACTGGAAGTTGAGATTCCTTCCCTGAGGGTATTACAAGATGTCCAACTCAACGAGGCAGAATGGGTGAAAGATAGGTTGAACCAACTGAGTTTAATGGATGAGAAGAGGTTAGCTTCTCTAGCATATGGTCGGTTGTACCAGAGCCGAATGAAGAAAGTGTATGATAAGAAGATACACCCTCGGAGCTTCCAGACGGGCGACCTTGTGTTGAAAAGGATTCTCCCGCCGCAGGCAGATCACCGGGGCAAGTGGACTCCCAACTACGAAGGGCCATACGTCGTCAGAAAAGTCTTTTCAGGAGGAGCTTTATTGTTGTCCACCATGGACAGTGAAGACTTTACGTCGCCTGTGAATTCGGACGCAGTTAAAAAATACTTTGCTTGAAATTGACCCGCTGGACAGAAAAAAGAGAGTCCAGGCAAAAATGGGGCATCCTGGCGAACCAAAAACAGAATGAAAGGTTCGGGCAAAAATTAGGGATAAAAATTGAAAAAACGTACACCCGCGAAGTTGAAAACCTACACTGGGCGGCTTCGGCAAAAAGGGGTATCCCGGTGAACTGAAAACCCGCAAAGGGCGGTTCACGCAAAAGTTAGGGATTTGAAAAGCAAATGACTGCGGTCCGAATTTGATACTACGGTGCATATTGGTGCGGGAGAATATACCTGAGAGTTCGATTATCAGATACAATCTCTTCAGAAGTTTGAATACCGGGAAAGCGCTAGAGTCAAGCGAGTCATAGGAGGATCAGCTCATGATGTTCGTCTGCATCACGTTGCCGACATGTGTGCAAATTTGATTTGTCATTGTATATATGCTTCCTGTGCATACTTGTATATTTGTTGTGCGTAGCTTCCTCTTTTCAGGAGTTACATCCAGTGTACAAAACTCTGCCCATTCAGGGGCCCAATCAATAAAACATGTTATTCAGTGTTCGATGCTTGTGCTTTACCGTTTTGTATGTGAAAAGCGCCAATGTTTAATAAAACTAGCAAGTGCATAACATTGTTGGCCTTTGCCAATAATTGCTAAAACTTCGAATTGACTGAAAATGATGTCACTAACGCTAACCTGAATAGATTTGGTTGTGTAGACTTGTCTTGTCTCGTTTGTGGTGTTGCAGGGTTCTTGACCATACGAAGTGGACGATCGGAAGATTGCCGTCCTAGCCAGAGGCTCGTAACGAAAAGACTTGATCATTATGTGAAGTGAATCCCCATGCAGGTCGCGCTTCATTCCCGGAAGCTGAGACGACAATGCTCCTTACTAAAGAAGGATCAAATTCCCCAGCTAGTCGCAGCTTATCCGAAGGATATTCTCCAGCAGGGTCGTTTACCCTCAGCAGAGTTTGGCGATTCCAAGAGTGTAGGCTGTTTTCAGACATTGTGGTGTCCCCCAAAGGGATTCCATATCCCAAGCAGAGTTGTTTAGCCTCAGAAGACTAATATTTCCAAACTTGTGAGCTGTACCCAGACAGTCTACTCTCCCCAGCAGAGATTCCCTTCCCAGTAGGGTCATTTCTTCTCCCCAACAGAGTCAGTTTATTCTCCCCAAGAGAGTCGTTTCGTCCCCAGCGGAGTTCTCTCTTTTCAGCAAGTGTTTTCTTTCCTCCCAGTGGAAATTGAAGGTTAAAACTCTCCCCGACAGAGTTGGTGGTGTGTCCTGGCATTTATTTTGCCGGAATGCTTTGTGATACCCGTTCACTCCCCAGCAGGGTGATATTTGTCCTCGACGGCCAAGATTGATGAAGCAAGCTTGTTAGAGCTATCCCGGCAGTTCGAGCCTGCATTTGCATCGGCATATAGTGTCATATTTGCATCTACCAAACAAAAAAACGCGTAGCATTTCCATATTGTATGGAGCATTACGCCATTATCAAACATAGGCATTTTGAAATATAGATCAGGTTGGTTGATTTTTTTTGCTTTCAGGTGTGGTCCTCAATAGGAGTATGGAGTTCTAAAGCTCCGATAGTACCAGACAATCGAGGTCTCGCCGGGAGACGTGTGATGATATGGTTTAGTTTATTATTTTCCCACAGAGTTGCCAATTGAAGCGTTATTGTATCCGGCCAGCGGAATGTTTTCTTCAAGATTTGTTACTGCGGCAGCATTTCAGGTTTTTATAAAATCAAAGTTTAGAAGTAGCCACTTGTTATCGAGACGAGTGTTTGACGGTTGTTTTTCGGAATATCCCCCAGTGGAGTTAGTTAATGCAAAGAATAGGCAAAGAAACTATGTCCGAGAATAGTTTTCCTGTGTGATGGGCAAAAGAATAATATTCCTGTGTGATGGGCAGAAGAATAATTTTTCCTGTGTGATGGGCAGAAGAATAATATTCCTGTGTGATGGGCAGAAGAATAATTTTTCCTGTGTGATGGGCAGAAGAATAAATTTTCCTGTGTGATGGGCAGAAGAATAAATTTTCCTGTGTGATGGGCAGAAGAATAAATTTTCCTGTGTGATGGGCAGAAGAATAATATTCCTGTGTGATGGGCAGAAGAATAAATTTTCCTGTGTGATAGGCAGAAGAATAATTTTCCTGTGTGATGGGCAGAAGAATAATTTTCCTGTGTGATGGGCAGAAGAATAATTTTCCTGTGTGAGGGGCAGAAGAATAATTTTCCTGTGATGTAAACAGAATATTGTTCCCGTATTGGATAGGCGGACGAAGTATTACTAAGTCGACGCATGTTTCTTGTGAGATATAGGCAGATGAACTCTTCAGTACCTAGACGAAGGATTTCCCCGTAAGGAACATAGTATGTGTCCCATAACAAGACAGAATTGCATTCTTATATTCGACAAAAATACTTCTCCCAGTGAAGTCAATTCCGGTCTTGACAAGATAGTGTTGAAATCAGATTTGTAAATAGTGTTCCCCCAGATAGTGGTGCAGTTTATTTCGCAATTTATTTTTGCAGTTGGCAAATTTCCGGGTTTATTGGTATTCAACCGTTTCGTACCTCGATTGTCTGAAGGCGCCGGGCATTTCACCCAGTCAGGTCCAAGCCGTTTGAATAGGGGCAGCTGTTGCACCCTAAAATTTGACCAACTTGTTTTACCTGATTTGTGTTTTCATAGCTTTATCATTTGCATAGTAGATCATATACATAGTTCATTCATTTGCATAGCATAGCATGGGCAAGTCATCCAACAAGGGAACAAGTGCTATTTTTCATCTCAAGGAGTGTATTCAAAAGGTTCTTATCAAGATTCAAGCCTATTCATGTCACCAAGAAAGAAGGTAAAGCTTTGAGAAGTTAATAGATCAAGCAGTGGATTTAGAGCCTGTCTGGGGAGTGTTTGAAGATCATCATAGAGGTTGTGAGCTATGGACTGAGGCATGGAATGTGTGTAGACATCATGGAAGGCCTAGAGGGTCATTTTGAAAGTAAGACAAGTTATTGGTGTGGTTTCAAGAGCTACAGTTGAAGACAGTCAACTAGGGTTTCATCTGGGTCAACCCTAGGTCAACCCTAGGTCTAATGCTTGATTGGAGGGCATCAAGGCCTATTTGAAGGATGTGGGATTCATCATTTGATATGTGGATATGGATGTGGTGTTGAGCCAAAGAGAAATCAAGAAAAATCAAGAAGAAGAGAAGTTTCTAAATTAGGGTTTCTGTGTAAAATTCCCTGATTTAGGTCAAACTTCCAAGCAAAGTAATTCAAAATGAAAGTCTCAAATGGATCCTTGGCCAACATGAAACTTGTATAGCATCTCAATACCTTTAATTTTAGTGGTGGAAGGCATCAAGGAGATTTATATAACTCAAGTTATGGTTCTTGCAAGTTATAGGTCATCTGAGGACACTGAAATTTATCTGTGAAAGTTACTTGACTTCCAAGAAACGTTTACCCCATAAGGAGTTTTCAAATGGATGTTTGGCCAACATGAAAGTTGTTCCTCATGATCTTAGCTTTCTAGAAAGGTATGGTATGCCTCAATCTGATTTGTGGAGCTCTACTTATGATCTTGACAAGCCAGGGGTATTTTGGGAAAGTAAGATTATAGGTCATTTCAAGCATATGCCTAAAACTCCTACTTGCAAGCTTCAAATGGAAAAATTTTCAACATCAAACTTGCTCAAAATGATGTTTTGAGTCTAGGAAAGAGGTCATGATGGCTTGGAAATGCATGGAACTCAAAATGATAAAATTGACCAAATATGGAAGGTAAAAGTCCATTTTCAAGTGACCAAATTTGGGATTTTTTGATCCAAAGCCTAAATACATCATGTGACCTATCAAACTGAATGGAAATTAAATTTTGAGATCAATGGTATTATTACTCTTTTGAGTTAAGGCCATAATTATGAAGTCATGTTCAATTGCTTGTCACTTAAGTAACACTTGCCAAACCAAGCTAGGAGTGAATTGCAAGGCAAAGAACCACTCTAACACCTTCTAATTCTCATTAGAGGATAAATTCAAGCTACTTTGATAGGCTGTAACAAGGCAAGATGGGACTGGTTTTTGCATTGGCCATTTTCAACATCTCATGACATGAGAATTGCAAAATCTCATAGGATCATCCCAGCACTCTCTAGAAGTTTCTAACATCACCTATATAACCATTAGAGTTGATCAAGATCAAGGTTGGGCTTCATTTTGTGCAAAACCCAGAGATTGAACTTCACACTTTCTTCTTGCAATTCAATTTCGAATTCTCACAATTCTTCATCATTTCTTCAATTTCTTGATCCAAATCAATTCTATAATCATCACTGAGAGTGTTTCAATCAAAATCTGAGAGAATCCAAGCATGATTCGTGTTCTTGAGTTCTTACTTCTTCATCTGCAATTGGAATTCTGTTACACTAATTCAGGCCATTTGAGGAAGATCCATTGCAAACAGTAGCAAGATATCAAAGCATTGAGTGATTCTGGAGCTTTGCAAGCAGTAGATTGAAGCATTACGTCATCTGTTTTCATCAATTTCGCAGGTTAGTAACTTTCTTCTTCTGGCTCGAATTAGGTAGAATCATCGAGAATTGTTAGGATAGAAGCAATGTAGGTGGTTAGATGATGCTTCCTGGAAAGTTTGACACGATTTGGTGATGAATTTCATGTGGACACAAATTCTGTTTGGACCTAAAACTCCATGGATATGCAAGTAGAACCTTAGGTTTTTAGTTGTATTTGATTAGTGATGAGTGAGGAAGACATTGAACACAATAGTTTGATGATTAGTGTTGGTTGAATTTATGAGCATTTCTGAATCCATGATCGTGTTTACTGCTAGAGACTGTATCAATTGATGATGATGATATGGATGAAATCAGGGTGAAAAAATAGGTCAGGTTAGGGTTTGATTTTGCTGAATTTGATGTTGTATTGAGGGAATTCGTGTGTGGATCAGATGTTGTTCATGAGCCTTCATCAATGGAGTTTTGGCTCCAATTATGTTTGAATGGGGAAGACAGGTTTTCATCCGTTAGATCATTGCTGACTTTTGACTCCAATAGGGATCGTGTGGAGGAGATTGCATTTCATTTTGGTGAAGGTTTTGCTGAAGAGCCATACGCGGTCGTTTCATTTAAGTTGGAACTGTGGGCTTGAGTTGATTATTAATAAGTACACCTCCAGTTTAGGGCCCATCTCATATTACACTAGTTTTAGATACTATCCACACCGCGCGTTTTTTTATTTCTTAATGATTTCTGAATTGAATTTTATGCTGGTATTGGGCTTAGCACAATTGCTATACGTGCCCCTAATTTTTTGGCCCATGGAACTTTGAACTAGGCGTAGTTACTTTCTGCACCCCTGATCATGTTTCTTTTAATTCATTTTATTCATTTTATTTGACATCTTAGGAAATTCATATAAAATTGAAAAATGGTAATTTTAATATTGGAATTTTTGCAACATGTTGATAATTGTTTCAAGAAAATTGTGATTAAATAAAAATGTTGGTTTAGGCATTTTCTTTATTTTTGTGAATATTTTACTTTTAATTGTTTCTTATTGAATATAGTTTGTACTTGATTTTGTAGATTTTATTTTAGGTAGTCCCCTTAATATTTTTAGATCAATATTTTTAGGGAAATTAGATATACATATTAGGTACCCCTGGATTTTATTCCATATTTTTTTAGGATTATTTTTTAGGTAGTTTTAATTAGAGAACTTTAGGTGATCAGATTAGGGTTTATACACGACTTAGGTGCATTAAAACAATTTCTTTTGGGTTTTTAGATTGAATTAGGACCTGGGGCATATAGGGTATTAAGGGTAGGTATAGTAGATCCCCTAGAAATAATATTAGAATTTTCCCTACTATATTAATATTTTTAGTATATTTTGTAATTTGTTTGATTGTATGGTGTGCCCTTTTGGGGTTTATATTGTGTGCGTGGGCTTATTGGGCTTTGCTTGGGGTGTGGGCTTGGTTTGAAGAGCATGATGATGGAGCATATTGAATACAAAGTTGAAGCTGAAGATCAAAGCTTGATGAAGATGCTTGGCTTGCTTGAAGCTGTTTGAAGACCTAGAACATAGTAGCTAGATAGAGCCTTAGAATAGAAAATTTCTTCACAAATATGGATGGCTTCTTTTGCCTCCATTCTTCTCAATGATTAAAAGTCTCTCCTTGATACTCACCTCCCTCCTTTGGAAGGATCAGTGACTGTATCTAAGAGATAGAACTTTGAGAGAAATAGTCTGTATTATGTTAACTGTTTGTAGGCCACCTTTGGTAGTCAACAGACTGTTTAACATCCAAACTCATCTTGTGAACTGTTTATCATCTAGGAGAGTTTGCTTTGAGGAAGCCCTTGAAGATTGAGGATGAAGTTCATTGCCTTGAAGACTGATAGAAGCAGGAGCTGGTGCTGTCAGGTTTTTGCTGTTTAGAGCTGTTGGTGCTGTTTAGAGCTGGTGATGTATTGTTTGAGTTTCTTGACTGTATTGTTTGTTAATTTTCCCCTTGAGGTTGAAGTGAAGTTGTTTCACTTTGCCCATTGTTTTCTAGGTTCGAGGTTGAGTGGGACTCCCTTGCCTCGCTTGTACTGCTGCATTCATGCATTTTACTGCTTTACTGTATATATGCTGTTTCTTTTCCGTTTATCTCCTTAGGATCTCTGTTTCTCTCTGCGCAAGAGAGAAATATGACAGACATTAGGTGTTAACCCATGCATGACAACATTAGGGTAGATTTTGATTCCCTTTTTCAACCATAGGTTTTAGAGTTGTTGTCTCTTCTTTCTCAAAACCATCAGAAAATACAATAAAAGGATAAACATCAATAAAAGACAGTTCTTGCGTAAAAAGACTGTAAAACAATCAAAAGAGTCATTTTTGTCCGCTTGGACGCGTAATCAGGAGAAAACCTTTTTCAGAAGGATAAAAGAACAATCAAGACAGACTTGTGTCGTACGTGGCCCGAACTACGTTTGCTCTGATCTTTCATGCTGTATGAAAGTACGTAGGCATAGGATGCGATATCCTAGCGAGCAACCTTCCCCTCCTTTCTAGTAGGTAGGCGAACTACGTTGACTCTGATTTCTCGTTCCAGATGGGAATACGTAGGCATAAAGTGCGATAGTTTGCCGAGTCATTTTATTTTCTTTTAACCCCAGGCCTATAGAATAGATAGAATAACAATCCGTACCAGAAAACAAGCGTGGATCCCGTCGAGTACGACGGACGTGAGGGGTGCTAATACCTTCCCCTTGCATAACCGACTCCTGAATCCAGGATTTGGTTGCGATGACCATTCCTTTTCCCTCTTTTCGTGAGGTTTTGTCTGAGCGTTTCCTTTCCCTCTATTGGGATAAATAACGCACGGTGGCGACTCTTCTGTTCAGCCGGCGCCAATTTTCGCAGTAGCGACACAACCTCCACAGGAGGGTCAGGTATTCTAAACTCATTCGCTTTCTATACTTGCTCTCTCTTTTACTCCCTTTCTCACTTTGGCATCAGAGTGCCTTACTGGTACACCCTCTCCTCTTCTCTACCACCGGTGAACTTGAAGCTCAAGACGTGTTGCTGGCTGTTGATCCTCTTTCTGTGAAAATCCTTTGCTTCCTCATCTTTTCTTTATCCGAAACGAAAATACCAAAGAAAACCTTCAACCTCATTCGATCATGGCCAGTCAACACACTGACGACAACATCCACAAAGTCGCCTTCACCACATTTGCTTCCAGCGACACGGACTTAGAGTGTTAGTCGGATAGAACTGCAATCGTATAGTGTATCGCATAGTTTTACGAACCCACAGGGATTAATAATCAACCTAAAGTGATTTATATTGTATTGTAGAGCTAAGGCTTAATGCCACGGAATAAAAAAAGGGCAGAAAAATAACTAATACTGATGGGTTTAAAACAAATAATGAAACGAGATCAAAGAATGATTTCCGCGCTCCTAAGGGACTCTATAGAGTCTGGGTGTTAACAAGGGTCTCAAGAACAGTTTTGTAGGAATTTGTCGGCTTAAAAACTCAATCTTACACTCTCGTGCTATTGAACAAGCCACACCTGATAACCCCAAGATTTTTCTCTCGCTCGCTCGGTAGTTAAAAGACGTATTTTAAAAACTAACAAAGCCTAACTGAAGCCTAAAGCGCTCTCGTTGTATTTAAGGCCAGTGCTCAGTGTCTACTATCTGGTGATTACCTCAAAATCTATCTCTATTGGACACATCTTAATATGTTTCTCACTTTCGTGACTAAACATTGTTAAGCGGCTTCTTGCTCTCACGACAAAGCAACCTAAATTAGAACTAGACACTAAAGTCAAATTATAAGACATGCATAATTAACACAGATGGTTTCAATAGAGTCTCGTCGAAATGAAGATCCTCAAACTACTGGCTCATACAAATTTAGCCTAACATATCGAATCCTAAGACTAACATATTAACATTTCTGGAAATTAAAACATACATGTCGGTTAATTTGAGTGAAAATTCGGAATTAAGTTTTTGGAGTAAAATTCAATTGTAAAGCAGACACGTGCAAATAGGAAAACGGTAAATAAATGCGAGAAATAAATAACCTGTAAATTGCAAGGAAAGTAGAATAAACTAAAACTTGTATAAATTTGTTGAATATTAGCACAAAATCAAAACAGATTCTATCATACAGCTCATTATGGCTGGATTTAAATTGTGATTAAATAGAAATTAACTGTATTATTATATTCTTACCTTATTTAGGATTAGCATTTATAGGGATAATAATTATCCCTATTTCCTAGTGTAATTTATATTCTATAAATGCCTCATATGTACTGTGTTACAATATATACAAAATAGAAAAAGCATATTTCTATAAAATTAAACTTTGATCCAAGTACACCAGCACAACAGAGAGAAAGAAAATACAATGGTGTATCAATTGCTCAGTGTAAACAATTTATACTGTGGAAAGTGAATATATGGTTTGGGTGATTTCGGCAGCGCTTCCGCGGGTTTCTTGGATGAAAAATATAGGCCTCTGGTGTCCTATTTATAGAAGAAAATAGGCTCCAATAACAGAGGTTTAAATTCGAATTCAAACCAATGAAACTGCTACTAAAAAACTGCTCCCGCTAACAACTGCGATCGCTGACCCCTAATTGCGAGCGCCATTTGCTTGAATCAGGATTCTCTCCTTTTTTTGAGCATGGAGAGCGTCTTGTGGGTGAAGGGGGACACATGGCGAGCTCCATTCAGCTAGGATGGGCAAGAATTTGTGATTTTCTTCACTTTTCCTTTATTCTTCAGCTCAATTTGATACTTTTCTTCTACATGACTGAAATGACACCTGTCAAAGCAAAATAAATGGAAACATAAGCAAATAACGGAGAAAATGGTAAATACTCGATAAAACAACAAGTAAATATGTGCAAATTGTATCGAAATAAACAATACGAAATTGAGTCATCAAACTCCCCCACACTAAGACTTTTGCTTGTCCTCAAGCAAACTCCTAATGGAATAAAAACAGTAAGCACATTGTTCGACTCATAGGCACGACAAAACAAGGACACCGTAACGACACGATTCCACAAAAGCGGACAAAGAGTTCCTTCCTATATGATACCGGTTCAAATCATGATATTATAACTTGACCTACGAACTTTGTTCTTATTTGCCCCTCTTTCATTCTAGTGCAATCACATTAAGTCTGTTATCCTACGTATTTATATGGTAAGTGAACCTGTTTGTGTCATCTGATCTCTTATTCAACAATATTTTTTTTCTTTGTTTTTTTCCTTTTTTTTTTCTTTTTATTATATATATATATTTTTTTTAACTGAGATCAACACATATTTGCATCGGTTAATTACTTAGTTCATACGTGAGGATGGTGCTGAATGCTAATATAAATTACTAAAGAGGCTACTTCTAAAGAAACTAAGAACAAGGTCTTGGGGTATAATATGTACTTGAACTAATATCATATATTTAGGAACTCTAGGGTGTAGGGATGGTACCGATGTTAATCAAAACTTTCCTAAGTCCGACTACCTAGCCTAAATCATAAAATGAAATAACCCATACTAAACGTGTCATGCCATTGGGTTAAAACTAACAATTTTTTTTATGGTGGGTCAAAATAATGGGAGTTTATTAGACAATGCGAAGACGTAAAGTAAAAACAACTCAAATGCGCATATGACTCGATAATGAAAGCAGACTAAAACTAGAAAGCGGGAAATGACATGAAATAAATAAAGCAGTAAATTAATCCTCCCCCATACTTAAACTGAACATTGTCCTCAATGTTATAGCTTAATGTGAAAGAAGGAGCGATGGAACCTGATGTAGATCAGAGGCGGCGGGCACGGCCTCGACACTGATGCTGGTCTCCTCGGACATCTGTTTCACCTTGTGGAATGTGCTGAATGTGATCTCCAATGCATTGCACCTCTCCATGTAATCCTTTCATACCCGATACAATATCCCTTAAGTCAAGCTGAGTCCTCTCCATGAACTTCAACTGCCTCCTCTGCATATCGTGCAAGGTCACGTCACGCTCGTCCTCTCTTTTTTTTTTGCTGCTAGAGCTCTAATAAGATCCGGTCCAATGTCGTACGCATACCTGCAAAATCATCAGACAAAGGTGTGGTGTGTGGTGCGGTACTTGGATCGGGTGTTTTAGAAGCACGACTATGGGCACGGGATTGCGAAGCAGACTGCCTCCTAACATCCACATTTTCTACCTCTAAATCACGTGCAACTAAATCAAACAACCAATTACCCTGAATGCGTACACTAATGCGCTATGGGTTAGGCAAGGAGAAATTGCGGACCTCACAGGTACACACCATGATATGATACTTACCATTGGGAAAGATTTTGATAAGCCGCATATTACAGCAATAATCAAGATCAGCAAAAAGACAAGGGGATCTGTCAACATTTTCTAAAGCAGGCTCTAAATCTAGAGAGTTAGCTAAGGTGGTAATGATGTCGCCGACACAGATGGATCCACCAGCTCTATTCGAAACACTAATAAGGTGGGTTAGGAGGAACGGTGTAGGATCCACTGGGGTTTGATGGAGAGCACAGTGAATAAAGAATAGATATTTAGAGTTCACATTCCCTGTGTTCTCGTGTCCAAATATGGTGGAAGCAAGGACACGATGTAGGTAACAGATTGCTGGGTTATGGATGGTAGTGGCCTTGAGGCCTTCCCATCGGTCAGTGGTGGTGTTGGTAATGTTTTGCCAAAATTCAAAAGCACTGTCTTGCCACTCACTCTCAAGGGGTGCAATGGTGGCAAGTCCCTCAGCAGTAGAAAAACCGAAAATCTCTCTAATGCACTCATGGGACAATGAATAATCTTCGTTAAACATCCAGAAATGAATAGTTTTAGAGGTACGGGAAAGGTCATGGACATAGTGGAGCGAACTAAGAAATCCATAAGTTAACCTGACACAAGTGTCATTAGACATAGAGAAAAACCGAGTCATACCTAGATTCCTCAGCATCCAAGCGACGCTTAGCATGAGACCTAGGGAACGAAAGGCTTCTGGGTCAGGATATCTCGTTGAATCAACGGATCTTTTGAACACTCGATGATAGTTTGCGTGCTGAGTGTTTCCGATTTCTCCCTCCGGAAATTTGATACCCATGTAGTCAATCTCTTGATTGGCTTCCATTTTTAAGAAAGAGCTTTGCATTACAAAGAATGCTAGAGGTTTTGAATTTTGGGAGAGTGGGGTTTGTAGTGATGATGAAAAGTGATGGGTTGAAGGGTTTAAATAGGGAAAGTTTAAGGAATTTGGGTGGTTGGGATGTTATGGTAAGTTATGAGGAGTTAATAGGGTGGTTATGGTGCATTGGAAGGTGAAAAGGGTGTTTTAATGGGAAAATGGGGTTAAAACGCGTGCAGAGTTTGAATTTCCCGCCGCTGTCCTCCCAGGAACAGATGGTGATCGCCTTTAGGCAATGGCGAGCATCATTTGCTTAAGGCGAGGGAAGATTTGATTCTGGCACCTCAGAATGCAAACAATGAGTATTTTTTGGGTTTTTCTTGTTTTTTATCAGAATCAACATATATTAATTGCAGAGATGAAATATAAAACACTAAAGAAAGGGAATTTGAATTAACTGAAGATTTAAAAATAGTATAATTACTCGTCGGCATTCCGACGGCATAATAGTGAATTAAGCAACATTACGGGAAAGAGAAAAACTGATACATGAAATAGGAACTATCCTAAGAACAAAAGGGAAAATGAAACAAAACAACTTTAGACTCATACGCTATGGCGCGTCATCGAGTAAACGGTCTGATAAAGGTGATCGAACTGTACAGTCACGACGTCCATCAAGCTAATATAGTCCAACCTAAGAGATTTGACTCCATAACGAAGGTAGTCCACTTCACTTTGAAGAGCAACAATGGCATCCAGCACATTAACAGTAAGATTATAAGGGTATTGTAGGTCAGTGGCTGAACCATGGGTGACAGCAGGAAACGAGCTAGTGTCCATATGTTCATATGGCTGAGGAGAATCTGGTGGGGTAAAAGTCTCATTCAAAACCTCTAAGCCATACAACCAGTTGCCCTTGTTTTGAACACTTATTCTCTCATGGTTAGGCAAGGTAAAGGCATGGACCACAGCATTGTCGATAAGCAGTTCAAATTCCACAGGGCCTAGATTTGCAATTACGCCACGGTTGAAACAGAAATTAATGTCCATTAGACGAATACCGCCAAAAATAACAGAACGGTTCAAATGGTAACGTATGCCGATGGCATCAACAATAATTGTGACCACACCTCCTATGATAATAGGGTGAAAAGAGTCTCGGGCTAGCTTAAGGAAGTTAGCAAGCATGAATAGGGCAGCATTGACCGGTCTCCCTTAGGAAGCATAGAACATGATGTACAACTCATCTCTAGACACAACATTAATATTCTCTTCCTTACCAAAAAGGGTGTGAGCTAAAATCTTGTGGAATTAACGAATACCAGGTTTGTGGATGCTCTCCGAGAACATACCATCGAGCTCAGGGTGATAATTTCCAATTATGGTACCCCATAATTATTCAAGGTCATGACCTGTGAAAGCATCTTTAAGAGTTTTTGTGACAACATCTGGATCATTAGGAAGTCCCAATAATTCAGCCAACTCATGATGGGTGAAATGGTACTTGTTACCGAACAAACAGAAAGTGGTCAATCCACAACCGAAACCATATCCACGAGCGGGCTCATAATAGAGAGAGCTAAGAAATTCCAAATTCAAATTATGATAAGTGTTGAATTTCTTAGTAATAGAAAAATCATTCCAGCCAATTTGGTTAAAGATATAGACAACATTGTCCCGAATACTAAGGGTAGTCATGGTAGGATCGTCAGGATAGATTGACACAGCAAAGTCTCTTTGAGAGAGAGCCTCAAAGCGGCGTCTCTGGATGTCATTCTTAAAGACAATGGTGTGATTCTCAAAAGTTTTCATGGTCCTAGTAGCTGAACTATCCTAAATACAATGAAATTTTAAAATCGAAAATAGTCTACTATTAGGGAAAACATATAGATTATATCGCAAACACACATTAGTAATAACAATAATAACTATAACAATAATAATTATAAAAAGTAAACATAGTAATAGTAATAATAACAATAATAATAATCACGCTAACTTAAGTAACTATACAATACCAAGCTTACTGCATTATACCTAAATGCAAAATCTAAATTAATAACACAATACGAAAGGCTAAGGATCGTGGTTGCCTCCACGGAGAGCTACGTTTAACGTCGGAAGCTCGACATTGAAACAGAACGAGACATCATTCATCGGGAGGAGCGGGAAGCTCTTCCAACTTGTAACTAGTGCAAAACTCTTTGTTCTCTACTGAGTGATAATGCTTGAGTCGTTGTCCATTTACAATGAACGTATCGCTTAACTTTCCTCTAATCTCAACTGCTCCACTTTGTAGAACTTTAATAAATTCGAAGGGTCCAGACCATCTGGAACATAACTTCCCTGAAAAAAGCTTAAGTCGAGAGTTACAGAGAAGAACTATGTCTCCTTCATTAAACTCTCTTCTTGTTATTCTTCTGTCATGCAACTTTTTGGTTCTTTCTTTATAAATGCAAGCGTTTTCGTAAGCATCAAGTCTCAGTTCCTCTAGTTCATGGATATCTAGAATTCTTTTCTCGCCTGTTGCAGCGTAGTTAGTATTTAGGGTCTTTATGGCCCAATAAGCTTTATGATCAAGTTCTACGGGCAGGTGGCATGATTTACCATAAACTAGTTTAAACGGAGTGGTTCCTGTAGGGGTTTTGTAAGCGATTTTATACGCCCACAGAGCTTCATGGAGTTTAATTGACCAATGTTTCCTAGATGTTGCAACAATTTTCTCAAGTATTCGCTTAGTTTCTCTATTTGAGATCTCAGCTTGTCCGTTGGTTTGAGGGTGGTAGGGTGTTGCTACTCGGCGTCAGACCCCATATTTGAGCAGTAACTTCCCAAATATATTTGAAATAAAGTGGGATCCTCCATCGCTTATGACAACTCTTGGCACTCTGAATCTGGGAAAGATAACATTCTTTAAAAGTTTGACAACTACTCATGCATCGTTGGTAGGAGAAGTTATTGCCTCAATCCATTTCAACACGTAATCGACTGCGACGAGTATATACTTATTTCCAAAAGAAGAAGGAAACGGGCCCATGAAATCTATACCCCACACATCGAAGACTTCTACTTCCAAAATACCTCTTTGTGGCATCTCATCGCGTCTAGATATATTTCCAGTGTGTTGGTACTAATCACAGTTCAGAACAACGATATGAACGTGTTTCCAAAGGTTGGGCCAAAATAGGCCGGATTGTAGAATTTTTGCACAAGTCTTAGAAGTGTTCGCATGCCCTCCATATGGTGCAGCATGGCAATGAGATATGACATCATTAAATTCAGATTCAGGAACACATTGACGGAAAATTCCATCGGTGCCCCTCTTGTAAAGCAAGGGATCATCCCAATAGTAATGTTTAAAATCATGAAAGAATTTCTTCTTTTGTTGGTAATTCAAGTCTGATGGGAGTACCCCAGCTGCTAGGTAGTTAACAAAGTCAACATACCAAGGCAGTGTGGTTTCTGTACAAATTTCTTCTATTGTTTCATTAGTTTCTATGTCATTAAATAATAAAGGATATTCGATCGTTTCATTTTCGCTCTCTAACTGAGCTACAAGTCTATCGTAGGGAAAATCATCATTGGTGGGAACTTGTTTGGGTTTTTGGTCCTCAATTCTAGAAAGATGATTTGCTACTACATTATTGGTTCCTTTTTTATCTTTAATTTCCAAATGGAATTCTTGCAAAAGTAGGATCCATCTTAAAAGTCTTGGTTTAGCATCTTTTTTGCTCAATCGATACCTAATTGCAACGTGATCGGTATAGACAATTATCTTTGTTCCTACTAAGTAAGAACGAAATTTATCTAGGGCGAACACAACAGCTAGAAGTTCTTTTTCTATGGTTGCGTAGTTCAATTGCGCATTGTTTAAGGTTCTACTTGCATAGTAGATACCATGAAGTTTCTTATCTTTTCTTTGTCCTAAAACAGTGCCAACGGCAAAATCGCTAGCATCGCACATTATTTCAAACGGCTCATTCCAATCAGGGGGTTGCACAATAGGTGCAGTAATCAGAGCATTTTTAAGGAGCTCAAAATCTTTCAAACAATCTTTATTAAATATGAATTCAGCATCCTTCATTAACAAGCCAGTTAGCGGTTTAGTGATTTTAGAGAAATCTTTGATGAATCGTCGATAAAAACCGGCATGTCCAAGAAAACTACGAATTTCTCTAACCGTTTTCGGAGGTTGAAGATTTTCTATTATTTCTATTTTTACTTTATCTACTTCAATTCCTCTTTCGGATACTACATGTCCTAACACAATTCCTTCCCGGACCATGAAATGACAATTTTCCAAGTTTAGCAGAAGATTGACTTTAACACATCGCTCAAGCACCAATTCTAGGTTCGAAAAACAATCTTCGAAACTTCGCCCACAAACAGAGAAATTTTCCATAAATACTTCCATTATATCATCTATAAAGTCAGCAAAGATCAACGTCATGCATCTCTGAAATGTTGCAGGAGCGTTACATAACCCAAACGGCATTCGTCGATATGCGATTGTACCATATGGACAAGTGAAAATTTTCTTCTCTTGGTCGTCAAGATGAATAGGAATTTGAAAGAATCCTGATTATCCATCTAAATAGCATAAATAAGAGTGTGTGGTCAATCGTTCAAGCATTTGATCAATAAAGGGTCAAGGAAAATGGTCTTTACGAGTGGCTTTATTTAGCTTTCTATAGTATATGTACATCCTCCACCCAGTGTGAACACGTTTCACAACGGATTAGCCTTTTTCATTGTTAACAACTGTTATACCATATTTCTTTGGTACGACATGTACTGGACTGACCCAGGTTCTATCCGATATCGGGTATATAATTTTGGCTTCTAACAACTTTTGCACCTCCTTCTTGACTGCATCGCTTATGATAGGATTTATCCTCCTTTGACGTTCTCTAGAGGTTTTACTATCATCTTCTAGCATAATGCGGTGCATGCAAATGGATGGGCTTATTCCTTTTAGATCAGAGATGTTGTAGCTTAGTGTTATTGGATACTTCCTTAAAATGCCAAGTAACTTTTCAGTTTCTATTTGTCCCAAGTCAGCATTGACTATCACTGGTCTCTCAAGCTCGGCATCTAGGAATTCATACCTTAGATTCTTGGGCAGTGTTTTTAGTTCTATAGCAGGCTTTGTTGGGCTAGGCATTGGATCGGGTGTTAGTGCAAGACATTCTCTTAGACTGTCATCGGTGAATGGTATTTTCCAATCATCATCTTCAAATATAGGAGGTGCTGGAATTTTAAGCGCATCATAGTATACAGATGGTTGCATCTCCATTTCTTTAATGCATTCATCAATAACATCTAATAAACAACATGAATCATCAATAGCTGGAGCTTTTAGGAATTGAGCCATAATAAATTCGACTTTTTCTTCACCAACTTCAAAAGTCAGCTTTTCTTTCTTAACATCAATTATTGCTCCAGTTGTTGCTAAAAATGGTCTACCTAATATAATAGGGATATTGGAGTCTTCTTTTATTTGATAAGATCTCTTTGAGAAATTTGGCATATGAAGGCATTTGTGTAATAGCTTCTGTGAAAGGAGTAGTGATATTCAACTTCTTCAGAAGTTCTACGAATTTCTTGAATTGTCCTTCATTTTTGGTTTTGGCCAACCTTTGAGGATAAAGCACAGGTGGCTTATACGGTGGTGGAGGAACATATGGTGTTTCTTTCTCTACGGCCTCTTCACTTTTATCATTATTATCATTGGTTTTCGATTCACTTAACCCCTTAGTTCCTTTCTCGGGATTTTGGTACATGGATGGATTTTCGAGTCTATGGTCAACAGGTCCATCATATTCGGTTCTGCTTCGCAATGTGACAGTATTAGCATGTCCCTTCGAGTTTGGTTGAGGTTGGCCAGGAAATGCTCCAGTCGGGGCTGCTATGGTTGGTTGTTGTTGGGCTACTTGAGAAATCTGGGTTTCTAACATTTTATTGTAGGTAGCCATTGCATCAAGTTTACTAGTCATCTGCCTCATCAATTCACTCGTATGAGCATTTTGGTTCGCAAATTCCTTGTTTTGTTGCATCTGAGCATTCATAAATTTTTCCATCATAATCTCCATATTTGACTTTCTAGGTGCTTGTGGAGCTGACGGTCCTTCTTTTTAATAACCAGGTGGAACAGTAGGTGCTGAGCTTGGTGGATGCAAGGCGTTGTTATTTTTGTATGAAAAGTTTGGGTGATTTCTCCAACCAGGATTATAAATATTGGAATATGGGTTTCCTTGGGTATAGTTCACTTGGTCAGTGGGAACACCAGCCAGTAACTGACATTCGTCATTTATGTGTCCAGGGGTTCCACATAATTCACAAATTGGTGACACAGCAACTACGGTGGATGCTGGTTGTGTCAAGGCCAAGCTTTCGATCTTTTGAGTTAATGCGTTCACTTTAGCATTTATGCGGTTTATGGCATTAACTTCATACATTCTGCCTTTCGGAGTTGACTTTTCGTGAGAGGCGCGTCCGCCTCCCCATTGGAAGTGATTTTGAGCAATGCTCTCTATGAGTTCAACGACTTCTTCATATGGTTTATCCATTAGAGCACCGCCAGTTGCGGCACTTAGGTTCATTTTGGTGTTGTATAATAGACCATTGTAGAAGGTATGGATTATCAGCCATTGCTCGAGTCCGTGATGCGGGCAAAGCCTCATCATGTCCTTGTATCTTTCCCAAGCGTCAAAAAGAGATTCGTTATCTTTTTGCTTAAATCCATTAATTTCGGCTCTCAGCATAGCTGTTTTGCTTGGTGTAAAATAACGGGTTAAGAAGACTCTCTTCAGTTCGTCCCACGGTGTGACAGAATTTGAAGGTAGAGACTGGAGCCAAGCTCTAGCTCTATCTCTTAAAGAAAATGGGAAAAGACGTAATCTGATTTCTTCTTGACTAATACCATTTGCTTTTACAGTGTCGACATATTGAACGAAAACTTATAAATGTAAGTTTGGATCGTCCGTAGGACTACCTGAAAATTGGTTCTGTTGAACGGCTTGTAACAACCAAGGTTTCAACTCGAAATCATTTCAATTGATTGTTGGGGTAGCAATGTTTTTATGAGGTTCGTCTTGCGATAGAACAGCGAAATCTTTCAAGGGAAGGGTATGTGATCCTTGAGCCATGATTTGTTCTGGTTCGGTTTCAGTTTTCGAATCTGAGTAAGGAACGATAGGGTCTGAAAGGTTATATCTAATATGAAATTCTTTAATTCGGCGCCTTAAGCTAATAAAGCGCTCGATTTCGTCAATTAGTTTCTCTAACTCTTCGCCTTGAGAGCGAGTGTTTGGCATACAATCGACGAATTGAAAATAAAAATAGTTTACTTAGTCTAAACTGTGCAATAAAGAAATCACAATATTGACTAAAATTATTCCCCGGCAACGGCGCCAAAAACTTGATCGCGGACATAGAGTGTTAGTCTAATAGAACTGCAAGCATACAGTGTATCGCGTAGTTTTAAAAGATTGTCGAACCCACAGGGATTAATAATTAACCTAAAGTAATCTATATTGCGTTGTAGAGCTAAGGCTTAATGTCACGAAATAAAAAAAGGGCAGAAAAATAACTAATACTGATGGGTTTAAAACAAATAATGAAACGAGACCGAAGAATGATTTCCACGCTCCTAAGGGACTCAATAGATTTCGGGTGCTTACAAGGGTCTCAAGAACAGTTCTGTAGGAATTGCCAACTTAAAAACTCAATCTCACACTCTCGCTCTATTGACCAAGCCACACCTAATAACCCCAAGATTTTTCTCTCGCTCGCTCGGTAGTTAAAACACGTATTTTGAAAACTAACAAAGCCTAACTGAAGCCTAAAGCGCTCTCGCTGTATTTAAGTCCAATGCTCAGTGTCTACTATTCGGTGATTACCTCAAACTTTCGCTCTATTGGATAAACCTTAATACGTTTCTCACTCTCGTGACCAAACGTTGTTAAGCGGTTTCTCGCTCTCACGACAAAGCAACCTAAATTAGAACTAGACATTAAAGCCAGATTAACACATATGGTTTCAACAGAGTCCCGTCGAAACGACGGTCCTCAAACTACGGGATCATAAAAATTTAGCCTAACATATCGAATCCTAAGACTAACATATTAACATTGCTGGAAATTAAAAAATACATGTCGGTTAATTTGAGTAAAAATTCGGAATTAAGTTTTTGGAGTAAAATTCAATTGTAAAGCAGACACGTGCAAATAGGAAAACGGTAAATAAATGTGAGAAATAAATAACCTATAAATTTCAAGGAAAGTAGAATAAACTAAAACATGTATTAAATTAAACTTTGATCCAAGTACATCAGCACAACAGAGAGAAAGAAAATAAAATGGTGTACAAATTGCTCAGTGCAAATAATTGATACTGTGGAAAGTGAATATATGGTTCGGGTGATTTCGTCGGCACTTCTGTTAGATGCCCAATTTTGCTTATTTGAGCTTTCAAATATGGGCATTTAACACTCCTTTTTTTCGAGAAATTGTTCAAAACTGCCCTTGCTTTTGTTAATATGCAATATTATGTGAAATACTCTTGGTACTTTTAATTTGTGTATTATTTTGCACTAATTAGGCATTAAAGAGTAGAAACCAAAGACACAAGAAAAATAGCAAAGGAATCAAAAAAATAAGGCAAGCAAAAGCAAGCTCGCTAGCACGTTCGCTAGGCGAGTGAGGTAGTGAAGTGTTTGCAAGGCGAGCAAGTAGCGAGCTGCCAGCGAACACTCCCAGACTTGGACAGAATCAAAAATACCCTCATTCGCTCAAGCGAGGGAAGCAGCGAAGCACTCGGTAGACGAAGCACCAGTGAGCAGATAGCGAACGCTTCCAGTAGCAAACCCACAGCCCTAGCTAGCATGTTCGCTAGGCGAGTGTGTGGCTAACGCTCACTCTGACCTCGCTAGGCGAGCATGGCAGAACAACACTTTATTTGTCTATAAGTAGCATGGGCTACTTTTTGTAAAATATATTTTTTCTTCTTCTTTTCAACCACTTTGTTTTGTTTTGCCATAGGAGAGATATTTGTGACCTAAAAACCAAATTTCTCACTATTCTTCATCTCTTAACAAAATCTTCCCAAAAGAAGGTGGATTCCCATCCAAACTCGATTCTTCGACTTAGATGTTGATCAACCTTCTTCCTAAACTTCTTGTGCAAGCTACCATGAAAATGAGTAGCTAAGTCCTTCATTTTGTCAAGGTTAGATGTAGATGATCACAAGCTTTGTATGTAAGTGGGATGATCTTCATTTGTAAACTCTTTGATGATAAATATATGGTGAAAACTTTGTTTTATTGTTAACTCTTTGTGTTGGTTTATTATTGAAAGGTATTTTCCAACTCTTTACCTAGGTTTTCATCCATCTATGTTCTTGAGCTAGAGATAGTCTTGGATGTGGTTGTTCACTAATATATCAAAACCTAAAAGTTGTCATTTTGATAGATTGTGTGAGAAATCAACAATGGATCAAAATGGGAAAAACCACAGTGTGTGTTAGAATAAACACATTGAGAGGATATTGTGAATGTGTCTATCATCTAACGGAATTTATGAGTTTTGTTGATCGAACATATACATGCAAAGTGATCGTCGAACCCTAACTTTGACAATATTTCTCAAGTTGTAAAACCAAAACTTTTACCGCAATTTATTACTTCTTTTTATGCAAGCTACCGTAACGAAAAACCAAAACCCCCTTGTTACTATAAGTTAAGAAATTAACAACTGTCGAACGGCGGCAATATCACAGATTCCCTGTGGAGACGATAACAAACCCCGATACTCGAAAGATGTTCTAACAAAATGGCGCCGTTGCCGAGGAATTTGAATTGATATTGCGAGCATCGCAATAGTTGTTGAATTTTTAACTTGTGAATTTTTGACTTGTGCTTGTTAATTTGTTTGGTTTAGTGTGCAGCTTTCGTTTTATGCGAGGGAAGATTCCTGAGGACCAAATTCTTTTTGATCCCGAGATTGAAAGAACCGCAAGGAGACTGAATAGTAGAACAAGACGGAGGAGGGAACAAGCTAGACAACGACAAGAACAAGGAGAAGGTTCTTCTACAACACCACCACCACCTTTCTCTCCTATCATGGATCCACCACCACCACTGCCCATTTCCACACCATGTGTCAACAGTCCGAGAAATACTGCTCAGTTTGCCAGCCACACGGGAAGGCAAGCCGAGATGAAGACGGGAATTCTTAACTTGCTATACAGAAGTCCATTCACCGGAATGGACCATGAAGACCTCTTTGCTTTTCTCACCAAATTTTACGAGATAGCATTGGCGGCCAGAGTTGATCAAGCTCAAGAGCTACCGTTGTTCAAAAGACTTTTTCCTCATGCTTTGCTCGGAAAACCCAAAGATTGGTACTTGGATCAAACACCTGCAGTCATGACGGATTGGAACGTGTTGGAAGAGAAGTTCATTGAAAGATTTTTCTCCCACAACCGGTTCATGGAATCCAAAACGGCTATCTTAGTGTTTTCGCAAGGAGCCAACGAATCATTGAACGAGGCATGGGAAAGATTCAAATCCATGCTTCGAAAGTGCAAAGGTCATGGTTTTGACGAATTGACGCAAATCCACATTTTCAAAAACGGCCTTCAACCTAATTTTAAGACTTTATTGGATGCCACTGCGGGTGGTTCTTTGTTGTCTAAAAGTGTCGACGAAGCTACAAATATCATTAACCGAATGGCTCTAAATGACCTTCAGAGTCAAAGTAGAGGCAACACTTTGAAGAAACTGGGAATGCTTGAACTTGGGACAAACGACGCTATTCTTGCCCAAAATAAACTCATTTCACAACAAGTTGAACTCTTAACTCAACAAATAAAAGAGTTGAAAGAGCCTTCAAAAGCTAAACAAATAGCTTGTTGTGAGCTTTGCAAAGGTGAACATGATACTGGATTTTGTCCACCTCCCGGGTTCGAAGAGGTGAATTACATGGCGAACCAACGAGACTACCAACCGAGGCAACAACAACAACAACAACTGTATCAACAACATCCTCAAAACCAACAATAACAACACTATCAACCAAATCAAGGGTACCAACCAAGGGGTAACTATCACCATAAACAAGGTTATGGGGGTGGTAACTCTAGCCGTCAAAATCCTTATCAACCTCAACAACCTCCGGTCGTGACTTCAAAGTTAGAAGAGATATTGACACAATTCATACAATTGTCGATGTCTAATCAAAAGAGCAACAATGCGGAAATCAAAAATCTCGAAACTCAAGTCGGTCAACTTGTTAAACAACTAGCGGAATAACAACCTGGACCATCTTTTTCGGTAAACACGCAAACAAATCCAAAGGAGCATTGTAAAGCGATAACAACGAGAAGTGGAAAGGAGTTGATTAGTGAGAGTGAAAAAAGAGAGAATGAGAAAAAAGATGAGGAGAAAAAAATAGATGATAGAGTTGATGGTGAAGTTGGGGAGTGGAGTGAGGAAGAAGTTGAAAAGAATAAAAAAATGGTTGAATTTGAAAAGGATGAAAAGAATGGTGAAGTAGAAAATAAAGAAAGTGTGGAAGTTGAAAAAATAAGAGTGATGAAGAGAAGGTGGAGGGAGTAAAAAAGAAAAGAGAGAGGAATTCTAGAGCTTCTAAAGGAAAGGAGGTAGTGGGCGCTACTCCTATCCAAAACCTTTTGTATCCTCATGCTCCATCTAAGAGGGAGAATGAACGACATTACGTCCGGTTCATGGATATTTTTAAACAACTTCAAGTGAACATTCCGTTTGCCGAAGCATTAGATCAGATGCCAGAGTATGCAAAATTCATGAAAGACATACTTACTAAAAAGCGGAGGTACACGGAACCAGAGACAATTGTCCTAGATGCTAGTTGTAGTGCAATAATTCAACGGAAACTTCCAAGAAAAGAGGTTGACCCAGGACGAGTTACTTTGCCGGTTACAATTGGTGATGTCTATGTCGGAAAAAGGCTAATTGATTTGGGGTCAAGCATTAATCTAATACCATTGTCCATTGTGAGGAGGCTTGGAAATATTGAAATGAAGGCCATCCGGATGACTTTGCAATTGGTCGATAAGTCGACTACCCACCCTCATGGGTTAGCCCAAGATGTATTGGTCAAAGTTGATAAGTTCTTCTTTCCGGTTGATTTCGTTGTGATTGATATGGAAGAGGATGATGATGCTCCGCTTATTCTTAGCCGACCATTCATGAAAATCGCACGCATGACGATTGATGTTGACGACAGTTTGATGAAAGTGAGGTCCAAAATGAAGAAGTCACTTTTGATCTATTCGAAGCCATGAAGCATTCAAAAGATAGTCGTGATAGCTTTCGAATTGATGTGATCGAAGAGGAAACTTTAGAAGTTTCTAAACATATTCATGAAATATCTCCTATGGAGTTAGCTCTTGATGAATCCTTTGAAGTTTTCACAATTGAAGAAGAGCAAGCTCTTGAGTAATGTCTAAAGGAACTTGATAGTCTAGAAGAGTTACATCCATGGGAATTCGAAGAGGAAGTGTTGAAGAAGGAGGTCAATGAAGAAAAATCACCGATTGAATTGAAAATGCTACCTTCTAATTTGAAGTATGCATTCCTCGACGAGACGGAAGAAAAATCGGTTATCATAAGCAATCTTTTGTCAAAGAATGAAGAATCCCGTTTGATCGATGTTTTGAAAAAGAATCAAGAAGCCATTGGTTGGACTCTTTCTGATATCAAAGGAATTAGTCCTTCCTATTGCATGCATAAAATCTTAATGGAAGAGGACTTTAAGCCGGTAGCTTAACCTCAACGCCGCATAAATCCTACTATGAAGGAATTTGTTCAAAAAGAGGTTGTTAAGCTGTTGGATGCGGGAATGATTTACCCGATTTCGGATAGCCCATGGGTGAGTCTCGTGCATGTGGTTCCGAAGAAAGGTGGCATGACCGTAATTCGAAACGAAAAAATGAGTTGATCCCGACAAAGGTGGCAACGGGGTGGAGAATGTGCATTGATTATAGCCAGTTGAATATCGCAAATCGAAAAGATCACTTCCCACTCCCGTTCATGGATCAAATGTTAGAAAGACTTTTAGGGCAACAATACAATTGTTTTCTAGATGGCTATTTCGGGTATAACCAAATTGCGGTTGACCCGGCCAATCACGAAAAGACGACTTTTACATGTTCGTTTGGAATTTTCACATACCGAAAAATGCCCTTTGGGTTGTGCAATGCACCGGCAACTTTCCAACGATGTGTACAAGCTATTTTTGCCGATCTTATCGAGAAAACAATGGAAGTGTTCATGGACGACTTCTCCGTGTTTGGAAGTTCTTTTGGTCTATGCTTGGACAATCTGAAAACGGTGCTTGAAAGATGTGTGAAGATGAATCTCGTTCTTAATTGGGAGAAATTCCACTTCATGGTGACCAAGGGGATAGTGCTTGGCCATAAAGTCTCTTCAAAAGGGATTGAAGTTGATCGAGCTAAAGTTGAAGTGATTGCAAAGTTGCCTCCTCCGGTGAATGTGAAGGGTATCCGAAGCTTTCTTGGGCACGCTAGTTTCTACCGGCACTTTATCAAAGACTTCTCAAAGGTAGCTAGGCCTTAGAGTAACTTGCATGCTAAGGATAAGGTATTTCTCTTAACCGAAGATTGTTTACATGCTTTTGAAATATTGAAAGAAAACTGGTTACCTCTCCAATTATAGTCGCTCCAAATTGGAATTTAAATTTTGAGCTCATGTGTGATGCAAGCGACTATGCAATTGGAGCGGTATTGGGACAAAGAAAGGATAAAAAATTTCATGTGATACACTACGTGAGTAAAGTTCTTAATGAGTCTCAAGTTAACTATGCCACAACTGAAAAAGAATTACTCGCGATAGTTTATGCGCTTGAAAAATTTAGATCCTATCTTATTGGTTCCAAGGTCATAGTGTATACCGACCACTCGGCGATTAAATATTTGCTCACCAAACTGGATTCGAAGCAAAGGCTCATCCGTTGGATCCTCTTGTTACAAGAATTTGATGTTGAAATTAAAGACAAGAAAGGATCGGAAAATTTGGTGGCGGATCATTTATCCCGCTTAATTAATGTGGAGGTTACCACTTTTGAGAAGGAAATCCGGGAGGAGTTTCCCAATGAAAAACTTTTTAAAGTTCAAGATAAGTCGTGGTTTGCGGATTTTGCGAACCATGAGGCTAGTGATTTGGTGCCTCCCAACCTAACTCCGAACCAAAAAAGGAAATTTCTCTCGGATTTTAAATACTATGTGTGGGATGGCCCGTATTTGTTTAAACTGGATGGTGACAACCTTTTGAGGAGGTGTATTACCGGCGATGAATCGCAAAGTATTCTTTGGCACTATCATAACTCACCTTACGGTGGACATTTCAATGGGGCAAGGACAACCACTAAAGTCCTTCAATCAGGATTTTATTGGCCTACTATTTTCAAAGACGCAAATGCCCATGCGCAAAGTTGTGATAGTTGTCAAAGGAATGCTGGGATTGGTAAGAGAGACGAGATTCCTTTCCAAAACATTCAAGAAGTTGAAGTATTTGATTGTTGGGGCATCGACTTTGTTGGACCATTCCCACCCTCTTATGGAAATGAATATTTGCTGGTTGTGGTTGATTATGTTTCTAAGTGGGTTGAGGTGATTGCCTCACCTCGGGCGGATGCTAAAACGGTAATAAATTTTTTAAAGAAAAACATCTTTTCCCATTTTGGAACCCCCCGAGTGTTGATAAGTGACGGAGGGTCACACTTTTGTAATGCACCGTTAGAAAACATTTTGAAACATTACGGTGTAACACATAAAGTGGCGACTCCATATCACCCACAAACCAATGGTCAAGCCGAGGTTTCGAATCGTGAGATAAAAAAAATTCTTGAAAAAACTGTGTCAAGTTCGAGAAAAGAATGGTCGCAAAAAGTGGATGAAGCTTTGTGGGCATACCGTACCGCTTACAAAGCTCCAATTGGGTTAACTCCTTTTCAACTGGTATTTGGTAAGACTTGCCATTTGCCGGTTGAATTGGAGCATAAAGCCTTGTGGGCCTTAAAACTGTTGAACTTTGATAAGGAATTGGCCGGTGAAAAACGAAAAGGGAAACTGCTTGAGTTGGAAGAAATGCGCAATGCCGCATATCACTCAAGTTGGTTGTACAAAGAAAAGGTAAGATAGTATAATGACAAAAAGCTCAGAAAAAAAGAATTTGTTCCCGGACAGTTGGTTCTTTTGTTAAATTCTAAGTTGAGGTTATTCCCCGGAAAATTGAAGTCTAAATGGTCCGGGCCATTTCGTGTCATAGAAGTTAAACCTTATGGAGCTGTTGTCATTGAGGACTTGGAGAAAAAGGATAGTTGGACAGTGAATGGCCAATGTTTGAAGATCTATTTTGGCGGTCTAGTGGACCGCGACAGCTTTGCCATCCGCTTGGATGCTCCTGCGTGAGCATCTTGGATTGTCGAGCTTATCCGACGTTAAACAAGTGCTTGTTGAGAGGAACCCCAACATTGTAAGTATTTTCTGATGTTTTTTTGTTAAGTGTGAGGTTTTGGAGTTCATATTGGTGACTTGCTGAATTTTGCAGGGCTGTCTTGAAAAAAATTATTATCTGTCATGTTCGCTAGCAGCTCACTAAGCAAGTGCAGTAGCGAGCCATTCGCTAGCTGTTCGCTAGGCGAGCGTGCGCAAAACAGACTTTTCAAGTGGGTTTAGTGGGCCACCATTCTGGGCCCAAAAACCGTTTTGAGTTAGTTTTTCTTTATTTTGTACACTTAGGGTTCACGGCTCCCACTTCACTCTCACATTTTTCACTCTTACATCACACCTCAATTCTGAATTTGTTCTCTCTTGCAAGCCCTAACTTTTAAGTTTCAATCTCCATCACTTTCTGCAATCAGGTTTGCCCTTGTTCTTTGTACTTTCACTATTCCATTATCTTCATAATAGAGATTTTAGGGTTGATTTTGAAATTTAGGAATTGGAAACTTTTAGGGTTGCATGTGTATCTAGGTTAGTCCTTATCATGCTAATGTTTTTGGTTTTTGGAATTGCAATTGTTTAGACCATGAATTGTTGGAATTAGGATTGAAGGCAGTGGTTGATTTGAAAACCTGCAGCATTCGCTAGCTTGCTCGCTAGGCGAGTCTGTAGTGAGCGTTCGCTCAGACCTTGCTAGGTGAGCAAGCTAGCAAACATGACAATACTATTATTTTTATGATAATTACTAATTTGTTGCTGCTGTTTGTTGTTTCTCTGCTGTGATTTGTGCAGATGGCCTCAGGATCAAGTGCTGGCAAAAACAGAAAGGTCGGGAGCACATCCCGTCCAGTAACCATTCAATTCGACACGGATAAGTTTGTTGGACCAAAGCAAGCCGCACGCTATGTGGCGTTGGAGAAATGGAAAATTCTACCTGAGAAGAGGTTTGTGATCAACATGCAGGGCGACTACCAAACATTTGCAGGGTTGATTCATAGCAAAAGGTGGGATAGACTGATCTCTCCACCCGAAAGTTATAATATCGAGATAATGCGCGAGTTTTACGCGAATGCACTGCCTGATGATGACGAGCCTTTCACTTGGATAACAAGAGTGTTAGGCCGTCAAATTGCTTTTGATCGGGATGCTATCAATGGAGTGCTTGGTGAGCCGATCCATCTGGGAGTAAATGAGTTGGATACGTACACCAGAGACCTGAGTACCTTCCCTAACACCGATAATATTTATGATGCCCTGCTGCTTGAGGGAAAGAGTGTTGAGAGAAACCCATCTGGGGTAGCAGTGAGGTACCATAAGGAGGGCATGAATCCCTTAGCTCAGCTGATCTTGATGTTGGTTCTGACCAACATTAAGCCCAAGTCGCATACATCAACCGTGTCGATCCCAATGGCACACTTGGTTCACAGCATTCTGACAAATGTTTAAATCGATGTGGCGCGGATAATTGCTAGTGAGATGAAGGCAGTGGTTGAGAGTGGGCTGAAGTCGGGGGCGCGAGTTAATTGCCCCCTTGCTTTTCCTTGCCTAATCATGGCTTTATGCTCACAAGCGAGGATGAAGCTTCCTTCCCGCAGTTTAGTAAAGATTCCACCCGCAATCGATGACAGATATGTCGACAAGTACTGCAGGCCCAAGAACTTCAGAGGAACAGTTGTTGATGATACCGGGACTACTGATGGTCCTGGTGCTTTTTCTCAGGGATTTGATCCTTTTCAGCAGGCTGTCTGTAATTACAATTGGGATTGGATGGCGGCAACTCAGCGTGCCATGGTTGATATTCATGACTCTATGCAGGTACTTCAGCTTCAGATCCGTGACCCTTCGGTTGAGCGTCCTATGATGACGCGTGAGCAGTTTCTACAGCACGCGGGCTGGCCTGAGGACATGCCTGTTTTCAGAGAGGGGCGGGTGTCTCTAGTGGTCCTGTTGATGCCGATGATGATGACGATGATGATGATGCTGATGATGATGCTGATGATGATGGTGATGATGAGGAGTATGAGTCCGATGAGGACTAAGTTTTATGTTATGTTATGTTTTATTATTTTTGTATTTTCAGATACTTTGGTTTTAGTTGTACTTTTTGGAGTGTTTTGTCGCCCGCGGACATTTTTAATTTTTTGGAAGTAATGTTTAATGTTTTTTTTTAAATTATTGTGTTTGTTCAATTTCTTTTGTTTAATAAATTTTTTTGGTTGATTGATGATCAAACCTTCTAGGTTGATTTCTCTCTGAAAGAAGTATTCAATGAAGGTGCATCCGAGCTTGGATGGAAATGATAAAAATAACAAGCGAATGATGCTAAGGTACATGGTTACCTTCGGTTAGAACTTTAGAATGCATGAAGAACTTTATTCTTGTTGTAATTGAATATTGTTCTTTTTGAAACATAATTGAATGAATGATTCACTTAGGACTTAAAATCACAAATTGTGAGGAAACCTCCATTGTACAAATAAATGCTGGATTCTAATAAACTGTGTTGATTCTTTTAATTCATGCTTTGTCTTTTATTATTTTGAATTTGTGGAAGCAATTAGAAATGATCAAGACACTTGTTTCTTTCGAGCACAACCAGTTCCAAATACAAACTACCCGTGAGCAGAGAGTATTTGTGAATCCCTTTGAGCTTAAACAGTTGAATCTCAGCTTGAAACAAAGCGAGACTTTAAAATCTTTTTCTTGAAACCCTGAAAAAATTTTATAATTGTTCTTTTGCCGTAAAAAGTCAAGAGCATTCACTTTGGGTAAGTAAAAGATAAGTTGAGGAGAATGGAAATGAAAGTCAGTAGGTTAACACAACTCTGAATAACCAAGCAAGCATTGAAAAAGAAAAAAAAAATATATATAGAGAGAGAGAGAGAGAAACATTTGTTTTGTGAATATTATGTAAAAAAAAATTAAATAAAGAAAAGAGAAATGAAATGAATACTTGCTTGGAAGAAAAATAGTGGAAAATAAAAAGAGTTGTGAAGGTTTCAAACGAGATAGAACGAAGTTGAGATGTGTGAACAGTTTGTACAGTGAATGTCTCTTTTGCGTTGGCAATTTTGTTTTCAATGGCCTTAGATATGTCACTTGTTTGTAAACCTGACCAAGCTACAACCGGAAAAGACCTTAGTGATCTTCGTGCTTCCGCATTTTCATTTATAATTGTTAGACATTGTATGAATTGAATTGAGTTTTGCATTGTTTATTGGAGAGTGAAATTGTGCCCGCGGCTGTAAACGTATGACTTCTTCAATCCTTTTTTTAAAGAGGATAGATAGGGTGATTCATTCAAGATAGTATTGTTGTTGATTGATACATGTTTCATTGTTATAAGGTTTTAGTTATTGTGTATTGTGTTGTTCTAACCATGTGGAACTCGTGTCTGGTTGATTCTCTTGTGTTTGATCCATTTGATCTGAGTTTGAAGAAATCTTTTTCTTTAAGCGAATCCTCTTGTTCTTCAAGAGGCATACTTTGCTTGAGGGCAAGCAAGATTCAAGTTGGGGAGAGTTGTTAGATGCCCAATTTTTCTTATTAAAGCTTTCAAATATGGACATTTAACACTCCTTTTTGTCGAGAAAATGTTCAAAATGGCCCTTGCTTTTGTTAATATGCAATATTATGTTAAATACTCTTGGTACTTTTAATTTGTGTGTTATTTTGCAGTAATTAGGCATTAAAGAGTAGAAACCAAAGACACAAGAAAAATGGCAAAGGAATAAAAAAAAAGAAGGCAAGCAAAAGCAAGCTCGCTAGCACGTTTGCTAGGCGAGTGAGGTAGAAAAGTGTTTGCTAGGCGAGCAAGTAGAGAGCTGTCAGCGAACACTCCCAGACATGGACAAAATCAAAAAGACCCTCATTCGCTCAGGCGAGGGAAGCAGTGAAGCACTCGGTAGGCGAAGCACCAGCGAGCAGATAGCGAATGCTTCTAGTAGCAAACCCACAACCCTCGCTAGCATGTTCGCTAGGCGAGTGTGTGGCGAACGCTCGCTCTGACCTCGCTAGGCGAGCAAGGTAGCGAGCATGGTAGAACAACACTTTATTTGTCTATAAGTAGCATTGGCTACTTTTTGTAAACTATATTTTTTCTGCTTCTTTTCAACCACTTTGTTTTGTTTTGCCCTAGGAGAGATATTTGTGACCTAAAAACCCAATTTCTCACTATTCTTCATCTCTTAACAAAATCTTCCAAGAAGAAGGTGGATTCCTATCCAAACTCGATTCTTCGACTCGGATGTTGATCAACCTTCTTCCGAAACTTCTTGTGCAAGCTACCATGAAAATGAGTAGCTAAGTCCTTCATTTTGTCAAGGTTAGATGTAGATGATAACAAGCTTTGTATGTAAGTGGGATGATCTTCATTTGTAAACTCTTTGATGATAAATATATGGTGAAAACTTTGTTTTATTATTAACTCTTTGCGTTGGTTTATTATTGAAAGGTATTTTCCAACTCTTTACCTAGGTTTCCATCCATCTATGTTCTTGAGCTAGAGATAGTCTTGGATGTTGTTGTTCACTAATATATCAAAACCTAAAAGTTGTCATTTTGATAGATTGTGTGAGAAATCAACAATGGATCAAAATGGGGAAAACCACAATGTGTGTTAGAAATAAACACATTGAGAGGATATTGTGAATGTGTTTATTATCTAACAGAGTTTATGAGTTTTGTTGATCGAACATATACATGCAAAGTGATCGTTGAACCCTAACTTTGACAATATTTCTCAAATCATAAAACCAAAACTTTTACCGCAATTTATTACTTCTTTTTATGCAAGCTACCGTAACGAAAAACCAAAACCCCCCTTGTTACTATAAGTTAAAAAATTAACAACTGTTGAACGGCGGCAATATCACAAATTCCCTGTGGAGACGATAATAAACCCCGTTACTCGAAAATTGTTCTAACAGCTTCTGCAGGTTTCTTGGATGAAAAATGCAGGAAGAAAATAGGCTCCAAGAACAGAGGTTTGAATTCAAATTCAAACCAAAGAAACTGCCTGAAACTGCTTCTGAAAAACTGCTCTCGCTAACAACGGCGATCGCCATCCCCTAATGGCGAGCGCCATTTTCTTGAATCAGGATTCCCTCCTTTTTTGAGCATGGCGAGCGCCATTTGGATGAAAGGGGACACATGGCGAGCACCATTCAGCTAGGTGGGCTAGAACTTATGATTTTCTTCACTTTTCCTTCATTCTTCAGCTCAATTTGATACTTTTCATCTACGTGACTAAAACGGCACCCGTGAAAGAAAAACAAAGAGGGAAACATAGGAAAATAATGGAGAAAATGGTAAAGACTCGATAAAATAACAAGTAAATGATACGAAGTCGAGTCATCAATGCCGCCCGTTACTAAAGAAGGTGAACCTAGAGACGGGCTAACCACCTCTCCCTCCCTCGGCAACACGGCCTACAATGCCGCCTAGCGGTTCGAGAGTAAATCGGTTTTTCAAACAATTCCTATGCCGCCCAACACTGATCCTATCACGATGGCCTTGTTCGCGGCGATCAACCAGACAAACTTGATGATTTTCCAGCAGAACGAACGCATCGGAATGCTGGAAAAAGAACAACAAGCGCGCTCTCCTCCGAGGAGACATCGGCGTCCAGTTTCCCGAAGCCCGTCCCTGCGACGAAGAGAATCCTATCCTCACTGTCCCCCGCAGAGACACCAACGGGACGAATCTCAGAGCCTCTCTCCGCTACAACCCAAACGTCGACCGCAGCTAGAGAGACTACAAGATGTAACAGCCCAATTTTTATTAATTAATTATTTATATTAATTAAATGATTTATGGGGATTGTTCAATTGATGGATGATTAATTAAATGAAATTGGTAGATGTTTGAGAAGAGAAATATGATGGAAAGAATAGAAGAGAAAGACTTATAAAGGAAAAGTGGAAAGAAAAGAGAAAGATAGAAACACAAGAGAAAAGAAGGAGAAAGAGGAGAAAAGAGAAAGAGAAGAAGAAAAAGTTGGAAAAACTCAAGAACAACTCTCAAGCATCGATTTAACCAAGGTAAGGGTGTGAAATATCATTATCTTGTCAATGTATATGATTATGTATGCTTGGGTTAGATTGTTGGATGTTTTTCTACAACTTCCATTTTAGGGCAAAAGTGGATTTAATCGATAGAAACCGAGTTTTAACGGTCAAAAATGAGAATAAGTGGTATAATTTAGTCGAGGGAGGTTAGACTAAGGCTATGGAACTGGTTTGGTGAGAATCGATCGGTTTTGTGGAAAGTTATGAAAGTTGGGCATGAGGGTTTTGAAGTTCGTAGACACTCGCTAGCTCGTTCGCTAGGCGAGCTGGTCGCGAACGTTCGCTGCAGCGAGCTGTAGCGAGTAGGTAGCGAGCGGTCCCAGACTTTGGTAGAATGGATTTGAGGTTCTTCGGTGGTAGCGAATGGGGTAGCGAAGGTTCGCTAGGACTTCGCTGTAGCGAGCTGGGTAGCGAAGCAAGTCAGTAGCTTCTCTTTGCCTTCGCAAGCTTGTTCGCTAGGCGAATAGGTAGCGAGCACTCGCTAGAGACACGCTAGGTGAGCATGTTAGCGAGCGTGACAGCAGTTGGTTTTCTCTGTGATTTTATTCCATGTCTATTTCTTGGTTCGATTATGTTCGATCCTTGTTGGAATGAATAATTGTGTGCCGTGAAGTATATGTTGTGGGTAGCCGTATGGCGTGAATCCTAGATTATGAATTATGGTCTTTTGACAAATATGATGCATTGTTTTAATTGATTAAAATGCATGATGAATGTTATTGAATTCGTTGTCGTGAGCACGATGTTGTGAATGCATATTGTTTGTATGCGATTGTGTTTGAGAATGCATGAGAACATATTGTGGATATGTGTGCATTGCTTGGTAAATATATTGATGATATTGAATATGAATATGTTGTGTATGCAATCATGATTATAATTCGTACGTGATGAATTATTTGAGAATGCATGGGATTAAGATGCGAGAACGGTCTTAAGTGCATTTAGTGGTTGATTGCATATGAATCATTTAGTCAAGAGGCAATGTTTGCTAGTTTCGTGGAGACTAGTGACTTGTCCCAAACCTAGAAGGGTGGGTTTGAAAGCTTAGGGAACGGGCTTTTGTTGTTATCGATCTAGAAGGGTGGATCCGGTTTAAGTGTAAAAACCGAAAAATGATAACAAGTGTTGATACCACATGGCATGAGTTGCATTGAGTTGCATTGAGTCACATGATTAATGTGTATTGTTGTATGAAAGTATACTCGTATGTGAAGTATTGAATTGAGAATGATGGATGCATGCATGATGAAACATGTTTTGGGATTATCCATGTGTGTTTACATATTTGTGATGTATATGATGATTAAAATGAATTGTGGTGAGGAAATGTGGAATATATGTGTTCTATACTTGTATATATATATATATATATATATATATATATATATATATATATATATATATATATATATATATATATATATATATATATATATATATATATATATATATATATATATATATATATATATATATATATATATATATATATATATATATATATATATATATATATATATATATATATATATATATATATATATATATATATATATATATATATATATATATATATATATATATATATATATATATATATATATATATATATAAAATTTATATGCATTGATTATTATGATAATATTTCTCACCCTTCTGCTGTTTTATAATGCTCTATGAGGCATTGCATATTAGCTTTGATGGAGGTCTTTTGTGAAGTTTAGCTTCATTCTTTTGGTCGGTTATGCTCTGATATGTAGCACCGGGTAGTTAGGACTGTATAGTATTCTTTTGGGATACATTTTGTATATGTATCTGATGGTAAATGTCTATGTAAAAATGAATGATGTGATGAAACAAACTGAATGATATGTATTTATATGATTACATGTTTTAAGTAATTCAATGTTTATATTTTCCGCTTTAATTCTAAATATTGAGATGTGGGTGTATGGACTGAGTTCCTCTGTTGAGCTATCCCACTGTTACATGTCTTTTATAGAGCAGGTGTTGTATGTTATGTTGTGCATGATGTGGTATTAGATTTACTCTGATGAAATTTTATTATGTGATTTATTTGTTTATTTGGGGGTATAGAAGGGGGTGTTACATTAAGTGGTATCAGAGCAGGTCGGTATGTTGACCAAGTTATTAACGTGTTCATTCCCTTATGCATTTGGTATATGTGTGTAGCACTATCCACATGGTTGTTCTAACGAGGATTTGTTGTGGGAATCAAGAACAATGGTTGCAGGCAGGAATGATGAAGCGATTGCTGAGGCGTTAACGAGGTTGGCTGGAGCGATTGAGCAGAATCCTCAAGCCAATATGAATGTTGGAAATAACGTTGATGATGAGTTTTGTGCTTTGGGAAGGTTCCAAAGGAACAATCCACCGATTTTCAAGGGAACCCATGAACCTGACAAAGCACAAGTATGGCTGAAAGTGATTGAGAAGATCTTTCGAGTCATGAACCGTTCAGATGCACAGAGGGTGCAGTTTGGCACTCATATGCTTGAAGAGGAAGCCGAGGACTGGTGGGGTAATCTTCGCCAAAGATTTGAAGAGAATGAGATTGTGGTTACTTGGGATCTTTTTAGAGAGACATTTACGGAGAAGTATTTTCCAGAAGATGTGCGTTGTAAGAAGGAGATCGAATTCCTTGAGCTGAAGCAGGGTAACTCAACGGTGGCCGAGTATGCCGCAAGATTTGAGGAATTGATTAAGTTTTGTCCTCATTATAACACTGCTAATGCTGAGAGATCCAAGTGTCTTAAGTTTGTGAATGGTCCGAAGCCTGAAATCAAGCAAGTTGTTGGTTATCAGGAAATTAGGCGATTTTCTGAATTGGTAAACAAGAGTAGAATTTATGAAGACAGTAGGGCTCAGTCTAGCCACTACAAGAGTTTAGGTGACAAGAAGGGAAAAGGTCAATTCAGAGGGAAGCCGTATGTGACTCCTGCTGATAAGGGGAAACAGAAAGCTTGTTACGGCAAGAAGCCAAGTGGGGGAGGAGTTTCTACTCTGGTGAGATGTTTTAGGTGTGGTGAAGCGGGACATCATGCTCCTGAGTGCACGAGTGGCAAGCAGAAGTGTTTCAAGTCTGGCAAGCCAGGCCACAAAGCTCTTGAGTGCAGAAGCGTTGTGAATGTGACTTGCTACAACTGTGGTGAGCAAGGGCACATTAGTACCAAGTGTGACAAGCCAAAGAAGACTCAAGGGAATGGGAAAGTGTTTGCTTTATCTGGACCGGAGACTGCTAGTGAAGATCGATTGATCTGAGGTACGTGCTTCATTAATGGTATACCTTTGATCACTATAATTGATACTGGAGCTACGCATTCTTTTATTTCTTTGGATTATGTTAAGAGATTAAGTCTTGAGTTGTCTGTTATGAGTGGAGGTATGGTTATTGATACTCCTGCTATGGGTTCGGTAACTACCCTGTATGTGTGTTTGAATTTCCCGTTGAGTATTTTTGGTAAAGACTTTGGAGTTGATTTAGTGTGTCTTCACTTAGATCAACTTGATGTTATTCTTGGGATGAATTGGTTGGAATTCAATCGTGTCTATATTAACTGTTTTGACAAAACAATTATTTTTCCTGAACCTGAGGATGAGGAAGATTTGTTTATGACTGCTAAGCAAGTGAAGGAATCACTACAAGATGGTGCTAGGGTATTTTTGTTAATGGCAATGGTGAGCATTGGTAAAAGTGGAACGATTGATGCTTTACCAATTGTCTGTGACTTTCCGGAAGTTTTTCCTGAGGAGATAATAGATTTACCGCCGGAACGAGAAATGGAATTTGTGATCGACTTAATTCCTGGAACTAGTCCGATATCGATGGCTCCATATCGTATGTCCGCATCGGAATTGAAAGAGTTGAAGAGTCAACTTGAAGATCTACTTGAGAAAAGGTTTATTCGTCCGAGTGTGTCACCATGGGGTGCACCGGTGTTGTTGGTTAAGAAGAAAGAAGGTTCCATGAGACTCTGTGTGGATTACAGACAATTGAACAAGGTGACTATCAAGAATAAGTATCCACTTCCGAGGATTGATGATCTGATGGATCAGTTGGTTGGTGCGAGTGTCTTTAGTAAGATAGATTTGAGATCTGGGTATCATCAGATTCGTGTGAAGGCTGAGGATATTCAGAAGACTGCTTTTAAAACGAGGTATGGACATTATGAGTATTCTGTGATGCCATTTGGTGTAACTAATGCACCAGGTGTATTTATGGAGTACATGAATAGGATTTTCCATCCTTATTTGGACAAGTTTGTGGTGGTGTTGATTGATGATATTTTGATTTATTCGAAGAGTGAAGAAGAACATGTCGAGCATCTGAGGGTTGTGTTATCTGTATTGAAAGAGAAGCAGTTATACGCTAAACTTTCTAAGTGTGAATTTTGGTTGAAGGAAGTGAGTTTCCTTGGTCATGTGATTTCGAGTAGAGGTATTGCAGTTGATCCGTCGAAGGTTGAAGCGATATCGCAATGGGAGACTCCGAAATCAGTTTTTGAGGTTAGAAGTTTTCTTGGTTTGGCGGGATGTTATCGGAAATTCATTGAAGGATTTGCCAAGTTATCTTTACCATTGACGCAGTTGACTAGGAAAAGTCAAGCTTTTGTTTGGGATGCGAAGTGTGAGGGAAGTTTTCAAGAACTTAAGAGAAGGTTGACGACAGCTCCTGTTTTGATTTTGCTGAATCCGACAGAACCGTTTGTTGTGTATTGTGATGCTTCTTTAATGGGTTTAGGAGGTGTGTTGATGCAAGATAAACAAGTTGTAGCTTATGCTTCGAGGAAACTCAAAGTGCATGAGAAGAATTATCCGACACATGACCTAGAGTTGGCCGCCGTTGTATTTGTGCTAAAACTTTGGAGGCATTATTTGTTTGGATCGAGATTTGAGGTGTTTAGTGATCATAGGAGTTTGAAGTATCTCTATGATCAGAAGGAATTGAACGCAAGGCAGAGGAGATGGTTGGAACTTATGAAAGTTATGATTTTGGTTTGAATTACCATCCGGGTAAAGCAAATGTGGTAGCTGATGCATTGAGTAGGAAATCGTTGCATATGTCGATGATGATGGTAAAAGAGTTGGAATTGATTGAGCAATTTCGTGATTTAAGTTTGGTGTGAGAAGACTTCTTATGGAGTTAAGATGGGTATGTTGAAGCTTACTAGTGGTATTCTGGACGAGATTCGAGAAGGACAGAAATCTGATTTGAGTTTAGTTGATCGGTTGACTTTAATCAATCAAGGTCAAGGTGGTGATTTTCGGATTGATGAAAATGGTATCATGAGTTTAGTTTAGTTGCATTCATGATCTTAGTCAGTCTGAAGAAGAGCTTGGTCTTTCTATCCCCCTCAGAATGCCATTTGATTATAACTTTATCCCTCCAAAAAATTTCCTCAATGTTAAGGGCCTAGTCTAAAGTGCATTGAGCAGTCTTCTCATTGTCAGCAAGAGTATCAGAGAGACCTAAAGTAGAGATTTGATCTTAGACCTCTGAGGTTCTTTTCATCTAGAGCAACATTATCCATCACATTGCCAAGATGTTCTTGTTCCAAGCTTTCAAATTCGCTTTGAAAAGTTGGAATTTCCTATCTTGGGAGCAATTGAAATCAATCAATATGAGGTGCTAAGCAAAGTCATTTTTCATAAGAGTGGAACAAGAAATAAAAGAGCAAGAATCAAACTAAGATTGATTGCAAATTGCCCTATCTAGTATTTTATGAGTATTTGCCTTACCTTTTCTGCCATTATCCCAGGTGAACCTAGCCCTAGTGGTCGGAATATGAATGAGGTGATTGGAGTCAGTCCAGGAAGAGAAATCCTCCATAGGAACTTTGGTTGGATGGTGAGAACCACAACACTCATGAGAACCAAGAATGGTGTTGAAATCCCCAAGGAAACACCAAGGGATATCCAGGTTATTCATGGAAGTAGAAAGGTTAGTCCAAAGGTTCCTTCTAGTAAAATAATTAGTAGAAGCATAAATATCCGCTAGGGCAAACTGAGTATTGAGAAGAATGACTTTAATAGCAATAGACTAGTCATCAACAAACAAAATATCAAGACTAATGTCAGTGAAGTAGAAATGCCAGAGATTAGGGATTAAAGTATCTTTATTATTCACAACAACCAACTTAAATTTGAGTCTTCTAAGTCAATTATAAGGAAACTTGTCAAAAATCATCCAAGGTTCAGCAAAAAAAATAATCTGAGGTTTATTCCTAAAAACAAGCCTTTTGATAGGAGAGTTAGCAAGGCCTCTCACATTCAAAAATAAACACTTCATAACGAAAGGTTTTGCTTACCAGATATGAGCCTGGTTGTGGAAGTTTTCCTGTTTTGGTTACTTTTCTTCTTCTTAGGTCTGACAAGTTGGAAGCCATCAATGTTATGGACAGAGATGTCCTCCACTTCTTGTTCAACCATATTAACCCATGAATTGGCAAGGAAAACTTCATTTCTTTGACTAATCATGACCAAATTCTCCTTGTCTGGAGGGTCTACATCTTGCACAATGAAAGAATCTTCAACGAAAGTAGAGTCATTGGAAGAATCTTCTTGAGTAGGCATAATTTGTTGTATCCCAATTCCCAATATCCAACAGTTGAGTTTCAGGCCCTGACTCATCATGGTTCTCATTTCCATCAAGAATATCAGTCTCTTTAGAATGACTATGATCCCCTTATGTATGAATCACAGGGTCTTGGTTATCAATTCTGATCTATGTGCTCTTATCTCACCAATTTGAGTGACTTGCACATAAATCTTTTTTTGTTCCTTCTTTCTTTTATCAATCTCAGGTTCCTCCACCAGCCTTCTCTTGCAAGAATCAAAGTCATGACAAATATTCTTTTTTTGACAGGTTTTTGTATTCAAGTTCCACAAAGAAGGCAAAACCTTATTTTTCAACCAACACCTTATACCTCAATTCTTTTGTGTCCACTAAGACTCTCATGAAGTGCCCAAAAGGTCTCTCGAAGCACACTTTACCAATGGTAGAGTCAGTGCAAAAGGGGCGTTCTTATACTCCCAGCAATGGTGAAAACAATCTTTGACCTCCAATATGCATGAGATAAACCGTGTATTCTCACCCAAATCTGAGCACATGTATGTTTCAACAAACTAGGGTTAAAATCCTTACTCCAAGGGAATAGCTTGAGGAATCCCGGGTTGATGTTCTAAGAGTTGATAGATCTCACCCTTCTAACATCTTCTAAAGATGAGAAGGAGAATTCAAAGTATCTTTTACAAAGAGAGGTGATACACCACTTACCAATAGATTTCCAGAGCTCCAAAAATTTGGTTTTTAGGGCGATAATCGTTAAAGGGGAAGTTCCTTTCAGCCAAATCACACGACCATGAAGGTCGTGTTTACAAGACTTCACTCCAAGAAGGTACTCATCCTTGGGAATCACAATCGCAAGCCTATCTCCCTTAACACATTGGCTAGGGAGCTGACTAACCGGAATGTTGCACACATGGTTAACCGGCTCTACAAACGTCTTTTGTTGTTTCAACGATTCTTTGATTGAGGGAACGAAAAAAATCAGCTTTTGAGCTAGACATGAGACACGTCCAGGGGATGCAGAAAGAAAAAAGATGGTGGTTGGCCATAGATGAAATCGCCATAGACACCACCGCATTAAGTTTTGTTACGGTGCTCTCAAAGTCTCCACCATATATATATATATATATATATATATATATATATATATATATATATATATATATATATATATATATATATATATATATATATATATATATATATATATATATATATATATATATATATATATATAAAAGTTAAATTTAAATCGATTTTATAGGTTTTTTCTCTATCATATTTTTTATAATTAAATATGATTCAAATTGTTATTCTTAAAAGTATTCTTAATTCGGCTTCTTACGTCCAAGTTTAGTAATATGGATTGATAAAGTTAGTTAATGATTCCGCAATTCCGCGTATAAACACGTAAGCGAATATATCTTAAATATTTTTCTGTCAAAATTTAGACAGCAAAAGGAATCTTCCTTTTGAATGTAACATGAGTGGAGGTCCTTTTATTTCCGTCTTCATTTTCTATTGGCGTCATATATTTAGAGAGTGGATGGCCCTACTTCTCTCGATCTTTTATGTTACTTTTATCTTTTCTTCAAGATAAGAATAACTTGATTCTATGTTGGTTCTATTAATTCTAATATTACGAATCAAGTTATTGTGTAATTTTCATTTTCATGGGAATGAGGTCATTATTTTCCTATATTGTATATGGACAATATTTCAGTGGTCCCCATGGCCAACGCTTTGCATTTTCAGCATCGCATCAGGTATCCTTCCCTATTTGGACTTCATACGTAAGAACCCATGTGTCTCCGATGCTGTAAAAAAAATGCCTCTGATGCTTGTATATATAGTAGCACTTCCTTTGAATCTGGCCCAAAACTGAAAATGCATACCATGAAAATTAAAAATAGTTAGTTATTCAAAAAGAAAGGAACTTTGTAAATATGATTTGGGTGAAGACAAACTTCGTGCATGTCTGGAATCAACGAAATTCTGTTTGGAAGAAGGTTATATGAGGTAAAAAAAAAAACTCACAACGAAGCGCAACAAAAATCCATTTTGGATCTTCAATTAAACCTGAAAAGAGAAATGTCAAATTATTGAACAATTCAAATCATACAAACGCTTAAATCCAAAACTAGAATTATTAAAACTCAAAGAAGTTTCAGGAGACAAATTGCAACATTTGTGATGACAAAACAGGACATAGATTCTCTGCATATGTGGTAGAAAAGTGAGGATACTGAACTCTTTTACCGTTTGAAGGAAGCGCATTGATCCGGATCCGAATCCGAATCCAAGAAGATTATAATAGTATAAGAGTGAGAATATAGGCCAAAACACAGGAAGATGAACATAATGAAAAATATGGATCTAGGATAATCTTATCCCCACACAAAAAATCCACAATGAAGACAGAAAATAGAAAAGGACGAACAAACTCACCATCACTACAAAAAAGGAACCAAATGCGAAATTGGAGAGAAATTCATTAATGTACAAGCAAAATCACAAACTAATACCTCACACCTTCTCAACTATTTTACATCACAAATATATCCTTCACATTTTTCGCCTTCTCGATTTGGATCTTTTGATTTAATCTTAATCTTATGTATATGAATTACCGTCAAATTTCTTTTATCTTTTCTTATCATTCTCAGCTTCATAATCTTAATCTTAATAGCTCCATTCAAATTCAAATTCAAAGCTAACGAGCTTAGCGTTATTGCCAGTGATTGCAGTTGCGCTGCAGGAGAATATTCCTCCCGGAAGTTCTCTCCATGTTCAGATGATTCATAGTCTGTTGCGCTTGCGACATATGATGAACGCAGCGGTTAACTACCGGTGGTGCCGTCGTGTACTTCCGACTAGAACTTCCACCGGTAATGCTACAATAAGACGATGAAGACGATGTTGACGACGCGGAGGAGGAAGAAGAGACAGATTTTGTTTTTGAAATAGTTGGTAACGGAGGTTTGGAAACCTTGTTAGAAGATCTCGGCGGTGAAATGAACGCTTTGATCTTCAACGGCAATTGCGGCGATGCGGTACGATCGTATTCTTCGATTAGGTTGACGAGATCCTCGTCGGAGGTTATGGAAACCAAAGCGTCTAGATCTTCGGCGGGCAACTGGCAGCGGAAGTGCGTCACGGATGAACCACAGAGTTCTTCCAGTTTCGGAAGCAGTTCTGTAACAAACGCAATTACGGTTATTACGGTTTGCAAAATAGTAATTTCGTTGTCCGAATGTAAAATTCAACCGTGAAAGAGAAATAACTGACCGGAAAATTGAACAGAGCGATCGACGGAGACGACGCGTGTGTGACCACCGAGGTAGCGGAGTTTGCCGTCGGGATAACGAGGGAGGATTTTGCCGCCGTAGCTACAGAGGAATTTGATGGTGGACTTGGGAGAATCAGGAGCGGGTTGGGAGAGTCCGAACATGATAGGTTCGGGTTCGGTTTAGGTGCGGCTTGAATGATGTGAGTTGAGTGAACTCTGTTGAAGAAAAATGTTTTGGGGTTGAAGGAGCTTAGGATTTTGGTGTTCCGCCTTCAAGCCTATTTGTGCTGCCATTTGTCCCTTATTTATAGGGATTTTCACTCGTGCTGCCCGACATAACGTTACTTAATGTATAATCTTATGTGAAAAACTTATTTTTGATATTTTCAATAAATGGAAAACTTAGTGAAGAATTTTTGGTATTTTTAAATTATTGTGGTTAGGAAAAAGTTACGACGGAACATTTTTAATTAATATTTTTTTTTCCTCTAAAATTAACAATAGACATAGTAAAATATTTAGAAATCATCGTAAAAATTATTTTGATAATTTTAATTTAAAAATGTAGGAAAATAAGTGTATTTAAAAGAGCCAGTAATCGGTGATAACTTCTGAAAATATTATTCTCATTTATACAATACACTTATTACGGATATATATATATATATATATATATATATATATATATATATATATATATATATATATATATATATATATATATATATATATATATATATATATATATATATATATATATATATATATATATATATATATATATAATTGAAGTGGTCATTTATAATATATATTCAGGAATGTATATATTTCAGTTAACTAGTTTGTAATTATGTTTGTTATTAACTTAAATTAATTGACAAGTGATTAGTGGTCAACTAATATATTATATAAATGCTGTAAATTATATTTTGAGAATTTGTGAAACATATCACTATTATTACAACTTTTATTACTTATACTAGTGTGCAAGAAATTTTGTTGTACTAAAATTGGCATCAAGAGTCTGATTTTATGAAGAATAATACTAGAGAAATGTAAAGAGGTTATTGAGTTGGAATACATTTAGTGAATGTGTGTATTTTTCAAGGATATTTGCAACAATCATGGATTTCATGCTAACATCTTGTTTTTGAATAGAAGTAATTGAGAAAGAAGATGGTGTGCTTTATTGAAGTCATTATTTAGAAATCAAGATCTGCTTGAGATGGTGCAAAATATCTATAAACAACTGGGATTAGAACCCACAAATAGACAAAGAGTCACATTCAAAGATTCTAAGAAAAAAGGTTGCAAGGCTTTATTCTATATTCAACAAATGTAGATGCTTATCATTTTGAAAAGATTTTAAAGGTGTCGAAATCAAAGGAGGCCTAGGATATCCTAAACAACTACCATGATGGTTGAAAAAGTGAAGCTCTAGTCTTTAAGGAAGATGTATGAGCTAATGGAGATGGGAGATGATCAAAAGATAAGTAATTACTTTTTTAAATTGATTGCATTGGTGAATCACATGAAAATTTATGGTGAGACTATCATTGATTAGTAGATGGTAGAGAAAATTGATGTGGTTTTTGAACTCAAAATTTGATTTCATATTGGTGGCAATCCAACAATCAAAATATTTGAAGACCATGAAGATATAAGAACTGCATAGTTCATTTGAGGCCCGTGAACTTATAGCAATTGATAAAGGAACAAATGGGTGAATTCAACAAACTTTTCAAGCTCATGTTGTCACACCCTCATTTTCGCCTTTAGCCTTTATACCCTACATTCGCCATATCATACATCATTTTATTATTGCATATCAAGCATGTGGGTGCGGATTGGGTCGATTTGTCATTTTCCATGAGATAACTTGTCTATCTTGGACTACATGGAAGGAAAGGTTCATCATCTAAAGTTTGATCTAAATTGGAAAGTCTACTCTTGTAGATTTCTTCAAAGAGAAGTTACTTGATGAAATATTAGGATATTCAAGATATATTCCTAATGACCATGAAATGCAAGGCATAATTCAAGATTGCTTCATCTAATTTTGTTTTAAATTCTTGATCAAGTGGAGTTCAATTTTGCAAAGCATGAGTCAAGATTACAAGTCCATAATTCAAGACTTCATCCATTTCAAGCTTAATGGTTCTAAGGAAATTCATCATGAATTCAAGATTAAAGGCAAGAATATTACAAAGAGAAACTTTATGACATGACAAGAATGTCATTTGTTACAATGTATCCAACTCTAAGTAATGATTAGAATTTATTTCTAATCTTCATTCAAGCTTCTAATCAAATTCATGTCACACCAAGTCCACCTTATGCTTACAAACATCCAAGAAATATGTAAGGATTAAATCAACATTGGGATGTTTTAAGACCAAGATTATGCATACTAATTATGAGCAAAACAGTCCCATGCAAGAGGTGACAATTTTCATTTTATCATAAGACCATCACATGTCACAAGACCAAAGGCATAACATGTGACAATGCTACTACAAACCAGAATTTTCAAAGTGCTGTCAAAGATTGGTTAGCATTGACCAAAAGCTGTCAAAACACAAGCCAACAAAGTGGAACAAGGATTGAGGGCATGATAGAGTAGTGCAGAAAAATGCAGCATGTGACCTTGCATGGAAATGGAAAGAAAGAGAGTGACATGAGAAAAGGTGGTAATAGACAATGCCCCATAAAATCTGCTATGTGGGGAGAAGTGTAAACCTAGGGGCTGAGATAAGAAGAGAAGTTGGTAAGCAAAGAGGGCATTCAGAATTCATTCACAATACTACACATCACACACATTGCAAAAAAAACCAGAAAAATAGAGAGCTTTGGAAACCAAAAAAAAAGAGAGTGAGATAGAACCAAGAGAACCACTAAAGAGGAGAACCTTTACAACATAGAGTGAAGAGGAGTGAAGGACATTCAACCCAGACCAAGGAGGACTTGCAAGAAGAAGAAACTCTTGGGTATCCATTTCCTCAAACTTTTCTCTCTTTATTTCTTTGCTATTATATTCATTTGGCGTACTCTTTTATGAGTTGTTGAACTGTATATATCATGTAAGATCCCATAAGGGACCAAGAAACCATTCTTAAGAACCGTAAAAACGAAACAAAAACACACAAAAAATTAGGGTTTTGGTTTTGGAAGCACAACACGGGCCGTGTCACACGACACGGCCGCCCGTGTCACACTTCTGGATGGCCTTTTCAATGAAAAATACCCAGGTCTCACAACACGGGCCGTGTTACACCTCTGGTTGAGGTTTTCCATGTGAAAAATCCCCAGGCTTCACAACACGGGCCGTGTCACACGACACGGCCACCCGTGTTGCACCTCTGTTTGCCCTAAAAACCGTTTTTATCCCAGGCCTTGTGACACGGGCCGTGTCACACGACACGGCCACCCGTGTCACACCTCTGTCAAAACCCTAAACTCCTATTTTCAGGCACCTTGTGACACGGGCTGTATCACACAACATGGCCACCCGTGTCACACCACTGTTTTACCGTTTTTATTGGCATGTCTCGATTTTTTTTTATGCAACTAACTTCATTTGTTTGTATGTTTTTAATGTGAATGTTGTTATGGTCCTTGTTGACCTTTGATTCTTAAAACCTTTTTAAAAACAAACTCTCGATTTTATCGAGCCATTTTCAACCTTGTAAGCCGATTGCCTTGTGCATCGCCATCAACCTTGTCCGTATCACCTCAAATACATTTTTACAAACAATAAACCTTGATCCAACATCAAGTGATCCTTTTCTCATAAAAAATCCAAAACATAATAAGTATACGATTAGGACTATACACCATGGATTTTAAAGTGGTGGAGAAGGAATGAGAATGGAACTCTCCTACACTCGTTCCGAATGTTTTGAATACAAGGCGCTCGATTTGGTTATTCGAGACATTTACTTCTATCCAAAGTCTTTTGTGTATAATCTTAATCAAGAACCACTTTTATTCAAAAAAAACATAAAAATAACATCAACTCATCAAACTTATTTTCGCCTTAGGGCATCAATCCAAAACCCTTTTTTCAAGGTATAAAATCAACCAACAAACAACAATTTCATAAGCCTCCGAACTACGGAGCTCTGATTCTTCACTTCTTTTAAGTGAGGATACGTAGGCACAAGGGCCACAATCCTTGGCGAGCATTAAAATAAATAAATCAACCCCTCTTTTCCTTAAACAAGCAAGCTCTTAATAAAAACACCCATTCACGCGAAATAACCTAGGAGGTTCCCATCGAGTACGATGGATGCGAGGGGGTGCTAACACCTTCCCCTCGCATAACCGACTCCCGAACCCTAAAACTTGGTTGCGATGACCACGCTCTTTTCCCAAAGGTTTTATCGTTATTTCCCTTTTCCTCCGTGGGATAAATAAAATCCGGTGGCGACTCTGTGTCTTTTTTCACGTAGCGACAGCTGGCGACTCTGCTGGGGATTTTTTCCTAAGCGAGTCAAGCCTAACCTAGGTTGTTTTTGCGTGTTTGGGTTCTTTCCTTTTTGCTTGTTTATCGCTTTCCTTGTTTTTTCAATTGTATCTCACCGTGTTTTGGCTTCATTGGTTCTTGGTATGGATTGAAGACTTTGGTGGCAAACCTTGAGGGAAAGACTCTATACCCGAGTCTAGAGTGTTAAAATTGAGATAGGAGAGGTTGAGTAGTATGGGCTTCCGAGATGCTCATCTCGTGATAGTCGATACGAGAACCTCGCTTAGAGTAGATTCATTTGAGAATGATGAGAACCGTCAAGCTCTTGGCGTGTTTGATCAACGTTTTCTCAAGAATCCATTACTCTAAGGACCTTTTAGAACCCCAAATCTTTGGCCAACTAAGATTGATGGTCGCGTAATATGGGTCCTTGAGAAGCTCTTCTCGTGTGGATCGATACGAAGACCTCGTTCAGAAGAGACTTTCTTGATGGAGTTGTTGCCTGGCAATGACTGACATACGTAACAAACAGTCAAGAAAGTCCATGACTCTGAAATCCTTGTCTAGAACCCAATGTCGATGTGTCTCGTAGTATGGGCCCCCGAGAAGTTCTTCTCATATGGGTCGATACGAGGACCTCACCCAAAAGAGATTCATGTGATGGAGTCATCCTCCGACATATTCATGTCATGTATGATGAACAGTCATATGAATCCATGACTTTGGGATCCCTTTTAAACCCTAGATCACACCTTGTGAGAACCTTTTCCATAAAGCAGACAGTATCGACCATATCCATACCACGGACTTATGAACCCATATGCTCGAATTCTGCATCCGTTCATACATACATACTAAATAAAATAAAAACAAAGCTCTTAGTGTCTTGTTCTTGTTGCAGATATAAGCATTTTTCAGAAGCAGTCATGATGAATGTGAATTTAGGAACAATGAAGCTAAACAAGAAAACCGACCGAAAGAGCACTTTCACTTTCAAATACAAAGATCCTTCAATCGACAGTCTAAAAGCTCTAAGTGCCAAGATCACTCCCATCAAGCACAACAAATTTCACTCTTCTTATGGGAGGATTTTGGATCTGTTGACAGAGAAGGTGGAGTTTGAAGCTCTCACAGCCTTGGCTCAGTACTATGACACGTCTTTCCGTTGTTTCACCTTCGCCGATTTTCAGATAGCTCCTACTTTGGAAGAATTTGAGAAGATCTTGAACCTCTCCATCAAAGATCGCAATCCTTTTCCCAAGCTCTAAGAAGAGTTCACGTTGAAGAAAGTGGCTTCTGCCTTAGGGATTCCCACATCAGATGTGATAGCCAATTGGGCACCCAAAGGAGCTAGAGGTTTCTCGAGGAAATTCTTGGAAGAACAAGCGTGGAAGTATGCCAAGGAAGATAAATGGGAAATATGTGGTTCAATTCTAGCACTCTTAGTCTACGGAATTGTGATGTTTCCAAATGGGGAAAATTTTGTGGACCAAGTAACTGTGGAAATCTTCTTGACCAAGAACCCTGTGCCTTTCCTCTTAGGTGACTTCTACCACACACTCCATACAAGACATACAAAAGGAGGTGGAATGTTCCTTTGTTGCGCCCCACTCCTGCATAAGTGGCTAAGGACCCACATGCCCGAAAAAGGTCCTTTCGCTTCCAAGGAACTCTCATGGCCTCAAAGATTCGCTTCACTCACCGCTAGTTCCATCACATGGTACAAGAGGGAATGGGAAACCAAAGATATTATCTTTTCTTGCGGAGAATTTCCCAACGTGCCTCTTGTGGGGACACGAGGTTGCATCAATTACAACCCGGTGTTACTCAAGAGACAGTTTGGACACTCCATGGATGGCCCTCCTAAGGAAGAAGATTTGGTGCCATTCCTTGTCAATACAGTCGATCCAAGTGATCCGTCTGTACGAAGAGCAAGAAGAGCATGGGTAAACATCCAAAGAAGCAATCCAGACAATGGGCGGAAGAACATCCTTGCTCGTGAACCTTATGTCAAATGGGTAAAAGAGAGAGTGAAAGAGGTCAGATTACCTTTTATCTTTGATGCATATGTTTTCCCATCTCATCCTGAACCCGAGCCTATCTTACCCAAAGATATGGAGAAACTTAAGGCTAAGATCCAGGAACTTGAGGATGAGAACACTCAGCTTCGAATTCGACTCAACGAGACTAAGCAGAAAAGCGAGGCTTGGGAAGACAAAAGCAAAGAGTTGAAAGAAAAGTTCGAGGATAGCAGGAAAAGGGCTAGGGAAGAGAAAGGAAAGAAAGAATGGGTTGGTGGAGCTCTCAAAAACGCCAACGCCGACTTGGATCACCAAAATGAAAAATTGGACCAAGTGTGGCGAAAGGTCAGAGACTTAGAAAATGATGTGAAAATTGCCACCCAGATGAAGAAAGATGAAAGGGAAAAATTTGAAGCTCAGATTCACAAGTTGAAAGGCATTATGAAAGGTTGTGAAGATCAATTAGCTCGTGAGCTATTGGAAAAGGAGAATGCGCAGCGAGACTTCGTGCAAGCAGAGTACCATTTGGGTAGAGCTATCGAAGAAATCCGAAGACTGAAAGATGGAATATATGATGAACTATATCTAGAGTTGAAGGACAGCTGCCACTATTGGGAAGAAAGTTGTCGTCAGGCAGAAGCTGCAGTACTTCAGAGAGATGACGTCATCCATGATCTCCAAATTCTCTATGAAGAGTGGAAGGACAAATTCATAAACTTGGCGGGATTCTCCAACTTTGTGCTTCAGCAGATCCCTGAAAGATTGAAGGTAGCCGATCAAGTGATGACTCCTGAAAACACCCCTGTCCCTGTGTTCGACTTTGTGAAGTTTTGCAAGGAAACAATGGGGGAACTTGTTACAGATTTAGAGGCTGTCCGCAGAGCCCAAGGAGTCACATTTAGAGTCGATTTGTAATTTGCTTAAGAAATGTATCTTTTGTATGTTATATTTGAACTTGGCTTCGAGCCTTAATGAAATGAGAGTTTGTTCTATTATGTTTCTTCTGATTAATTGCAATGGAAAATGTTTATATTCTCAACAATAACTAACAAGGTTACTAAGAGCTTTGCGCATAACATTGTTCATATGCATTCCATACACATCATGTCGCATCTCATAAAAACAAAACCAAAAACTTACAAAAAACTTGACCTCCATTCGCAGTAAACAAGCTGACTTCCCGACACCCCTACTATACTCGTGGCAAGCAAAGGTTACTGATGGATCAGATTGAGCAGACTCAAGCTGCCTTCAGAGACGAGATGACCCACATGAAGACTCAGATGGGCCAGTTGATGGAAGTCATCCAGGCTATGGCGAAAGGACAAGAAGAGTTGAAGCAAGCTATGGAGAGAAACGCTGCCAACACTCCAGTTCCTACTACTGTAGGCTCAACTCCCACTCCTGACAATGTCATTCCTACTCCTACAAATGCAATCCCCGTTCCTAGTGGCACGATCCCTACTCCTGCTGGCGCAGGTGCAATCCCTATTCCTCGTAGTGGTACGACTACCCCTCAAATCCACTTTGACGATCACGAAGGTTTCTACAACTCTCACAATGACTTGGCTGCAGACGGTTCTGGAGCACCAACTACTGACTTGGAAAAGAAGGTACTCGCCTTGCAAGAGACGGTCAAAGGACTACAAGGCCCAAGCACTTTTGGGTTAGAGGCTGCGGATATGTGTTTGGTACCTGGTGTTAAGATTCCGCTCAAATTCAAAGTCCCCGACTTTGAAAAATACAAAGGAACAAGCTGTCCCCGAACTCACATCCGATCTTATTGTAGGAAGATGGCTGCCTACTCTGATGATGAAAAACTACTAATGCATTTCTTTCAAGATAGCCTCAGTGGAGCTTCCCTTGAATGGTACATGCAGTTAGAAGGTACACACATCAAGACTTGGAAAGAGTTAGCCGAGGCATTTCTGAAACACTACCAATACAACTCTGATATGGCGCCCAATCGCACACAACTCCAAGGCTTGACCCAGAAATCTGGTGAAGCGTTCAAGGATTATGCTCAAAGGTGGAGGGACTTAGCTGCTAGAGTCCAGCCTCCTCTTCTTGAAAGAGAATTGACCGATATGTTCATGGGGACTCTTCAAGGTCCTTTCCTAGAACGTTTGGCGGGATGCACATCTACTGTGTTCTCAGATTTAGTGATGGCTGGTGAGAGGATAGAGAATATGATAAAGATTGGAAAGATTCAAATTGCTGATGGAGCTTCTAAGAAGCCCTACCAAGGTTTTGCAAGGAAAAGGGAAGGTGAAACGAGCGCTGCTTTTACGGACAAAGGGAAGGCCAAAGCATACCAAGGCTCTTATCATCATGTGGCCACAGTTACTCCAAATCAGCCTCTCTCCATACCTGCAAGTCAACCGGCTGCTCAAGCTCCCTATCAACAACAACGTCAAAACTATTATCAAGGTCCGCCAAGACAAAGGAGACCCGAGAAAAAATTTGATCCTATTCCAACAACGTACGCTAGGTTGCTTCCGCTCTTGCTTAGGGGTTCATTGGTGCAGTTAAGAGAAATGAAGGCTCCCCCAGCTGTTCTACCTCCCGGCTATGATGCAAATGCCCGTTGCGAATTCCATTCTGGAGCTCCCGGACATAACATTGAAAACTGCAAAACTTTGAAATACGTGGTACAAGATCTCATTGACTCAAAAGCCATCAATTTCACCAAGAACACTCCCAACGTGACTAAAAATCCAATGCCGCACCATGCCACAAACATGGTTGAAGAATCTAAAGGAAAGAAGTTGGTATCAGAAGTTGATAAAATAAAGACCCCCTTTGTTGTTGTTAAAGAACAATTGTTAATGAAGAATATTGTCCCAGGATGTTCCGAGGATTGCCAACACTGTTTGAAAGATCCCCAAAACTGTCATGAATTGAGGATGGGCATCCAAAATTTGTTAGATCAAGGTGTCATATTGATAGAGCAGATGTCTAGTGCTGAAGAAGTGGCCACTCCTGATATTCCCTATGATCCAATGGAGTTTGCTTATGATGAAGAACTGTTGAACAATTTGTATGGTCAAAACCGTGTACCTTTGACAATTCCGTACGATGAAGATTGGTATCCTACCCAAGTTCCACTACAAATTCCGTATGATGTTACACCGCTGACAATTCCATGTGACCAGCCTCGTGCGCTCTTGGAAATCCCATGTGATTATGATTGGCATTCTGTTCAGACCCCCTACAATCAAGTTCGTGAACCGTTGCAAATACCATATGATCAAGTAGAGATTCCATTGTCTCCACCTTCACTTGCTCCGTTAGTGATATCTACACCTGCTCCTTTCCCTTTTGAGAGCACCAAGGTTGTCCCTTGGAAATATGAACCAACTGTTTACATTAATGGGCAAAAGGTGGAAGAGGATGCTGCGAAAGTTGATAATTCTGTAGAGAACATGGTTGGGACTGGTGGAATAACCAGAAGTGGGAGAATTTTTGCGCCCGTACCACCGCCAAACGGTACAAGTGAAAAGCAGCCAATGATTGAGCAGGGGCAGACTTCTACTCAGAGAAGGAGTTCCAACGAAGATGTCGAAGAATTCTTACGAATCATTCGAAAAAGCGATTATAAGGTGGTGGACCAGCTCAACCAAACACCTTCAAAAATTTCCATGTTGTCATTGCTAATGTGCTCTCCTGCCCATAAGGAGTCATTGATCAAGTTCTTGAAGACTGCTCATGTTCCTCAAGAAATATCCGAGGTACAATTTGAAGGAGTGGTATCAAACATTGCCTCCGCACATATTCTGAGCTTTAATGAGGGAGAGTTGCCCCCCGAGGGGAAGAACCATAATAAGGCTTTGCACATCTCCATTAAATGTGTGGATGTTGTGTTGTCGAGAGTATTGGTAGATACTGGGTCATCCTTAAATGTTTTACCAAAGAATTCATTGGCCAAGCTGACCATTGAAGGATTAATGATGAAACCGAGTTCAGTGATAGTGAAAGCTTTCGATGGGGCAAGAAGGACCGTGATAGGGGAAGTTGATCTCCCCATCAAAATAGGACCTCACACTTTCATTATCACATTCTATGTGATGGATATCTACCCGGCGTACAGTTGCCTACTAGGTCGTCCATGGATTCATGCGGCCGGTGCTGTAACGTCCACTCTTCACCAGCGGCTAAAGTTCATGGTCAATAACCAACTTGTCGTCATCGAGGGAGAGGAGGATATGCTAGTAAGCCATCTGTCTTCATTCCGTTATATTGAAGTGGGAGGGGAAGTTCATGAGACCCCTTTTCAGGCGTTTGATGTGATAAGTGTAGAAATGATCCCTGCTAAGAAGGAGGAAAAGAAATCAGAAAGGGCAGGACCCTCCATGATTACTTGGAAGGACGCAAGGACCGTAATTGAGGCCGGTCACCCCGAAGGTTGGGGAAGAGTGTTGGAGCTACCCGTCAACAAAAACAGAACTGGTTTGGGTTACCCAGGCAATCACAAAGATCAGCAGAAGGCAACCATTGACAAAGGCAAAAGGTTCATTTCTCCACTTGCCTTTGTTAGCGGTGGACACATGGTGGATGATCAGGTGGCCGTTGTGGAAGCTGAAGATAACGCATTAAAGGAAGTCTGCATGGTGTACCCAAAGGCACCAAACCAACAGCTAAACAATTGGACCATTACGGAAATACTGGAGGTCACCCTTGTTGAAGAGTAATTTTCTTTGTTCTGCTTTCAAATCCTATGCTCTGCCCAAGGCATAAGGATTATTTTGTAGGGCCCCCATGTTTTCAAAATAATGTTTATCATGAATGAAATGAACCTCTTTGCATTCAATTGTGTTCCCTGTCTTTCTTTTTTTTACTTTTTGCATAAATAAATGGCAATGTTTTCTCGCATTTTTTATTTTTCATCTTTTGAAAATAAAGCATAAAATCACCAATCATGCAGATCCACCCCGGATTCCATTGATAACGATACCGCTACGGTCCCATATGACTTTGATAATCCAATCTACCACGCCGACGAGGATTGTGAAGAAGATTGTGAACTCCCCGAGGAGTTAGCCAGACTATTGAAGTAGGAATCAAAGGTCATCCAGCCGCATCAAGAGTCATTGGAAGTTATCAATCTTGGAACTGAAGAGGACAGGAAAGAGGTCAAGGTAGGCGCTGCCCTAGAAGAAGGTGTGAAGAGAAGACTGATCGAGCTCCTACGCGTGTATGCAGATGTGTTTGCCTGGTCATACCAAGACATGCCCGGATTGGATTCAGACATCGTGGTGCACAAATTGCCGCTCAAGGAAGATTGCCCGCCGGTAAAGCAGAAGATGAGACGAACTCGACCTGACATGGCCTTGAAGATTAAGGAGGAAGTACAAAAGCAGCTTGACGCCGGATTCTTGGCAGTATCAAAATACCCTAAATGGGTTGCCAACATTGTACCTGTGCCTAAAAAAGGAGGTAAGGTGCGGATGTGCGTTGACTACAGAGACCTAAATAGAGCCAGCCCAAAAGATGACTTTCCACTACCACATATTGATGTGTTAGTGGATAATACGGCCCAATTCTCTGTGTCCTCTTTCATGGATGGTTTCTCCGGATACAACCAAATCAAAATGGCTCCAGAGGATATGGAGAAGACTACCTTCATTACCCCTTGGGGAACCTTTTGCTATAAGGTTATGCCATTTGGTCTGAAGAACGCTGGCGCGACATATCAACGAGCAATGGTGACTCTCTTTCATGACATGATACACAAAGAGATTGAATGCTATGTAGACGATATGATCGCAAAATCCCAAACTGAAGAGGAACATCTCATCCACTTGGAAAAGTTGTTTGCTAGGTTAAGAAAGTTCAGGCTAAGGCTCAATCCGAATAAATGTACCTTTGGGGTAAGATCTGGTAAATTGCTAGGTTTTATCGTGAGCCAAAAAGGGATTGAAGTCGACCCTGACAAAGTAAAGGCTATCCAAGATATGCCAGTTCCAAGAACCGAGAAGGAGGTTCGTGATTTCTTAGGGAGATTAAACTACATTGCCAGATTCATATCTCACCTGACAGCCACCTGTGAGCCAATATTCAAGTTGCTTCGCAAAGATCAAGCAATCGTGTGGAATAACAATTGCCAAAAAGCATTTGAGAAAATAAAAGAATATCTGCAAGAGCCACCGATTCTGATGCCTCCCGTGCCAGGAAGACCTCTCATCATGTACTTGACCGTTCTGGAAGGGTCCATGGGATGCGTGTTGGGACAGCATGACGAAACAGGTAGAAAGGAGCATGCTATCTACTACCTAAGCAAAAAGTTTACTGACTGTGAAACGAGATACTCAGTATTGGAGAGGACCTGTTGTGCACTCGCATGGGCTGCCAAGCGCTTAAGGCAGTATATGTTGACCCATACCACATTGTTGATATCAAAAATGGATCCAGTCAAGTACATCTTCGAGAAGCCTGCTCTCACCGGACGAGTAGCCCGTTGGCAAATGGTACTGACAGAATATGACATTCAGTACGTCTCGCAAAAAGCTATCAAAGGGAGTGTGTTATCTGACTACCTTGCTCACCAACCTATGGAAGATTACCAGCCGATGCGTTTTGACTTCCCTGATGAAGATATCATGTTTGTCAGAGACTACGAAATACCAGGCCCGGACGAAGGACCCGAACCAGGATCGCGATGGACGCTCGTGTTCGATGGTGCCGCAAATGCTCAAGGCAATGGGATAGGGGCAATCCTCACCTCTCCTACCGGTTTCCACATTCCATTCACCGCAAGATTATGTTTCGAATGCACCAACAATATGGCAGAATATGAAGCATGTATCTTCGGGATCAAAGCCGCAATTGACCATAGAATCAAGATTCTGGAAGTGTATGGAGACTCAGCTCTAGTCATCAGCCAAGTCAGAGGAGATTGGGAAGCACGTGATAGCAAATTAGTGCCATATCGGGATCACGTCTTGAAACTAATCCCATACTTGGATGAGATTACTTTCAATCACATTCCTAGAGAAAGCAATCAATTGGCAGACGCTCTTGCCACGTTGTCATCCATGTTCAAAGTTAAATGGAAAAATGAGGCACCCTCTATCCGTATTGAATGTCTTGATGAGCCTGCCCACTGTCTGGAAGCAGAGTTAGCAACCGATGATCAACCTTGGTTCTATGATATCAAAAGATATCTAGAAAAGCAAGAGTATCCAGAAAATGTTTCCATCACAGACAAGAAGTATTTAAGAAGGCTTTCTTCCAAATTCTTCTTAAGTGGAGATGTGCTTTACAAGCGAAACTATGACTCGGTCTTGCTCAGATGCGTGGATAGACACGAAGCCGACCGGATCATAAACGAAATCCATGAAGGTTCTTTCGGTACACATTCCAGTGGACACACGATGGTTAAGAAGATTTTGAGAGCCGGTTATTACTGGTTGACGATGGAAACTGATTGCTATCGTCACGTGCAAACATGTCACAAGTGCCAAATCTATGCAGATAGGATACATGTGCCGCCAGTTCCTCTGAATGTCTTGACGTCGCCTTGGCCTTTCGCCATGTGGGGTATAGATGTGATCGGACGCATCGAGCCAACTGCTTCAAATGGACATCGTTTCATCTTAGTGGCCATTGACTACTTTACTAAATGGGTGGAAGCCGCATCTTATGCCAATGTCACCAAACAAGTGGTCACTCGCTTCATCAAAAAGGAAATCATTTGTCGTTATGGGGTCCCAAATAGAATCATTACTGACAATGGTTCCAACCTCAATAACAAGATGATGAAGGAATTGTGTGAAAGTTTCAAGATCGAACACCACAATTCGTCACCGTATCGCCCAAAGATGAACGGCGCCGTTGAAGCAGCGAACAAAAACATTAAGAAGATTGTTCAGAAAATGGTGAAAACATATAAAGATTGGCATGAAATGCTACCATTTGCTTTACATGGCTATCGCACTTCAGTGCGCACTTCAACTGGGGCAACTCCATTTTCTCTTGTGTATGGCATGGATGCGGTACTCCCTGTCGAGGTAGAAATCCCTTCCCTGAGAATTCTGACTGATGTCAAGCTTGACGAAGCTGAATGGGTGCAGGCGAGATTTGATCAACTTAATCTCATTGATGAAAAACGCATGGCAGCCATCTGCCATGGCCAGCTTTACCAAAAACGGTTGAAAAGGGCGTTTGACAAGAAAGTTCGTCCTCGAGACTTCGAAGTGGGAGACTTGGTATTGAGAAAGATTCTGCCAATCCACACAGACCCAAGGGGCAAATGGACACCTAACTATGAGGGTCCATATGTTGTAAAGAAGGTTTTCTCCGGAGGATCCTTGATATTATCCAACATGGACGGTGAAGATCTGTCATCCCCTGTAAACGCAGACGCAGTCAAGAAATACTACGCTTGAGAGCAGACCCGGTGGACAACAAAAAGAAAAAAGTCCAGGAAAAAATTAGGGTTAAAAAAAAAAAAATACCCGGTAAGTTGAAAACCCTTAGGGGCAACTTAGGCAAAAAATGGGTATCCCGGTAGACTGAAAACCCGAAAGGGCGGTCTAGGCAAAAGTTAGGGACCTAAAAAAGAAAAGACTGAGGTCTGTGAAAAGCCTGTGAGCTCATCATCCGAATAAGGAGAACTACACATGGGGAAGATCAATCAATCCACCTTTCTCAGAGGCAATGTACGAGAAGCTTCAAGGCCATAGGGATCATAGCAGAATTGGAACTCAATGGAAATCCGATTTTTTTTGTTCACATTGCCACAATGCTTTTTATCATATTTCTTTTGCAATTACCTCTTTTAGGAATTGTATCCTTATGTAAAATTACCCATTATGGGTCACTTTATCATCAATAAAAATCTCTTCGTGTGTCACATTTATTTTCTTCTATGTTTGCAAAAAGTGAAACTTTCATTCGTAATAAATATTGCATTAAAAAATTATGGGATACCGATAACAATAACAAAAGAAAGCATAAAGTTGCTCTTCAACCTAGGTGTATGAAGGATAAAAAACGATCTCTAGTAGGCGCACGTGTACACTAAGCATCGTCCGATCATAAAGTTCGTCGAGAATTTGACCAAATCAAGGGGCACCCTGACTGACCAACACGGCTTGTCTGATAAGACCATCTGGAGATGATCCAAATTTCGTCACTAGGATGTTGGGAAGTCAAACTCGACCCCCCCAAATCAAAGCCCAATCACTTGGCATGAATTATCACCCCTAACCTTCATGTCCTTACGTCCCTGACATTTTTGCATACATACTGCATCATTGCATGTGCTTAGCCATTCATTCGCAAAGATGCGAATTTCCTGTGGAAATCCTGGCTGGATCCTTTTGGAGTGTTTATCCATTCACTCACCTTTTGTAAGTCCTTTGAGCCTTTCGCATGAGATATCTTCTCACCTTACCTTTCGTAAGGGATTTCATTGCCTTTTGCGTGAAATCTTTTCCCTTCGCTTCCCTTTTGTAAGCGTCTCTTGCTGTCTTTTACATGCGACAAAACTTTGTCTTGGGTATCCTCGATCTATTTGGACGCTTGATGCCTATGTGGCCAAAAGTTGAATGGTCACCATACTTAAAGAATTTCATCTCCGCCTTTGTGCCTGTGAGGTCAAATGATGTTCCAATACCCTATACAAGTCTCCTCTACCTTTTGCAGGAGGATGGTTATTGCCCTCAACTTACTTTTGTGAGTCCTTTCAAAATATCCCTGTCTTGCCTTTTGCAACAGATTCAACTTACCTTAATAAGACCTCTCGTACCTTTTGTACAGGCTCTTGTCAGCTTACCCTTCGTAGGTATCCTGTCTACCTTTTGTAGAAGGAACATTTTCTCCTAACCTTTTGTTCAGGAATATTTTCTGCTTTTCGCAGAAGAAAATGCGATCATCCTCTCCTAAGGGAGTTTCCTATCCACCTTTTGTAGAAGGAACTGTTCTCTTAACCTTTTGTTCAGGAATCCTCTCTAACTTTTGTAGAAGGAATATTTTCTCCTAACCTTTTGTTCTGGAGTCCTTTCTGCCGTGACAGAAGGAAATACGATCGTACTCTCCCAAGGGAGTTTTCTCTACCTTTTGTAGAGGGAGTACTTGTCTTCAAACCTTTTGTTTCGGAGTCCTCTCTACCTTTTGTAGAAGGAAGCATTTTCTCCAAACCTTTTGTTCAGGAGCCCTCCTTGCCTTTTGTAAAAAAAAAAAAAAAACCATCTCTTGAGTCCTCTCTATCTTTTGTAGAAGGAATATCTCACAATTCATTTCTTGAGTCCTCTTTATCTTTTATAGAAGGAATATCTCTTGGCCGTTTATGTTTCCATGTTACGAGGTGCCTCCTCTTCCGGCTGGCAAAGCACTCATGTTCATTCAGTATTGCATCTCAAGCCTATCATCATATCCCTCATACCCCTTCTCCAATAACAAGAAACCTTTTTCAAGCCATCTCGTTGATTATTTACTTTCACCCCATACCTCTCCAGTCGAAAATCCTGGGTATTCTAGTATTTAATTCTCTTCTACCATGAATGTTCGAGCACCCTTACCCTCCAGACATTCAGGTCCAAGAGGATTAAATAGGGGCAGCTGTCACACCCTCATTTTCTCCTTTAGCCTTTATACCCTACATTCGCCATATCATACATCATTTTATTATTGCATATCAAGCATGTGGGTGCGGATTGGGTCGATTTGTCATTTTCCATGAGATAACTTGTCTATCTTGGACTACATGGAAGGAAAGGTTCATCATCTAAAGTTTAATCTAAATTGGAAAGTCTACTCTTGTAGATTTCTTCAAAGAGAAGTTACTTGATGAAATATTAGGATATTCAAGATATATTCCTAATGACCATGAAATGCAAGGCATAATTCAAGATTGCTTCATCTAATTTTGTTTTAAATTCTTGATCAAGTGGAGTTCAATTTTGCAAAGCATGAGTCAAGATTACAAGTCCATAATTCAAGACTTCATCCATTTCAAGCTTAATGGTTCTAAGGAAATTCATCATGAATTCAAGATTAAAGGCAAGAATATTACAAAGAGAAACTTTATGACATTACAAGAATGTCATTTGTTACAATGTATCCAACTCTAAGTAATGATTAGAATTTATTTCTAATCTTCATTCAAGCTTCTAATCAAATTCATGCCACACCAAGTCCACCTTATGCTTACAAACATCCAAGAAATATGTAAGGATTAAATCAACATTGGGATGTTTTAAGACCAAGATTATGCATACTAATTATGAGCAAAACAGTCCCATGCAAGAGGTGACAATTTTCATTTTATCATAAGACCATCACATGTCACAAGACCAAAGGCATAACATGTGACAATGCTACTACAAACCAGAATTTTCAAAGTGCTGTCAAAGATTGGTTAACATTGACCAAAAGCTGTCAAAACACAAGCCAACAAAGTGGAACAAGGATTGAGGGCATGATAGAGTAGTGCAGAAAAATGCAGCATGTGACCTTGCATGGAAATGGAAAGAAAGAGAGTGACATGAGAAAAGGTGGTAATAGACAATGCCCCATAAAATCTGCTATGTGGGGAGAAGTGTAAACCTAGGGGCTGAGATAAGAAGAGAAGTTGGTAAGCAAAGAGGGCATTCAGAATTCATTCACAATACTACACATCACACACATTGCAAAAAAACCAGAAAAATAGAGAGTTTTGGAAACCAAAAAAAAAAAGAGTGAGATAGAACCAAGAGAACCACTAAAGAGGAGAACCTTTACAACATAGAGTGAAGAGGAGTGAAGGACATTCAACCCAGACCAAGGAGGACTTGCAAGAAGAAGAAACTCTTGGGTATCCATTTCCTCAAACTTTTCTCTCTTTATTTCTTTGCTATTATATTCATTTGGCGTACTCTTTTATGAGTTGTTGAACTGTATATATCATGTAAGATCCCATAAGGGACCAAGAAACCATTCTTAAGAACCGTAAAAACGAAACGAAAACACAAAAAAAATTAGGGTTTTGGTTTTGGAAGCACAACACGGGCCGTGTCACACGACACGGCCGCCCGTGTCACACTTCTGGATGGCCTTTTCAATGAAAAATACCCAGGTCTCACAACACGGGCCGTGTTACACGACACGGCCATCCGTGTTACACCTCTGGTTGAGGTTTTCCATGTGAAAAATCCCCAGGCTTCACAACACGGGCCGTGTCACACGACACGACCACCCGTGTTGCACCTCTGTTTGCCCTAAAAACCGTTTTTATCCCAGGCCTTGTGACACGGGCCGTGTCACACGACACGGCCACCCGTGTCACACCTCTGTCAAAACCCTAAACTCCTATTTTCATGCACCTTGTGACACGGGCCGTGTCACACAACACGGCCACCCGTGTCACACCACTGTTTTACCGTTTTTATTGGCATGTCTCGATTTTTTTTTATGCAACTAACTTCATTTGTTTGTATGTTTTTAATGTGAATGTTGTTATGGTCCTTGTTGACCTTTGATTCTTAAAACCTTTTTAAAAACAAACTCTCGATTTTATCGAGCCATTTTCAACCTTGTAAGCCGATTGCCTTATGCATCGCCATCAACCTTGTCCGTATCACCTCAAATACATTTTTACAAACAATAAACCTTGATCCAACATCAAGTGATCCTTTTCTCATAAAAAATCCAAAACATAATAAGTATACGATTAGGACTATACACCATGGATTTTAAAGTGGTGGAGAAGGAATGAGAATGGAACTCTCCTACACTCGTTCTGAATGTTTTGAATACAAGGCGCTCGACTTGGTTATTCGAGACATTCACTTCTATCCAAAGTCTTTTGTGTATAATCTTAATCAAGAACCACTTTTATTCAAAAAAAACATAAAAATAACATCAACTCATCAAACTTATTTTCGCCTTAGGGCATCAATCCAAAACCCTTTTTTCAAGGTATAAAATCAACCAACAAACAACAATTTCATAAGCCTCCGAACTACGGAGCTCTGATTCTTCACTTCTTTTAAGTGAGGATACGTAGGCACAAGGGCCACAATCCTTGGCGAGCATTAAAATAAATAAATCAACCCCTTTTTTCCTTAAACAAGCAAGCTCTTAATAAAAACACCCATTCACGCGAAATAACCTAGGAGGTTTCCATCGAGTACGATGGATGCGAGGGGGTGCTAACACCTTCCCCTCGCATAACCGACTCCCGAACCCTAAAACTTGGTTGCGATGACCACGCTCTTTTCCCAAAGGTTTTATCGCTATTTCCCTTTCCCTCCGTGGGATAAATAAAATCCGGTGGCGACTCTGTGTCTTTTTTCGCGTAGCGACAGCTGGCGACTCTGCTGGGGACTTTTTCCTAAGCGAGTCAAGCCTAACCTAGGTTATTTTTGCGTGTTTGGGTTCTTTCCTTTTTGCTTGTTTATCGCTTTCCTTGTTTTTTCAATTGTATCTCACCGTGTTTTGGCTTCATTGGTTCTTGGTATGGATTGAAGACTTTGGTGGCAAACCTTGAGGGAAAGACTCTATACCCGAGTCTAGAGTGTTAAAATTGAGATAGGAGAGGTTGAGTAGTATGGGCTTCCGAGATGCTCATCTCGTGATAGTCGATACGAGAACCTCGCTTAGAGTAGATTCATTTGAGAATGATGAGAACCGTCAAGCTCTTGGCGTGTTTGATCAACGTTTTCTCGAGAATCCATTACTCTAAGGACCTTTTAGAACCCTAAATCTTTGGCCAACTAAGATTGATGGTCGCGTAATATGGGTCCTCGAGAAGCTCTTCTCGTGTGGATCGATACGAAGACCTCGTTCAGAAGAGACTTTCTTGATGGAGTTGTTGCCTGGCAATGACTGACATACATAACAAACAGTCAAGAAAGTCCATGACTCTGAAATCCTTGTCTAGAACCCAATGTCGATGTGTCTCGTAGTATGGGCCCCCGAGAAGTTCTTCTCATGTGGGTCGATACGAGGACCTCACCCAAAAGAGATTCATGTGATGGAGTCATCCTCCGACATATTCATGTCATGTATGATGAACAGTCATATGAATCCATGACTTTGGGATCCCTTTTAAACCCTAGATCACACCTTGTAAGAACCTTTTCCATAAAGCAGACAGTATCGACCATATCCATACCACGGACTTATGAACCCATATGCTCGAATTCTGCATCCGCTCATACATACATACTAAATAAAATAAAAACAAAGCTCTTAGTGTCTTGTTCTTGTTGCAGATATAAGCATTTTTCAGAAGCAGTCATGATGAATGTGAATTTAGGAACAATGAAGCTAAACAAGAAAACCGACCGAAAGAGCACTTTCACTTTCAAATACAAAGATCCTTCAATCGACAGTCTAAAAGCTCTAAGTGCCAAGATCACTCCCATCAAGCACAACAAATTTCACTCTTCTTATGGGAGGATTTTGGATCTGTTGACAGAGAAGATGGAGTTTGAAGCTCTCACAGCCTTGGCTCAGTACTATGACACGTCTTTCCGTTGTTTCACCTTCGCCGATTTTCAGATAGCTCCTACTTTGGAAGAATTTGAGAAGATCTTGAACCTCTCCATCAAAGATCGCAATCCTTTTCCCAAGCTCGAAGAAGAGTTCACGTTGAAGAAAGTGGCTTCTGCCTTAGGGATTCCCACATCAGATGTGATAGCCAATTGGGCACGCAAAGGAGATATAGGTTTCTCGAGGAAATTCTTGGAAGAACAAGCGTGGAAGTATGCCAAGGAAGAGAAATGGGAAATATGTGGTTCAATTCTAGCACTCTTAGTCTACGGAATTGTGATGTTTCCAAATGGGGAAAATTTTGTGGACCAAGTAACTGTGGAAATCTTCTTGACCAAGAACCCTGTGCCTTTCCTCTTAGGTGACTTCTACCACACACTCCATACAAGACATACAAAAGGAGGTGGAATGTTCCTTTGTTGCGCCCCACTCCTGCATAAGTGGCTAAGGACCCACATGCCCGAAAAAGGTCCTTTCGCTTCCAAGGAACTCTCATGGCCTCAAAGATTCGCTTCACTCACCGCTAGTTCCATCACATGGTACAAGAGGGAATGGGAAACCAAAGATATTATCTTTTCTTGCGGAGAATTTCCCAACGTGCCTCTTGTGGGGACACGAGGTTGCATCAATTACAACCCGGTGTTACTCAAGAGACAGTTTGGACACTCCATGGATGGCCCTCCTAAGAAAGAAGATTTGGTGCCATTCCTTGTCAATACAGTCGATCCAAGTGATCCGTCTGTACGAAGAGCAAGAAGAGCATGGGTAAACATCCAAAGAAGCAATCCAGACAATGGGCGGAAGAACATCCTTGCTCGTGAACCTTATGTCAAATGGGTAAAAGAGAGAGTGAAAGAGGTCAGATTACCTTTTATCTTTGATGCATCTGTTTTCCCATCTCATCCTAAACCCGAGCCTATCTTACCCAAAGATATGGAGAAACTTAAGGCTAAGATCCAGGAACTTGAGGATGAGAACACTCAGCTTCGAATTCGACTCAACGAGACTAAGCAGAAAAGCGAGGCTTGGGAAGACAAAAGCAAAGAGTTGAAAGAAAAGTTCGAGGATAGCAGGAAAAGGGCTAGGGAAGAGAAAGGAAAGAAAGAATGGGTTGGTGGAGCTCTCAAAAACGCCAACGCCGACTTGGATCACCAAAATGAAAAATTGGACCAAGTGTGGCGTGTTGCACCCTAAAATTTGCTCAACCTTATTCAATTGGTTTATGTTTCATCATCATTAGCATTTGCATGTAGAGTTATGTACATAGACTAACCATCTGCATAGCATAAGCATAGCAAGTCATTCACCAGGGGACCAATCATTATTTTCATCTCTAGAGGCCTAGCAAGAGGTTATTATCCCAATTCAATCATATTCAAGTCATCAGGAGAGAATTTGAAAGCAAAGAGTTCAGCAGATCAAGCCTTGAGTCCATCTCCTAGCTGAGGGTATCTGAGGACCAACAAGAGGATTGTGAGCTATGAAATGAAGACATGGAGAGCATCTAGACATCTTGAGAGACTTATAAAGTCATTTGGAGAAGAAAACAAGTCATTGATGGAGGCACAAGAGCTACAGTTGAAGACAGTCAACTAGGGTTTCATCTGGGTCAACCCTAGGTCAACCCTAGGTCAATTGACTGACTTAAGAGGGCATTCAAGTCTATTGGAGAGATGTGGGGATCAACATTTGATGTATGAAGAAGGATATGGAGATATGACAAGGAGAATTCAAGAGAAATCAAGGAGAAGAGGAGTTACTAAATTAGGGTTTCTCTGTAAAATCCCCTAGTTTAGGTCAAATTTCCAAGCAAGATAAGTCAAAATGCTAACTTCAAATGGCTTCTTGGCCAACATGAAACTTGTAGAGGATCTCAAGACCTTTAATTTGAGTGGTGGAAGACCTCAAGGAGGTTTATGGAACTCAAGTTATGGTCCTTGCAAGTTACAGGTCATCTGGGGTGTCTGAATTTTTGTCTGTGAAAGTGACTTGACTTCCAAGCTAGTTTTACCCCTCAAGGAGATTTCAAATGAATTCTTGGTCAACATAAGAGTTGTTCCTCATTGTCTTAGCTTTCTAGAATGGTATGGTATGCCTTCATATGATGTGGAGAACTCAACTTATGGTCTTGGCAAGCAAAGGGTATTTTGGGCATTTGTGAATTACAGGTCATTTTAACCTATACCCAAAACTCATACAAGGAGGCCACAAATGAAAAAACTTACAACATCAAACTTGCTCCAAATGGGATTTTAAGTCTAGAAAGAAGGTCACAAGTTATTGGAGAAGCTCATAGCATGGAGTTGCATGATAGGTCAAAATATGAACTGAAAAGGCTTATAAAGTGAATAATTTCAAGTTGAAAAGTGGTTTGGGAGATTTACAAGTCCAAATGGAGACTTCCAATATATGATTTTGAATGGAAAAACAATTCTAAGAACAATGGTTCACACACTTTTTTGAGTTTAGAAGGAAAAAATGAAGTTATCCATGGTTGCTTATCATTTAAGAAACATAATCAAAAATGAGCCAAAGTTTGAAAACAAGGGAATGTGCAAGATGGATCTAGAATGTTCATTTGGGGTCTATATAAGCATGAAATGAGAATTTGGCAAGGGTTGGCCTCATTTGCACCAAGATTTTCACAAATTTCTCTCATACTTTTCATTGAAGTTTCATTCCAAATCTCACAAATTCCTCACCAATTTTCATCCACTTCAATTCAATCTTATTCAATCATCATCATAGATCATAATTGAAGCAAAGACTTGGTGGTTAGGATTCATTTTCGTGCATTATCTTCAAGAACCTCAAAACTGCAAATTCTGTTGGACAGCAAAATTCAAGCAAGGAATCACCAGAATATTGCATACAGAATCACATACACCAAGGATAGATCAAGATCCAACACCTAGAAGCTTCAGATCCACATCTTCCATAGCTGTTTTTCAAGATTTCTCACAAGGTAAGTTTTCATTCAAACTGCTCGATCCAGTTAGTGAGACCTGATTTTGTTAGTTTAGATGCAATCTAGGTGGTTAGGAGATTAGTTTAGATGAATTTGGAGAGGTTTGGTGATGGTTGTGAGCAGGTGCAATGAACTGTTAAGATCAATATCTCTTAGATTAGTATGTTATAATCGTGGCTTGATAGCATGTGTTAACCTCCATTAGTTGTAGTTCAATTTAGGCTAAGTCTGGGGAAGATTGGTGATGGTCCATACCAGTGCATTTCAATGGTGGTCAGTATGTGATTCAATCGAATTTGTTGATGTGGTGAATTTCAAAGCGAATTGATGCCCTAAGCTTGTAGAGGGAGAGATTTGGAGCAGATTTCATGTTCACATCGTGTGGATTGGCTGCGTGTAGATGGAGAACAGAGAGGAAGAAAGTTGCTCGTGCATGGCTTCCATGGTGGCAGAAACCCTAGGTTCAGGTTGAATGAGGAAGAAGAGATAATCCTAGCCGTCCAATGAGTGTAAGACTCTTGACTTTTAGAGTGATCCAATGGCCTACATTCAATCTGAAAATTGGAGGGAGATTACCCTGGCCCTAAACGCACCGTTTCATTAATTGAAACGGGCGGGCCTGAGTTGGATTGTTATTCCCACCCCCGTGTGAGCCCAAAACCATTTTTCTCATGTGATTCCTCTACTATTCTTACCCCCAGCGTCTTTTATTTGTTTTTTAATTCTGAATGTGTATTGGGCCTTGAAGAAGCGCTACCAACACCCCCCTGTTGTTGGCCCATTGTGATTTTGAACTGGGGCGAGTTACTCTTCATACCCCCCTCCCTCATTTTAATTCAATTTTATTTGTCTTAATTCATTCTAATTTTCACCAATTTTCATAAATTCATAAATAATTCATAAAAAATGCTTTTTAATTCATTCTTTTTACCATGTTTTCATTAAAATGTCTAGAATATTATAGGAAAATAAAATTTCATTTTTAGTTTTATTTCATATTTTTTACATATTTTCTAAATAAATGTCATAATAAATAGTTACATTTCATGCATTATTTTTATGATTTTTGTTCTCTCACATGCTTTGATATTTTTTGATCACTCTTTTCATATTGTTTAGATGAGAGGTTAAGCTTGTAGAAATATTTTAGTTCCCATTTTTAGGAGTTAATTTTAGGTGATTAATAAATACTTGAATATCATGAACAAAACTAGGGTTTTTAGGTGACAACTTAGGAGTTTGATTTCATTTCCCTTAAGGACTTAGGGTTTGAATAAATTAGTTATGGGACTATATGGGCTATGGGTAGCTATTAGATCCCTTAGAAAGAGTTAGGATTCCCCTACTGCTATTATTACTGTCTGTATATCTGCTGTCTGGTGTGGTGTGCCCTCTGGGGTTTATTGATTGTTTGTTTGGGTATTGGGTTTGTCTGGGGCCCTGGGGAAGCTGAAGATTTGTGGAGATGAAGCCATTGAAGATTCAAAAGATTGAAGATCAACTGTCAGAGTTGAGGAGGAGTTTCTTGCTAGCAGTTGCTGAGGAGACTAGGGTTTAGGAGCTAGGCAGAGCTCTAGATTAGAAATTTTGTTTCTCAAACATGGATTGCCTTGTCTGCATCCATTCTTCTCTGTGATTCAGAGTCTCTCTAAGACACTCACCCCCTTCCTTTGGAAGGCTTGGTGATAGTGTCTATGAGATAGAACTCTTGAGAGAAAATGTCTCTTGTGTTAGAAGCAGTCTGTTCACCACCTTTGGTAGTCAGCTGATTGCTTAACACCCAATTCACTCTTGTGACCAATCCCTCATCCTGGAGGTTTGAGCTTGAGCCATTGCAGATGGAAGACTGATGATCAAAGCCCTTGCCTGAAGGTCATGAAGATGGAGATTGATGCTTGTTGAAGCTTGTGAATGATTGGAGATTGCTTGAAGCCAGTTGTTGATTCAGAGCTGCTGATGCTGTTTCTTCTGCTGCTGTATTTCATTTCTGATGTATTGATTGGTTTTCTGAACTGTATTGTTTGCTGTTTACCCTGCTGGGTTGAAAGTGAAGCCTGTTCACTTTTGCCTATTGTTTTCTAGGTTCGAGGTTGAGTGGGACTCCCTTGCCTCGCTTGTATTGTTGCATCCATGCATTTTACTGTTTTGCTGTATATATCTGATATTGTTTCTGTTTCTGCCTATCCCGTAGGATCTCTGTTTCTCTCTGTGCAAGAGAGGAGCATGATAGACACTAGGTCTTAACCCATGCATGATAACATTAGGTTAGTTTGATTCCCTTCGCAACCGTAGGTTAGAGTTCTGTCTCTTCTTCCTCAAAACAAACAGAAAAACACATAAAGATTTCAAACACAATAAAAGACACTTCTTCCGTAAAAGAATGTGAACTCATCAAAACGTCATTTTTGTCCGCTTGGACTATTAGTCAGAAAAACCCTTTTTCAGAAGGTATAAAAACAATCAAGACAAACCTGTGTCGTACGTGGCCCGAACTACGTTTGCTCTGATCTTTCATGCTGTATGAAAGTACGTAGGCATAGGATGCGATATCCTAGCGAGCAACCTTCCCCTCCTTTCCCGTAGGTAGGCGAACTACGTTGACTCTGATTTCTCGTTCCAGGCGAGAATACGTAGGCATAAAGTGCGATACTTTGCCGAGTCATTTTCATTTCCATTTTATTTTCTTTTTAACCCTTGACCTATAGTTTAGATAGAATAACAATCCATACCCGAAAACAAGCGTGGATCCCATCGAGTACGATGGACGTGAGGGGTGCTAATACCTTCCCCTTGCGTAACCGACTCCCGAATCCAGGTTTTGGTTGCGATGACCATACCTTTTCCCCTTTTTCGCGAGGTTTACTCTGAGCGTTTCCTTTCCCTCCCGTGGGATAAATAACGCACGGTGGCGACTCTTCTGTTCAGCCGGCGCCGATTTTCGCAGTAGCGACAGCTGGCGACTCTGCTGGGGATCCAACGTCCCCTGGCTGCTAAGGACTGCGATGGTTCTTATGCATTTGGGATCCAACGTCCCTTGAGAGAGTCAATCCTAACGCTTGTTTTCCCGTCGAGGATTTTGTATGGAGTTATTGCATATTTCTAACCTTGTATTTTCAGCTTTATATATTGTTTATTATTGCTGTATTGGGGTGTGACGGGTGTTCTGATATTGAGAGATAAGCCGGACCTGGGCTTGAGTGCACCTAGAATTAGAGTAGAAATTAGTGGGCGCCCGCTTGCTTTGCTTGCTTTGGTGTCCCATGAAATCTACACTCAGACGAGGTTCCTCTGGTTGGCCTCCTGCCCCTTCCTTTGGTTGGCGTGGGTTGCTGGTTAGTTGGATTGTCGACTCTGGGGACCGATCATTTGGAAGTTGGCTGAGTGAGGCCTCTTCAGGATTTGATGATGCCACTCCTTCTGGGAATCGTATCATCAACCCTGAAAGTCTGTGACGCCGACGACCGCATAGGATGCCGTACCTTGTGCCAGTTATAGGGCCACCCACCTGTGAGGGGATTCAGGGTTATGCAGGTAACTAGACCTCCAGACTACCGGTTATTTCTTGATCAGAGATCCTGGTTATTTATGGAGATTTATTCTGAGGTCTGTCAGAGACCATGTGGAGATTTATTCTGAGGTCTGTCAGAGACCATTTGGAGATGTATTCTGAGGTCTGTCAGAGACCATGTGGAGATTTATTCTGAGGTCTGTCAGAGACCATTTGGAGATGTATTCTGAGGTCTGTCAGAGACCATTTGAGAGGTGTTTTGAGGTCTGTCAGAGACCAATTATGGATGTGATTTGAGGTCTATCAGAGACCAGGTGGAGTTATGGTTTGAGGTCTGTCAGAGACCAGTGTTGGAGTTCTATTTTAGGTCTATCTGAGACCAGGGTTTGGTGACTTCTGGATGGTCTATCTGAGACCTTTCTTGATTGGGTTTAGGCTATGCAGTTGCAGCTTTGGTCCCTGTTGAATGTTACTTGCATTGCATCCCTGCATATCCATTATCATTTGCATTTCACTAACGTGTGTCTGTGCTGCAGGTGCATTTGCATTTCCCTAGTTCTAGTGCCCAGACTTCTGAGTGTTTGATCATGACTAGCCTACGGAGAACAGTTGCTTACAAATTGCCTACGCCTGATATTGTTCCTTTATTGGGGTTGATCTCTCTTGCTGATGAGGGTGTTCGTAGGAGTTTCCGGATGAGCTATGGTAGATTACTGAGATTGGTGTGCAAACCTACAGAGGTAGAGTTAGATGGGCTGTATGCTTTGATGCAATTCTATGACCCTGCTTTGAGGTGCTTTACGTTCTCTGACTTTATTATGGGGCCAACTCTGGAGGAATACGCTGAGTATGTTGAGCTGCCTGTGCAGAACCAGGTTCCATTCATTCATTATGATGCCAAACCCAAGCCGGAGGAATTGGCAAAAGCCCTGCATGTTGACGCTTCTGAACTTGTGACTACTGTTTCCCGTGGAGTTCCCGGATTCTCATTTCAGTTCTTAGTGGGTAAAGCCCAAGAGTACGCCAAGAATGGGTGCTGGGTTGCTTTCAATGCTGTGTTGGCCTTGTGCATTTATGGCATAGTACTATTCCCTAATATACCGGATTTTGTGGACTTCGATGCTTTCTACTTGTTTGCCGCTGGTAATCCTGTACCTACTTTACTCGGAGATCTCTACCACTCGCTGCATTACAAGAATGAGAAGGGAAGAGGGAAGAATGTTCATCTGTGTGTACCCTTATTGAGTATGTGGTTTGAGAGTCACCTTCCTAAGAGAGGATCTGCTGCAGAGACTACAGTTCCAGTTGGTTGGCCAGAGCGTTTGATGAGGTTATCGTCGGAAGATATGGAGTGGTTTGATAGAGATCTGTTGGGATCGGAGCTCATCTTCAGTTGTTCTGGGTACCCTAATGTACCGTTGATAGGAAGGAAAGGGTGTATCAATTACAACCCTTCTCTATTCATTCGCCAGTTCGGATATGCGCTGAAGAGCCCACCTCAAGAGGAAGAAGTACAGGAATCTCTGTACTTCACCGGTGACGTGAAGGGGGAGCTATTAGCCAAGTTGCGACATGCTTGGACGCGTATTAACCGCACAGGGAAGCCGTTGTTGGGAAAGAATGACTGTTAGGCCTATGCACCTTATAGAGTTTGGATTCAGGAGAGGGCTAGTCAGTTGAAGATGCCATTTCCAGATGCACCAATTCTTGATCCTATTCCGGTAGAAGAGCCGACTAATGTTTCTAAAGAAGCATATGAACAGGTTGTGAGGGAGAAAGAAGCCCTGATGAAGATTAACGAAGGGTTAGAGCAAGAGTTAGCCCAGGCACGCAGTGAGAAGAACAAGGCCGTATATGCTTTCCAACAACAGATTGAGCTGGTAAACAGGTTAGGAGCTGAGTTGACCGAGGAAAAGAAGAAGCGTGAACGTCTGGGGCAAGAGTTCAGAAGTTCCCACGACATGCTGGAAGCCAAAAAGAAAGCGCTCGACGCAGCACACCGAGAGATATCTTCTTGCAATAAGACTTGGAATGCTACACTCACCAACAACAAGAAGAGGGAAGATAAGCTGAAGCAGCAAATTTCCGGCCTCGAAGAGGAGTTGAAGTCTAGCATCAAGAAGTGTGAGGAAGAAGTGATGAACCGGTATAGTGTCCAGCATGCACTGAACAAGGCAATCAAATCCAGAGATGAAGCAGTGTCCCAGAAGCGAAAGCTAGAAGATTGCTTCGGAGAAGCAGCATGGGAAGAAACTGCTGAAGACGTACGCCGTGTCCTTAAGAAGAGAAACCAGCTTGTTGAAGGGCTGCTTGATCGACCAAGCCATCCGGAAACCAAGAAGTTGATAGAGGAGTACCAGACTTTTGGGAGGATCTGATCATTCCATTATTTGTATGCTTTATTTGCATAGTGCTGACCATCACCAGGATTGTTGGTTGAGGTCATGCCATCTTTGTACTCTCAGTGATATTGTACCCTGGGCTTATTGATTCTCTCTGTTATATATGAGGCTTTCTATGATTCAGCTCCGATATTCCTATTGTCAACACTGTCACTGCACCGGCACCCTCGCACTAGAACTGGGGGAATGAACTTCCCTAATGCACAGACACATTGCATTGCATTCATATTCATATTGCATAACAGGTAATCTTTGAATGGTGTCTTATCTCCTGCTTTGATTCAGGTACTTAACAGGATTCCAGATCAACATCCACACCGTTATTCTACACGATCCAACTGTCGGAAAGTCATGGACCAGATTCAGAATGAGATGCAGGATGTACGCGAGAAGCTCGCCCTCTTCATGCAAACCATGGAGGCTATAGCAAAAGGGCAAGAGAACTTGCAGGCCATGGTCCAGCCTCTATTGGCTCGCAACGCTGGTCATGGTAACGAAGATCATCAGTCTGTCCGGGTTGATACTGCTCATGGAGACGGCACTCCAACGCCAGTGGCTCCGCCTGTCGTCAATGTGAACGCTGCTAACGTCAACAACGCTACCGCTGCTGTGAATGGTAACGTCGGAGGTGGAAATGAAACTGCTGTCCATAACGCTGGGCTGGGTGATGTCAATGTGGGAGATAATCTCGGAGGTAATGGCTTTGTCAATACTGGGTTCGGATTCAACGATCAGGGATTCGACAATACTGGCAAGTATGGCTTTAATGCTCAAGGCTTTGGGCAAGATGGTTATGGTATGGTCAATCAGGGCTACGGAGGTTTTGGAAACGGAAACGGTGCTGGTTTTATGGCTGGTGGTCCTGCTGGAGGTGTTCAAGGGTATGGCAATAGAGGCCGAGTTCCGGGGATGAATCAGGTCAGAGCTGGACGTAATAATGCGTATGATGGATACGGGGCTGGAAACGGTATGTGGCAAGAGGATCAACAGGAAGACGCCTTCTCTGGAGGGGGCTTTGAAGGGCCGATGGATGATTCTCAAAAGATTAGAATGCTGGAAGAGCAAATGAAAGGAGTCCTAAACCAGAGTGCTGTGGGTCTGGACATGGCAACAATGGGCTTGGTACCTGGGCTGAGGGTGCCAATCAAATTCAAAGCGCCTGCGTTCGATAAGTACAAAGGAGATACATGTCCGAAGGTTCATGTACGAGCTTATTACAGAAAGATGTCTGCATATTCCACTGACGAAAGAATGCTCATGCATTTCTTTCAGGATAGCCTATCGGGTCCTTCCTTAGAGTGGTACATGGGGTTGGAGCCCACTGATATCAAGACTTGGAAGCAATTAGCGGAGGCGTTCGTAGCCCATTACAAATATAACAGTGACCTGGCACCCAATCGGGTCCAGTTGGCCGGGCTTTCGCAGAAGAAGGGGGAGAGTTTTAAAGAATACGCGCAAAGGTGGCGCGATATGGCTGCCAGGGTCCGTCCTCCTGTGGAAGATAAAGAAATGAACGATATGTTTGTTGGCACATTCACCGGGCTGTTTCATGATATGCTGTTTCATACGTCTCTGGCTAGTTTTTCAGACCTGATCTTGATGGGCGAAAAGATTGAGCGGAACATTAAGCAAGGAAAGTTCCAAGTCGATGAGTCAGCTGCATCTGGCAGTAATAGGAAAGCTTATGGTGGGCGCCGTCAGGGCGAAGCTAGTGCTGTATTTGGAGGCCGAGGCCGAGGCCGAGGCAGGGGAAGAAATCAATATCGTCAGCCGCAGCAAGTGTCGAGTGTCACCATCCCGTATCAACAACAACCAACTCAGCAACAACAACAGGTTCAGCAGCAACCAATGCCACAGCAGCAGCAGCCTCAGCAGGGGGCACAGCAAGCTCAGAGAAGATTCCAGGGTGGTAAGCCGAGAAGGGTGTTCGAGAAGCCTCCCTCTAACTATGCTGATTTATTGCAGACCTTGTTGGGATTGAATCTGGTGGAGAAAAGAACCTTGGCACCGATAACGGGAACTCCCCCGTTCGGCTATGATGCAAATAGGCGCTGCGAGTTTCATTCTGGGGCCCCGGGCCATGATATAGAAGGTTGTCATGCTTTTAAGCACGTTGTGCAGGATCTCTTGGACAACAAGTCTATCAACTTCGGAACGACCGGTGCGAATATAGTCCAGAAACCCATGCCTAATCATGGGGCCAACGCCGTGCTGACTGAGGAAGGGCTGAATCTGATTATGAATGTTGAGGATTTAAAGACGCCGCTGAGCGAAATAAAAAGCCGACTGTTGCAGGGAGGGGTTTACCCGGGTTGTAATGAGTACTGATTAGATTGTTGGGCCCTGTCTGGGGGGTGTGAGGATTTGAAGAAAGGCATTCAGGCCTTAATTGATGAAGGTGTATTGCAGTTTGATAGAACAGCAATTGATGAGCCGGCAGGGGCAGTAGTGGATAATCGGAGTGATGTTGCCACAGTGACAATTCCTAGGAAGACGATCACCATTTCAGCACCAGCTCAGCGACCACCGATTACTATAACTAAAGCCGGGCCAATCCCGTATGAGAGCACGAAAGCGGTTCCATGGTCATATGGGCTAGAGGTGTATTGTGACGGGATTAAAATCGATGTTAACAAGCAGTCAGCGGAGATTGTGGATAATGTTGTGGGCTCAGGAGGCATGACAAGAAGCGGCAGGATCTTTATATCTCCTGAAGTGGAAGCCGAAAGGCTAGCGAAAGGAAAGGGGAAAGCGGTGGAAAATGTTCCGGTTCAAGCAAATGAAAAAGAAGCAGCATCTAAGGATGTCGAAGAATTCATGCGCTTAATTCGGAAGAGCGACTATAAAATCGTGGAGCATCTGCAGCAAACACCGTCCAAAATATCTATATTGTCATTGCTGTTGTGTTCGGAAGCTCACCGAAACGCTTTGCTGAAAGTCCTGGACACTTCTTTTGTACCACAGGATGTCTCCGTGAACCAGCTAGAAGGAGTATTGGCACATGTAAATGCAGGCCACAGTCTGGGCTTTACTGATTTCGACTTGACTCCGAAAGGAAGGGATCATAATATGGCATTACATGTATCTGTTGAGTGCAGAGGGTCGACAATGTCGCACGTATTGGTTGACACCGGGTCGTCTTTGAATGTGCTGCCTAAGAAGGCTATGATGAAGCTGGATGTTCGAGGAATTTTGTGCACACCAAGTGATTTGGTGGTCAGAGCGTTTGACGGCACGCGGAGAACAGTCTTCGGATCGATCACATTGCCTCTGCAAGTGGGTCCGGAAGTGTTTGCAACGGAGTTTTATATCATGGATATACAGCCTGCGTACAGCTGCTTGCTGGGAAGACCTTGGATTCACGGGGCAGGGGCAGTTACGTCAACCCTGCATCAGAAGTTAAAGTATATGGTCGGAGACAGTGTAGTCACCGTGTGCGGAGAGGAAGACATCCTGGTCAGTCATTTATCTTCGTTTAAATATGTGGAAGTCGACGGGGAGATCCACGAGACGCCATGCCAGGCATTCGAAGGTTTGCGCATAAAGGACAAGAGTCCCGGGCCAAGCAAAGTGCCAGAGATAGCTGTTTCTTCGTATAAAGAGGCTCAAGCGCTAGTGAAGGCAGGAGAAGCCAAGGGCTGGGGCAAAGTATTGGACATTCCGGTGAAAATGGACCGGTTCGGACTGGGGTACCGACCGTCGTCATCAACTCCTTCCGTGGGGGCCCCTCATTTCAGAAAGTCAATCACCATCTCTGCCAGTGGAGTATGCCATGAATCTGTCAATGCTGCTTCAGAATCCGATGAAGGGGACAGCGACTGTGATATGGATGCCTGGATTCAGCCAAGCACGCCAGGACAAGGACTATGCAACTGGTCCATTCAGGAGCTTGTTCCTGTGACTTTTAAACAGTAATGCTTTGCTTTATTAATTGTTGAATAATCTGATGTCGTGCCCGGGGCATCAGGATTTGCTTAGGGCTGTGTTGTTATAAACATTGCTTCGTTAATCATTAAATAAATGGCGTTTTTTCATGTGCGAATACTGTAATCCCTGTCTTTCTTGTTTTGTATTTTTCAATAAAATGGCAACATGGTTATCCGCTTTATACGCATTTTGAAGCACTTAACCCTTTCTTTTGCAGGATAACATTTTCAGATGACATCTTTGAGCCACCTATGACTCGTCCCGACTTCGAGCACCCGGTATTCCAGACCGAAGAAGAGGTTGTTGAAGATAGCGACGTTCCTGAAGAACTGTCTTGGTTGGTGAAGCAAGAGGAAAGAGCCATTCTGCCTCACGACGAGGTTATTGAAATTATCAATTTGGGGTCGGAAGGGGTTGAGAAAAATATTCGTATCGGAGCCGCACTACAGAGTGATATCAAGCGAAAACTGGTTGAAATGCTCCGAGAGTATAATGATGTATTCGCTTGGTCGTATCAAGATATGCCGGGGCTCGATACAGATATGGTTGTGCATCGTCTGCCACTGAAAGAAGACTGCCCGCCTGTCAAACAAAAACTTCGCAGAACTCGACCAGATATGGCAATGAAGATCAAAGAGGAGGTTCAGAAACAGTGGGACGCTGGTTTCCTGGCTGTGACGAAGTATCCCTCATGGGTTGCTAACATCGTGCCAGTGCCAAAGAAAGATGGCAAGGTTCGAATGTGTGTGGATTATAGAGATTTGAACAAAGCAAGCCCAAAAGACGATTTTCCACTTCCTCACATTGACGTGTTAGTTGATAATACTGCTCAATACTCTGTATTCTCCTTCATGGATGGCTTTTCAGGCTATAATCAAATTAAAATGGCGCCAGAGGATATGGAGAAGACTACTTTCATAACGCCTTGGGGAACATTTTGCTATAAAGTGATGCCCTTTGGTTTGAAAAATGCTGGGGCAACATATCAGCGTGCGATGACAACTCTCTTTCATGACATGATGCATAAAGAGATCGAAGTTTATGTTGACGATATGATTGCCAAATCCCAGACAGAGGAAGAGCATCTGGTGAATCTGTTGAAGTTGTTTAAAAGGCTTAGGAAGTTCAGGCTGAGGCTGAACCCTAACAAATGCACCTTCGGGGTGAGATCGGGTAAGCTCCTGGGGTTCATAGTAAGTGAAAGAGGAATAGAGGTCGATCCTGCTAAAATAAAAGCGATCCAAGAAATGCCGACGCCTAAAACAGAGAAAGAGGTGCGCGGGTTTTTAGGGAGATTGAACTACATTGCCCGGTTCATATCTCACCTGACTGCTACGTGCGAACCATTATTCAAGTTGCTGAAGAAAGATCAAGCTGTAACGTGGAACGATAATTGTCAAAAGGCGTTCGACAAAATAAAGAAGTATCTGCAGGAGCCTCCTATTTTGATACCCCCAGTGGCAGGGAGACCCTTGATAATGTATTTAACGGTTCTTGAGGGAAGCATGGGTTGTGTTCTCGGTCAACACGACGAGACAGGGAGAAAAGAGCATGCAATTTACTATTTGAGTAAGAAATTTACGGACTGTGAATCTCGATACTCAATGCTGGAGAAAACTTGTTGCGCGCTAGCCTGGGCCGCCAAGCGTTTGAGGCAGTACATGCTGAATCATACAACCATGCTTATCTCGAAGATGGATCCGATCAAATATATATTCGAAAAGCAGGCGTTGTCAGGTAGGATTGCCAGGTGGCAGATGATCTTGACCGAATATGATATTCAATACGTCTCGCAAAAGGCAATAAAGGGGAGTGTGTTGTCTGAATATCTGGCGGAGCAGCCTATTGAAGAGTATCAATCGATGAGATTTGACTTTCCTGACGAGGATATCATGTATCTCAAGATGAAGGATTGTGAAGAGCCGTTACCAGACGAAGGACCAGAGCCGGGGTCCAAATGGCAGATGATATTTGATGGAGCTGTGAATGCTTACGGTAGCGGAATAGGGGCAATTATCACTACGCCGCACGGGTCGCACATCCCGTTTACTGCCCGATTGACCTTTGCCGTTACCAACAATGAGGCCGAATACGAAGCTTGTATAATGGGGCTTGAAGAAGCCATTGATTTGCGAATCAAACATTTAGACGTATACGGAGACTCAGCTCTGGTGGTGAATCAGATCAAAGGGGAATGGGAGACACGGCAGCCCAATTTGATACATTACATGAATTATGCAAGGAGATTGTTGCCTTTCTTCGACAAAGTTGAATTGCATCACGTGCCACGGGCAGAAAATCAAATGGCTGACGCCCTTGCCACTTTGTCTTCCATGTACAAGGTCAATTTCTGGAACGAAGCTCCCCAAATCACTATCTCTCGGTTGGACAGGCCAGCTTATGTATTTGCTATTGATGAAGCGTCTGATGGCAAACCGTGGTATTTTGATATCCTTAATTTCCTGAAGAACAAAGAGTATCCGGCTGGGGCATCCAGTCAAGATCAGAAAACTCTCAGGAGATTAGCGGGTAATTTCTACTTGAACCCGGATGGCGTCTTGTACAGAAGAAACCACGATTTGGTGTTGTTGCGTTGTGTAGACGAGAAGGAGGCAAAACTTCTCATGGAGGAAATTCACGAAGGTGCCTTTGGTACGCATGCTGGGGGGCATGCTATGACGAGAAAACTGCTGCGGGCAGGTTATTTTTGGCTGACGATGGAAACTGATTGTTTCAAGTTCGCAAGGAAGTGCCACAAGTGCCAAATTTATGCTGACAAAATACACGTGCCTCCGAGTCCTCTGAATGTGATGTCATCTCCATGGCCATTCTCGATGTGGGGAATCGATATGATTGGAAAGATTGAGCCGACGGCTTCTAACGGGCATCGGTTCATCCTCGTAGCAATCGATTATTTCACCAAGTGGGTGGAAGCAGCGTCTTACGCAAATGTAACGAAGCAAGTGGTGGCTAGATTCATCAAGAGAGATATCATTTGCCGATACGGAATTCCCGAGCGGATAATCACGGATAATGGTTCTAATCTGAACAACAAAATGATGAAGGAGCTCTGTCAGAATTTCAAGATCGAACATCACAACTCCTCCCCTTACCGACCCAAGATGAATGGCGCTGTCGAAGCGGCCAATAAGAATATCAAGAAGATCGTCCAGAAAATGGTGGTGACGTATAAAGATTGGCATGAAATGCTACCTTTCGCTTTGCACGGTTATCGTACGACGGTACGCGCATCAACCGGGGCAACTCCGTTCTCGTTGGTATACGGAATGGAGGCGGTATTACCATTGGAGGTTGAGATCCCTTCTCTGAGGGTATTGCGAGACGTTCAGCTGGACGAGGCAGAATGGGTAACGAATAGATTGAATCAATTGAGTTTGATGGATGAGAAGAGGCTAGCTTCTCTGGCATACGGTCGTTTGTATCAAAGACGAATGAAGAAAGCGTACGACAAGAAGATACTTCCGCGAAGCTTTCAGACGGGCGACCTTGTGCTGAAAAGGATTCTCCCGCCGCAAGCAGATCACAGGGGCAAGTGGACCCCCAACTACGAAGGGCCATACGTTGTCAGTAAGGTCTTTTCAGGAGGAGCTTTATTGTTGTCCACCATGGACGGGGAAGACTTTGCATCACCTGTGAATTCGGACACAGTTAAAAAATACTTTGCTTAAAATAGACCCGCTGGACAAAAAAAAGAGAGTCCAGGCAAAAATGGGGCATCCTGGCGAACCAAAAACAGAATGAAAGGTTCGGGCAAAAGTTAGGGATAAAATTGAAAAAATGTACACCCGCGAAGTTGAAAACCTACACTGGGCGGCTTCGGCAAAAAGGGGTATCCCGGTGAACTGAAAACCCGTAAAGGGCGGTTCACGCAAAAGTTAGGGATGAGAAAAGCAAATGACTGCGGTCCGAATTTGGTATTCAATGAGCATCAGTGCGGGAGAATATATTTGAGGAATTAGTTATCGGATACAACCTCTTCAGAAGACGGATACCGGGAAAGCATTAGAGTCGGACGAGTCATGGGAGGATCAGCTCGTGGTGTTCATCTGCATCCAGTTGCCGACATGTGTACAAAATTTAATTTGTCAATATTTATGCTTCTTGTGAATACTTGCCTACTTGTATATTTGCTTTGCGTAGCTTCCTCTTTTCAGGAGTTACATCCCGTGTACAAAAAAACTCCGCCCATTCAGGGGCCCAATCAATGAAAATGTGTTATTCAGTACTTGATGCCTGTTCTTTACTGTTTTGCGCATGATAAAACGCCTAAGTTTATTGAAACTAGCATGAGTATAACATTGCTGGCCCTTGCCAACAATTGTTAAAGCTTTGAATTAACTGAGTGTAACGTCACTAACCTGAATCGATTTGGATTGCATAGGCTTGCCGTGTCTTGTTTGTGTTGTTGCAGGTTTCATAACCGTACGAGGAAGGTGATCAAAAGATTGCAATAGTGAAAGGCTTGATCCCCACGCAGGTCATGCATGTTCTTCCTGAAGAAGGATAGAATTCCCCAGCTAGCCGTAGCTTATCCAAAGGACGTGCTCCAGAGAAGTTACTCGTCCTCAGCAGAGTTTGGTGATTCCGGGATCGTAAGGCTGTATTCAGACAGGTTCATCTCCCCCCGCAGGGTCATGTGTTCTCCTCCAGCGGAGTCAGTTAATTTTCCCCAAGAGAATCCAGCCATCCCCAGCGGAGTTCTCTTTTCAGTAAATGTTCTTTCCTTCCAGTGGAAGTCGAAGGTCAAGACTCTCCCCAGCAGAGTTGATGGCGGTTCCTGTCATTTATTTTGTCAGAGATACTGGTGATATCGGTTCACGTTCCAGCAGAGGCTCAATCATACCAGGCGCATCTGCTATTCCCCAGCAGGGGGTTACCTCCGCAAGGTATTTGGTTAGAGTTATATTCCCCAGCAGGGGTTACTTCAACAAGACGTGTGGTTTGAGTTCCCAAATTCCCAGCAGGGTCGACTTCATCCTATCAGCATTTATTTTGCTGGAATAATTTTGTAGCATCAGGCTATCCCCGGCGAGTCGGCGTTACCCTTCCAGCATTTATTTTGCTGAAGTAGTTTCTGTACTCCAGTAGTTCAGGTGGAGAGAGCTCTTGCTCAAATAAATCACCAAACAGTCAAGATCTCGGCAGGAGATATTCAATAATAATGTCAGTTTCGGCGGTATTCCCCACAGAGTTATCGTGATAAAACTCTCTTTGCCTCTAGCAGAGTCATTTATGCAAATGTATCTTATTTTCCCCAACCAGAGTGGCCAGGATAAGTGTCTTCTTATCCCCAAGCAGAGTTTGTTTGTCATCAACGGGTCGCATGAATCAGAATTTCAGAGGCCACCGCCGATTGTCAGAACAGGCGTTCTATGGTGGGTTTTCAGACATCCCCAGTGGAGTCCGCCTCAAAGTCGCTGTCACGTCAGTGCTAAGAAGTTTGTGGGTGAGGATCATTGAAGAATTAAGTCCTGACGTGGACCATTTACTCCTAGAATGACGGGATTTCTTCAGAAGTGGGCGTCCTAACGTGGACAGGTTTGTTTTACCGGATTGGTAAGGTGCGTTAATCCTGACGTGGATAGATTCGGTCTCTCGAAATTTGGAGAAAGGGAGGTCATGACGTTGACAAAAGATTGGTTACTCTTCGTGTTGGTATCCTGACGTGGATCATGTGTTTGCAGCAGATATCTTTATTCGTAATGGTGAAATGTGCGTCCTGACGTGGGCAAGTTTGTAGTTCTTTGTGATGACAAGATACAAGAGTCCTGACGCGGACAAATTTATCTTTCTTCGTGTTGTTGGCAAAGTGTAAGTCCTAACGCGGGTATTTCCCCAGCAAGTCGAAGACGTGTGAGTCCTTACGTGGACAAGTCTTATTTCCTCAGTGAGTCGAAGACGCCTGAGTCCTAACGTGGACAAATCAAGACAAGATCGGTGTCCTGACGTGGACAGATCAAAGAGATTATTATTCCTAACGCGGGAAAGATGTAGTCCATACACGGACGTATCAGAAGTGATTCCTAACGTGGAAATAACAGTATTCCTAGCGTGGAAAAAAGAGAGTCCTTACGTGGACAGGTTAAGATGGCATTCCTTACGTGGAAAAATGAGTCCTGACGCGGACAAATCAGAAAGAAGTTGGTATTCCTTACGTGGAAAGATCAGAGTCCTTACGCGGACATATCAAGATTGTTTCCTGACGTGGAAAGAAATGGATTATTCCTGACGTGGAAAGAGAGTTTAGTCCTGACGCGGACAGATCATATCAAGATATTCCTAACGTGGAAGAAGAAGTTTATTCCTTACGCGGAGAAATTGGGGTCCTGACGTGGACAGATTCGAGAAGTTGAGTCCTGACGTGGACAGGTTTAGAACCAAAGGTGAATTCATTACGTGGAAAGGTCGGAGTCCCGACGCGGACATGTCAAGTGGTATTGGAGTCCTTGCGTGGACAGATTGATGTAGTTCTCTTTACGCGGAAAGAAGATTGCTTCCTAACGTGGAAAGATAAAAGCGTTACTCCTAACGTGGACGATGTGATTCCTAACGTGGACAGGTGTTACTCCTAACGTGGAAGAATGTTATTCCTAACCTGGACGATTCAGTTTATGGAAATGCAGACGAATTATCCCCAGCGGAGTTGCCGAGATTTTCCTGGGTTGACAGTAAGTGGAGTCCTAACGTGGACAAGTTTTAGTTGAGATTTCTTCGTATCGACGACAGACAGAGTCCTAACGTGGACAAGTAAGCAATCTGGTACAACAGAATCCTCTTCAGAACGATGAAGATAATCCCCAGCACGGTCGCGCGAGATCAGTGGGTTGCTAACAGTCAGATTCAGCTGACGAATGTTATTCCTCAAGCAGGAGCGCAGTTTATTTCTGCGGTTGGCAAATTTCTGGTTTCACTAGTATTCAACCGTCTCGCACCGCGAATGTCTGAAGGCTCCGGGCTCTTCATCCAATCGGGTCCAAGTCGCTTGAATAGGGGCAGCTGTTGCACCCTAAAATTTGCTCAACCTTATTCAATTGGTTTATGTTTCATCATCATTAGCATTTGCATGTAGAGTTATGTACATAGACTAACCATCTGCATAGCATAAGCATAGCAAGTCATTCACCAGGGGACCAATCATTATTTTCATCTCTAGAGGCCTAGCAAGAGGTTATTATCCCAATTCAATCATATTCAAGTCATCAGGAGAGAATTTGAAAGCAAAGAGTTCAGCAGATCAAGCCTTGAGTCCATCTCCTAGCTGAGGGTATCTGAGGACCAACAAGAGGATTGTGAGCTATGAAATGAAGACATGGAGAGCATCTAGACATCTTGAGAGACTTATAAAGTCATTTGGAGAAGAAAACAAGTCATTGATGGAGGCACAAGAGCTACAGTTGAAGACAGTCAACTAGGGTTTCATCTGGGTCAACCCTAGGTCAACCCTAGGTCAATTGACTGACTTAAGAGGGCATTCAAGTCTATTGGAGAGATGTGGGGATCAACATTTGATGTATGAAGAAGGATATGGAGATATGACAAGGAGAATTCAAGAGAAATCAAGGAGAAGAGGAGTTACTAAATTAGGGTTTCTCTGTAAAATCCCCTAGTTTAGGTCAAATTTCCAAGCAAGATAAGTCAAAATGCTAACTTCAAATGGCTTCTTGGCCAACATGAAACTTGTAGAGGATCTCAAGACCTTTAATTTGAGTGGTGGAAGACCTCAAGGAGGTTTATGGAACTCAAGTTATGGTCCTTGCAAGTTACAGGTCATCTGGGGTGTCTGAATTTTTGTCTGTGAAAGTGACTTGACTTCCAAGCTAGTTTTACCCCTCAAGGAGATTTCAAATGAATTCTTGGTCAACATAAGAGTTGTTCCTCATTGTCTTAGCTTTCTAGAATGGTATGGTATGCCTTCATATGATGTGGAGAACTCAACTTATGGTCTTGGCAAGCAAAGGGTATTTTGGGCATTTGTGAATTACAGGTCATTTTAACCTATACCCAAAACTCATACAAGGAGGCCTCAAATGAAAAAACTTACAACATCAAACTTGCTCCAAATGGGATTTTAAGTCTAGAAAGAAGGTCACAAGTTATTGGAGAAGCTCATAGCATGGAGTTGCATGATAGGTCAAAATATGAACTGAAAAGGCTTATAAAGTGAATAATTTCAAGTTGAAAAGTGGTTTGGGAGATTTACAAGTCCAAATGGAGACTTCCAATATATGATTTTGAATGGAAAAACAATTCTAAGAACAATGGTTCACACACTTTTTTGAGTTTAGAAGGAAAAAATGAAGTTATCCATGGTTGCTTATCATTTAAGAAACATAATCAAAAATGAGCCAAAGTTTGAAAACAAGGGAATGTGCAAGATGGATCTAGAATGTTCATTTGGGGTCTATATAAGCATGAAATGAGAATTTGGCAAGGGTTGGCCTCATTTGCACCAAGATTTTCACAAATTTCTCTCATACTTTTCATTGAAGTTTCATTCCAAATCTCACAAATTCCTCACCAATTTTCATCCACTTCAATTCAATCTTATTCAATCATCATCATAGATCATAATTGAAGCAAAGACTTGGTGGTTAGGATTCATTTTCGTGCATTATCTTCAAGAACCTCAAAACTGCAAATTTTGTTGGACAGCAAAATTCAAGCAAGGAATCACCAGAATATTGCATACAGAATCACATACACCAAGGATAGATCAAGATCCAACACCTAGAAGCTTCAGATCCACATCTTCCATAGCTGTTTTTCAAGATTTCTCACAAGGTAAGTTTTCATTCAAACTGCTCGATCCAGTTAGTGAGACCTGATTTTGTTAGTTTAGATGCAATCTAGGTGGTTAGGAGATTAGTTTAGATGAATTTGGAGAGGTTTGGTGATGGTTGTGAGCAGGTGCAATGAACTGTTAAGATCAATATCTCTTAGATTAGTATGTTATAATCGTGGCTTGATAGCATGTGTTAACCTCCATTAGTTGTAGTTCAATTTAGGCTAAGTCTGGGGAAGATTGGTGATGGTCCATACCAGTGCATTTCAATGGTGGTCAGTATGTGATTCAATCGAATTTGTTGATGTGGTGAATTTCAAAGCGAATTGATGCCCTAAGCTTGTAGAGGGAGAGATTTGGAGCAGATTTCATGTTCACATCGTGTGGATTGGCTGCGTGTAGATGGAGAACAGAGAGGAAGAAAGTTGCTCGTGCATGGCTTCCATGGTGGCAGAAACCCTAGGTTCAGGTTGAATGAGGAAGAAGAGATAATCCTAGCCGTCCAATGAGTGTAAGACTCTTGACTTTTAGAGTGATCCAATGGCCTACATTCAATCTGAAAATTGGAGGGAGATTACCCTGGCCCTAAACGCACCGTTTCATTAATTGAAACGGGCGGGCCTGAGTTGGATTGTTATTCCCACCCCCGTGTGAGCCCAAAACCATTTTTCTCATGTGATTCCTCTACTATTCTTACCCCCAGCGTCTTTTATTTGTTTTTTAATTCTGAATGTGTATTGGGCCTTGAAGAAGCGCTACCAACACCCCCCTGTTGTTGGCCCATTGTGATTTTGAACTGGGGCGAGTTACTCTTCATACCCCCCTCCCTCATTTTAATTCAATTTTATTTGTCTTAATTCATTCTAATTTTCACCAATTTTCATAAATTCATAAATAATTCATAAAAAATGCTTTTTAATTCATTCTTTTTACCATGTTTTCATTAAAATGTCTAGAATATTATAGGAAAATAAAATTTCATTTTTAGTTTTATTTCATATTTTTTACATATTTTCTAAATAAATGTCATAATAAATAGTTACATTTCATGCATTATTTTTATGATTTTTGTTCTCTCACATGCTTTGATATTTTTTGATCACTCTTTTCATATTGTTTAGATGAGAGGTTAAGCTTGTAGAAATATTTTAGTTCCCATTTTTAGGAGTTAATTTTAGGTGATTAATAAATACTTGAATATCATGAACAAAACTAGGGTTTTTAGGTGACAACTTAGGAGTTTGATTTCATTTCCCTTAAGGACTTAGGGTTTGAATAAATTAGTTATGGGACTATATGGGCTATGGGTAGCTATTAGATCCCTTAGAAAGAGTTAGGATTCCCCTACTGCTATTATTACTGTCTGTATATCTGCTGTCTGGTGTGGTGTGCCCTCTGGGGTTTATTGATTGTTTGTTTGGGTATTGGGTTTGTCTGGGGCCCTGGGGAAGCTGAAGATTTGTGGAGATGAAGCCATTGAAGATTCAAAAGATTGAAGATCAACTGTCAGAGTTGAGGAGGAGTTTCTTGCTAGCAGTTGCTGAGGAGACTAGGGTTTAGGAGCTAGGCAGAGCTCTAGATTAGAAATTTTGTTTCTCAAACATGGATTGCCTTGTCTGCATCCATTCTTCTCTGTGATTCAGAGTCTCTCTAAGACACTCACCCCCTTCCTTTGGAAGGCTTGGTGATAGTGTCTATGAGATAGAACTCTTGAGAGAAAATGTCTCTTGTGTTAGAAGCAGTCTGTTCACCACCTTTGGTAGTCAGCTGATTGCTTAACACCCAATTCACTCTTGTGACCAATCCCTCATCCTGGAGGTTTGAGCTTGAGCCATTGCAGATGGAAGACTGATGATCAAAGCCCTTGCCTGAAGGTCATGAAGATGGAGATTGATGCTTGTTGAAGCTTGTGAATGATTGGAGATTGCTTGAAGCCAGTTGTTGATTCAGAGCTGCTGATGCTGTTTCTTCTGCTGCTGTATTTCATTTCTGATGTATTGATTGGTTTTCTGAACTGTATTGTTTGCTGTTTACCCTGCTGGGTTGAAAGTGAAGCCTGTTCACTTTTGCCTATTGTTTTCTAGGTTCGAGGTTGAGTGGGACTCCCTTGCCTCGCTTGTATTGTTGCATCCATGCATTTTACTGTTTTGCTGTATATATCTGATATTGTTTCTGTTTCTGCCTATCCCGTAGGATCTCTGTTTCTCTCTGTGCAAGAGAGGAGCATGATAGACACTAGGTCTTAACCCATGCATGATAACATTAGGTTAGTTTGATTCCCTTCGCAACCGTAGGTTAGAGTTCTGTCTCTTCTTCCTCAAAACAAACAGAAAAACACATAAAGATTTCAAACACAATAAAAGACACTTCTTCCGTAAAAGAATGTGAACTCATCAAAACGTCATTTTTGTCCGCTTGGACTATTAGTCAGAAAAACCCTTTTTCAGAAGGTATAAAAACAATCAAGACAAACCTGTGTCGTACGTGGCCCGAACTACGTTTGCTCTGATCTTTCATGCTGTATGAAAGTACGTAGGCATAGGATGCGATATCCTAGCGAGCAACCTTCCCCTCCTTTCCCGTAGGTAGGCGAACTACGTTGACTCTGATTTCTCGTTCCAGGCGAGAATACGTAGGCATAAAGTGCGATACTTTGCCGAGTCATTTTCATTTCCATTTTATTTTCTTTTTAACCCTTGACCTATAGTTTAGATAGAATAACAATCCATACCCGAAAACAAGCGTGGATCCCATCGAGTACGATGGACGTGAGGGGTGCTAATACCTTCCCCTTGCGTAACCGACTCCCGAATCCAGGTTTTGGTTGCGATGACCATACCTTTTCCCCTTTTTCGCGAGGTTTACTCTGAGCGTTTCCTTTCCCTCCCGTGGGATAAATAACGCACGGTGGCGACTCTTCTGTTCAGCCGGCGCCGATTTTCGCAGTAGCGACATGGCGAAAGGTCAGAGACTTAGAAAATGATGTGAAAATAGCCACCCAGATGAAGAAAGATGAAAGGGAAAAATTTGAAGCTCAGATTCACAAGTTGAAAGGCATTATGAAAGGTTGTGAAGATCAATTAGCTCGTGAGCTATTGGAAAAGGAGAATGCGCAGCAAGACTTCGTGCAAGCAGAGTACCATTTGGGTAGAGCTATCGAAGAAATCCGAAGACTGAAAGATGGAATATATGATGAACTATATCTAGAGTTGAAGGACAGCTGCCACTATTGGGAAGAAAGTTGTCGTCAGGCAGAAGCTGCAGTACTTCAGAGAGATGACGTCATCCATGATCTCCAAATTCTCTATGAAGAGTGGAAGGACAAATTCATAAACTTGGCGGGATTCTCCAACTTTGTGCTTCAGCAGATCCCTGAAAGATTGAAGGTAGCCGATCAAGTGATGACTCCTGAAAACACCCCTGTCCCTGTGTTCGACTTTGTGAAGTTTTGCAAGGAAACAATGGGGGAACTTGTTACAGATTTAGAGGCTGTCCGCAGAGCCCAAGGAGTCACATTTAGAGTCGATTTGTAATTTGCTTAAGAAATGTATCTTTTGTATGTTATATTTGAACTTGGCTTCGAGCCTTAATGAAATGAGAGTTTGTTCTATTATGTTTCTTCTGATTAATTGCAATGGAAAATGTTTATATTCTCAACAATAACTAACAAGGTTACTAAGAGCTTTGCGCATAACATTGTTCATATGCATTCCATACACATCATGTCGCATCTCATAAAAACAAAACCAAAAACTTACAAAAAACTTGACCTCCATTCGCAGTAAACAAGCTGACTTCCCGACACCCCTACTATACTCGTGGCAAGCAAAGGTTACTGATGGATCAGATTGAGCAGACTCAAGCCGCCTTCAGAGACGAGATGACCCACATGAAGACTCAGATGGGCCAGTTGATGGAAGTCATCCAGGCTATGGCGAAAGGACAAGAAGAGTTAAAGCAAGCTATGGAGAGAAACGCTGCCAACACTCCAGTTCCTACTACTGTAGGCTCAACTCCCACTCCTGACAATGTCATTCCTACTCCTACAAATGCAATCCCCGTTCCTAGTGGCACGATCCCTACTCCTGCTGGCGCAGGTGCAATCCCTATTCCTCGTAGTGGTACGACTACCCCTCAAATCCACTTTGACGATCACGAAGGTTTCTACAACTCTCACAATGACTTGGCTGCAGACGGTTCTGGAGCACCAACTACTGACTTGGAAAAGAAGGTACTCGCCTTGCAAGAGACGGTCAAAGGACTACAAGGCCCAAGCACTTTTGGGTTAGAGGCTGCGGATATGTGTTTGGTACCTGGTGTTAAGATTCCGCTCAAATTCAAAGTCCCCGACTTTGAAAAATACAAAGGAACAAGCTGTCCCCGAACTCACATCCGATCTTATTGTAGGAAGATGGCTGCCTACTCTGATGATGAAAAACTACTAATGCATTTCTTTCAAGATAGCCTCAGTGGAGCTTCCCTTGAATGGTACATGCAGTTAGAAGGTACACACATCAAGACTTGGAAAGAGTTAGCCGAGGCATTTCTGAAACACTACCAATACAACTCTGATATGGCGCCCAATCGCACACAACTCCAAGGCTTGACCCAGAAATCTGGTGAAGCGTTCAAGGATTATGCTCAAAGGTGGAGGGACTTAGCTGCTAGAGTCCAGCCTCCTCTTCTTGAAAGAGAATTGACCGATATGTTCATGGGGACTCTTCAAGGTCCTTTCCTAGAACGTTTGGCGGGATGCACATCTACTGTGTTCTCAGATTTAGTGATGGCTGGTGAGAGGATAGAGAATATGATAAAGATTGGAAAGATTCAAATTGCTGATGGAGCTTCTAAGAAGCCCTACCAAGGTTTTGCAAGGAAAAGGGAAGGTGAAACGAGCGCTGCTTTTACGGACAAAGGGAAGGCCAAAGCATACCAAGGCTCTTATCATCATGTGGCCACAGTTACTCCAAATCAGCCTCTCTCCATATCTGCAAGTCAACCGGCTGCTCAAGCTCCCTATCAACAACAACGTCAAAACTATTATCAAGGTCCGCCAAGACAAAGGAGACCCGAGAAAAAATTTGATCCTATTCCAACAACGTACGCTAGGTTGCTTCCGCTCTTGCTTAGGGGTTCATTGGTGCAGTTAAGAGAAATGAAGGCTCCCCCAGCTGTTCTACCTCCCGGCTATGATGCAAATGCCCGTTGCGAATTCCATTCTGGAGCTCCCGGACATAACATTGAAAACTGCAAAACTTTGAAATACGTGGTACAAGATCTCATTGACTCAAAAGCCATCAATTTCACCAAGAACACTCCCAACGTGACTAAAAATCCAATGCCGCACCATGCCACAAACATGGTTGAAGAATCTAAAGGAAAGAAGTTGGTATCAGAAGTTGATAAAATAAAGACCCCCTTTGCTGTTGTTAAAGAACAATTGTTAATGAAGAATATTGTCCCAGGATGTTCCGAGGATTGCCAACACTGTTTGAAAGATCCCCAAAACTATCATGAATTGAGGATGGGCATCCAAAATTTGTTAGATCAAGGTGTCATATTGATAGAGCAGATGTCTAGTGCTGAAGAAGTGGCCACTCTTGATATTCCCTATGATCCAATGGAGTTTGCTTATGATGAAGAACTGTTGAACAATTTGTATGGTCAAAACCGTGTACCTTTGACAATTCCGTACGATGAAGATTGGTATCCTACCCAAGTTCCACTACAAATTCCGTATGATGTTACACCGCTGACAATTCCATGTGACCAGCCTCGTGCGCTCTTGGAAATCCCATGTGATTATGATTGGCATTCTGTTCAGACCCCCTACAATCAAGTTCGTGAACCGTTGCAAATACCATATGATCAAGTAGAGATTCCATTGTCTCCACCTTCACTTGCTCCGTTAGTGATATCTACACCTGCTCCTTTCCCTTTTGAGAGCACCAAGGCTGTCCCTTGGAAATATGAGCCAACTGTTTACATTAATGGGCAAAAGGTGGAAGAGGATGCTGCGAAAGTTGATAATTCTGTAGAGAACATGGTTGGGACTGGTGGAATAACCAGAAGTGGGAGAATTTTTGCGCCCGTACCACCGCCAAACGGTACAAGTGAAAAGCAGCCAATGATTGAGCAGGGGCAGACTTCTACTCAGAGAAGGAGTTCCAACGAAGATGTCGAAGAATTCTTACGAATCATTCGAAAAAGCGATTATAAGGTGGTGGACCAGCTCAACCAAACACCTTCAAAAATTTCCATGTTGTCATTGCTAATGTGCTCTCCTGCCCATCAGGAGTCATTGATCAAGTTCTTGAAGACTGCTCATGTTCCTCAAGAAATATCCGTTGTACAATTTGAAGGAGTGGTATCAAACATTGCCTCCCCACATATTCTGAGCTTTAATGAGGGAGAGTTGCCCCCCGAGGGGAAGAACCATAATAAGGCTTTGCACATCTCCATTGAATGTGTGGATGTTGTGTTGTCGAGAGTATTGGTAGATACTGGGTCATCCTTAAATGTTTTACCAAAGAATTCATTGGCCAAGCTGACCATTGAAGGATTAATGATGAAACCGAGTTCAGTGATAGTGAAAGCTTTCGATGGGGCAAGAAGGACCGTGATAGGGGAAGTTGATCTCCCCATCAAAATAGGACCTCACACTTTCATTATCACATTCTATGTGATGGATATCTACCCGGCGTACAGTTGCCTACTAGGTCGTCCATGGATTCATGCGGCCGGTGCTGTAACGTCCACTCTTCACCAGCGGCTAAAGTTCATGGTCAATAACCAACTTGTCGTCATCGAGGGAGAGGAGGATATGCTAGTAAGCCATCTGTCTTCATTCCGTTATATTGAAGTGGGAGGGGAAGTTCATGAGACCCCTTTTCAGGCGTTTGATGTGATAAGTGTAGAAATGATCCCTGCTAAGAAGGAGGAAAAGAAATCAGAAAGGGCAGGACCCTCCATGATTACTTGGAAGGACGCAAGGACCGTAATTGAGGCCGGTCACCCCGAAGGTTGGGGAAGAGTGTTGGAGCTACCCGTCAACAAAAACAGAACTGGTTTGGGTTACCCAGGCAATCACAAAGATCAGCAGAAGGCAACCATTGACAAAGGCAAAAGGTTCATTTCTCCACTTGCCTTTGTTAGCGGTGGACACATGGTGGATGATCAGGTGGCCGTTGTGGAAGCTGAAGATAACGCATTAAAGGAAGTCTGCATGGTGTACCCAAAGGCACCAAACCAACAGCTAAACAATTGGACCATTACGGAAATACTGGAGGTCACCCTTGTTGAAGAGTAATTTTCTTTGTTCTGCTTTCAAATCCTATGCTCTGCCCAAGGCATAAGGATTATTTTGTAGGGCCCCCATGTTTTCAAAATAATGTTTATCATGAATGAAATGAACCTCTTTGCATTCAATTGTGTTCCCTGTCTTTCTTTTTTTTACTTTTTGCATAAATAAATGGCAATGTTTTCTCGCATTTTTTCTTTTTCATCTTTTGAAAATAAAGCATAAAATCACCAATCATGCAGATCCACCCCGGATTCCATTGATAACGATACCGCTACGGTCCCATATGACTTTGATAATCCAATCTACCACGCCGACGAGGATTGTGAAGAAGATTGTGAACTCCCCGAGGAGTTAGCCAGACTATTGAAGCAGGAATCAAAGGTCATCCAGCCGCATCAAGAGTCATTGGAAGTTGTCAATCTTGGAACCGAAGAGGACATGAAAGAGGTCAAGGTAGGCGCTGCCCTAGAAGAAGGTGTGAAGAGAAGACTGATCGAGCTCCTACGCGTGTATGCAGATGTGTTTGCCTGGTCATACCAAGACATGCCCGGATTGGATTTAGACATCGTGGTGCACAAATTGCCGCTCAAGGAAGATTGCCCGCCGGTAAAGCAGAAGATGAGACGAACTCGACCTGACATGGCCTTGAAGATTAAGGAGGAAGTACAAAAGCAGCTTGACGCCGGATTCTTGGCAGTATCAAAATACCCTAAATGGGTTGCCAACATTGTACCTGTGCCTAAAAAAGGAGGTAAGGTGCGGATGTGCGTTGACTACAGAGACCTAAATAGAGCCAGCCCAAAAGATGACTTTCCACTGCCACATATTGATGTGTTAGTGGATAATACGGCCCAATTCTCTGTGTTCTCTTTCATGGATGGTTTCTCCGGATACAACCAAATCAAAATGGCTCCAGAGGATATGGAGAAGACTACCTTCATTACCCCTTGGGGAACCTTTTGCTATAAGGTTATGCCATTTGGTCTGAAGAACGCTGGCGCGACATATCAACGAGCAATGGTGACTCTCTTTCATGACATGATACATAAAGAGATTGAATGCTATGTAGACGATATGATCGCAAAATCCCAAACTGAAGAGGAACATCTCATCCACTTGGAAAAGTTGTTTGCTAGGTTAAGAAAGTTCAGGCTAAGGCTCAATCCGAATAAATGTACCTTTGGGGTAAGATCTGGTAAATTGCTAGGTTTTATCGTGAGCCAAAAAGGGATTGAAGTCGACCCTGACAAAGTAAAGGCTATCCAAGATATGCCAGCTCCAAGAACCGAGAAGGAGGTTCGTGGTTTCTTAGGGAGATTAAACTACATTGCCAGATTCATATCTCACCTAACAGCCACCTGTGAGCCAATATTCAAGTTGCTTCGCAAAGATCAAGCAATCGTGTGGAATAACAATTGCCAAAAAGCATTTGAGAAAATAAAAGAATATCTGTAAGAGCCACCGATTCTGATGCCTCCCGTGCCAGGAAGACCTCTCATCATGTACTTGACCGTTCTGGAAGGGTCCATGGGATGTGTGTTGGGACAGCATGACGAAACAGGTAGAAAGGAGCATGCTATCTACTACCTAAGCAAAAAGTTTACTGACTGTGAAACGAGATACTCAGTATTGGAGAGGACCTGTTGTGCACTCGCATGGGCTGCCAAGCGCTTAAGGCAGTATATGTTGACCCATACCACATTGCTGATATCAAAAATGGATCCAGTCAAGTACATCTTCGAGAAGCCTGCTCTCACCGGACGAGTAGCCCGTTGGCAAATGGTACTGACAGAATATGACATTCAGTACGTCTCGCAAAAAGCTATCAAAGGGAGTGTGTTATCTGACTACCTTGCTCACCAACCTGTGGAAGATTACCAGCCGATGCGTTTTGACTTCCCTGATGAAGATATCATGTTTGTCAGAGACTACGAAATACCAGGCCCGGACGAAGGACCCGAACCAGGATCGCGATGGACGCTCGTGTTCGATGGTGCCGCAAATGCTCAAGGCAATGGGATAGGGGCAATCCTCACCTCTCCTACCGGTTTCCACATTCCATTCACCGCAATATTATGTTTCGAATGCACCAACAATATGGCAGAATATGAAGCATGTATCTTCGGGATCAAAGCCGCAATTGACCATAGAATCAAGATTCTGGAAGTGTATGGAGACTCAGCTCTAGTCATCAGCCAAGTCAGAGGAGATTGGGAAGCACGTGACAGCAAATTAGTGCCATATCGGGATCACGTCTTGAAACTAATCCCATACTTGGATGAGATTACTTTCAATCCATGAAGGTTCTTTCGGTACACATTCCAGTGGACACACGATGGTTAAGAAGATTTTGAGAGCCGGTTATTACTAGTTGACGATGGAAACTGATTGCTATCGTCACGTGCAAACATGTCACAAGTGCCAAATCTATGCAGATAGGATACATGTGCCGCCAGTTCCTCTGAATGTCTTGACGTCGCCTTGGCCTTTCGCCATGTGGGGTATAGATGTGATCGGACGCATCGAGCCAACTGCTTCAAATGGACATCGTTTCATCTTAGTGGCTATTGACTACTTTACTAAATGGGTGGAAGCCGCATCTTATGCCAATGTCACCAAACAAGTGGTCACTCGCTTCATCAAAAAGGAAATCATTTGTCGTTATGGGGTCCCAAATAGAATCATTACTGACAATGGTTCCAACCTCAATAACAAGATGATGAAGGAATTGTGTGAAAGTTTCAAGATCGAACACCACAATTCGTCACCGTATCGCCCAAAGATGAACGGCGCCGTTGAAGCAGCGAACAAAAACATTAAGAAGATTGTTCAGAAAATGGTGAAAACATATAAAGATTGGCATGAAATGCTACCATTTGCTTTACATGGCTATCGCACTTCAGTGCGCACTTCAACTGGGGCAACTCCATTTTCTCTTGTGTATGGCATGGATGCGGTACTCCCTGTCGAGGTAGAAATCCCTTCCCTGAGAATTCTGACTGATGTGAAGCTTGACGAAGCTGAATGGGTGCAGGCGAGATTTGATCAACTTAATCTCATTGATGAAAAACGCATGGCAGCCATCTGCCATGGCCAGCTTTACCAAAAACGGTTGAAAAGGGCGTTTGACAAGAAAGTTCGTCCTCGAGACTTCGAAGTGGGAGACTTGGTATTGAGAAAGATTCTGCCAATCCACACAGACCCAAGGGGCAAATGGACACCTAACTATGAGGGTCCATATGTTGTAAATAAGGTTTTCTCCGGAGGATCCTTGATATTATCCAACATGGACGGTGAAGATCTGTCATCCCCTGTAAACGCAGACGCAGTCAAGAAATACTACGCTTGAGAGCAGACCCGGTGGACAACAAAAAGAAAAAAGTCCAGGCAAAAATTAGGGTTTAAAAAAAAAAATAATACCCGGTAAGTTGAAAACCCTTAGGGGCAACTTACGCAAAAAAATGGGTATCCCGGTAGACTGAAAACCCGAAAGGGCGGTCTAGGCAAAAGTTAGGGACCTAAAAAAGAAAAGACTGAGGTCTGCGAAAAGCCTGTGAGCTCATCATCCGAATAAGGAGAACTACACATGGGGAAGATCAATCCATCCACCTTTCTCAGAGGCAATGTACGAGAAGCTTCAAGGCCATAGGGATCATAGCAGAATTGGAACTCAATGGAAATCCGATTTTTTTTGTTCACATTGCCACAGTGCTTTTTATCATATTTCTTTTGCAATTACCTCTTTTAGGAATTGTATCCTTATGTAAAATTACCCATTATGGGTCACTTTATCATCAATAAAAATCTCTTCGTGTGTCACATTTATTTTCTTCTATGTTTGCAAAAAGTGAAACTTTCATTCGTAATAAATATTGCATTGAAAAATTATGGGATACCGATAACAATAACAAAAGAAAGCATAAAGTTGCTCTTCAACCTAGGTGTATGAAGGATAAAAAACGATCTCTAGTAGGCGCACGTGTACACTAAGCATCGTCCGATCATAAAGTTCGTCGAGAATTTGACCAAATCAAGGGCAACCTGACTGACCAACACGGCTTGTCTGATAAGACCATCTGGAGATGATCCAAATTTCGTCACTAGGATGTTGGGAAGTCAAACTCGACCCCCCCAAATCAAAGCCCAATCACTTGGCATGAATTATCACCCCTAACCTTCATGTCCTTACGTCCCTGACATTTTTGCATACATACTGCATCATTGCATGTGCTTAGCCATTCATTTGCAAAGATGCGAATTTCCTGTGGAAATCCTGGCTGGATCCTTTTAGAGTGTTTATCCATTCACTCACCTTTTGTAAGTCCTTTGAGCCTTTCGCATGAGATATCTTCTCATCTTACCTTTCGTAAGGGATTTCATTGCCTTTTGCGTGAAATCTTTTCCCTTCGCTTCCCTTTTGTAAGCGTCTCTTGCTGTCTTTTACATGCGACAAAACTTTGTCTTGGGTATCCTCGATCTATTTGGACGCTTGATGCCTATGTGGCCAAAAGTTGAATGGTCACCATACTTAAAGAATTTCATCTCCGCCTTTGTGCCTGTGAGGTCAAATGATGTTCCAATACCCTATACAAGTCTCCTCTACCTTTTGCAGGAGGATGGTTATTGCCCTCAACTTACTTTTGTGAGTCCTTTCAAAATATCCCTGTCTTGCCTTTTGCAACAGATTCAACTTACCTTAATAAGACCTCTCGTACCTTTTGTACAGGCTCTTGTCAGCTTACCCTTCGTAGGTATCCTATCTACCTTTTGTAGAAGGAACATTTTCTCCTAACCTTTTGTTCAGGAATATTTTCTGCTTTTCGCAGAAGAAAATACGATCATCCTCTCCTAAGGGAGTTTCCTATCCACCTTTTGTAGAAGGAACTGTTCTCCTAACCTTTTGTTCAGGAATCCTCTCTAACTTTTGTAGAAGGAATATTTTCTCCTAACCTTTTGTTCTGGAGTCCTTTCTGCCATGACAGAAGGAAATACGATCGTACTCTCCCAAGGGAGTTTTCTGTACCTTTTGTAGAGGGAGTACTTGTCTTCAAACCTTTTATTTCAGAGTCCTCTCTACCTTTTGTAGAAGGAAGCATTTTCTCCAAACCTTTTGTTCAGGAGCCCTCCTTACCTTTTGTAGAAGTAATGATTAGAATTTATTTCTAATCTTCATTCAAGCTTCTAATCAAATTCATGCCACACCAAGTCCACCTTATGCTTACAAACATCCAAGAAATATGTAAGGATTAAATCAACATTGGGATGTTTTAAGACCAAGATTATGCATACTAATTATGAGCAAAACAGTCCCATGCAAGAGGTGACAATTTTCATTTTATCATAAGACCATCACATGTCACAAGACCAAAGGCATAACATGTGACAATGCTAATACAAACCAGAATTTTCAAAGTGTTGTCAAAGATTGGTTAGCATTGACCAAAAGCTGTCAAAACACAAGCCAACAAAGTGGAACAAGGATTGAGGGCATGATAGAGTAGTGCAGAAAAATGCAGCATGTGACCTTGCATGGAAATGGAAAGAAAGAGAGTGACATGAGAAAAGGTGGTAATAGACAATGCCCCATAAAATCTTCTATGTGGGGAGAAGTGTAAACCTAGGGGCTGAGATAAGAAGAGAAGTTGGTAAGCAAAGAGGGCATTCAGAATTCATTCACAATACTACACATCACACACATTGCAAAAAAAACAGAAAAATAGAGAGCTTTGGAAACCAAAAAAAAAAGAGTGAGATAGAACCAAGAGAACCACTAAAGAGGAGAACCTTTACAACATAGAGTGAAGAGGAGTGAAGGACATTCAACCCAGACCAAGGAGGACTTGCAAGAAGAAGAAACTCTTGGGTATCCATTTCCTCAAACTTTTCTCTCTTTATTTCTTTGCTATTATATTCATTTGGCGTACTCTTTTATGAGTTGTTGAACTGTATATATCATGTAAGATCCCATAAGGGACCAAGAAACCATTCTTAAGAACCGTAAAAACGAAACGAAAACACAAAAAAATTAGGGTTTTGGTTTTGGAAGCACAACACGGGCCGTGTCACACGACACGGCCGCCCGTGTCACACTTCTGGATGGCCTTTTCAATGAAAAATACCCAGGTCTCACAACACGGGCCGTGTTACACGACACGACCATCCGTGTTACACCTCTGGTTGAGGTTTTCCATGTGAAAAATCCCCAGGCTTCACAACACGGGCCGTGTCACACGACACGGCCACCCGTGTTGCACCTCTGTTTGCCCTAAAAACCGTTTTTATCCCAGGCCTTGTGACACGGGCCGTGTCACACGACACAACCACCCGTGTCACACCTCTGTCAAAACCCTAAACTCCTATTTTCATGCACCTTGTGACATGGGCCGTGTCACACAACACGGCCACCCGTGTCACACCACTGTTTTACCGTTTTTATTGGCATGTCTCGATTTTTTTTTATGCAACTAACTTCATTTGTTTGTATGTTTTTAATGTGAATGTTGTTATGGTCCTTGTTGACCTTTGATTCTTAAAACCTTTTTAAAAACAAACTCTCAATTTTATCGAGCCATTTTCAACCTTGTAAGCCGATTGCCTTGTGCATCGCCATCAACCTTGTCCGTATCACCTCAAATACATTTTTACAAACAATAAACCTTGATCCAACATCAAGTGATCCTTTTCTCATAAAAAATCCAAAACATAATAAGTATACGATTAGGACTATACACCATGGATTTTAAAGTGGTGGAGAAGGAATGAGAATGGAACTCTCCTACACTCGTTCTGAATGTTTTGAATACAAGGCGCTCGACTTGGTTATTCGAGACATTCACTTCTATCCAAAGTCTTTTGTGTATAATCTTAATCAAGAACCACTTTTATTCAAAAAAAGCATAAAAATAACATCAACTCATCAAACTTATTTTCGCCTTAGGGCATCAATCCAAAACCCTTTTTTCAAGGTATAAAATCAACCAACAAACAACAATTTCATAAGCCTCCGAACTACGGAGCTCTGATTCTTCACTTCTTTTAAGTGAGGATACGTAGGCACAAGGGCCACAATCCTTGGCGAGCATTAAAATAAATAAATCAACCCCTCTTTTCCTTAAACAAGCAAGCTCTTAATAAAAACACCCATTCACGCGAAATAACCTAGGAGGTTCCCATCGAGTACGATGGATGCGAGGGGGTGCTAACACCTTCCCCTCGCATAACCGACTCCCGAACCCTAAAACTTGGTTGCGATGACCACGCTCTTTTCCCAAAGGTTTTATCGCTATTTCCCTTTCCCTCCGTGGGATAAATAAAATCCGGTGGCGACTCTGTGTCTTTTTTCGCGTAGCGACACATGTGAAGAAGAAAGATGGCCATGAAAGGAAGTTCAAGAAGAAAGGAAAAGGAAGCTTCAAGAATGGAAGTTGGTCCAACAGTGAAAAATCAAATGCTGATGACAAAGTTAAATCCTCAAAGAGGGAGGAGGCATTGGCGTTAACCATTCAAATAAGAAAGAATTTGATAAAAGAAAGGTGTAATACTACAATTGTGAAACGTTTAGCCATTTTGCTGATGAATATTGGCACAAGAAATATTAGAAGAGGAATCAAATGGGAGGTAAAGAGGCACATATAGCTTATGATGATGACTTTGATTCATAATTTTTTTAACGGCCACAACCTCAAAAGAAACCATGAGTGGTGATGCACTTCAACTATTTAATCCACAAGAGAAGTTAATACTTAAGTCAAAATTACCAAAGAACATGACTATCAAATGTATAAATTTGAGTACAAATGAGGTATTTCATATCAAGAATTGAGGAATCTGAGTGGTTGTGGAATATAAGGTATGGTAATCTAAATTAAACATAACAATCAATGGAGACGAGGTGTGTATGACTGCTGAGGTAGCGCAGTTTGTCATCGGGATAACATGGGAAGATTTTGCCGCCATAGCTACAGAGGAATATGGTGGTAAGGTCTAGTTTAGGGTTCAAGGATTGAACTATGTAATGTGATTTGAGTCAACTCTGTTGAAGAAAAATGTTTTAGGCTTGAAGGAGCTTAGGATTTTCCGTGTTACGCCTTCTAGCCTATTTGTGCTGCCATTTGTCCCTTATTTATAGGGATTTTTACTTGAGAGATGTTTCCCGACATGATGTTATTTAATGTAAAATCTTATTTGAAAATGTTAGAAACTAAAAAGTCATAAACACAAATTCTTTTAATATTTTTCAATACAATAAAAAACTAGGTGAAGAATTTTTTATATTTATAAATTATTGTGGTTGGGAAAAAGTTATGGTGGAACATTTTTAATTAATGTTTTTTTTAATATTTAGAAATTATCATTAAAATTGTTCTGGAATGGCCCAATGACTAGGCATGACCTAATCCACTTCTGCTCCTAAGACTGTCCAATAGCCTTCGCCCTGCCAGCTAAGGGCAAAGTGAAGTTTCCTCTCCTCTGCCCCTCTGTCGAGGAAAATCGGCCAGCTGACCCCCAAGATCAGCCGCCCCTCGTCACATTCCTGCTCGTCACGCAAGGTTTCACCATTCAGAAACAGTTACAAAGCCCGTGCCCACGATCGTGCCCTTGCCCGTGGCAACGACTAGTTTCGAGCAGCTCAGCCCGTCCCCAACGACTATTTTTTGGCAATTACCTATTCTTTAGGGAGCGGTTATCTCGCCCCGAAAATAGGGACCAATGGCTAAGCACTGGGGGAACTATAAAAACCATCTCACTTGAGAGGGTCAGGTATTCTAAATCATTCCACATAATCCTAAGACATACACTTTTTGTACTTGCATTATCTTATCTCGATTATTACTTTAGAATCTGAGTGCCTTGCAGGTACACCCCCTTCTCATCCTTGCAACCCATCATCACCGACAAAGTCTCAGGCCCATTTCAGGTTCTGATCAGCTGTCAAGATCAGTGGCACCGTCTGTGGGAAACTCTGTTCTCCCCGTCTTCTTTTTCTCGTGAATTCAAGACGAAAGCAGTCCTTTCAAGATTCTAATCATGGCCAGCCATGACAACGTTCGGGATGCTCGCAATGCCATCCTCCCCGTTAGCAATACAGACGCTGACGAAGCCACTCCCTTTCTTAGAAGCAAGGTCCATCAACAGATTGATGGAGCCACCGCGTCTCCTTCTCTCGATAACACTGACAATATCGTGGGCCCACCCTCTGAAGATCATCAAACCGTTCTGATTTCGTCCAACACCGAACCGACCATGGAGGCTCTACTCAAAGTCCTCAATAAAACAAATCTCCTGATCCTCCAACAGAGTGCAAGGATTTGATCCTTAGAAGAATCACGCCGACCAAGATCCCCTCCACCGAGGAAAGAACGCCGAAGATATCAGAGTCTTTCTCCTATACGAGGAAGAGATCGTCGAGCACTAGCAGAGTCAGACACTCTGGCGCTAAGGAAGCACGACCATGCCTCTCCCCGAAACCAGCACTACCACAGGGCTAAGAGGACTAGAAGATATCTCTGGACAGAGCGTCATCATTCTCCTCTACCCATATCCAAAGGCCGAGCTCTGAGTCCCTCTCCTTGTGGAGGTCGCAACCCTCTCCCTGGGCGAAGCACCTGCTCCCATTTGAGGTCTAGCAACAGTAGTGATGATGAGCCTCGTAGCCAGTTTTCCCAAGAGATTATGTTCATGCACCTACCCAAAGGGCTGGAGAAATCCCCACCCTTGGGCATGTACGATGTCACTACAAATCCAGACGAGCATATCAAAAATATCGATGCTCTGCTCGATTATCATGGCATCAGAGGCGCCATTAAATGTAGATCATTCCCAACCATGCTGAGGAAGGGAGAAATGACTTGGTACAAGAGGCTCCCCGACGAACCCATCACTTTTTGGAGGCAGTTGGGAGAATGTTCTCCAGACACTTCACGACCTCCCGTTATCACCCGAAGACAGAAGCCTCCCTTGAGGCCATCATTCAAGGGTAAGAATAACCTCTTCGAACCTATATCGAAAGGTTCGCCAAAGAAGCCGTCTAGGCCTCCACGACCGACGATATGAAGAAGTTCTTGCTCGAGCGAGGACTCCGCCCCTGCCCCGAATTTTCCAAGGCGGTTGGCATTGAGACTCCAACGACGCTGGATGCCTTCCTTCTCAAGGTGCATGCGTACATCCAGTACAAAGAGAAGGAAGCAGAAAGCTCCACCTAAAACTCGAGGCACCAAGAAAGTTCCAGATCCTCCAGGAAATACGACCCATCGATATCTTGTCAGGGAGAGAGAAGATGGGATGACCGACCATGGGAGCCCCGAGAGAACAAAGGGCCTTTTGGCTATTTTCACAAGTATACTTCAATGACCGTCTCTCGAGAGAAGATTCTCTCTGAGTGTGCCAACTCAGAGTCCAGGAAAGCAGGGGTCTATTTCCCTAAATAGGTACCGGCCAAGCCAAATACAGACAAGTCGAAGTATTGTCGTTTCCACAAGATACACGACCATATAAATGACTATTTCATTGCATCCATCTGAAAGATGAAATTGAGATCTTAATTAGGGACGGACACCTAAAACAGTTCTCCAAGAAGAATGGCGCTTCTAGGCCGGACGCCCAGGAGTCAAAGAAAGTCGAGGAGGAGGTACCTTCCTCAAAAGAAACCAGCCTTCAGGTCACCATGAGCATCTCGGGGCCCAAATACTTCTACATCCTCGATGAACTCAACATTCCCTCTTATTTTACTGCATATAGCTTGTGGGAAACCTTCCCCTCTTCCATGGTCATATCAGGAGGGAGTTTCAACAAGGTGACTGTGGGGTCCATCAAGAGAAAGTTTGAGCATCTCCTTAGCACAAGATCGAGCAAGAATTCCATACTTGATGAAGTCTGGGGAGAATTTATCCCCATCACCTTCTACCAACTCCAGCATTCCTCTGCTCGTGAGAGCCTGGATGGCCAACTTCGACGTTCGGCAGATCCTGGTTGATCAAGGCAGTTCAGTCGACATCATGTAATCCCAGCTATTCTCCACACTTCAGTTGGATGAGACACACCTGACGCCCTACTTAGGCTTCGACCTACAAGGCTTCAACGGATTGATCATAAAATCTCGGGGGTATGTGGAACTGATTGTCACTTTCGGGGTGGCAGAAACGGCTAGGTCCATCAAAGTCCAATTTTTGGTCATTGATTGTCCATCCTTCTACCGGTGCATCTTTGGACGACCAACTCTGGTTGAATTGGTAGTCATGCCATCAATCGTGCATCTAAAAACAAAGTACTACATTTCTAAAGGTCTTGTGGCTATCCTGCACGGAGACATCAAAGCAGCAAGGAGATGTTTCGAGGCAGCCTCAAAAGAGCTGAACACAATCGCTGTCCGGCCAAAGACTCCGAGCAAGCCTACTCTGCCCTGCAGTTCTGATGAGGCAAAACTGCTGCCCCGCATCGACTCCATCAACCTCGACAGCCATTTCTCCGAGGAATATTTGAAGGACCAGAAGCGAAAGGGGAAGGAGATCCAACCATGTTCGAACAACCCTTCTGCTTCATCCAACAACGATAAGACCTCTCATCCGATGCGACCAATCCCAAATGGCGAGTTCGAATTAGTCCTGCTCGGCGATGACCCCTAGAGAGGTGTGAAGATTAGGACCGATCTCCCTGGCCTAGCGAGGAAGCAGCTTAAAGCTTGTCTCTAGGAGAACACAGATCTGTTTGCATGGAGCGCCTCAAAGATGCCCAGGCTAAATCCTGAGGTGATCTGCCACCAGCTGACCATCGACCCTGCCGTTAGGGCAGTAGCTCAGCGTAGGCAAAAGCAGTCTCCGGAGAAAACAGAGGCTGTCGAACAGGCTGTAAAAGACCTCCTAGAGGCAAAATTTATCTCAGAGGCCATTGTTGCGGTGAGAATCGTGATACCAAGCTATTGATTAACTTGAATCTTTAATTCTTAAATTCACAACCTGACTTTAACTTATCCAAAGGAAAGGTCTAAAGAAAGAAAGAACCTTTTGCGCGATGTAACAACAACGCTAAGAGATTCGGGGATCGGGGGTTGGTTATGCATAAGGTAGGTATTTCACATCCTAAACATCTGTAGTACTCTACAGGAACCTTTTGTTTGTTTGCATGCTAAGTTTGCTAAATGTTTGCTATGGATTGGGATTGGGTAAAGGTGTAGGTTAAAACCTAAAGATAGTTTCTAAGTTTGCTCGCAAAGACGTTGCATCCTCTGCCTACGTATCCTAACTAGGATAAAATCAGAGCAATTGTAGTTCACCTCACTAGGGTTGAAGAACACTTGATTATGATCAAGGTTCCAAGGGGGAAAAACATAACAATATTTGTGTAGAATTTATCGAAACTCTCTAGATCTACATTGAACACTCAAGAAAGGGGGGTAAGTAATCATATCCATGATTCTTACATAGAGTTAACCAAACTCTATCCTAAAGTTCTACGTTGTAAGCCCAATTGGTTCTATCCAGACCAAAAGGTGGGGGAAGGGGGAAGGTTGCTCGTCAAGATATCGCATCTTGTGCCTACGTATTCTCATTATCCAATGAGAAATCAGAGCAGTCGTAGTTCGGGCACGAACTACAGAATAAGGATCTATTGGTTCTTTCCAGACCAAAAGACGGGGGAGGTTCTATCCAGACCTATGAGTTTAAATCCTATGGTTCTATCCAGACCAAAAAGGGGGAGAAGGTTCTATCCAAACCTATGAGTTTGAATTCTATTGGTTCTATCCAGACCAACAGGGGAGGAAGGTTCTATCCAGACCTATGATTTAAATCCTATTGGTTCTATCCAGACCAAAAGGGGGGAAAGTTCTATCCAGACCTATGAGTGTGTTGAGCTATCTATGACCCAAGGGTCAATAGAGAGATTTTCCTTTGGAAGGGAATATATGAGGCAACTTGGATGAGAACTAAAAAATTTCATCACTTTGGGGAAATAAACTTAACAAAGCATAAACATTCAAGCATGATGAATATAAAGAGATATGGTTACAACCAAGAATAAAAAAGCACATTACAATAAGCAAGGATTTCAATCAGGATGAATGGTTACAACCAAAAGCAAGCATTTTAAGATATTACAATATCAAGCAATGATTTCAATCACGATAAATGGTTACGACCAAAGCAAGTATTACAATATTAATGATTTCAATCAAGATAAATGGTCACCACTGAGAACAAATCTTAACAAAGATGGGGAAAAATCTTAACAAAGATGGAAGGAGATCTCAAAAACAAAAGCAATATCTTAACAAAGATTGGGAAAGATGAAGGTAACAACCAAGTAAACAAATCACAATTTGAAAGTAAACATGTTATAAATTCAAAGATATATCAAGTGTAACAACAATATGTATTGATGACAATCAAACACAAGTAAATTAGTTTAACCTCCTAATTAAGGAGGAAGCAAATGGTATTGTAGATACAAACAATTTGATATTTTATTCCATTAGATGAAATAGACATTAAAATGAACAACTTGCAAAAAAAATGATAATGCACGCAAAAGTTATGATTCATTGGATTTTATAAAAATAAAACAAACAAACAATAAAATAAAAATAGCCATGGAAGGGGTTGAACCCAGGCCCTCTTGTTCACCAAATCAATACTTACCACTTGGCCACCTGCACGCGTGTGATCAAGGAAAGGAAAAGATGGAGAAAAAAATAATGAAACTTGGTAAAAGAAATAAAATGCCAAAAAATGTCCCAACCAGGGATCGAACCAAGGACCATGGACAAGATAAGTGACTTAAGGCGCATGCTATGCTTCTACCACTGGGGTGGCTATACATCCGTTGATATAGCCACCCCATAAATATATATGGCGTGCTTTATGAATTTTCTGGGCAAAACCAAAGAACCAAAACCAAGACATTTTTCAAAATGCGTTTTGATGCTAACTTACTCAAATCTTAATGGATTTCAGCACACTTTAGATCAAACTTGGGTAGAATTGAACAAGGATCATGATGGTACAACTGGTTTTTGAAGATCACACATAAAAAATGAAACACGATGGCAGTTGCAAATTTGGTGATTGAAATGCATTTTGATGATTACAAACTGAATCAGGGCTGAACAAGAGGATTGAACAGCATGAGCAAACCATAAAGGTGATGTTGAATATATTCTAACAAGAAATTAGTTTCAACACAATCTTGGATTGAGAAAAGACATATGAGTTACAATGACAAGCAAAATATGGACATGTACCAAGATGTTATGATCCAAATACATGAGTTCAAAACCAAAACCAATTTGCACATGTTTGAAATATAGCAAGGGATGAATTTCAACAGAAAAAATGCTCAACAAGTATCTAGGCCACAAAATGGTATGTGAGTTGAAAGAAAGGCATATGGTTTGAAAATTGCAACACTACAATCAATGTGTCAAAACAAATCTTGGTAGACATGAAGAGGTAAGCATTAGCATGACAATGTTTAAACTACCACAGGTTACCACCTGTTCTGATCAACAACATTTGCAATCATGTTATCAAACAGGAAAATCAACAAACTTGGCTATGGTTGAAAATGAAGATGCAGCAGCAAGATAGCAGTTAGGCAGCTATGACAGTTTTACTATGGATCTCATCATGGCAATGCTAAATAACATTCAACAATCAGTCTCATGCACATAACAAACTTGTGATAATTGGTATCATATGACAGTCACAACTGTGGCAGACTTTTAGATGGTTTGGTGGTACAACATGTGAACACAGTTTTGATAACATAGAGGCAAGCTTCAATATGACAATGTCTAAGAAAAAGACAGTTCAATACCTAGGTCAAGAAGTTCCAAACAGAAAATGAATCCAAGTTCTAATCCTACTGTTAGCTTGGAAATTGCAAGAATGATCAAATATTGGACTGTTTGACAGTCACCACAACAGTTTAATGATTAGGAGTAAAAAACTAAGCTGAACAGCCCCCTAATTCATGACAGCAGAACTGATCAATCCCTCACCACAACTTAAACCACCTTCCTAGCATGACGAGTTACTCCTGGTAACAACCTTCCCACAGGTGAATACTAGTAGCAAAAACCATCTAAAGAGACTTCCCTTAACACCCCTCAACTGGCACCTACTCACCAAAACATAACAAATCAACTTGCCAATGGACTGAGGCAAACTGCTGACCTGACCAGCTCTTGACACAGATAGGTATCCTAGCATGGTAATTCCCTGAATCCAACATCAATCCAAATCACCTAAAAAACAGGTTTACAAAACTGTGACAGCAGGTAAAACAACAATGCAACAGGCCTGGTGCACTCTACCCTAATCATCAAATGACTATGGAAAAAACCAACAACAGCAGACATGCTTACCAGCAAAATAAAAATTTATGCCAACAAAGACAACACTTACATTCAGTCAGTGAGCTAGAAAAAAAACTAATCCAAAATTCTACACCAGAACTGAGGTACACAGATGACACAAAGCTCCCCTAGCAGATAAATAAAACAAAACAGCCTCACAAGGGGTCCAAGAGAAAATGAGGCCTATGATAGTTCATAAAAATCTCATGATAGCAATCCTGTCACAATCCTATTTTGAATGCAAATCCAAGACACACTACCCTCAATCAACATCACCAACTTGCACAGATCAAGAATTGTTTACCCCTCATCCAATCCAAGTAAAAAGAGCCAAGCATTGTATTATCCAAATTTTAGGCCTAGACTGAACATGCTTAATCCTGACTCCAACCATCCAACTAGATCCTAGCAGTCACAACCTCAAGGATATCAAACTATCCCTCATCAGAATCCAAAGTTACAACAGCATCATCACTAAATCCATATCTTCAACTTACAAGCTAAAAGAGGTTGCTTCAAGACCAAAGGTTAATAGCCCTAAAGCACACAAACAATCCTGAGAACTCACAATATGCCTCTCAAACTAAAACAGAGTTGTACATCTCACCAGATGTTAGGCTAAAACAAAAATGTACTAAGTGGAAAGTTAACCAACAAACCCACAATACTGCCAAAATCAGAATCATCAAGTCTAGGCCTTAACAACAACCTCAGGCAAAACTCCCTGATGGCAGCTACACCAAAATGTTCTATATAGCAACTACAAAGTCTGGCCAAAAAAAATGCATACTAGCAGGTCTTGGTACAAATAAAAATGTCTACATCTCAGTCCAAAATACTTCAACAAAACAAGTTTACCAACTTAAGGCAATGATGAGTTTACAAACTCAAAAAGACTTCTAGCATAATAATGCTTATATGTATACCAACCTAGGCTACAAACCCCAAATCTTATATGCTCACAACATAATTTGACAGCACATCATCAATACATCATTTTACAAAATATCATGCCTTAATAAGTGCTTAGGTACTGCAGTAAACATAGACTTTTGACAAAGAGCAAATTGGGACATCATACACATAGTTTTCACAAAATCACTTCAAGAATGCAAAACATAATAATGTAATGTAAAATGAGAGGTTTATGGATTACATACCTCTTGTAGACTATGTTGAGCAAGTTAGAAACAAAAGAAAACCAAAGACCTTGTTTTGGCACAATGTTGAAGTTTGCTTCCTCTTGAAGCAATATGCAAACCTTATGACAGTTGGAGAAATGAGCTTCACCATTGGTTTTCAATGCTTTGGACAGTTGCAATATTACATATGTGAGGTGTATGGATGGTTAGAACAACAAGAATAGGCCTAAACAAGGATTTGGCAGATTTTGAGCATAGTGGTCAAACTTTCTTGGTGTGAAAGTTGACTTTTTGAAAAATGGTATTTTTGAGTAGTTTAAAAGTATGAACACCTTCTACACAATATTTATGGATTGTGCAGATGGTTTTTGGTGAGTTTGGATGTGTGGAAATGATTTTAGAAGGCACTTTGCTCCAAGGCAGATTTTGGTCTTTTTAGGGAGCTTCCTTCATTTGTAAGAAAAAGCAAGACTGAATGAGAGCAAGTGGTTTTCTCTAGGGATGTAGAGTGGTCTGATTTTCTCTAGGGATGTAGAGTGCTCTGGTTTTCTCTAGGGATGTAGAGTGCTCTGGTCTCTAAATTCATGGAAGAGGCCTCTATTTATAGCCAAAACAAGAGTGAGGGCAACCTTGGTCTTTTACCCCTTTTGGAGGGATTTTCATGAGATTTTTCAAGTGAATCTTGCAAAATCTTCTCCTATCAGCTCCATAGTTCAAAGGAGATCATACAAATCAAGTGGAGATGGACATGAAGTGACTGGGATGATCTATGAAGGTAGGGTGAGCCAGCTGCACAGTCTTGGCATGAAAAGTTTCTCTCTCCTTCTTACACATTTAATTAAAATAATGCCAAGTTGCAACCTACCTCTCTCTCTCTCCAAACCTTACATTTTCTGCATTTCCTTTCCTCTACACATCTGAATATTGTATTGAATCATGATCCAAGGGATGAGGAGATCTCAAGTTGTGAAAAACTAATTTTTGGGAAGTGTTGGAGTGTGGTTTCAAGTGTTGACAACCCTAACTTCCATTGTGCATAACTCCCTGCTCACACATGCTATTGAGGAGTTATACCACAATTTGGAAAGCCCTTAAATATCTCTATAACTTTCATGTTTCGGGAATTTCCAAATTCTTGATGTAACTAGGTTGAAAAACCCCTCCAAGTTGCTGAAAAAACCACTTAAAAAGGCTAAATTACTTAGAATTTTTCTAAGTTATTTACCTTCCTAAAATGAATCTTGTCATAACTCCAATTCTATGCATTTTTTGATCATGTACCACTTTGAGGATTTTGTAGGATTTGTCAAGAGCTTTTCAATGAGCTTTGAACCACTTCATTTGGATGTGTGGTTGAGGAGTTATGGTCTTGCCCCTTTCGAAACCCTAATTCTCGATTTTTGCAATTACTTCTTAACCCTTGATCCAATGGTCATGAAATTTTATAGGGAGGTGTAATATGATATAAGGAACATTTTTGATTCACATCTTGAAGTCAAATTCCTTATTGTTGAAAAGTTGACTTTTCGGTCAACCGTTCGATCAATCGGTGCCTACCGAGTCTACTGTCGATGATCCAGACATACTGAGGGCTTGAAACTCTTTGGAAGGACTTTACTAATCCATAGGAACTTAATGGACCAAAATCCCACCATTGAAACACTCTTTAAACCAAAAGTCAAACTATAGTTGACTTTTTCTCGTCGAAAACCCTAATCGGGTATCTTAAATTGCACTGTTCTCAATTCCCGGGTGACCACCCCAAATTGAATTCATACTTGATCCAATGTTGTATTCTTGATGATGTGGAGACCTAACTGAGGTTGAATCAATCTAATACATTGATTGATCAGACCACCGAAATCCCGATTTTGTCGGTACGGAACCCTAATTCATCCGCATCTTAACAAAGATAAACTTGAAATTGGTTAAGGTTATTTAATCAAGTGAATATGATCCTACAATGATGATGAGGATCTAAGGGGTCAAAGTTTGGGGTGCAACAGATGCCCCTATTTAAATATCTTCACTAGATGGTGATGAGAGATGACAATCCTCATAGAATCGTAGTGAAAGGTATTTAAATATAGCAAACCAGAAATTTTGTCCCTTAGATCCGATGGTATGCAAAAGGACGAATGAAAATATGCCATGAATCTAAATGATGTTATATGATGCTTGAATGCAAGACAGATGGAGACACACGAGCAAATACAAAAGAACGACAATACTACGAGTAACCACTCACGGGGACCCAACACACTGGGGAAAGGTTCAAGACCAAGTAAGAAAGATAGTTCAGACATGACTAAAGATACTTATTCAAGGAAATCTTTCACACAGGGGACATAAATTCCACCAGGGAAGACACATCTTCATTGGGGAAGGGAGATACGAACCTCACTGGGAATAACCAGATGAGGAAGTCCACCGGGGAAGATAACAATTCTTCACTGGGGAAATGAAAGAAAAGAGATGAAAATCACACTGGGGAAGGAACCCATTGGGGAAAACTTTGTTGGGGAACAAAATCCACTGGGGAAGTGAAGCTTCACCGGGGAAAAGACGGAACGAAAACACGAATCTCACTGGGGATAACCAGATGAGAAAATTTCCTATAACGAAGAGTTCAAACGGGATCTTCAAGAAAAGGTTAGAAACAAGACCGAACGCGCCGGGGAAAATAGTATCCACTAGTTCTTCGAGACTCGACTGGAAAAGCAAAAGCTTCAACTGGGGAGACTGGTGACGACCAGAACAACAAATAGCTCCTAAACAGTGCTAGTTTCCACTAGACTTACTGGGGAGGATGGTGATGACCAATCCATAATTCGATTTCCAAAAAGTGCTAAATAACACTAGACTTCCTGGGGATATGGTGACAACCAAGTTGAAGTACCAATTTCAGTTGGGAATTCCAAACAACATTGATAAAACACAGGACTTCGGCTGGGGGAGTTGGTAACAATCAACTTGTAACGATTAGCTTCTAAGCAATGCCAGTATCTACCGGACTTTCAAAGAGTTTGGTGACGACCAGGAAGCACAAATATATCCCTCAATACCTTAGGAACAAAAACATCCTCAATACATTAGGATATAGAAGAGACACAACCTCAATACGTTAGGATTGGACGAAGATCCTCAAAACATTAGGAACGAAAGTTGAACATCCTCAATACATTAGGATATATAACATTTCACGTAAATGCAACCACTTTAGTCTCTGGGAATTTCTGAACTCGGGATCCAAAGTACACATCTCCAAAGGTACACAACCTGTGCTCGGGATGGCAACAAACATCTTCCAAAGGTACAAAACCTGTGCTTGGAATCAAACAGTACATCTTCCAAAGGTACGAAACCTGTGCTTGGAATCAAACAATACACCTCCAAAGGTACGACACCTGAGCTTGGGATCAAACAATTCATCTATCTCCAAAGGTACTCAACCTGTGCTTGGGATGGCAATACATCTCCAAAGGTACACAACCTGAGCTTGGGATCAAACAATATATCTCCAAAGGTACACAACCTGAGCTTGGGATCAACCAATATATCTCCAAAGGTACACAACCTGAGCTTGGGATGACAACCATCGTGACTTAGTTTGGAATGATATACAACAAAATTGTCAGTATTTATTGTCCATTGATTTCCAAAAGGCCAGTTGCCAACGGGCCTTTCTTGAAATATGATTGGTCATCACCAAAATTACTTATACCAGTATCCACTAGATTTTCAAACAATCCTGGTTACAACCGTGCGTCGACTTTAAGATAAACTTCTTAAATGAGACTGCCACTTATTGCTGAAGACGATTACACTTCTCCGAAGAGACTGCCATTTATCGTTGATGAAGGTTAAGCTTCTCCCAAGAGACTGCCACTCACCTTTTGATGACGATTAAACTTCTCCGAAGAGACTGCCATTTATCACTGATGAAGGTTAAACTTCTCCCATGAGACTGCCACTCACCTGTTAATGACGATTAAACTTCACCGAAGAGACTGCCATTCATCGCTGAGGACTATTAAACTTCTCCGAAGAGACTTCCATTTATCGTTGATGAAGGTTAAACGTCTCCCAAGAGATTGCCACTCACCTGTTGATGACGATTAAACTTCTCCGAAGAGACTGCCATTTATCACTGAGGACGATTAAACTTCTCCGAAGAGACTTCCATTTATCATTGATGAAGGTTAAGCTTCTCCCAAGAGACTGCCACTCACCTGCTGATGATGATTAAACTTCTCCGAAGAGACTACCATTTATCGCTGAGGACGATTAAACTTCTCCGAAGACACTGCCATTTATCGTTGAGAAAGGTTAAGCTTCTCCTAAGAGACTGCCACTCACCTATTGATGACGATTAAACTTCTCCGAAGAGACTGACATTATCGTTGAGGACGATTAAACTTCTCCGAAGAGACTGCCATTTATCGTTGATGAAGGTTAAACTTCTCCGAAGAGACTGCCATTTATCGCTGAGGACGATTAAACTTCTCCAAAGAGACTGCCATTTATCGTTGATGAAGGTTAAGCTTCTCCCAAGAGATTGCCACTCACCTGTTGATGACGATTAAACTTCTCCGAAGAGACTGTCATTTATCCCTGAGGACGATTAAACTTCTCCGAAGAGACTGCCATTTATCGTTGATGAAGGTTAAGCTTCTCCCAAGAGACTGCCACTCACCTGTTGATGACGATTAAACTTCTCCGAAGAGACTGCCATTTATCGCAAGCTTCTCCAAAGAGACTGCCATTTATCATTGATGAAGGTTAAGCTTCTCCCAAGAGATTTCCACTCACCTGTTGATGACGATTAAACTTCTCTGAAGAGACTGCCATTTATTGCTGAGGCTGATTAAACTTCTCCGAAGAGACTGCCATTTATCGTTGATGAAGGTTAAGCTTCTCCGAAGGGACTTCCACTCACCTGTTGATGATGATTAAACTTCTCCGAAGAGACTGCCATTTATCGCTGAGGACGATTAATCTTCTCTGAAAAGACTGTCATTTATCGTTGATGAAGGTTAAACTTCTCCCAAGAGACTGCCACTCACCTGTTGATGACGAATAAACTTCTCCGAAGAGACTACCATTTATCGCTGAGGACGATTAAACTTCTCCGAAGAGACTGCCATTTATCGTTGATGAAGGTTAAACTTCTCCGAAGAGACTGCCATTTATCGCTGAGGACGATTAAACTTCTCCGAAGAGACTGCCATTTATCGTTGATGAAGGTTAAGCTTCTCCCAAGAGATTTCCACTCACCTGTTGATGACGATTAAACTTCTCCGAAGAGACTGCCATTTATCGCTGAGGACGATTAAACTTCTTTGAAGAGACTACCATTTATCATTGATGAAGGTTAAGCTTCTCCCAAGAGACTTCCACTCACCTGTTGATGATGATTAAACTTCTCCGAAGAGACTGCCATTTATCGCTGAGGACGATTAAACTTCTCCGAAGAGACTGCCATTTATCGTTGATGAAGGTTAAGCTTCTCCCAAGAGACTGCCACTCACCTGTTGATGATGATTAAACTTCTCCGAAGAGACTGCCATTTATCGCTGAGGACGATTAAACTTCTCCGAAGAGACTGCCATTTATCGTTGATGAAGGTTAAGCTTCTCCCAAGAGAGTGCCACTCACCTGTTGATGACGATTAAACTTCTCCGAAGAGATTGCCATTTATCACTGAGGACGATTAAACTTCTCCGAAGAGACTGCCATTTATCGTTGATGAAGGTTAAGCTTCTCCCAAGATCCTGCCACTCACCTGTTGATGACGATTAAACTTCTCCGAAGAGATTGTCATTTATCGTTGAAGACGATTAAACTTCTCCGAAGAGACTGCCATTTATCGTTGATGAAGGTTAAGCTTTTCCAAAGAGACTGCCACTCACCTGTATTGCAATATAAGACGTTCTTCTTGATAGTGCAAAATAAATGCACGTCCAGGTAGGTTCGGCGACCGACAGGGACCGAAGTTCAATCTTGGATCAAGCTAGAAAGAAATTGTCAAACAAGACTCCAACCATTGAGAAATGAACTCGAATGGTGACTCACTTTATCCAATCATGGAAAAAGATAACTGAAGCAACCATCATCCACGAAGATTAAACTCTGTGGGGAATTGATAAAGGATGGACGTTTTATGCTTAAGGGCTGACAACTCTATTAGAGAGAGACAACACACCCAATCACTGAGGAGGGAACCAAAGTGAAACAGGAACAGGTAGCAACCAGAGATAGCAACGATGCACGGATGCTATGCTTTATGCCATGCTTATGTTTATGCTGACGAAACAGGCAAAACAAAACAGGAGATGAAATAAACATCTCGACACGGAGACCCAACCAAACTTTACCAAGATTGGACATCAAAGGGATGATCATGAAGAACAACAATTCCACTTCAAGGTTACCACCTTCTTTGGGAGAGAGTAATCTTCTTAGGCCAAAACCTCAGGACTTCACTTGGATTGCCATCATGAGTTTGAGTTCTTTGTTGAAGGAAAATTACATCGAGAGATTCCCAGATCAACACAACTTAACTGGAGAGCTGACAAAGGGCATCATGAGAACAAAACATTTATGCCCCATTACGATAATAGCCATTTTCAAGTGAGCAACGGCTCTTGCGACAAATAGTCTTCAACTTTTTCTGCCCCAGATTACACAGTCTGTGAGAAGAAGTCATAAGGATGCTTTTACAAAAGAAACGGCATAAAGATGCTTCAATGTCTTCAAACACTTAGAGAGATTTTCAAATCTCGACGTGATTACCCCAGTTTAATGGTGCATGCACAACAAAGTCTTCAGACTGTGGAAGTAACGACTGGGTAACAAACTTGCCCTTGCTAGTTGGTAACTGTAAAAGTATTGCCCCAGACTAAACTGTTCATCGAGAGTTTCATCTGATCTTGACCTGGTTGGCTCTGATTAGCTGAACGTTACAACAAATGATTAACAAATCCTTCAAATTGGTTGCCCCAGGCTGAGCTTCCTTTATCAAGTTAAATTCCCTAACTGACAGCGCTTGTTGGGATTCCTTTGATATTGGATTGTTTTGCACGCAATGCTGTTCATTAAAAATTGGCAATTTTCAATGTAAAATTCATGCAATCTTTTGAAAACATTTTTTGATGAAACACACACGGCAGAGTGATTAAGTGATTAAAGTGAAAGTGGTCCAATCATTTTACAAATGATGGATAAAGTGATTAACACACAATTAACAAAGATCATTAGGAGTCAGGTTATCCAACCTTGCTGTAATATGCTTTCAAAACAACCTTACCTCAATTAGGTCTTTCAAGGGCTGTAACGTGGCTTGGTTCATGGTTCATGAAACAAAGGATAAAGGCTCAAAGTTATTTGGTCCCACCCACTCTCCATGATGAACTCCAATCCTACGCTCAGTTAACTCAAACTATACACTCAGGTTCTTACAGACTTTAAGAATTGAACTGATGATAGTTGGTGATGGCTCACAAACCTAGGGTAGTCACAACTCCCTTACAGTATTTGATATCTTTTTGAGGATTTTTAAGAGTGATAACTCTTACAACATTCCTCTCTTTTGTTTATCCCCGACTTCTTTGTCTGAACTTCTTTGTTCGGTTAAACAATCAATGGGATGCCCCATTTTTGCCTAAGTCTCCTTCACAGGTTTTGACTTAGCGGGATTTTTCTTTTTTCTTCTTCTCTTTTTTTCTTTTAAGAAAGGAGGTGACTACCCAGTTTAATGGCTACGGCGAACCATCATCATCTTTTGTGCTGAAAAGCATCTTCGACACTCTCTTGTTGTGTTCGAAGAAAAAACTTGAATGCACCACTTCTATATGAAAAGTGTCTTGTATGCACGTATCTTCAAGTTAACTGAGAACTACCCGCCCCAGGTTTGAGATTTAAGGTTTTGTTTTGTAAAGAAAGAAAAACTCCTACGCCTAGGCTCGAAGGGGTTAACGAGGGATTATCTTCCTTATTTCTTCAGTGTTTAGGGATTGAAACAATGCCTTACATCATCGGCAAAGTTAAATTGAAAGCATATCATCAGCAGTTATGGATATGATTTTCATCATCCTCCCCAATCTTTGTTTTAAACAACAGTTTAGTAAAGAAAAGAAATTTTTGCATTTTTCGCATTTCATGACAATTAAAGGAAAAAGAAAGAGTGAAACGAATGGACTTAATCAAAAGATGCACAAACATTTCATTAATATTGCCAAATTCAAATAAACAACAGCTTACAAGCAATTCATATGCAAAGAAAACACAACAAAATGTTGAAACAGTCTACAGCTGCCAGTCTTAGGGAATTAAAATTGACAAAACAAAATTTCAAATTTCAGGCCCATGTGGGGAAACACCTCCAACAACCACATGCTCCTTGTGATATAGAATTATGAGGGGTCTCGCGGGTCCTTTGCCTTTGGATTTAAGAATCGCGGCACTGTCATTTGATTTATCCTCATGAGGTTTCAACAACTCTTGCAGTCTTAGTTTAAAACCTTCACATTCTTCAACTAGGTGCCCTGTTGTCCCAGCATGATATCCACATTCCACTCTTGGATGGTCTTCCTCGAGGATCAAGTGTTTGTTAATGATTATCTCTTGTACAAGATAACTCAATGCTATACATGCATCTAAGTTGTGTCCTTTATCTCCTTTGTGAAATTCATAGTTCAGGTTCGCATTATGCCACGGTCCTGGCACAGGATTGGATAATCGCGGAGTCACTAGTGAGTTCTGAATCAGTAGCGGGTAAAGTTTGCTTAATGGTACTGGAGTTGGTCTACCGCAAGCCTTATTTTTCCTGACATGATTCTTCTTGTTTGATCGCTGGCTTTGAGAAGCTTGGGGAGGAAGAAACACTGAGTGCTGAGAGTCTTTAGTCGAATGCCCTAGTGCCCCAGTACGATAGTCCCATTTAGCGCTGGTACCACAGTTCAGAGGGTAAGGAGGAATTACTGGTTTCAGCTCCTTCGGTATTATCAATTCGCTTTGGACCAAATCTGGCAATATCTGATTGTGGGACATTGGAAACGAACTCTCTGATTTCCTTGGTTTTTGTTGGGCATGCTGACGCGATTGACGGTTATCTGGTGGTTGATACTGAGAATGTCCTTGAGTTGGAGGAATCATCGGAGATAATGCATCCCTAGTTTCTCTGGACGTCACATGGTCTAGGTGACCTTCCTTTTTCATCATGTTCTGCAATGTCTCTAGAACCCAATTCATCTAACACTTGAGAATTCTGATGTCCTCTTTCAGCATTTCCTGAGCTTTCAAAAGTCCCTCCATTGTTGCCATTTGTGCTAGATATCCTCCCTCTGATGTCAACGAAACAGAGAATGAACCAAAAAGACCAATGCAACGAAGTATGATATGTAAAATGTTGATGCAAGCGCAAAAACGCAACTGGTTTTACAAAACTCAGAAGTTTGATTAGGTTAAAACCCTCATTCCATTGATCGTTGAAAAAGTTACAACTTTTAAAAATACTAGAGATCGACTGAGTTTTACAAAACTAGTTGCGACATGATATGCTTATGGTGATATAATGTGATGATGCACACATAACACAAAGACAAGTATTCACAAATACAAAGCATATACAAAGACATCCTAGGCTCAAGATCAAAGCAAGGAGTCAAAGGTCTACCCATCCCCAAGGATTTGTACTATGGATTGATTTGTACCTGCCGAACGGGTTCTACAAAGTTCCCAGAGTCATCAACCCATCTTTCGGATATTATCAATTTCCCAAAGCACTTGGTAATCGATAATATTCTCAAGAGAATCTCGTCTGAGTGTAGTATCGCGTATCAACTATTTCAGAAATACTTCCTTATGGTCATCGCACTACGTCCTAATAAGGCCAAAGTGGGGTAAAGTGTATTCTAAAAGTCCACAGTGTCATGGGCTCCTTCGTCGAAAGTAGCATTGTTTCCACGAATACTCGATCAACAATACTAAACTTTTCAAGAGGGCCTACACTGAGCGGTGGTTTCTCAAGATAGCTTGGTCGGGAATCAACTCCCTATAAGCCTTCTTGAATATACCACCATCCTATCATAAGTGCACTCGAGTCCGGGTATAGGACCATCTCACCACTCAAACACCCAATATCCATAATTAAACAAATATATTGACAAATATACATGTTAAGCATATATTTACAAATATAACATGCAATTAAACAAAATAGGCTAAACCCTCAAGTTAATTATCCCCAGCCGAGTCGCCATTTCTGTTGCAGTGAGAATCGTGATACCAAGCTATTGATTAACTTGAATCTTTAATTCTTAAATTCACAACCGGACTTTAATTTATCCAAAGGAAAGGTTTAAAGAAAGAAAGAACCTTTTGCACGATGTAACAACAACGCTAAGAGATTCGGGGATCGGGGGTTGGTTATGCATAGGGTAGGTATTTCACATCCTAAACATCTGTAGTACTCTACAGGAACCTTTTGTTTGTTTGCATGCTAAGTTTGCTAAATGTTTGCTATGGATTGGGATTGGGTAAAGGTGTAGGTTAAAACCTAAAGATAGTTTCTAATTTTGCTCGCAAAGACGTCGCGTCCTCTGCCTACGTATCCTAACTAGGATAAAATCAGAGCAATCGTAGTTCACCTCACTAGGGTTGAAGAACACTTGATTATGATCAAGGTTCCAAGGGGGACAAACATAACAATGTTTGTGTAGAGTTTATCCAAACTCTCTAGATCTACATTTAACACTCAAGAAAGGGGGGGTAAGTAATCATATCCATGATTCTTACATAGAGTTAACCAAACTCTATCCTAAAGTTCTATGTTGTAAGCCCAATTGGTTCTATCCAGACCAAAAGGTGGGGGAAGGGGGAAGGTTGCTCGTCAAGATATCGCATCTTGTGCCTACGTATTCTCATTGTCCAATGAGAAATCAGAGCGGTCGTAGTTCGGGTACGAACTACAGAATAAGGATCTATTGGTTCTTTCCAGACTAAAAGAGGGGGGAGGTTTTATCCTGACCTATGAGTTTAAATCCTATGGTTCTATCAAGACCAAAAAGGGGGAGAAGGTTCTATCCAGACCTATGAGTTTGAATCCTATTGGTTCTATCCAGACCAACAGGGGAGGAAGGTTCTATCCAGACCTATGATTTAAATCCTATTGGTTCTATCCAGACCAAAAGTGGGGAAAGGTTCTATCCAGACCTATGAGTGTGTTGAGCTATCTATGACCCAAGGGTCAATAGAGAGATTTTCCTTTGGAAGGGAATATATGAGGCAACATGGATGAGAACTAAAGAGTTTCATCACTTTGGGGAAATAAACTTAACAAAGCATAAACATTCAAGCATGATGAATATAAAGAGATATGGTTACAACCAAGAATAAACAAGCACATTACAATAAGCAAGGATTTCAATCAGGATGAATGGTTACAACCAAAAGCAAGCATTTTAAGATATTACAATATCAGGCAATGATTTCAATCACGATAAATGGTTACGACCAAAGCAAGTATTACAATATTAATGATTTCAATCAAGACAGATGGTCACCACCGAGAACAAATCTTAACAAAGATGGGGAAATGTTGCGGTGAAATTTGGATGTCAAGCTATTGATTAACTTGAATCTTAATTCATTTACAACCGGTCTTTGATTTATCCGAAGGAAAGGTTAAAGAAAGGAAAAACCTAAAAGGGAGAGATCTAAGGTTCGGGGGTTGGTTAAATTTAGGGAAGGTATTAGCGCCCTAAACTTCCGTAGTACTCTACGGGAACCTTTTGTTTATTTTTTTTATTTATTTCATTAATTATTTTGCTTTAGGGTATATACAAAGGATTGAAAATTAAAAAAGACCTAGGGGTTAATTCTAAGTTTACTCGGCAAGACATCGCATCTTGTGCCTACATATCCTTACGGGAATGGAATCAGAGTAACTGTAGTTCCCCTCAAAAGGGAGGTTAGAAACGTCTTGACTGTGGCCAAGGTTTCAATGGGGAATAAACGTATCTTAGGGACACGCTTACGCGAAGTGTAGAAACTCCGATCTCTACGTTATGAATTGTTAAATTGTAATTAGGGTTAAATTAGGGATTCCACGGCGGGAAACCCTAAAATGAGCGCGGCGGCTCTTTGACCTAATGCTAGGGGTAACATGGTAATTTTGCCTGCGGCGAGGCATTTGTGAAAATTAGGGTTTGTAGTTTGTAGTTTTGAGGGTTTGAAATTGAATGTGTGAAATTTGAGGGTTTGAGGACTATTGGCATGGCAGCCAAACTGCTAGACCTAATCCTTCGGAGGTGTGATGTGACAGAAGTAATAGTGATGAAAGTGTGAGAAATTTAAATTATACAAACGGAAATAAAATGCAGAAAGTAAACGCGATTGTTGGTTCGCGAGGTTACAAATGAGAAACAGATACAATTATAATACAACTTGAATTGAAAAACACATTAAAATAGCTAATAGCAACGTAACAAGCTGCACATTGAATACACAAGGTTAGTAGACAGAGTCAGACAGTAATCAGACGAGTTATGAAACGGAAGTGCGAAAGTTATAGATATTCTTTGTTGTTTATTTGTGATATATAAAAAAGCTTTTGATTTAAGTTAAAAAAAGAGGTTTTAATATTATTAAAAAAAATTTCAAAAACAGTCTTAATTTAATTATCTAACAAAAAGGTTTTATTTTAAAAAAAAAGGTTTAATGTTATTATTATATATTTTTAAAAAAACGGTTCTAGTTATTATTTTAAAAAAGATTTTAGTTATTATTTTAAATTTATCTAAAAAAAAGTTTTTCTTAAAAATAATAGGTTTTCATATTAATTTGGAAAAGATGTTAATGTTATTTATTTTAAAAAACAGATTTTTATATTATAACAAGTTTTAATAAATTAATGATAATAATAATAATAATAGTAATAATAATAATAATGATAATAATAATAAATAATGATAATAATAATAAATAATGATAATAATAATAATACTAATAATAATAATAATAAATAATGATAATAATAATACTAATAATAATAATAATAATAATAAAGCAATAATGAATTTTAAATGTGCCAAATAACCCAACAATGTTGCTAACGCAGAAATGCGCTCAGCGCAACCAGATCTAAATCGGACGAAACAAAATTTATCGCAAAGAAAAAGAAATTAAGCAAAAAAAAACAGTATTATTGCTCACACAAAAATGCGATCATCGCAACCAGATCGAACTAACACAAATGTCACGCGTCATGCACACAAATGTGCAAACATCGTATCGATATAATTCGATCAAAAATTAATCTTATATATATAAACTCTAACAATTTAAAAATTATAAATATATAAACGTAACAGTAATAGATAAAGAAAAAGAAATAACGGTAATAGATGAAGAAAAAGAAACAACAGTAATAGATGAAGGAAAAGAAATAACGGTAAAAGATGAAGAAAAAGAAACAACAGTAATAGATGAAGAAAAAGAAATAACGGTAAACGGCACTCACTCCTCTTAGGTTTTTTTCATTCTCCCCCTTTTCAACCAGGCAACACATGTATATATAGGGAACAAATTAGGGTTAACTCTAACCTAATACCCACTTTAAAGCTCAACTTAAAGAATTAGTCAAAACTAAAACAAATTAAAACAAACTTAAAACCCTATTTATTTACTAAACATTAAAAATATTATAAAAAGAATAAAATCTTTTCTAATATTTTTAATTTTATGATTTTTGGATGTTTTTATGAATAATATGGAAAAAGTGAAAAAATAATATTTTTTAAAAAATAATTTAAATAAAATACGAAAATAATAATTAAATAATAAAAAAAACTATTTTTGTTAATTTTTTTTTTATGAAAATAGAAAAGTTAGAATAAAAATAAAAGAAACAAATAAAAAGTGAAGAAGGTGGGATTCGAACTCTCGACCTCTCACACTCACAACTCCTTACACACGGTCTCTTGTCAATTGTGTCATTTTATTCATTCGAAATAAAGTGGCACTAGAAACTATGTAAGGGTAGGACAAATTTGGGGTGCAACAGGAAACATCTTAATAAAGATGGAAGGAGATCTCAAAAGCGAAAGCAATATCTTAAAAAAGATTGGGAAAGATGAAGGTAACAACCAAGTAAACAAATCACAATTTGAAAGTAAACATGTTATAAATTCAAAGATATATCAAGTGTAAAAACAATATGTATTGATGACAATCAAACACAAGTAAATTAGTTTAACCTCATAATTTAGTAGGAAGCAAATGGTATTGTAGATACAAACAATTTGATATTTTATTCCATTAGATGAAAGTAGACATTAAAATGAACAACTTGCAAAAAGAACGGATTAAAAACGATAATGCATGCAAAAGTTATGATTCATTGGATTTTATAAAAATAAAACAAACAAACAATAAAATAAAAATGACCATGGGAGGGGTTGAACCCAGGCCCTCTTGTTCACCAACTCAATACTTACCACTTGGCCACCTGCGCACGTGTGGTCAAGGAAAGGAAAAGATGGAGAAAAAAATAATGAAATTGGTAAAAGAAATAAAATGCCAAAAAATGTCCCAACCAGGGATCGAACCAAAGACCATGGACAAGATAAGTGACTTAAGGCACATGCTTCTACCACTGGGGTGGCTATACATCCGTTATATAGCCACCCCCATAAATATATATGGCGTGCTTTGTGAATTTTCTGGGCAAAACCAAAGAACCAAAACCAAGACATTTTTCAAAATGCGTTTTGATGCTAACTTACTCAAATCTTAATGGATTTCAGCAAACTTTAGATCAAACTTGGGTAGAATTGAACAAGGATCATGATGGTACAACTGGTTTTTGAAGATCACACATAAAAAATGAAACACGATGGCAGTTGCAAATTTGGTGATTGAAATGCATTTTGATGATTACAAACTGAATCAGGGGTGAACAGGAGGATTGAACAGCATGAGCAAACCATAAAGGTGATGCTGAATATATTCTAACAAGAAATTAGTTTCAGCACAATCTTGGATTGAGAAAAGACATATGAGTTGCAATGACAAGCAAAATATGGACATGTACCAAGATGTTATGATCCAAATACATGAGTTCAAAACCAAAACCAATTTGCACATGTTTGAAATATAGCAAGGGATGAATTTCAACAGAAAAAATGCTCAACAAGTATCTAGGCCACAAAATGGTATGTGAGTTGAAAGAAAGGCACATGGTTTGAAAATTGCAACACTACAATCAATGTGTCAAAACAAATCTTGGTAGACATGAAGAGGTAAGCATTAGCATGACAATGTTTAAACTACCACATGTTACCACCTGTTATGATCAACAACATTTGCAATCATGTTATCAAACAGGAAAATTAACAAACTTGGCTATGGTTGAAAATGAAGATGCAGCAGCAAGATAGCAGTTAGGCAGCTATGGCAGTTTTACTATGGATCTCATCATGGCAATGCTAAACAACATTCAACAATCAGTCTCATGCACATAACAAACTTGTGATAATTGGTATCATATGACAGTCACAACTGTGGCAGATTTTTAGATGGTTTGGTGGTACAACATGTGAACATAGTTTTGATAACATAGAGGCAAGCTTCAATATGACAATGTCTAAGAAAAAGACAGTTCAATACCTAGGTCAAGAAGTTCCAAACAGAAAATGAATCCAAGTTCTAATCCTACTGTTAGCTTGGAAATTGCAAGAATGATCAAATATTGGACTATTTGACAGTCACCACAACAGTTTAATGATTAGGAGTAAAAAACTAAGCTGAACAGCCCCCCAATTCATGACAACAGAACTGATCAATCCCTCACCACAACTTAAACCACCTTCCTAGCATGATGAGTTACTCCTGGTAACAACCTTCCCACAGGTGAATACTAGTAGCAAAAACCATCTAAAGAGACTGCCCTCAACACCCCTCAACTGGCACCTACTCACCAAAACATAACAAATCAACTTGCCAATGGACTGAGGCCAACAGGCCAACTGCTGACCTGACCAGCTCTTGACACAGATAGGTATCCTAGCATGGTAATTCCCTGAATCCAACATCAATCCAAATCACCTAAAAAGCAGGTTTGCAAAACTGTGACAGCAAGTAAAACAACAATGCAACAGGCCTGGTGCACTCTACCCTAATCATCAAATGTCTATGGAAAAAACCAACAACAGCAGACATGCTTACCAGCAAAATAAAAATTTATGCCAACAAAGACAACACTTACATTAAGTCAGTGAGCTAGAAAAAAAAACTAATCCAAAATTCTACACCAGAACTGAGGTACACAGATGACACAAAGCTCCCCTAGCAGATAACCAAAACAAAACAGCCTCACAAGGGCTCCAAGAGAAAATGAGGCCTATGACAGTTCATAAAAATCTCATGATAGCAATCCTGTCACAATCCTATTTTGAATGCAAATACACACTACCCTCAATCAAAATCACCAACTTGCACAGATCAATAATTGTTTACCCCTCATCCAATCTAAGTAAAAAGAGCCAAGCATTGTATTATCCAAATTTTAGGCCTAGACTGAACATGCTTAATCCTGACTCCAACCACCCAACTAGATCCTAGCAGTCACAACCTCAAGGATATCAAACTATCCCTCATTAGAATCCAAAGTTACAACAGCATCATCACTAAATCCATATCTTCAACTTACAAGCTAAAAGAGGTTGCTTCAAGACCAAAGGTTAACAACCCTAAAGCACACAAACAATCCCGGGAACTCACAATATGCCTCTCAAACTAAAACAGAGTTGTACATCTCACCAGATGTTAGGCTAAAACAAAAATGTCCTAAGTGGAAAGTTTACCAACAAACCCACAATACTGCCAAAATCAGAATCATCAAGTCTAGGCCTTAACAGCAACCTCAGGCAAAACTCCCTGATGGCAGCTACACCAAAATGTTCTAAATAGCAACTACAAAGTCTGGCCAGAAAAAATGCATACTAGCAGGTCTTGGTACAAATAAAAATGTCTACATCTCAGTCCAAAATACTTCAACAAAACAAGTTTACTAACTTAAGGCAATGATGAGTTTACAAACTCAAAAAGACTTCTAGCATAATAATGCTTATATGTATACCAACCTAGGCTACAAACCCCAAATCTTATATGCTCACAACATAATTTGACAGCACATCATCAATACATCATTTTACAAAATATCATGCCTTAATAAGTGCTAAGGTACTGCAGTAAACATAGACTTTTGACAAAGAGCAAATTGGGACAACATACACATAGTTTTCACAAAACCACTTCAAGAATGCAAAACATAACAATGTAATGTAAAATGAGAGGTTTATGGATTACATACCTCTTGTAGACTATGTTGAGCAAGTTAGAAACAAAAGAAAACCAAAGACCTTGTTTTGGCACAATGTTGAAGTTTGCTTCCTCTTGAAGCAATATGCAAACCTTGTGACAGTTGGAGAAATGAGCTTCACCACTGGTTTTCAATGCTTTAGACAGTTGCAATATGACATATGTGAGGTGTATGGATGGTTAGAACAACAAGAATAGGCCTAGACAAGGATTTGGCAGATTTTGAGCATAGTGGTCAAACTTTCTTGGTGTGAAAGTTGACTTTTTGAAAAATGGTGTTTTTGAGTAGTTTAAAAGTATGAACACCTTCTACACAATATTTATGGATTGTGCATATGGTTTTTGGTGAGTTTGGATGTGTGGAAATGATTTTAGAAGGCACTTTGCTCCAAGGCAGATTTTGGTCTTTTTAGGGAGCTTCCTTCATTTGTAAGAAAAAGCAAGACTGAATGAGAGCAAGTGGTTTTCTCTAGGGATGTAGAGTGCTTTGGTCTCTAAACTCATGGAGGAGGCCTCTATTTATAGCCAAAACAAGAGTGAGGGCAACCTTGGTCTTTTACCCCTTTTGGAGGGATTTTCATGAGATTTTTCAAGTGAATCTTGCAAAATCTTCTCCTATCATCTCCATAGTTCAAAGGAGATCATAAAACACAAGTGGAGATGGAAATGAAGTGATTGGGATGATCTATGAAGGTAGGGTGAGCCAGCTGCACAGTCTTGGCATGAAAAGTTTCTCTCTCCTTCTTACACATTTGATTAAAATAATGCCAAGTTGCAACCTACCTCTCTCTCTCTCTCCAAACCTTACATTTTCTGCATTTCCTTTCCTCTCCACATCTGAATATTGTATTGAATCATGATCCAAGGGCTGAGGAGATCTCAAGTTGCGAAAAACTGATTTTTGGGAAGTGTTGGAGTGTGGTTTCAAGTGTTAACAACCCTAACTTCCATAGTGCATAACTCCCTACTTACACATTCTATTGAGGAGTTCTACCATAATTTGAAAAGCCCTTAAATAGCTCTATAAATTTTATGTTTTTGGAATTTCCAAATTCTTGATGGAACTAGGTTGAAAAACCCCTCCAAGTTGCTGAAAAAACCACTTAAAAAGGCTAAATTACTTAGAATTTTTCCAAGTTATTTACCTTCCTAAAATGAATCTTGTCATAACTCCAATTCTATGCATTTTTTGATCATGGACCACTTTGAGGATTTTGTAGGATTTGTCAAGAGCTTTTCAATGAGCTTTGAACCACTTCATTTGGATGTGTGGTTGAGGAGTTATGGTCTTGCCCCTTTCGAAACCCGAATTCCTGATTTTTGCAATTACTTCTTAACCCTTGATCCAATGGTCATGAAATTTTATAGGGAGGTGTAATATGATATAAGGAACATTTCTTATTCACATCTTGAAGCCAAATTCCTTATTGTTGAAAAGTTGACTTTTCGGTCAACCGTTCGATCAATCGGTGCCTACTGAGTCGACTGTCGATGATCCAGACATCCTGAGGGCTTGAAACTCTTTGGAGGGACTTTACTAAGCCATAGGAATTTAATGGACCAAAATCCCACCATTTAAACACTCTTTAAACCAAAAGTCAAACTACAGTTGACTTTTTCTCGTCGAAAACCCTAATCGGGTATCTTAAATTGCACTGTTCTCAATTCCCGGGTGACCACCTCAAATTGAATTCATACTTGATCCAATGTTGTATTCTTGATGATGTGGAGACCTAGCTGAGGTTGAATCAATCCAATACATTGATTGATCAGACCACCGAAATCCCGATTTTGTCGGTACAGAACCCTAATTCATCTGCATCTTAACAAAGATAAACTTGAAATTGGTTAAGGTTATTTAATCAAGTGAATATGATCCTACAATGATGATGAGGATCTAAGGGGTCAAAATTTAGGGTGCAACAGCCATGTACACTACTTGGCTGTCCAATGTTGTACTTGTAAAGAAAGCTAATGGAAAATGGCGAATGTGCATTGACTACACCGATCTTAATAAGGCCTGCCTTAAAGACACATATCCCCTCCCTAACATAGATAAATTAGTTAATAATTCTGCTGGTTTTAAATTGTTGTTGTTCATGGACGCCTATTCAGACTACAACCAAATTCCCATGGCCAAAAGCGATAAAAGGTACACAACTTTCATGACCGAATCAGACAACTATTACTACAACGTAATGCCCTTCGGCTTGAAAAACGCTGGCGCTACTTACCAAAGAATGATGAACAAAGTTTTCCAAGGAGAAATCGGGGATATGCTCGAAGCATATATGGACGACATGATCGTGAAATCCCACGAGGAATCTGATCACACGCTCCACTTGAAGAAATTCTTCAAGCAGACCAGGAAGTACAAGATGCGCTTCAACCTTGAAAAGTGCACATTCGGGGTACGGGCAGGAAAATTCCTCTTTTTCTACCTAACGGAACGAGGAATCAAAGCCAACACCGAAAAATACAGAGCCTTCTCTGAATTCCTTACGCCGAATTAAAAAAAATCAATCCAATCACTAAATGGGATGCTCACGTCGCTGTCCTGATTTGTGGCCAAGTCTGCTTAACATGTTCTCCCCTTTTTCAAACTCCTTCGCAAAGAGGTAGCTTTTGAATGGACGGGGGAGTGTGACAAAGCCCTCCTCCACCTAAAACAAGCGCTATCAGAGCCATCGGTCCTCTCCCGGCCAGATAGCGGGGAGGCCGTCTATCTCTATCTCGTTGTCGTAAACGGGGCCGTCAGCGCCGCCCTCATTTGTGAAACCCTCGAGGAGACTAAGGAACTACTTTCTAGCCCACACAATCACGAGAAAGGCACTACAAAGACCGGAGCTTAGATACCAGCGAGGCACTACAAAGACCAGAGCTTAGATACCAGCGAATCGAAAAATTATCCCTGGCCCTCATCAACACTGCGAGGAGACTAAGGAACTACTTTCTAGCCCACACAATCATGGTACGCACGAATCAACCCATTTGGCAACTGTTAGGCTGCCCAGACATGGCCGGAAGAATGCTTAAATGGTCACTAGATCTGTCCGAGTTCGACATCCAGTACGAAAGTAGGAAATCCCTCAAAGCTTAGACATTGGCCGACATTATGGCAGAAATGACCCTCCCCGACTCCCCGGAGTGCGGCGCTTGCAGATAGACGATCTTCGTCGATGGAGCATCCAGCTCAGTAGGAAGCAGAGCAGGAAATATCCAATAAAAAGAGGAAGGAATCCTCGTCGAAGTCTCACTCACCCTATCTTTCCTCACCTCCATTAATCAGGCAGAGTACGAGGCCTTCCTTGCAGGTTTACGTCTCACCGAAGACTTGGGAGCCGAGGATGTTGTGATATGCACAGATTCTTAGCTCGTGGCCCTCCAAGTACGAGGAGAGTACCAGGCCAAGAAAGACAAACTATCAGAGTACTTGACTTTGGTTAAGGAAAAAATGACGAAGTTTGCATCGGTGGAGGGGAGGCACGTTTCCTGCAAACATAATGTCTAGATAGACATCCTGTCAAAGCTAGCAAGCACGAAGAAGAAGGGGGGGGGGGGGGAATCCATCATCTTGGAAGTACTTCATCGACCTAGTATCGAGAAAGCCCCCACGATCCTCAATGTGTACGTTATCGGCGACAGCAACGGCTGGATGACCCCAATTTACAACTACCTCGCTAGAGGTGAACTGCCATCAGACCCAAAGAAGGCCACCATAGTCAGACGTAGAGCCTGCTCCTACGTCATGGTCCAAAATAAGCTATACATGCAAGGGTTTTCCATTCCTCTCCTCAAGTGCATTGAGGAAGACATGGTCGCCCATGTTTTATGCGAAAATCATGAAGGGATTAACTCCCAACACCTTGGAGGGAGATCCCTCGCCAAGAAGGTTCTACGTGCAGGTTATTATTGGCAGACCATACAACACAATGCAAAAGAGAACGTGAAAATATGTTACAAATGCCAACGTCACGGGGACATGCACTTGGCACCGCCCAATAAGCTCAAAGCAATGTCCTCCCCGTGGCCCTTCGCATGGTGGGGCCTGGACATCCTATGACCTTTCTCGTAGGGTCGAACCAGAATAAATACTTGATAGTAGGCGTAGATTACTTTACAAAGTGGATAGACACGGAGGCTCTGGCCAAAATAACGGTCCATAATATACTTTGCTTCTACAAATGAAACATCCTTGCTCGCTTCGGTGTTCCCTAGGAAATCGTCATGGACAACGGGACACAATTCACGGATAAAAAGTTCCAAGATTTTGTCACCCATTTGGGCACCAAATAATATTTTGCATCCGTCGAGCACTTGCAGACGAACGGGCAAGTTGAGGCAGCCAACAGGGTGATCCTACGAGGTCTCAAACGAAGGTTAGACAAGACCAAGAAATAATAGGTTGAGGAGTTGCACAACATGCTCTGGGCCTACCGGACTACGCCCCACTCTTCAACTGGGGAGACCCCCTTCTGTCTAGCATACGAGACTGAGGCGGTAATCCCTATCGAAATACATGTACCCTCCAAGCGGACTGAAGCTCCCCTGGACGAGGAGAACAACAGTGAGGCGTTAAGAAAGGAGCTCGATCTCGTTGAAGAGGTCCGATCAAGAGCTGCCCTCCGTGAAGCCTCACTAAAAAAATTCGCAATTAGGCACAACGCCAAAGTCATACGGCGAGACTTCCAAATGGGCAATCTCGTCCTAAGGAGAAATCACAAAGATTCTTGCAAAGGCAAACTCGCTGCAAACTCGGAAGGATCCTATCGCGTTCGATCAAAAACAGAAAATGAGGCCTACTATTTAGAACATCTTAACAGGGATGAACTCTCTCGACCATGGAACACTGAAAAGCTAAAACAATATTATAGCTAAGGCCACAACCATTGGCGCGCAACATTGACACGACGAGCGTAATGTACCGACCATAAGTCCACGCCCAGGTAGGAGCGGTGCCAACCCTTAACAATGCAACAATCTCCTCCATAGGTTTCTTCTGTGCGACAATGGTGTCCTTCTCCTCGGTGAACTGGACTGGATCATCCTTGTATTTCTTCACCGCCTCCTCGACGAACTTCTTTGTCACCTCCTCCGCGACCTTTAGCTTTTCTTCCAAAGCCACGACCGCGGCCTGGGACTTTTTTAGCTCCGCCTCTTAGAGAGCCCTCTCCTTGGTATAGACCACGACCATGCCTAAGACCCTCATCAAGGCAGCAGCATCTTGGGCCATCATGGTCCTCTTGCTGGGACGGTCCAGCTGCTCGAGGTGCAAAGACTCCGTCCGAAGCACTGAGAGGGAGGAGCCTTCGAAGAAATTCCGGTTAAGAAAGCATGGAGGCAGGTTGAACTTGCTCTTCTCCCCCTCCTGAGTCAGGTCGAGGAACTCACCTGTCCAAGGGCTCTTGACCCGGGAAGTTAGGTAGCGGAGAAGTCTAGGAAGTTGCGACCCTGGAAGTTGAAGTCCTCGACCCCGTCGGGGGAGGACCCACTTGCTCACTCAGGCGACTCTTTTCGACCTTCTTGCCCTCTTTCATCTTTTCCTAGACATTCTTCACCATACGCTCTTGGGAAGAAAACATCTTACCTGCAAAACAACGAGCACACATTAGTAAATAAAGAAAATAACAATATGAGCAAGCTAAGAAGAAATAAATAGCTACCCAAAAGTTCTAAATCCTCCGCACGAGTGTTACACTCGAGGAGCTCCTTCGTATTGATATATCGGGCTTCCACCTTAGGTCCCCCGTCTTCTTCATAAATAATCTTCCTGCCCTGGGTCACACACTGAGCAGGGAAAAACCGTCCACGAAGGCCACTAGCTTAGCATAGCTGGTTCGGTCATCGTCCCCCAACATGTGAGGAGTGACGAGATAATCGTCGGTTGGCCGGGTAAAGTGGTCCCCACTCCAGCTGAAAGGGAACTTCAGCAATCTCTGCCATTGGACTTTTCCCTCCTCATCAATAAGGGCTTCCCCGTTCTTGTCCATTAAAACTTCCTAGACAAACGGGGAGTCTATGGCCTTCTTCGACACAGGCTCGATGATGTAGAACCTCTCCTTGAACGTCCTGATGAACTCAGAGAAGGGTTTGAATAATTTCCTCCTCTACTTTAGGGAGACCCGTCGAATTTCCGGCCAGTAACCTGGCGCTGAAGATGGAAGATAATAAAGAAAAGAGGAAGAGTGGCCCATATCTCCAAAAATTTGCATGTCAGCTTGAATGCTCGTACGAAAGCAATCGAGTTGGGATGTAGTAGCGAGGGCGCCAAATTTACGTGACACTCCATCCCTTCAATTTCCATCAGTCGTTGGTCTCCCCGTTCTTCGGGCACTCAGAACAACATTACGGGCACAGACGCCTTCGAGCACTACGAAACGATCCTATCTCAGTAACGAGCATCAATCATGCCCGCTCCTCTTCGGACCGCTGGCCGCCCTTAAGTCATCATCCCTATGCTCAGGAGCAACAACTTGGAGGCTTATGTTCCAAACTCCAGAAACTCCAAAAACTCTATCTCCTTAGCACTTTGTATATCCTCCGGAAAATACTTTTCCAGAAAACCAGTTCGAACCACATCCCAAGTAATCGCAGTCCCTGCAGTCTCCAATCTTTGGCGATTGTTGTCCCACCAAGCTTCCGCTTCACCCTCCAGCATGTGGGTACCAAAACTCACTTTCTGCTCATCTCTACAACCCATCATCCTGAAGATCTTCTCAATTGCCTTCATCCACTTCTGAGCAGCTTCGGGATCCAAAATCCCTTCTTGAAACGTCGGCGGCTTGTTACTCTGAAACTGCGCCAAATCTCTGAATTGCGCACCCGCAGCTTGGTTCTGATTAGTAACCACCCGCGGCATCGCTTGCATAGCCGCAGCTAATGCATCATCATTCCTTTCCGCCATACTGCTCAACAACAACAACAACGCCAGGTTAACAGATTCGCAAACGCTATCCTACAGACAGACTCAACTACTACACTGGCCGGACAGACCGACCTGCTCTGATACCAACTTGTAACACCCCGCGCCCCGAAATAAGTAAATGCAATTTAAATCAAAACAATTATCAGAGTTTCCACACCAAGCGGGATATCACAAAAGAAACACAACAAAACACTTCATTAAATGGTTTTCAACAGTGAACAGCGGAAATATCATATATACATATATACATCGTATTCGGCCATCCGCCCAAAATATACACAATATTCATCAAAGGTTCCAACAAAACATGATACGCCACAGAGTAAAACAAAATCATCAGAGAAACAATAAACTCCCAAAGCCCCGTGTTACGTATCAGAGCATCCCTACGATTCGACTCACCACTATCCAAGCTAGCTACGCACCTGGATTATCTGTACTTCCGAAGAAGCACAGACCACAACAACAACAAAGGGGTGAGAAATCATGATCAAAAATATAGCGGTAATAATGTACATGAATAAAAGGCAGTAATCACATGAATATCATTCAACATACATCAACCAGGACCTACTGTCCAGCACCAACACATCACACAAGACAACGCAAAAATATGCAACTCAACACCATGATATGCGGTACCGACTGAACATCACCAATGGACACCTGGCCATCAACCCTCCATAAGAGAGCACCAGATAGATCACATACACCCACCAATGGAAATGATCTATCCCCACCATTCTTCACACAAGAGTACGGATGAATCGCATACACTCCATCCGAGCAACGATTCATCCCACCATTCTCCACACAGGAGTACGGGTGAATCGCATACACTCCATCCGAGTAACGATTCAACCCCACAAAAACATCATGATATGCACGACACTAATGCACAACAACAATCCAAGCACACAAGGTGCACACGATCCTCCTGATCACATGTTATACATCGCACATACTCATTCCATACATCACCACATTCATACATAATAACATACCCAATTTTATTATTCTAATTAAACGAATAGCACAGAAATCACATTCCAAAACCACACATACACTCTTAACTATTCATCACCAATCTTATATTTAATCATAACCAACAAGGGTCCCACAACACAAGAGAACAGAACAGAACAACACCAAAAACACAGACTACTATCATGCTCGTTGGGTCACTCGCCTAGCGAAGCATCAGCGAATGCTCGCTACTCGCTCGCCCAGCGAACCCCCTAGCGAAGGCAGACAGTGGCTACTGGGAGCACTCGCTTCCTAGTTCGCCTAGCGAAGCATCAGTGAATGCTCGCTACTCGCTCGCCTAGCGAAAGTGCTGGCGAATGTCTGCGATTTCACAAAAACCCCACTGTTCCGAATCGGCAAAACTCTCCGAAATCGCCCGATTTCACTCAAACCAGCTCCCACAGCACTAGTTCAACATTCTGCAACTTAGCTACATAATCTATTCTAGATTCCACCTAATAAACATCAGCTATACCGATTAACTCATTTTCGGCTTAAAAAATGGTAAACTACCCGAAAAACCCCAAATCATCCAAACAATCACATGCAACAAACCTATCTTACCAGCAACAATTAAAATCACAACAGCACATCAAACATCATCATCTACCTTGGAGTTAGGGGAAATCCCCTCTACCTAGAATTCATGCAACAACCAATTTTGACCCGTTTCTCCCCCCTACCTCGATAGCTCGATCAGATTGAAGAAGACTCGGTTATCCTAGCTTCCTCTCTTCTTCCTCTTTGATTCTTCTCTCCAATCTTTTTCCCACACTAGACCGTGTTCTTCCTCTTCTCCTCTTGATCGTTTTTTCCTTCTTCCTCTCTTTCCAACTCACAAAAATACCCCTTACTAATTCTTATTCCTTTATTAATAATAATAGTAATAATAATAATAGTAATAATAATAATAATAATAATATTAATAATAATATTACTAATAATATTACCATTATTTATTAAATTATTATCACTAAATATCATTATTAATATTAAAGTCCAAAAGCATTAACTAATCTCCATACTTAAGGGCACCCTCCACGCACTCAACACACCCCTACAAAAGCACACCAAAAAAGAATAACACCGAAAAAGACTATATAATTAAAATGGGTGTTACAACTCTCCCCCACTTTAATTATTTTCGTCCTCGAAAGTTATCTGATGGAAACAATTTCGGATACGCATCCCGCATCCTGCTTTCCAATTCCCAGGTTACACGGCCTCCTGCAGCACCTCCCCAAACCACTTTCACCAAGGATATCTCCTTCCCTCAGAGTTGCTTCATCTTACGATCTTCGATCCTCAACGGCATTGTCTCAATGGTAAGATTCTCCCGAACTTGCACTACATCTCTCTGAATCACATGAGATGGGTCCGTGATATACTTTCGAAGTTGCGACACATGAAACACGTCATGCAAATTCGAAAGCTCAGGCGGCAACGCCACCCTATATGCCACAGCATCAATTCTCTGCAAAATCTGGTACGACCCAATAAACTTCGGATCCAACTTCTTGGATTTCAACGCACGACCCACACCGATTACTGGGTTAACTCTCAGGAACACGTGATCACCTTCACTGAATTACAGCTCTTTTCTCCGGTTATCATGATAACTCTTCTGCCTGTCCTGAGACGCTTTCATTTTCTCACGAATCATCTGAATTATCTCAGTAGTATGCTGCACAATTTCTGGTCCCAATACTACATTCTCACCCGTCTCATACCAACACAGAGGAGTTTTGCACCTTCTACCATATAAAGCCTCAAAAGGTGTCATCCCGATACTAGAATGGTAACTGTTGTTGTACGTGAACTCGATCAATGGTAAATGAGTATCCCATGCACCACCTTTCTCCAACACGCAAGCCCTCAGCAAATCCTCCAACGTCTCAATAGTCCTCTCTGACTGTCCATCAGTTTGTGGATGATAAGCTGAACTCAGCTTCAACTTAGTACCCAACGCTTCCTATAAACTCTTCCAAAATTATGAAGTAAACCTCGGATCCCTATCCGACACAATACTCGAAGGCACACCATGTAGCTTCACAATCACCCGAATATAAATCTCTGCCAGCTTCTCCAACGGAAAACTAATAATAATCGGCACAAAATGTGCAGACTTCATAAGCTGATCCACAATTACCCAAATATCATCAAATCCTCTTGCCGTGTTCGGCAATCCCGTAACAAAATACATGGTGATACAATCCCACTTCCAAACCGGAATTTCCAACGGTTGCATAAATCCAGAGGGTCTATGGTGTTCCACCTTCGATTTCTGACACGTTAAACAGGCGTAAACAAACTGAGCTATATCCCTTTTCATACCTGACTACTAAAATATCTTCCTTAAATCGTGATACATCTTAGTAGCTCCCAGATGAATACTCAAACCACTACGATGTCCTTCACTCAAAATTGACTTCTTCAGCTCGTTATTATTCGGCACACAAATCCTGCCCCGAAATCTCAACACACCTACACTATCCAACTTAAAATCACTATCAGAGTCACTTCCTACTCCAGACATCAAACCCACTAGCTTCACGTCTAGCTTTTGGACTTCTCTAATCATATCCAAGAAGTCGTTGTTCACTTGCAACTTGCCCAACATCACGCAATCTGCCATAGTCTCGCAAACCATGCTCAAATCTCTGAACTGCTCAATAAGTTCCATTTCCTTCACCATCATAGCCGACACATGAATCGCTTTTCTGCTCAAAGCATCTGCTACCACATTTGCCTTTCCTGGATGATAACTCAAACTGAAATCATAATCTTTCAAGAATTTCAACCATCTCCTTTGTCTCATATTCAGCTCCTTCTGATTAAACAGATACTTCAGACTCTTATGGTCGCTGAACACCTCAAACCTTCAACCATAAAAATAGTGCCTCCAGATCTTTAATGCAAAAACTACCGCGACCAATTCAAGATCATGAGCAGGGTAACTCCATTCATGCATCCTCAGATGCCGCGAAGCGTACGCCACCACCTTACCATTCTGCATAAGAACTCCGCCTAATCCCATCTTAGACGCATCACAATACACCAAAAATGGTTCGCTCGGAGTCGGAAACACTAACACCGGTGTCGTAGTCAATCTCTTCTTCAATTCTACAAAGCTCTCTTCACAAGCGGCATCCCACACAAAAACTTGGTTCTTTCTCGTCAACTGAGTCAATGGCAACGCCAAAGTACAAAAACCTTCGATAGTACCCTGCTAAACCCAAAAAGCTTCTAACTTCCGTTGCTATCTTCGGCGGTTCCCACTGCAACACTGCACTCACCTTTGATGGGTCTACCGATGTACCATCACCATATATGACATGGCCCAAGAAACTCACTGTCTTCAACCAGAACTCACACTTAGACAGTTTCGCAAACAACTTATTATCCTTCAGCACCTACCTTGGGGTTAGGGGAAATCCCCTCTACCTAGAATTCATGAAACAACCAATTTTGACCCGTTTCTCCCCCCCCCCCTTACCTCGATAGCTCGATCAGATTGAACAAGACTCGGTAATCCTAGCTTCCTCTCTTCTTCCTCTTTGATTCTTCTCTCCAATCTTTTTCCCACACTAGACCGTGTTCTTCCTCTTCTCCTCTTGATCGTGTTTTCCTTCTTCCTCTCTTTCCAACTCACAAAAATACCCCTTACTAATTCTTATTCCTTTATTAATAATAATAATAATAGTAATAATAATAATTATAATATTAATAATAATATTAATAATAATATTACAATTATTTATTAAATTATTATCACTAAATATCATTATTAATATTAAAGTCCAAAAGCATTAACTAATCTCCATACTTAAGGGCACCCTCCACGCACTCAACACACCCCTACAAAAGCTCACTGAAAAAGAATAACACTGAAAAAGACTAGATAATTAAAATGGGTGTTACACCGTTGCTCGTGGAAACAACTAGTTTCGAGCAGCTATGCCCGTCCCAATGGCTAGTTTTTAGCAATTACCTATTCTTCAGGGAGCGGTTATCTCGCCCCAAAAATAAGGACCAATGGCCAAGCGCTATGGGCACTATAAAAACCCTCTCACTTGAGAGGGTCAGGTATTCTAAATCATTCCACATAATCCTAAGACATACACTTTTTGTACTTTCCTTCTCTTCTCTTGATTCTCATTTTAGCATCGGAGTGCCTTGCAGGTACATTCCTTCCTCATCCTTGCAACCCAGCATCACTGAAAAGTCTCTGGCCCACTTCAGATTCTGATCAGCCATCAAGATCAAAAATTATTTTGGTTAATTAGTTATTTTGATAATTTTAATTTAAAAACATTGGAGTACTAGTGTACACGAAAGAGACATTTGTTGATAATTCTTAAACCTATCATTCTCATTTATTTATATTATACATTCTTTGCAGATATACAGTTCAATGAAATAGTTAATTTTCTAATTATTTTATATGTTCACGTGGTTCATGTGGTATATAGTTCAATTAATTAGAGACATAATCCCTTATGTCTTGGATCTTCTCATGAAAGAATTAAATTGTAATTAGCAGTCATTAATAGCCTAACATTATTAGTTTCCAAATTAGTGTTGAGACATCATGGATATCATGATTCTTGGATCTTTATTTTCAATGATAACTTGTATATATGTATATGTTTCATATCTGTGTAAAATAATAATCAATATACACATTACAATCAATACTCAAACACCAAAATGACCTTCTATCAACCGTTTCTATCAAGTTGAACAAAGATGATTATCCCCTATGGCAATTATTAGTTTTCCTATAATCAGAGGTTGCAAACTAGATGGATACATGTTAGGGACAAGTTTGTGTCCTGTTGAGTTCATCACAAATGCATATTCTAATGCAGCTATAAGCAAGAATTTGAATCCTGCTTATGAAGATTGGTAGTCATGCGATCAATAACTCCTTAGTTGGATGAAGAACTCTATGACCCAAGACCTTGCAACAAACTTCTACACTGTGAAAACTCAAAGGAACTTTGGAAAGAGGCCCAAAGCTTAGCTGGTGCACACACAAGGTCTCGAGTCATCTACTTGAAGTTAGAATTTCATAGTTTAAGGAAAAGAAAAATGAAAATGCAAGACTATCTTATCTAGATGAAAATCCTCTCTGACAAGCTGAAACTTACAGGTAATCCAATTTCCAACTCAGATCTTATTATTCAAACATTATATGGTCTGGACTTAGAGTACAACCCTATAACTATTAAACTTTCAGACCAAACTAATTTGACCTAGATTGATCTGCAATGCCAATTGCTAGGTTTTGAAAGCAAAATTGAGCAGCTAAATAGTCTCAATAATTTAAGCATCAATGCCTCAGCAAACTTGGCCAACAAAACTGATCATCAAGGAAATTGAAGAGGTAGCAACTTTGGCTCCAATGGTAATTGTAGAGGCTCCAACTTTAGAGGTTGGCGAGGTGGCAGAGGATGTGGAAGGAATTCAAATCCAACATGTTAGGTTTGTTCCAAAATTGGTCGTATAGTAGCGCAATGTTTTTATAGGTTTGACAAAGCCTATCAAGGATCAAACCAATTAGCAAATTGTGACAAACAAGGGTGCATTCCTGGCATCACAAAACTCTGTGAAAGACTATGACTGGTATTTTGACAGTGGTACATGCAACCATGTGACACATCATACTGACAAATTTCAAGATCTGACTGAGTATCATGGTAAAAATTCCTTAGTTGTTGGAAATGGTGAGAAATTAAAAATTGTGGCCACATGTTCCTCAAAACTTAAATTATTCAATTTGCATGATGTGTTATATGTGCCTAACATTACTAAAAATCTTTTTAGTGTTTCTAAACTAGCTGCTGACAATAACATTTTTGTTGAGTTTGATGCTAATTATTGCTTTGTGAAGGACAAGTTGATAAGGAAGGCAATACTAAGATGGGCACTTAAGGAAGGATTATATCAGCTCTTAGGGATTGAAAAATATTTAAATGCTTATGTATCCGTCAAAGAGAGCTAGCATAGAAGACTTGGTCACCCAAAAAATAAAATCCTACATAAATTCTTAAAAAGTTATAATGTGAAACTATCACCTAGTGATCATTTTATCTTTTGTGAGGCCTGCTAATATGGCATAATGCATTTGTTACCATTTAAATCTTCCTTTTCCCATACTCAAGAAACCCTTGAGTTAGTTCACACTTATGTATAGGGCTCTGCACCAATAATATCACCATCTGGTTTCAAATATTATGTTCACTTTGTTGATGATATTAGTAGATTTATATAGATTTGTCCTTTGAAACAAAAATCTGATACTACACAAGCTTTCATTCAGTTTAAAAACTTGGTAGAAAATCAATTCAATAAAAGAATCAAAATAATGCAATGTGATGGTGGTGGTGAATATAAACCAGTGCAAAAACTTTCCATAAAAACATGCATACAATTTAGAATGTCATGTCCCTATACCTCACATCAAAATGGAAGATCTGAGCAAAAGCATAGGCACATTGTAGAATTTGGACTGACCTTACTTGCTCAAGCTCAAATGCCTTTACATTATTGGTGGGGAGCCTTCTCTACTGTAGTATATCTTATAAACAGGTTACCCTCATTAGTCACTCAAAATGAGAGTCTGGATTCTCTCATATACCACAAGGTACTAGATTACACATTATTGAATCCTTTTGGTTGTGCTTGTTATCCTTGCCTCACACCATACAATCAACATAAGTTACAGTTTCACACAATCAGATGTGTATTTCTTGGCTATAGCAACTCACATAAAGGCTATAAATGCATCAATTCCCATGGAAAAATCTATCTCAAGACATTCCATCTTTAATGAAGATCATTTTCCGTTCCATGATGGAGTTCTCAACACAAGAATTCCTTTAAAAACACCGACTGAAAGTTTTATTTCGTTTCCTTTGCATCCTTCAGGTAATTCTAAAAATAGTGATCCTACACCAGTGATTGCAGAAGCAACTCAAGCTGACACCAATGCAGAAGAAACAACTAAAATTAAAGATGTTAAAGATAGTAACATTAAATCAGATCATGTTAACAACATCTCACCAGCACACAACTCAGATCATGTCAACAAATGTTCGCCAATAAATAGCTCAGTTCATGAGGCCAACAAACACTTTGAGGAACCACACATTGCTCAATGAAACATCAGAAAACTATGCTCTATCCTCAACACATGAACAAGTATGCATACTAGAAGCAAATAAGGCACCCACAAACCAAAATTACCATACATTGGACTGACTGAGACATGTATAGATGATGTGGAACCTACCAATACAAAAGAACCCGTCACAAGACCCCTATGAAAAAAAGCAACGCAAAATGAATTCCAAGCTCTAATGTCTAACAATACTTGGACACTAGTGCCTCACTAGAACCAAGAAAATATCATAGATTAGAATTGGGTTTTTAAGACCAAGTACAAAGCAAATGGATCTATAGAAAGAAGGAAACCACACTTAGTTTCCAAATGTTTCCAAAAAACACTAGGACTAGACTATGAAGAGACATTTAGTTTTGTGGTTAAGGAAATCACTGGCCATATTTTCCTCTCATTTGCAGTTCATTTCAATTGGAAAGACAATCAATTAGACATCAACGATTCCTTCCTCGACGTCTCTCTTAAAGAAACAATATTCATGCACCAACCAATGGAATTTTTAGAATCAACCAAACCAAATCACATGCAAACTGTCTAAGGCAATCTATGGATTGAAGCAGGCACCACGAGCTTGGTTTAATAGTCTAAAAAATGCACTACTTAGATGGAGATTTAAAAATATAAAAAGGGATTCCTCTCTTTTCATACTTAAAGGTAAAAATCATATCACTTTTACCCTCATATGCATTGATGACATCATAGTTACAGGAAGTAACACCAAGCTTCTTGATGCATTCACCAAACAACTCAATGTTGTCTTCTCACTAAACGATATGCGTGACTTACATTACTTTATAGTAATAAAGGCCCATAGAGATGCAAGTGGAGTTTACTTCAAGCAATCTAAATACATGTGTCATACCCCAAATTTTTCCTACCCATGTATAGATTTCACTTATACATCCACTCACCAACTATTATTCAAAAAATCCAAAAAAATAGGTTGTTTTCGTTTATTGTTCAAATTCAGGATATCACCGGGTTTGGTAAAAAGAGAAATGAGTTTCATTGGAAGCTATCAGGATAGTGGTGTGTGGTAGTCATGGAAGTTCACGAGGTCTTGACCTAATTCTAGTCAGACAAAGGTTTGTGTACTGAAAAAAGTCAAGATTGTCAAATTGTATCGGATTTGTCAGTAATTGCAGGTTTATGACGTTCTCAAGTTAGGGTTTCATAATTTGCAGGCCATAAGATAGGTTATGATTCCCCAATTTTAGGGTGTTCTTGCCCAATAGAGTTTCATTAAAAGGGTGATTTATGCGTAATTCGAGATGGCATTTCCAATAAAATTCAAGTGGAGGAAGTTACGTAGTGCCGCACCTCGAAAAATTCATTCGAAAATACGACCCTCGCGCGAAAGGCGCGAAAATGCGGTTCGACAGAGTCGCCACCGAACTTTATTTTTCTCGAAATAAACGGGAGAGGAAAATATCGAGAAAACCTCTTAAAACGAAAGGATAGGAACAGGGTTGTCGCAACCATGTTCCGGGTTCGGGAGTCGGTTACGTGAGGGGAAGGTATTAGCACCCCTCACGTCCGTCGTACTCGACAGGAACCTCTTAAGGTAATCGTGGGGAGTGTTGTTTAGGTTTACTTGTTTTCTTCTCGTTGTTAAAGGTTGAATTGGTAGGTTAAAAGGTTAAAGACGTTAAGGAGAGATGGGTGGTTAGAAGATAGGTTGCTCGCTAAGGATTGGGGCCCTTGTGCCTACGTATGCTCATTCGGACGAGAATGAGAAATCAGAGCGTCGTAGTTCGACTACGGGAAAGGATTGGGGGAAATGGGAGATGTAGGGAAGTGTGCTCGCCAAGATCATCGCAATCTTGTGCCTACGTATCTTATATTCAAGAATGAATAAAGAATCAGAGCGTCCGTAGTTCATGGTATCGACCACGAAGGATGAGGTTGAAAAAGTTGGGAGTTTAAGAAAAGAGACGAAAGAGTGACTGACAAGCAACCCAAGAGCACGCCTCAAGAGCTTGTCACTCAAGAATTCAAGGAATGCGAGACTCCAAGAACTCAGTTCTTTCGGGAATTGACTGAATAAATTGAAGATAAAGAGTTGGATGTTTTGAAATTGAAAGAATAAACTAATAACCACTCGAGGGCGCGCCTCGAGAGTTACTCATTCGAATATCCAAAGAATGCTAGATTCTGAGAATATCCCTCTTTCGTAAGTTTTAAAAAATGTTTGAAAGGATCGAATCGAAAGGAATGGCATGCGAGGCCAAAAGGAAAGTTGTTTTGAACTGGCTCGACAACGTGTCGAGGATTTGATCGAAGATGGAACCGACTTGACGACGTGTCAAGGGTTAAGGTTGTGAGAAACGATATTAGTCCCTGAGGGTGCTCCTAATATCGAGACCACGAGGAATTGTGAATGTGTGTGCGAAGTGTCAAAGGTTGCGAATGCGTACGAGCACTCGTCTTAGGAGGATGTTTGAAAATGTTTGAGTTTGAAAGAAAGTCGAAAGGTTGAGTGAATAACAACTCAAGAGCGTGCCTCGAGAGCTATTCACTCGAAGATTCAAGGAATGCTAGATTCCAAGAATCTCCTTCTTTCGAAGTTTGATCGAGAAAAATATTTTAAAAATGATTTGAAGCGAAATGGGGTATGAAAAGAATTTGCGGTACGAGAGGTGAAAAAAAACGAAATTGAATTTCGAAAATAGTTTAGGAGAAGTGATAATTATTTGATAAATGAGACGTCGGCCTCACAACCAATTAATCAGAGTATTATCGAGATGCTAGATTCCAATAGCACCATTTTTATTTGAAAAATATTTGGATGAACAGCGGAAATATCACACAGAATGCTAGATTCCTATGATGTTTCTTTTGTTTAAAAGAAAAATGAATGAGAAATCGAATAATGCATTATTTAAGGTGTACACCCCAACAATGATTATCCCAAAAATCCAAGAAGTGCTAGACTTCAAGGATTTATTTTCTCATGATTTAGTTTAAGAAATTATTTAGTACACAAATTTAAATAAATACTAGAAGAACAATTAGTTTAAAAAAGAGTTTAAAATATTATAAGAAACATTTAAATAAAGACTTAGAAAAGTAATTTTGAAAACTAATTTGAAAATATTTTTAATATATTTTATCTTATTCATAGTGAAAGAAAGTAATGTATATCGAAAATATATGTGCAGAAAAAAAAATTGTAAAACAAATATATAATAAAATAGAGGGGTGTATAAAGACAAGGGAGTACAAAAGTAAACCAGTTGGGCCTTAAGCCCAACATTAAGCAAACTCAGCAAACCGAGTGGGGGAGATAATAAGGAAACGGGGGTGCAAAAGATTGGGGATAGGGACCGTTGGGCCCTTTGGCCCACTAACCCAACTGGAAGATCCAAACACTCTTCTCCCTCTTTCATTTTGCTTACTCAGAAAACCCTAGTTGCCGCCGTCGCTCTTCTCGTTCCATCCTCAACCTCCCTTCTCCGATCTTCTTTATTGCCTACAAACAAAACAGTAAAAACACAACAATCAATACAAATCCAACAATCGAAAATCTGTTCGTAGATCCAGATGGAAAAAGACGACGAAGAAAGGAGCTCAGTGAAAGTCTCGTAGGTTAGGTTCGCGATGTTGACAAGCAGAACTCAAAAGGGACGATTTAACTGTTTGAATCGTTGACGGTCCATGGATCGGGTAGTGACCTGCGAAGCTCTGTCCCGAAGCTCTGTTGGGAAGCTCTGATAAAAAAAAGTGCGTAAATCTGGAGAAAAAATTTGGTTGGAGGTTCGTGGTGGTGTGAATCCGATTTGCATGTTGATGACGGTGGACGATGATGGTTGTTAAAGTTTTTCTGGAGAAATTGTGGTGTGTATTTGGGTGTGGATATGTTCGTTGGTGTTTGGATGGATCTGGTATTATTGAGCTCGGATCTGTTGTTGTGATGAAGTTTGAGTAAAGGTGGATTGAAGTTTAGATATGGATCTGGAGACGGATGTTCATGTGATCAAGGTGATTTGAAAAATTTCTGGGAAAGTGTTGATGGTTGATGAATATTGCATGAATGTTGAAGGAATCGAATGAGTTTTGATGGATGTTGGATGGCGTTCTGGAAAATAGTATGAAGATTGGATGAACGTTGATAAACATTGATGAGTTTCAAGAAAAAAATCTGGAGAAATCATGAATGTTGATGAACTGGGTAACTGTTGGGATGAAGATTCGAAGAAAACTGGGCGAAATCTGGAAAATGCAAGATGATCATGATGAACACATGCAGTTTCCGGTGGGTATTTGATTTTTCCGATGGCCTTTCCGGTGAGTTTGGAGTCGCGTTTGATGTCTCAGGAGTGTCTCCGGTGGGCTGGATGGTGTTTGCATGTGAGTGATGAGGAGGCGACACGCATGGGGAAGGGAGCGGGTGAGGTGTCACTCAGGCAGGAAGGGTAGGGACGCGTGGTCAGCAGCTAGGGTTAGGGTTAGGGCTAAGTGGCGGCTAGGGTTAGGGTTGCGAGGTGGCGGCTGCTAGGTTTCAGTGTTTGGGCCGTGTCATTAATGCAGCCAGACACCAGGCTTTATAGCCTGCTGACAAGTGGCATAATCTGCCCTAATGGGCCTGCACGAATTGACTAGTGGACCAGACTTAATATCCCATTGGAAACTGATTGATTTAAAATTGAATTAATAAAAAAACTGACCTCATTAAATGAATAAAACTTATAAAAAACTAACAGTTAAAAGATTAAAACAAAATCAGACTATTATTAATTAACTAATAAAATCTAAAATAAAACCTAATTAACTTAAATCTGAATAAATAAAATAGAAAGGAGATGATTAATAATAATTTAATAAAATAAAACAAAACTAAACAATAAAAAACATTGACTAAAAAACAAATTAAAAGTTAATATTAATCTAAACGAAAAGATAATTATCTACTAATCTAAATAATAAGTCTAATAACTATATAAAAGAAGTCCATCTTTAAAATAAATAAATAAAAAAGATCAAAGAAAAACTTAGTAAACTACTATTTTCTTTTAAAAAATAAAAAACTATTCTACCCCAATTGAAATAAATAATAGACCAAAGCAAATTAATTCTACCATAAAATCTAATAATAAAAATAGAATATCTATCTAGTAAATAAAAAAACTATTCAAATAACTAAATTCACACCTGATAAAATAAAATAAATAAATAAAAATGAATAAAAGGGTAAAAAATGCAAGAAAAAAAGGAAAACGAAAATAGAAGCAAAATGACCAAAATGCCCCCCCCCAGGCCACGTGTCACACTTTTATTGGACAGAATGGATAAAATTTGGAAAACACCCAATTTCAGGTGGACACGTGTCTAAATGGCACGAAACAATAAATACGAAAATATTTACAAAAAGGGTAGGACAAATTTAGGGTATGACAGATGCCCCTATCTAATCGGCTTAAACCCGGGGAAATGAACTTACAGCGTTCATTTTCCTGAAGTAGAAGTCAATTAGATATAAAGAAAACCCTGAATTTGTCCGAAAGAAAAAGAGATGCTTGAGAATTGAAAATGCTGGATGATGTAAACCTCTGAGTAAGCTGTAAATAACTGGCAAAAGTCGTCATCACCAAAAGGATGATGGGATGAAACACACACAGCTACTACCACCAAAAGGATGGTAAAGCAAAACACTATCGCACAATCTATCATTAATGACTATGATAGACCCCTCACCAAAAGGATGACGGAGCGAAACACGAAACAAATCGCACAATCTATCATTAATGACCATGATAGACCTCCCACCAAAAGGATGACGGAGCGAAACACAAAAACACATCGCACAATCTATCATTAATGACCATGATAGACCTCCCACCAAAAGGATGACGGAGCGAAACACAAATGAACGATCGCACAATCTGACATCGACGAAATGTCAGACCCACCACCAAAAGGATGATGGAGCGAAAACACAAACAAAATATCGCACAATCTATCATTAATGACCATGATAGACCCCCCACCAAAAGGATGACGGAGCGAAAACAAATGAACGATCGCACAATCTGACATCGACGAAATGTCAGACCCACCACCAAAAGGATGATGGAGCGAAAACACAAACAAAATATCGCACAATCTATCATTAATGACCATGATAGACCCCCCACCAAAAGGATGACGGAGCGAAAACATAAACAAAACATCGCATAATCTGATATCGACGAAATACCAGACCCACCGCCAAAAGGATGATGGAGCGAAAACATAAACAAAACATCGCATAATCTGATATCGACGAAATACCAGACCCACCACCAAAAGCATGACGGAGCGAAACACACGCCAAACAATATCGCACAATCTATCATTAATGACCATGATAGACCCCTCACCGAAAGGATGACGGAGCGAAACATAAACAAAAAAATATCGCGCAATCTGACATCGACGAAATGCCAGACCCAACACCGAAAGGATGGCAGAGAGAAACACAAACAAAACATCGCGCAATCTATCATTAATGACCATGATAGACCCCCCCACCAAAAGGGTGACGGAGCGAAATACAAATGAACGATCGCACAATCTGACATCGACGAAATGTCAGACCCACCACCAAAAGGATGATGGAGCGAAAACACAAACAAAACAAGTCGCTATCACCAAAAGGATGATAGGACTACACAGATTTGAAGCTTACCAACACCAAAAGGATACAGGCTAGGTTGAACTGACGAAGTTCGACTATCACCAAAAGGATGATAGTAAGGCAATTGACAACGGTCACGCTTGCTGGGTACAACTCATTGGGGAACCCCTGAGAAGAAGATTGAATTGAAATGAGTCAACGGGGTACGTCCACCGTCTTGTTTGGAGATCATAGTTTTGCTGAAATGATTTCATGGTTACGCCCATGAATTCTGAAGAGGATGCCCCTGACTGGGCTGAGTTTGTCCTGATGTCTTGTCTTACTCAACAAAAGACTGAACAACTTCATGAGGGACGCTCACGGTTTTGCTGAAATGATTTCATGGTTACGCCCATGAATTCTGAAGAGGATGCCCCTGACTGGGCTGAGTTTGTCCTGATGTCTTGTCTTACTCAACAAAAGACTGAACAACTTCATGAGGGACGCTCACGGTTTTGCTGAAGATGCCCCTACTCGGGCTGGATCTTGCATTAAACTTCTTGGATTTACCCAACAAAAGGTTGAACAACTTCTTGGAGAACGTCCACGGTCTTGAATGGTATGCCCCTGGCTGGGATGTATATTAACTTGAAGATCTGATCAACCCCGAGGTTGAATATACGTCATGGGAAACACCCATGGTCTTGAAAAGAAATGCCCCTGACTAGGCTGATGATTGCTTTGAAGCTCTTGAAAATCGTGGGACAAACCCACCATCTTGAGGAAGATTCCCCTGACTGGGCGGTCGACGGTCTTGGAAATCTTCGAGATTGATCCTGGACCTTGACTTGCATATATGAATGCTGGATGATAAATATTATTCCATATGAGTGGACGTGCAAATGCAAATGCTGACGCGCGGAGATGCAAGAATTGAGGAAGTATGATATGGTTGGGTATGCATATGATGCAAAATGCTTATGATAGCGAATGCAATGCGTATGACGTGCATGATTGCAGACAGGTGATTGGAAATGCAGGTGGAAATGCCAGCGTGGTGGCCTCTGGTAGTTGCTAATGCGGATTGGACTTCGGGTGGTGGGAGGGATTGACTTCCTCGACACGCAGTTTGTTGAAGACGTCACGATTGAAGCAGAAGATGGTGCCCTGGATGCCCCAAGTCTGGGTATTTGGTGATTTGTTGTCAATTTCCTTCAGAGAAGGTTGCAACTCAGCTTGTTGGTCAGGACGACCTGGTCTTGCCCCAGTCTGAACATGGTAATGGCCTGCCCCTGCTTGAGCTGTTTGAATGATTTGCTCAAACCCGTGGGTTTTGAAATAATCTTGCCTCGTGTACGCCACTGAAAGTCAAGTTCCTCCTCGGTCGGACCTTGTTGAGATGTCCTTGAATACCTAGCACTGATTTGCAATTAAAATTGTACATTCATAAATGGTGACGTTAATACAAAGCTCGATGCAAGATTTGAAAAAGTATCTTTTATTGAAGTGTCGTGGTAGTGAGACGAATGGACTGTTAGCCCAGACGTAGTGCTAATTTTGATTGTTGTAAAAGATGTTGCAAGAATAATGACACCAGTGTTGATGATTAGTAATCAATTGAGGAGTCAGGTTACGCAACCTCGCAATAGTATGCTTTCAGAATAAACCTCGCCTCAATTAGGTCTTTCGAGGGTTGTAACGTGGTCTGGTTCACGGTTATGAAATAAAGGATATTAGGCTCAAAGTGTGATTTTTACCCACCCCTTCTTCTTAATGATCTCCAGTCCTACGCTCAGATAATTTTGTACTTGTCTGGACGGTGTAAGCTTGAAGGTTCAAGGTTTGCTTGACGTGGCAATCACTTTATTTTGGCTTTGATGAATGTCAGTGCCCCTTTTATTTGGGTGGCCACTGAATCTTTTTTTTTTGTTGAGGGTTTCGGGGTCCTCTTTTGCTTTTGTTTTTTTTTATCCCTAACTTTTGCATGGATTGACTTCGTTTGTCAGATCCATCGGGATTGCCTTGATTTTGCCTAAGTCCCCTCTAAGGTGTCCGACTTAGCAGGCTTTTGATTTTTTTTGAATTTTGTTGGAAGGTTGTGACTGCCATGTCATGGGTCATTGATGAACAACCGTTTTTTGGATTTTTCTTTGTTGATTTGCATGCATTATTAGATTAACTGAACACTACCCTGCCCCAGGTTGAGCGTAAAAGGTTTGAATATCCGAAGGAAACTGCTACTTCTAGGCTCGAAGTGGTTTACTAGGGATTAACTCCTTATATCTCCGCTGTATGGGGGAATTGAAACAATGCCTGTACATCATTGACGAGATTTTGTCTGAAAGTATATGGTTTGCAATCATGGGTATCTCGTTTTCATCATCCTCCCTCAAGTCAAGCTAAACAACAGTGAATAGAGTGGAGTGAATAAATGTGTCGGTGATAAGTAAAAGGAGTGAATACGACATAACTAAATCAAAACATGCATAAACGATACATTAATGAAAACCAAATACGAAATGGCAATTGTTCAAAGCATACAGTACTTAAACAAACAAAGACAAAACATAAGAACTGCGAATAATGAAATGGCAACATGACTGCCTTCTTCGGGGAATGAACTTGACTGGAATCGATCTGATGTTGGCACTAGTTGACTGGTGGCATTGGATTGTTGATGATGTTTGGAGACTTCCCATTAAAGTTGATAGCATCCCTGTCGATCATGTCTTGAATTATGTGTTTGAAAGCCCTGCAGTCCTCAATGGTGTGACCTGGAGCGCCCTTATGAAACTCACAATGAGCATTTGCATCGTAATCGGCAGGAATGATGGTTGGAGGAGCTAAATCTCTCGGAACAACAGCTTTCTTCTCCATCAACTGAGCAAAGATTTTGGCATATGACATAGGTAGACGATCAAAGACTCTATCTGGTCTCCAGGTTCTCTGCGGACGCTGTGGGCGAGTACCTTGTCGTTGCTGAGTAGCTTGCATCTGCTGTTGCTGAGGAGGATACTGATATCCTTGCTGGTTGTAGGCTTGTTGCTGAGGAGCCTGTTGCCTTGGCATCTGAGCTTGCGCTTCTTGAACAGCTGGCTGATAAGGCATTGGAGCATATTGCACAGTAGCAACATACGGATACTGATAATAGGGAACTTGATAAGGCATAGGAGCAGGAGCTAGTTGAGAAGCTTGCCCTTTCTGCAAAAAGATGGCATTTGTTTTGCCCTCTTTCTTCTTGTATCCGTTGAAAGGCTTCTTGCCATTAGACTGGCTGTTGGAACCTCCTGGGATCTTCCCACTCTTCAGCCCTTCTTCAATTCTCTCACCGACGATCACCAAGTCAGAGAATCCAGCGGAGACACTACCGATCAGCTTTTCGTAGTACTGGCCTTGCAAGGTACCCATGAAGATGTCAATCAATTCACGGTCAACAAGAGGTGGATGCACCCTTGCAGCTAGCTCTCTCCATCATTGTGCATACTCTTTGAAGGATTCACTGTCCTTCTGAGTCATACTCTGAAGCTGAGTACGATTTGGAGCAAGATCGGTGTTGTATTTGTACTGTTTGACGAATGCATCAGCTAGCTCAGCCCAAGTGCGCACACTGTTATGCTCCAACTGCATATACCATTCGAGTGATGCCTCAGACAAGCTGTCCTGGAAGCAATGGATCATGAGCTTCTCATCTCTGGCATAGGCAGCCATCTTGCGACAGTACATCTTCAGATGAATGTTTGGGCAACTGAGACCTTTGTACTTTGAAAATTCCGGCACTTTGAACTTGGGAGGAATGACAACTGTCGCTACTGCGAAAATCGGCGCCGGCTGAACAGAAGAGTCGCCACCGTGCGTTATTTATCCCACAGGAGGGAAAGGAAACGCTCAGAGTAAACCTCGCACAACACGGGAAAGGTATGGTCATCGCAACCAAAACCTGGATTCGGGAGCCGGTTACACAAGGGGAAGGTATTAGCACCCCTCACGTCCGCCGTACTCGACGGGATCCACGCTTGTTTTCGGGTATGGATTGTTATTCTATCTAACTAAAGGTCAAGGGTTAAAAGAAAATAAAATGAAAATGACTCGGCAAAGTATCGCACTTTATGCCTACGTATTCTCGTCGGGAACGAGAAATCAGAGTCAACGTAGTTCTCCTACCTACAGGAAAGGAGGGGAAGGTTGCTCGCTAGGATATCGCATCCTATGCCTACGTACTTTCATACAGCATGAAAGATCAGAGCAAACGTAGTTCGGGCCACGTACGACACAAGTCTGTCTTGATTGTTTTTATCCCTTCTGAAAAAGGTTTTCTGATTACCGGTCCACGCGGACAAAAATGAAGTTTTGATGAGTTCACATTCTTTTACGGAAGAAGTGTCTTTTATTGTGTTTGAAATATTTATTGTATTTTTCTGTTTGTTTTGAGAAAGAAGAGACAAAACTCTAACCTGCGGTTGCGAAGGGGATCAAACTAACCTAATGTTATCATGCATGGGTTAAGACCTAATGTCTATCATGCTCCTCTCTTGCACAGAGAGAAACAGAGATCCTACGGGAACAGACGGAAACAGAAACAATATCAGATATATATAGTAAAACAGTAAAATGCATGAATGCAGCAATACAAGCGAGGCAAGGGAGTCCCACTCAACCTCGAACCTAGAAAACAATAGGCAAAAGTGAACAGACTTCACTTTCAACCCAACAGGGTAAACAGCAAACAATACAGTCCAGAAAACCAATCAATACATCAGAAATGAAATACAGCAAAAATAAACAGCCACAGCAGCTCTGCACCACATCAGTCTTCAAGCTTCAGCAAGCATCAATCTCTATCTCCACAGCTTTCCAGCAAGGTCTTGATCATCAATCTTCCATCTGCAATAGCTTTTCTTCCAGTCTCAATCTCCAGGATGAATATCAATCAACCAGATGAAGTGAAGGAATGTCAGACAGTCAATTACCTACCAAGGGTGGTTCATCAACTGTTAACATGATACAGACAATTTTCCCTCAAAAGTTCTATCTTTCAAATACATTGACTGATCCTTCCAAAGGAAGGAGGTGGATATTTGAAAGAGACTTTGAATCATAGAGAAAGGATGGAGGCAGACAAGGCACTCCATGTTTGAGAAACAAGCTTTCTAATCTAGAGCTCTGCCTAGCTCCTAAACCCTAGTCTCCTCAACAGCTGCTAGCAAGAATCTCCTCTTCAACTCTGGAAGTTGGTCTTCAGTCTCTGGATCTCCAATGGCTCTATCATCCCAAGTCTTCAGCTCTCCCAATTCCCAGGCAATCCCAATACCCACACAAACAAACAGTAATCCCCAGAGGGCACACCACACCAGTCACAAAAATATAGACAGTAATATACTAATAGCAGTAGGGGAATCCTAGTGATTTCTAAGGGATCTAATAACTACCCATAGTCCCTATAGTCCCATACCTAAAATATTCAACCTCTAAATTCTAAGGGAAATGATTCAATTCTCTTAAGTCATCACTTAAACCCTGATTTTGTTCATGTTGTTCTCACCTACACTAAACACCTAAAATTAAGTCCTAAAAATGGGAACTAAATTGTATGGACAAGCTAACATTATCTATTAATCAACCTAAAAAGAATGGGTGAAAAATATAAAAACATCTACTAGAACAAAAATTAACAAATTCATGCACTAAACAAAATATTATTTACACCTAATTAAAAGAAAAATATGCCAAAAATAAGAAAATGAAATGAATTATTAATTTTTTTGTATGAGAATTTTCTTGACAAAATTAAGAAAATGATGCAAAAAGAACCAATTGAAAATATGCATTTTATGATTTATTATGAATTTTAAAAGATTTAATGTTTTTTTTGAAATAAAATGAAATGAATTAAATGGAAAGGGGTGCAGCAAGCAATTGGAATCAGTTGAAATTAAGAGATGGGCCCAGACAGGGGGGCGCGCATAGCAAGCGCGTCTGGGCCCAGTTCAAACAGAAAATATAATAAAAATTAAAAAAACTCTGAACGGTGCAGATAGCAAGCTTTTCAGTTGAAATGGGATTGGGCTTGGTTTGAGGGGGTGTTATTAGCAAGCAACATTTGAGCCCAGTCAGAAAGACTTAATGAAACGGGGCATTTCATAGTTTAAATTCTCCCTCCATTTTCCTTTTAAACCACGGCCGTTGGATGAAGAGCCAAGTCAAGGTCAATCTCAAAATCGTGTGGTTCAAACGTTGTCTTCAACCTTGAGCCAAACCCTAACTCTGAAAAACCCTAACCATGCAAGCACCTTCCATTGTTCTGTTCTCTCTCATCTCTCCATGGATGCCCTCGATCCAAAGAGCAAAGTTGCTCTAAATTCCTCCCTCTACACAGCCATAACCATAACTCCTCCCAAAACTCAAGCAATAAGGGAACCCGATAGGTATAACAGATGGAATCCACCATTAACACCTGATATCAACTGCTTCAATTCTTTCTAATTCTTGTCCTAAACTCATCTACACCTTATGCTGATCTCAACATGCTATTCCATCAAGTTTTCGTGCATTAAATCATGAGTTACCAGCCCTACCAGATCTTGCACTCCATGACCAAACTTCATGAAAGCTCTCCAAACTCACCAAACTAAGTCATCTACCCTATCTTACCAATTCTATGCTAACAAAACCTTCTGATCCTAACCTAAACAGCCAATTCGAATGAGAAACATACCTGGTGCAATTGATGAAAACAGCTGCTAAAACCTCTTGATCCAATGCTTGAAATGATTGAAAACTGATCAATGAACTTGATGATGACTTCTGTATGCAACAAATATGACTCCAAAGCTTTGAATCTCTCAATTCCAAAATTTGTGCTTCTTGAAAGGTGAACTTGCACAGCTCAAATCCACCACAATTCTACCAAATGATTATATGAATTCTGATCTAGGGATGATGATGATGAATACCAGATCAAGAATGGGGAAAATTGATGAGAATTTGGAAGAGTTTGAATTGATTTTGCAAGTGGGAGAAAATGTATGAAACTTGTGGTTTTGAGTAAATGAGATCACCAACCATGGCATGAACTCTCTCATATCAATATATAGGTGAGGTTAGAAACTCCTAGAAGCTTGGAGAAGCTTCCCTTGCACTCTTTCCTTTGGATTTGGGCTTATGTATCTTCCATTACAAGTAACCATGAATAACTTCCAAAATGTGAACCAAGCTCAAAATTCTACTTTAGCCAATGTTCTCAAAATGATCTTTCCATTCAAAATGACCTATAATTTCACCTCATTTGGCCAAGATATGAAAAATCTCATTTTTTAGGTCATTTTTATTCATTAAATCCAACAATTTTGAAACCTTGTGCTATGAATCTTTCCAATCTCTCATGGTCACTTTTCTAGACTCAAAATGTCATTTGGAACAAGTTTGGTGTTGTAAAGTTTTCCATTTGAAGCTTCCTTGTATGAGTTTTGGGGCATAGGCTTGAAATGACCTGTAATTCTCAGATGACCAAAATACCCTTTGCTTGCCAAGACCATAAGTAGAGTTCCACAAATCATATGAAGGAATACTATACCATTATAGAAAGCTAAGACAATGAGAAACAATTCTTATGTTGACCAGGAATTCATTTGAAATCTCCTTGAGGAGTAAAAATTGCTTGGAAGTCAAGTCACTTTCACAGACAAAATTTCAGATACCTCAGATGACCTGTAACTTGTAAGGACCATAACTTGAGTTCTATAAATCTCCTTGATGTCTTCCACCACTAAAATTAAAGGTCTTGAGATCCTCTACAAGTTTCATGTTGGCCAAGGATCCATTTGAAGCTTGCATTTTGACTTATCTTGCTTGGAAATTTGACCTAAACTAGGGGATTTTACACAGAAACCCTAATTTAGAAACTCCTCTTCTCCTTGATTTCTCTTGATTTCTTATTAGCATACCACCATATCCTCTTCTACATGTAAAATGATGAACCCCACATCTCTCCAATAGCCCTTAATGCCTTTCAACCAATCAATTAACCTAGAGTTGACCCAGGGTTGACCCAGAGGAAACCCTAGTTGGCTGCCTTCAACTGCAATGCTTGTGACTACACCAATGACTTGTTTCCTTCTCCAAATGACTTTCTAAGTCTCCCATGATGTCCACATACTCTCCATGCTCATCCCACAGCTCACAATTTCTTTGTTGATCCTCAAATACCCTCATCTAGGAGATAGATGAACTGCTTGATCCATTGACTTCCCAGCTTTCAAATTCTTTCTGATGACTTGAATGAGATTGAATTTGGATAATAACCTCTTGATAGGCTCATAGAGATGAAAATAATGATTGGTCCCCTGTTGGATGACTTGCTATGCTTATGCTATGCAGATGATTAGGCTATGTACATGACTCTATATGCAAATGCTAATGATATTGAAACATAAACCAAGTGAATAAGGTTGGGCAAATTTTAGGGTGCAACAGCTGCCCCTATTCAAGCGACTTGGACCCGATTGGGTGAAGAGCCCGGAGCCTTCAGACATTCGCGGTACGAGACGGTTGAATACTAAGAACCCAGAAATTTGCCAACCGCAGAAATAAACTGCGCCACTGCTTGGGGATTATTTTCATCAACTGGATCGGCTGTTACGACAATCAACTGATCTCGTGCTGGGGATTATTTTCATCGGCCTGAAAGACTTTATCATCGCAGAGATAGAACATTGTCCACGTTAGGACGCCTGCTTCATCAATTTGGAAAACTTCAACAACTTTGCTGGGGGATGGCTCGTCTGCCTTCTCGTCAGAAATAAATCGTCCACGTTAGGAATAAACTCTTCCACGTTAGGAATAACACCGTCCACGTTAGGAATAAGACTTCGTCTGGATCTGTCCTCGTCAGGACTAAACTCTCTGGGTTATGAATACTTCGTCCATGTTAGGACTCACCCTTCCACGTTAGGAATACATGACTTTTCCATGTAAGGAATCAATCTTTCTGATTTGTCCACGTCAGGACTAAACTTTCCACATAAGGAATACTTCTTTTGGATCTGTCCGCGTCAGGACCACACTCTTTCTTTCCACGTAATGAATATAATCTCAATCTATCCATGTTAGGGCTTCAACTTGATATGTCCACGTAAGGACTCAATCTTTCCACGTAAGGAATCAATCTTTCCACGTAAGGAATCAATCTTTCCACGTCAGGAATGCTATCTTTCCACGTAAGGAATAAATCTGATATGTCCACGTAAGGACTCAATCTTTCCACGTAAGGAATCGCCTCTGATCTGTCCACGTCAGGACTAAACTTTTCCACGTAATGAAACAACTTCTCTTTCCACGTCAGGAATAAACCTGTCCACGTCCGGACTCACGTTTCGTCTTGATTTGTCCACGTCAGGACTCTCCTCTTGGCTCGCTGAGGAAATAAAACTTGTCCACGTTAGGACTCATATCTCAACCTGCTGAAGAAATAGGACTTGTCCACGTCAGGACTTGCGCGTCTTCGACTTGCTGGGGAAATAAGACTGTGTCCGCGTCAGGACTCACACTTTTCCCACAACACAACGAAGGATAAATTTGTCCACGTCATGACTCTCGTATCTTGTCATCACAAAGAACTATAAACTTGTCCACGTCAGGCCACACAGTTCACCATTAAGAAGAAAGACACTTGCTGGAAATAAATTGTCCACGTCAGGACACCAACACGAAGAGTAACCAACTTTTGTCCACGTCAGGACTCCACACTCAATCAATACCGAGAGCTCGACTCTGTCCACGTTAGGACTAACACACATCGTCAACTTGAGGAAATGTCCACATCAGGACTCCCACTTCTCTCAGCATACGACAAAACCTGTCAATAAACCCGTCCACGTTAGGACTCATCCTTCCATTGGTCCGCCAACTTCTTATCACTGACGTTATAGCAACTTTGAGGCTGACTCTACTGGGGATGCTTGGAAATCAAACTACTGGATGCCTGCTCTAATAACCGGCGGTAGCCTCTGAAATTCTGGTTCATGAAACCTCTTAATGCTGACGTAACAACAACTTTGGAGGAAACAATCCGCTGGTCGGACTAGAGAAACTTCAACAAGAAACCCTGGCGGGTAGATAAGTAACTCTGCTTGGGGACAAAGAGAAACTTATCCTGATAACTCTGTGGGGAGTAGTGCCAAAGCTGACACTTCGTTGGATGTCTCACGTCGAGATCTTGAATGTCTATTGATTCACCTGAGCAAGGGCTCTCTCTACCTGCAAGAGAAATAATACTTGAAACGAAAGGTTAGCCAACCTGGTTTATGTTTCACAATGCATGCGTTTATCAATGATGCAATGTTCCATTTGACATGGAAATGCTATGTGTGTCGATTTGGTGAATGCAAGTGTGACACTATATGTCAATGCAATTGCAGACTCGAACTGCTGAGATACAGGAACTGCTTCAGCAAAATAAATGCTGAAGATAATGCCAACTTCGCTGGGGATAGCCAGATGCCACAGAATCATTCAGGAAAAATAAATGCTGGAAGAATGAAGCCGACTCAGCTAGGAAATTGGGAACTTGAACCAAGCACCTCATTGAAGTAACACCCTGTTGGGGGATATAACTCTGCTAGAGAATAGCAGATGCGCCTGGTATGATTGAACTTCTGCTGGAGAGTGAACGGATATCACACGGTATTCTGACAAAATAAATGCCAGGACCCACACCAACTCTTCTGGGGAGAGTCTTAATCTTCGAGTTCCACTGGGAGGAATGAAAATACTTGCAAAGAGAATTCCGCTGGGGATGGGATGATTCTCTTGGGGGAAATCAACTGATTCCGCTGGGAGAGAGTAAATGACCCTGCGGGGAAAGGTAAACTGCCTGAATACAGCTCACCGATATTAATCTTCTGAGGCTAGCCCATTCTGCTTGAGATAAGGAATCCTTCTGGGGGACACCACACTGTCTGAACACAGCCTACAATCATAGAATTGCCAACTCTGCTGAGAATAAATGGCTTTGTTGGAGCATGCCCTCTGGATAGGCTACTACTAGCCAGGGAATTCGATCCTTCTTCATGAGGCATATGCATGTCCTGCGTGGGGGTCGAGTCTTTCGTTATTGCAACCTTTTGATCATCTTCCTCGTACGGCCATGAAACCTGCAACAACACAAACAAGACAAGACAAGCCTATGCAACCAAATCGATTCAGGTTAGTGACGTTATTTGTAGTTAATTCAAAGCTTTAGCAATTGTTGGCAAGGGCCAGTGATGTTATACACATGCTAGTTTCAATAAACCTAGGCGTTTTATCAAGCACGAAACAGTAAAGAACCAGCATTAAGTACTGAATAACATATTTTATTAATTGGGCCCCTGAATGGGCGGAGTTTTGTACACGGGATGTAACTCCTGAAATGAGGAAGCTACGCAAGGCAGATATACAAGTATGCACAAGAAGCATAAATATTTTGACAAATTAAATTTTGTGCACATGTCGGCAACGAGATGCAGACGAACACCACGAACTGATCCTCCTATGACTCGCTCGACTCTAATGCTTTCCCGGTATTCACACTTCCGAAGAGATTGTATCTGATAATCGACCCTTCAGGTATATTCTCCCGCACCGATGCTCACGGTAATATCAAATTCGGACCGCAGTCATTTGCTTTTTTCAAATCCCTAACTTTTGCGTGAACCGCCCTTTACGGGTTTTCAGTTCACCGGGATACCCCTTTTTGCCGAAGCCGCCCAGTGTAGGTTTTTAACTTCGCGGGTGTACATTTTTTCAATTTTATCCCTAACTTTTGCCCGAACCTTTCATTCTGTTTTTGGTTCGCCAGGATGCCCCATTTTTGCCTGGACTCTCTTTTTCTGTCCAGCGGGTCAATTTTCAAGCAAAGTATTTTTTTAACTGCGTCCGAATTCACAGGCGACGTAAAGTCTTCACCGTCCATGGTGGACAACAATAAAGCCCCTCCTGAAAAGACTTTCCTGACAACGTAGGGCCCTTCGTAGTTGGGGGTCCACTTGCCCCTGTGATCTGCCTGCGGCGGGAGAATCCTTTTCAGCACAAGGTCGCCCGTCTGAAAGCTCCGCGGATATATCTTCTTATCATATGCTTTCTTCATTCGGCTCTGGTACAAACGACCATATGCTAGAGAAGCTAGCCTCTTCTCATCCATCAAACTCAGTTGATTCAACCTGTCTTTCACCCATTCTGCCTCGTCTAGCTGAACATCTCGCAATACCCTCAGAGAAGGGATCTCAACTTCCAATGGTAATACCGCTTCCATTCCGTATACTAACGAGAACGAAGTTGCCCCAGTTGATGTGCGTACCGTCGTACGATAACCGTGCAAAGCGAAAGGTAGCATCTCATGCCAATCCTTATAGGTCACCACCATTTTCTGAACGATCTTCTTGATATTTTTATTGGCCGCCTCGACAGCGCCATTCATCTTGGGTCGGTAAGGGGAGGAGTTATGATGTTTGATCTTGAAATGCTGACAGAGCTCCTTCATCATTTTGTTATTCAAGTTTGAACCGTTGTCCGTGATTATCCGCTCGGGGATCCCATATCGGCAAATGATATCTCTCTTGATGAATCTGGACACCACTTGCTTAGTTACGTTTGCGTAAGACGCTGCTTCTACCCACTTGGTGAAATAATCGATTGCTACTAGGATGAACCGATGCCCATTAGAAGCTGTTGGCTCGATCTTTCCAATCATATCGATTCCCCACATCGAGAACGGCCATGGCGATGACATCACATTCAGAGGACTCGGAGGCACATGGATCTTATCAGCATAGATTTTCCACTTGTGGCACTTCCTCGCAAACTTGAAACAATCAGTTTCCATGGTCAGCCAAAAATATCCTGCCCGCAGCAGCTTTCTCGTCATAGCATGTCCACCAGCATGCGTACCAAAGGTACCTTCGTGTATTTCCTCCATGAGCAGCTTTGCTTCTTTTTCGTCTACACAACGCAACAGCAACAAATCGTGGTTTCTTCTATATAAGACACCGTCCGGATTCAAATAGAAATTACCCGCTAATCTCCTGAGAGTCTTCTGATCTTGACTGGATGCCCCAGCCGGATACTCTTTGTTCTTCAGAAAATTAAGGATATCGAAATACCACAGTTTGTCATCGGATGCCTCGTCAATAGCAAACACAAAGGCAGACCTGTCAAGCCGAGAGATAACGATTCGGGGAGCCTCGTTCCAGAAGTTGACCTTGTACATGGAAGACAAAGTGGCCAGGGCGTCAGCCATTTGATTTTCTGCCCGCGGTACGTGATGCAATTCAACCTTGTCGAAGAAAGGCAACAATCTCCTTGCATAATTCATGTAATGTATCAAATTGGGCTGACGTGTCTCCCATTCCCCTTTTATCTGATTCACCACCAGAGCTGAGTCTCCGTATACGTCTAAATTCTTGATTCGCAAATCAATGGCTTCTTTAAGCCCCATTATACAAGCTTCGTATTCGGCCTCATTGTTGGTAACGGCAAAGGTCAATCGGGCAGTAAACGGGATGTGTGACCCGTGTGGCGTAGTGATGATTGCCCCTATTCCGCTACCGTAAGCATTCACAGCTCCGTCAAATATCATCTTCCACTTAGAACCCAACTCTGGTCCCTCGTCTGGCAACGACTCTTCACAATCTTTCATCTTTAGGTACATGATATCCTCGTCAGGAAAATCAAACCTCATCGATTGGTAATCTTCAATAGGCTGCTCCGCCAGATACTCAGACAGCACACTCCCCTTTATAGCTTTTTGCGAGACGTATTGGATGTCATATTCAGTCAAGACCATCTGCCAACGGGCAATTCTCCCTGACAACGCCTGCTTTTCGAACACATATTTGATCAGATCCATCTTCGAGATGAGCATGGTTGTATGATTCAGCATGTATTGTCTCAAACGCTTGGCGGCCCAGGCTAGCGCGCAACAAGTTTTCTCAAGCATTGAATATCGAGATTCACAGTCTGTAAATTTCTTACTCAAGTAGTAGATCGCATGCTCTTTTCTTCCTGTCTCGTCGTGCTGACCGAGAACACAACCCATACTTCCCTCAAGAACCGTCAAGTACATGATCAAGGGTCTGCCCGCCACTGGGGGTATCAAAATAGGAGGCTCTTGCAAATACTGCTTTATTTTATCGAACGCCTTTTGACAATTTTCGTTCCACATCACAGCTTGATCTTTCTTCAACAGCTTGAATAATGGTTCACACGTAGCAGTTAGGTGAGATATGAACCGAGCGATGTAGTTCAACCTCCCTAAAAACCCGCGCACCTCTTTCTCTATTTTAGGCGTCGACATTTCTTGGATCGCTTTTATTTTAGCAGGATCGACCTCTATTCCTCTTTCGCTTACGATAAACCCCAGCAGTTTACCCGATCTCACCCCGAAGGTGCATTTGTTAGGGTTCAGCCTCAGCCTGAACTTCTTAAGCCTCTTAAATAACTTCAGCAGATTCACCAGATGCTCTTCCTCCGTCTGGGATTTGGCAATCATATCGTCAACATAAACTTCGATCTCTTTATGCATCATATCATGAAAAAGAGTCGTCATCGCACGCTGATACGTTGCCCCAGCATTTTTCAAACCAAAGGGCATCACTTTGTAGCAAAATGTTCCCCAAGGCGTTATGAAAGTAGTCTTCTCCATGTCCTCTGGCGCCATTTTAATCTGATTATAGCCTGAAAAGCCATCCATGAAGGAGAATATAGAGTATTGAGCAGTATTATCAACTAGCACGTCAATATGAGGAAGCGGAAAATCGTCTTTTGGGCTTGCTTTATTCAAATCTCTATAATCCACGCACATTCGAACCTTGCCATCTTTCTTTGGCACTGGTACGATGTTAGCAACCCATGAGGGATATTTTTTCACAGCCAGGAAACCAGCGTCCCACTATTTTTGAACTTCCTCTTTGATCTTCACTGCCATATCTGGTCTAGTTCTGCGAAGCTTTTGCTTGACCGGCGGGCATTCTTCTATCAGTGGCAGATGGTGCACGACCATGTCTGTATCGAGCCCTGGCATATCTTCATACGACCAAGCGAATACATCACTATACTCTCGAAGCATTTCAACCAGTCTTCGCTTGATATCGCTCTGCAGTGCGGCTCCGATACGAATATTCTTCTCAACCCCTTCCGACCCCAAGTCGATAATTTCGATGACCTCTTCGTGAGGCAGAATGACACGCTCTTCTTGTTTCACCAACCAAGACAGTCCTTCAGGAACGTCACTATCTTCGACAACCTCTTCTTCGGCCTGAAATACCGGGTGCTCGAAGTCGGGACGAGTCATAGGTGGTTCAAGGATGTCATCTGAAAATGTTATCCTGCAAAAAGAATGGTTAAATGCTTCAAAATGCGTATAAAGCCAATAGCCACGTTGCCATTTTATTGAAAAATACAAAACAAGAAAAACAGAGATCACAACATTTGCACATGAAAAAAAAACGCCTTTTATTTAATGATTAACACGCAATGTTTATAACAACACAACCCTAAGCAAATCCCGATGCCCCGGGCAAGACATCAGATTATTCAACAATTAATAAAGCAAAGCATTACTGTTTAAGAGTCACAGGAACAAGCTCCCGAATAGACCAGTTGCACGGTCCCTGTCCTGGCGTGCCTGGCTGAATCCAGGCATCCATATCACAGTCGCTGTCTCCTTCGTCAGACTCCGAAGCGGCGTTGATGGTCTCATGACATACTCCACTGGCAGAGATGGTTATTGGCCCTCTGAAACGGGGTGCTCCCACAGCAGGTGTTTACGACGATGGTTGGTACCCCAGCCCGAATCGGTCCATCTTCACAGGGATATCCAGCACTTTGCCCCAGCCCTTTGCTTCTCCTGCCTCCACCAGAGCTTGAGCTTCTTTATACGACGAGACAGCTATCTCCGACACTTTGCTCGGCCCGGGACCTTTGTCCTTGATACGCAAACCTTCAAATGCCTGGCAAGGTGTTTCGTGGATTTCTCCGTCGACCTCCACATATTTAAATGATGACAGATGGCTGACCAGGATGTCTTCTTCTCCGCATACGGTGACCACGCTGTCTCCGACCATATATTTCAACTTCTGATGCAGGGTAGACGTGACTGCCCCAGCCCCGTGAATCCAGGGTCGTCCGAGCAGGCAACTATATGCAGGCTGGATGTCCATGATATAAAATTCGGTGGCGAACACCTCCGGCCCCACCTGTAGAGGCAATGTTATCGATCCAAAGACTGTTCTTTGCGTGCCATCAAACGCTCTGACTACCAAGTCACTGGGCGTGCACAGGATTCCTCTGACGTCTAGCTTCATCATCGCTTTCTTGGGCATCACATTCAAAGACGATCCGGTGTCGACCAATACATGCGATATTACTGATCCTCTACACTCGATAGATATGTGCAGTGCCATATTATGATCTCTCCCTTTCGGGGTCAAATCGAAGTCGGTAAAGCCCAAGCTGTGGCCTGCATTTACATGTGCCAACACTCCTTCCAGCTGATTCACGGAGACGTCTTGGGGGACGAAGGAAGTATCCAGGACTTTCAGCAAAGCATTTCTGTGGGCTTCCGAACATAAGAGCAACGACAGGATAGATATCTTGGAGGGCGTCTGTTGCAGATGCTCCACAATCTTATAATCACTTTTTCGAATCAAGCGCATGAACTCTTCTACGTCTTTCGATGTCGCTTCTTTTTCGCTTGCTTGCACTGGGACATTCTCGACCATCTTCCCTTTTCCTTTTGCTAGTCTTTCGGCCTCCACTTCAGGTGATATAAAGATCCTACCACTCCTTGTCATACCTCCTGAACCAACAACGTTATCTACAGTCTCGGCTGGCTGCTTATTAACATCAATCTTTATCCCGTCACAATACACCTCCAACCCATATGACCATGGGACTGCTTTTGTGTTCTCGTACGGGATCGGCCCGGCCTTAGTTATGGTGATCGGTGGTCGCTGGACCGGTGCTGCAATAGTGATTGTCTTCCGAGGAATCGTTACAGTGGCCACATCACTCTGATCATCTGCTACTGCCCCTGCAGGCTCTTCAGTTGCTGCTCGGTCAAACTGCAATGTGCCTCCATCAATTAAAGCCTGAATACCTTTCTTCAAATCATCACACCCCCCAGCTAGGGTCCAACATTCTAAGCAATACTCGTCACATCCTGGATAAACACCCCCTTGCAACAATCTGCTTTTTATCTCGTTCAGCGGCGTCTTTAAATCGTCGACATTCATAATCAGATTCAACCCTTCCTCAGTCAGAATGGCGTTCGCCCCATGATTAGGCATGGGTTTCTGCACTATATTCGGACCTGCTGTTCCGAAATTGATAGCCTTATTGTCCAAAAGATCCTGCACAACATGCTTAAAGGCATGGCAACCCTCTATATCGTGGCCCGGAGCCCCAGAATGAAACTCACAGTGCCTGCTTGCATCATAACCATACGGGGGAGTTCCCGTTATCGGTGCCAGAGTTCTTTTCTCTACCAAATTTAGACCCAACAACGTCTGCAACAAATCTGCATAGGTTGAGGGAGGCTTCTCAAACACTCTTCTTGGTTTACCACCCTGGAATCTTCGCTGAGCCTGTTGTGCCCCCTGCTGTGGCTGCTGCTGTTGTTGTTGTTGAAATGGCTACTGTTGATATGGGATAGTAACATTCGCCACCTGCTACGGCTGATGATATTGGTTCCGACCTCTGCCTCGGCCTCGGCCTCGGCCTCCAAACACTGCGCTTGCCTCGCCCTGACGGCGCCCACTAAAAGCCTTCCTATTACTGCCAGATGCAGTTGATTCCTCGACTTGGAACTTTCCCTGCTTAATGTTACGTTCAATCTTTTCTCCCATCAGAATCAAATCTGAGAAACTGGCCAGAGATGTATGAAACAACTTGTCATGGAACATGCCTGTGAATGTGCCGACGAACATGTCATTCATTTCCTTGTCTTCTAAAGGAGGACGGACCCTGGCAGCCATGTCACGCCATCTTTGTGCGTACTCTTTAAATCTCTCATCCTTTTTCTGAGATAGCCCTGCTGTAATACCCCAAATTTTGCCCTAAGATTTGTCGTCGCATTTCATTGCATTTTTATTACATTTAATCAATTACTAACAAATTTGTGTAGTCGTTTGACTTTTTGCAGGTAAATATCATATGGCATGCATTTTTTTTCTAAAAAGTAAAAATGGCACAATTGGCAGGAGGACATGTGTAAGGAGTTATGAGTGTGAGAGGTTGAGAGTTCGAATCTCACCTTTGTCACTTTTTTTTTGTTTTTTATTATTTTTACTCTAAATTTTTCTATCTTTCATTAAAAAAATAACAAAAATAGTTTTTTATTATTATTTAATTATTATTTTCGTATTTTAATTAAATCATTTTTTAAAATATTATTTTTTTCACTTTTTTCTAAATTATTCATAAAAATATCCAAAAAATCATAAAATAAAAAATATTGAAAAAATTTTGTTCTTTTTATAATATTTTTGATTTTAGGAATCAATAGGATTATTAGTTTTTATTTTAAGTTTATTTTAATTATTTTAAATTATTTAAATTTTATTTTTTTTTAACTAATTATTTAGTTTGGGCTTTAAAAATGGGCTTTAGGGACATTATTGACAATTTGGTGTTAACCCTAATTTGTTCCCTATATATACATGTGTTACCTTGTTGGAAAAAAGGGGGAGAATGAAAAAAACCTAAGAGGAGTGAGTGCCGTTTGCCGTTATTTAGTTTTCTTCTTCATCCATTACTATTGTTTCTTTTTCTTCATCGTTTACCGTTATTTCTTTTCCTTCATCTATTACTGTTGTTTCTTTTTCTTCATCTTTTACCGTTATTTCTTTTTCTTCATCTATTACCGTTATTTCTTTTTCTTTATCTATTATTGTTACGTTTATATATATATATATATATATATATATATATATATATATATATATATATATATATATATATATATATATATATATATAATTTTTAAATTGTTAGAGTTTATATATATAAGATTTTTGATCGAATTATGTCGATACGATGTTTGCACATTTGTGTGCATGACGCGTGACATTTGTGTTAGTTCGATCTGGTTGCGATGATCGCATTTTTGTGTGAGCAATAATACTATTTTTTGCTTAATTTCTTTTTCTTTGCGATAAATTTTGTTTCGTCCGATTTAGATCTGGTTGCGATGAGCGCATTTCTGCGTTAGCAACATTGTTGGGTTATTTGGCACATTTAAAATTCATTATTGCTTTATTATTATTATTATTATTATTATTATTATTATTATTATTATTATTATTATTATTATTATTATTGTTAGTATTATTATTATCATTATTTATTATTATTATCATTATTATCATTATTATTACCAGTATTATTATTATTGTTATCATTAATTTATTAAAACTTGTTATAATATAAAAATCTGTTTTTTAAAATAAATAACATTAACATCTTTTCCAAATTAATATGAAAACCTATTATTTTTAAGAAAAACTTTTTTTTTAGATAAATTTAAAATAATAACTAAAATCTTTTTTTTAATAATAACTAGGACCGTTATTTATTTTATTTTATTATTGTTCAATTCAAATTTCATTATCATATTGTATCTGCTCCTCTCATGTAACCTCGCGAACTTAACAATCGCTCTTTAAATTCTGCCTTTAAATTTCTGCTTGCATGGTTTAAATTATGACATTATCTCTCTGTTTGCATGATTCAATTATCTCACGCGTTTACCATTACTTCTGTCACATCACACCTCCGAAGAATTAGGTCTAGCCGTTTGGCCGCCATGCCAATAGTCCTCAAACCCTCAAACTTCACACATTCAATTTCAAATCCTCAAAACTACAAACTACAAACCCTAATTTTCACAAATGCCTCGTCGCAGGCTAAATTACAAGTTACCCCTAGCATTAGGTCAAAGAGCCGCCGCGCTCATTTTAGGGTTTCCCGCCGTGGAATCCCTAATTTAACCCTAATTACAACTTAACATTTCAACGTAGAGATTTGGAGTTTCTACACTCCACGTAAGCGTGTCCTTAAGATGCGTTTATTCCCCTTGAGACCTTGACCACAGTCAAGAAGTCTCTAACCTCCCTTTTGAGGGGAACTACGATTACTCTGATTCCACTCCCGTAAGGATACGTAGGCACAAGATGCGATGTCTTGCCGAGTAAACTTAGAATTAACCCCTTAGGTCTCCTTTCTCACTTTTAATTCCTTTGTACATATACCTTAAGCAAATAAATAAAGCAAATAGTAAACATTTGAACAAAAGGTTCCTGTAGAGTACTACAGAAGTTTAGGGTGCTAATACCTTCCCTAAATTTAACCAACCCCCGAACCCTAGATCTTTCCCCGCATTGTGTTTACGATGCAAAATAGGTTTTCCCTCTTTTGACCTTTTCCTTCGGATAAATCAAAGAGCGGTTGTGAATTGAATTACGATTCAAATTAATTAATAATTTGATATCCTATTTCCACCGCAACAGAAAATGGCGACTTCACTGGGGAATCTTCTAAACTTTTGAGGGTTATCCCTAACTTGTTCATATTTATTACTATCTGTGTTATTATTCATTTGCATGTATATATTTGTGCTTTGATTTTGGGGACTGTTCCTTGTGTTGTGAGATAAGTCCTACGCCCGGACTAGCGACATTATTATAGGATGGGGATATATTCGATGAGGCTTATAGGGAGTTGAATCCCGACCAAGCTGATTCAAGAATCACCGCTCAGTTGAGACCTTTTCGAAAATGGTTCGGTTGAACGAGTAATCGTAAAAACTTTTTCCATGGTCGATTGGAGTCTGTGATATTGGGGACCGTAGTACCTTAACACCACCTTGGCCTTATTTAGGACGTAGTGCGGGAGCTATGTGGGAGTAATCCTACAACGGTTGCTACGCGATACTACACTCAAAAGAGGTTCTCTTGAGAATATTATTAACCCCCGAGTCAATCGGAAGGTTGATAATATCCGAAAGATAGGCTGATGACTTTGGGCACTTTTTAGGACCTTGTTCTGCAGGTACAATTAACCTATAGTACACTCCTTTTGGGGATGGGTAGACCTTAACTCCACTCACGTTCCTTTAACCTAGGACTTTGTGTGTTTTCATGCATTGCATTCATAAAACATCATATCACATTAAGATTTCATGGAATTCAAACTCTATTTATGGACATTGCAGGATACCATGGATCACTCTAGGAAGCATACTTTGAAATTTACTTTTAAGGGTTTTAATTTGGAAGTCCTAGAGAAGCTAAGAGATTTGGTTCAAGATCAAGAAAAGTTCCAAAACAGATATGGAAGGCTATTGTCTTTGTTGAAGATTCAAGTAAACGAAGGACTTCTTGCGACTTTGCTACAGTTTTATGATCCAGATTATCACTGCTTCACCTTTCCAGATTATCAGCTTTTACCGACCTTAGAAGAGTACTCTCAGTTGGTGGGATTACCTATCTTGGATAAGTCTCCATTCCCTTTCTTGTAGGAAGACCCTAAGGAACGAGATATTGCTAAAACCATTTGTCTAAAGATATCCGATGTCAAAAACAATATGATCACCAAAGGGGGGACCTCCGGTTTTCCCAGGGACTTCCTAATTAAGAAAGCCCAATTTTATGCCGATCATAAAGACATGTTTGCCTTCGAGACAATTTTTGCTTTGCTTATTTATGGGTTGCTGCTTTTTCCTAGTTTTGAGGGGTTTGTGGACCTTAATGCAATCAAGACCTTCATGAGGAGAAATCCAGTTCCAACGCTATTGGGTAATACTTATCATTCAGTACATCTTCGAAACTTGCATGGTGGAGGAATGATTACATGTTGTGTGCCATTACTATACAAGTGGTTTATTTCTCACTTACCCAAGTCCGGTCAGTTCTGGAGACTTAATCAAGAACGTTGGTCGCAAAAAGTTATGGCTTTAACTCACTCTGATATTGATTGGTATAATCGCATGTACGATGGGATATCGATCATTGATAGTTGTGGAAACTTCAACAATGTGCATGTGCTCAGTTTCAATTGAGGAATTAGCTACAACCCAGTCTTAGCTCGCCGACAGTTGGGATACCCTTTGAAGGAACCGCCTAAAGGTATTCATGTGGAGAAAATCTTTTTCGAAGACAACAAAAAGCTTCAAGATCAGATTCTATCTTCTTGGAATCATCTGCATAGGAAAGACCAAGAAAGTTTGGGAAGACCTAATTGTGTGTCCATGGAACCATACCTTCAATGGGTCCGAGGAAGAGCTATTGAGTTGAAGATGCCCTACTCTCGTCAAGATCCTTTACCTCAAAGAGAAGAACCTGTCCAGTATTTCATGACCGAAGCTGAGACCTTGAAGATCGCTTTGAAGAGATCACAACTCGAAAAAGAAGTATGGAAGAACAAATACCATGTGATGGCCAGCGAGTACGAAGAACTTCAAAAGCGGATTCAATTGAAGAATGATGAGATACAATCCTACAAAAAGAGAAGGCTCTACGAATATTTATGTTCCTCCGGATCTCCGTCTGCTCACTGAAGTTGTGGAAGATGCTTCTCTAGGACTTTCTAGGCTTTTATTTAGCTATTTTGGTTGCAAGAATATTATTTGTAATTTGCCTTCAATGAATTAAAAGTTTCCTTGGTATTCCGCAATATTCGTAAATATTTGAATTCCATGAAATCTTCATTTGCATTCACCTTTTAGCATCATACTTTTGCATTGCATGTGTCTCCCGATTTCTCATACTCGGTTCTCTCGCCTTCCAGTTTTGTCACCCTGAGTTCTCTGCGTCAAATACGACCCTTCAAAAGGATGGAAGATCAAAACCAAGAGATCAACCGTGTCAGCCACAAACTCGAAGATCTTCGAGGAAGTGTAGGGCAGATTTTGGAAATGCTACGAGCTCTTAGTGTGAAGATGGATGTTCAGTCTACTGTTGTTTCTGAGACTAATATCGTTGTGGAACCTCAACCAGCTGTTACTGTCAAGAATGTACCTCCTCACGGTCTTCAATCCGGTTTGGTGCCTCCTATTGCTCAACCAGTTCGACGAGCTACTCCTCCAAAGTGCAAAACTCCTAACTCCGACCATGGTAAAGGACCTGCACGTTCGAGGAACCGCAAAATGGCTACTCCTCAACCTTGGCAACATCAGCAGAATTATGTTCAAGGTTATCCATATGTCCAACAACCCTATGTAGCTGCTGTTGCACCTCCTTTCAATCAGCAGTTTCCTACATACCAGCCTGTGCAGTCAGCTCCGGTATATCAAGCACCGATCCGTCAACAACCTTCCGGTTATCCGCCCATGCGAGTTCCTGTCAACGGTCAACGAGTGCCCGACACTCCTGTTCATCAACAATCACAGGATCAGGTTCCTTATCTCCACAAGAGTCATTATAAGCCTTGTCCTCCAATTCCGATGGCCTTCACTGAATTATAATCCTACAACAAGGTCTGATTACCACCCGTGCTTTGGGTCCTCCACCTAATCCGTTAGCTGCAGGTTACAACGCTGCCGCTCATTGTTTATTTCATGAGGGTGCGCCCGGCCATGATCTAGAGAATTGCTATGCTCTTAAGAAAGTTGTCAGAAATTTGCTAGAAACGAAGAAGTTGTCTTTTAGCGATGCTCAGATGAAGATCGAGACTCCTCTCGGGGTCCCTCACTTGGCGAGTTCGAATTCTGCAAAGCATGCTACGCCTGTGGCAAATCAGTCGAATCCAGTAATTATTCAAAGGCCTAGCTCGCTTCATTTCAGTAATCCTCAAGATGATATGACCGGGATCAACAAAGAATCTGGGAAAGTTATTTTGAAGCAACGACTGAAAACTGTTGAAGATGTGACTAGCATAACTGGGGCAAGCCATGACGACTCACAGTGATCATAAGCCAGACGTCCCTTCCATTGAGGCTCCGCCAAAGGAAACTGTTACTCTTGCATGCAAGATTTCATTAACATTTAGAAGGATTTTTTCCGACAGTTCATTTGTTTATTTATATGTATTTCTCTTTGATTAAGCATATTTAGCATGCAGGAACTTGTTTATATTTGATTAATTAATGCAACGCATATGTTTGTCTTGAATAAATCCATTCGTTTCACTCATTCAAAACATATTTTTCATAAATTATAAAGCCAACTTTACCCGATCTCTTGTTCTGATAGAGAATTGGGAGGAGGATGACGAACCCAAAACGTCAGATTTCTTGTCGTATGCTTTCAATTAAAACCCGCTGATGATGTAAGGCATTGTTCCAAATCCCAAACACTAGAGATATAAGGATGTTGATCCCTCGTTAACCTCTTTGAGCCTTGAAGTAGGAGTTTTTTTTTTAAGAACCCTCATCTTAACCTGGGGCAGGGTAGGTTTCAGTTAAGCCGATCGAGCGCTTAGACTCTCAAAAAGGAAGAGCAAACCTTCGAGAATTTATCCTTAGCATCTTAAGAAGTCCAATACAATGACTATCCCTCGGTTACCTAAGGAGTGGGGCAGTTACGAGCCTTTCAAAAGATTTACACGACTTGTGCATAAAAGAATATTCAAAAAATAAGAGCCCGCTAAGTCAAAACCTATGAAGGAGACTTAGGCAAAACTGGGGCATCCCGCTGGACTCCAAAGTCAGACCAAAAGACGTCGTCCAGGCAAAAGTTAGGGAATAAGAACAACAAACCAGTAGTTTTTTATAATCCCTATTAAAGAACAAGGTCGTGTGATAGAAACGCCAGAAGAAATAGGTGAGTGACTGCCATGTCCAAAGCCTTGATAAGTTCTCGACCATAGCAAATCCGCTTGAGATATGAGCGTTCGTATCCGATTAACTGAATTAGGATTGGAGAACATCACGAAGAATGGGTGGGTACAAATATAACTTTGAGCCTTTATCTTTTGTTTCTCAAACCGTGAACCGAGCCACGATACAACCTTTAAAAGACCTAATTGAAGTGGGACTTCGGTTGAAAGCATACTCGACAAGATCACGTTTCCTGACTCCTACGAGCTATGCTCAGAAAAATTCATGTTGGCATTATAATTAAAACTTATATCCGGACTAGTGATTTCGGTCACAAGTTGTTGCGATATCTTTTTTTCAAAACAAAAATTCAAGACAAATATATGTGTACATTGACAAGCTCAGGATAGGCATTTCAGGCATGACAACTTTGCTTGATATCTTAGAGATTTACATATGAACATAACCCGTGGAACTTGAAGATCCTGCTGAACAGGGGCAGGCAGTTTCCAAATTCGCTTACCAACGCGAGTCTGACGTTCTTAAGAGCTATTTCCCAAAGATTTCGTCGTAACACGATTAATTTGTGCCAGTTACGTCGAGACCTGACAAATCTCTCAAAGAGTTTGAGAACAATGGGGCAACCGGACTCGGTGTTCTCTATAAAATCCTCTTGAGATGACCCTACCTCGCAACGCAAGTATCCTGGGGCACCATGTTTTTAAAAAAGGAAACAAATGGCGACTACTACAAGGTCCTTCAAGATCAAAGCCATGTGGTTTCACAACTTTTCTTCATGCACCCGATGGATTTTACTCACGATGGCCTTCATTCCCTAGTAAATCTCAGTGTTGCAACAGGCTCCTAAACTATTGCCTCATCACAGTCCCCAGCGAGACTATAAGCTGATAACTTTTTCTTGGGTAACTCGAAAGTGTCCCTCAGGTTTTCTTCTCCCCATGTGAAGACATGATACTGTACACCCAAGCAGATTACCTTCTCCCCAGAGAATTCAGAACTTTAAAACCAGATTTGGTTCTACCATTGATCTTTCTTACCCATGATTGACGTATTGGTTGCAGAGAACGCAGGGTATTTCCGTCGAGATGTTTATTTCATCTCTCGTCCCGTCTCTAGTCTGTTTCGTCAGCATACGCAAGGGCATAAGCATCACATGCCTATTTCATTACATATTCATTACATATTCATTACATACTCATTACATACTCATTTCTTAACATCTTGCATACATAAACATTAACATACATAGACATTAACATACATTCACATTAACATATGCATCAACATATGCGTTAGCATTCACAGGTTCATTATGTTTCACCATCATTGGTTGTTACCGCTGAGTAACTGGGTTGGTCCATTCTCTCCAAATAGATTGTCAGCCCTAAGCATAAAATATTTACTTGTTTCCAGTTTCCCTACAGAGCTCGATCCTCGTGGATGACGGTTACTTCAGCTATCTTTCCTCGCCAGGATAAGATATTTACCCTTCGAGTTCATTCCCTCGATGGAGTCTTGATTACCAGTTTTCTTTCTAGCTCAATCCTAGATTGAATCTCAGTATTGTCGGTCGTCGAGCCCAACCGGACGTGCATTTATTTTGCACCATCTGAAGATTTTCACCATACCATGACAGATACGCGACTGTTTTCGCCCGAGAAGTTTATCACTGTACCCGGACGTGCATTTATTTTGCACTATCTTTCAACTAATCCTTTACAGATGCACGCCAGTTCACGCCTGGAAAATCTATCAGTACAACACTTTACAATCCTACATTGTTACAGCATCGGTATGATACATTTCTCGCCTGAGAAACCTATCGATATGACAACCTTACACAACACAATACACGCCTGTTCTCACCAGAGAAGCTTATCATCATCTGTTATCACCTCTACAAGCAGTTCTTACATGAGAGGCTTATTATTGCTACTCTTGCAAAATAAGCGACATCTCTCGCCTGAGAAGCCAATCCTATCTTCGTTATGACTCGCAGCAAATGGCCATCTCCATTGAGCAGTTGGGCTTCCATTTTACCTGTCGTCTTGAAGTATGGAAAGGTTTGAACCAAATTGTATTCAGGAGAGCACGATCTTGAAGTACGGGGAGGTTTGAGCGGAATCATATTCAGGAGAGCACGATCTTGAAGTATGAAGAAGTTCATTTACCCTTTAGTAAAAGAAGGAGCGGAATCATATTCAGGAGAGCACGATCTTGAAGTATGAGGAAGTTCAGTTTACCCTTTAGTAAAAGAAGGAGCCGAATCATATTCAGGAGAGCACGATCTTGAAGTATGAGGAAGTTCATTTACCCTTTAGTAAAAGAAGGAGCGAAATCATATTCAGGAGAGCACGATCTTGAAGTATGAGGAAGTTCATTTACCCTTTAGTAAAAGAAGGAGCGGAATCATATTCAGGAGAGCACGATCTTGAATTATGAAGAAGTTCATTTACCCTTTAGTAAAATAAGGAGCGGAATCATATTCAGGAGAGCACGATCTTGAAGTATGAAGAAGTTCATTTACCCTTTAGTAAAAGAAGGAGCGGAATCATATTCAGGAGAGCACGATCTTGAAGTGTGAGGAAGTTCATTTACCCTTTAGTAAAAGAAGGAGCGGAATCATATTCAGGAGAGCACGATCTTGAAGTATGAGGAAGTTCAGTTCACCCTTTTCATATTCAGGAGAGCACGATCTTGAAGTATGAAGAATTTCATTTACCATTTAGTAAAAGAAGAAACCAAATCGTATTCAGGAGAGCACGATCTTGAATTACGGGGAGGTTTGAGCGGAATCATATTCAGGAGAGCACGATTTTGAATTATGAGGACGTTCAGTTTACCCTTTTCATATTCAGGAGAGCACGATCTTGAAGTATGAAGAATTTCATTTATCCTTTATGTAAAAGAAAAATCAGAACCGTATTCCAGGCGCCGACCTTAAATATGAGAAGATTTATATATCAGATAAGCAGCAGCCTCTTTATTTGAGTGCTTATCCGTTTTGGCATGTAAGTCCCTTCCAACGATAAGTGACAGTTCTCCCTCGAGAAGCTTATCGGGGCATTTCCCATTAAAGTCCATTTACTTTGGCATACAGCCGGTCTTTACCCTGTATATTTGATATGGATTTCCGAAAATCCATTCGATCCCACCACGAGGGATAGGTTATAGAAGCTTGGATGTTATTCTTTGCTCAATGCTCCAGCATTCTGTGATCGATCTTGCAATCGTGTAGGTCCAATTATTATTAGACATTCCCAAGTGGAGGTCATCTCATAGGTGCCATCTCCATTTAAGGATCTTATTCTAAAAGTCCATTTATTTTGGCATACAACCGGTTCTTTTTTACCCTGTATATTTGCTACGGATTCCCGAAAAGTCCGTTTGATCCTGTCACGAGAGATAGTTTACAGAAGCTTGGATGTTATTCTTTGCTCAATGCTCCAGCATTCTGTAATCGATCTTGCAGTCGTACATGATCCAGTTTTACTTTTATATTCCCCAGTGGAGGCCGTCTCATAGGTGCCATCTCCATTTGAGAATCTCGTTCCCGGTCTAAAAATGATAATTGGTCGTGTTCGCACCAGCTGACCATCATTTTAGAATTCCCCAGTGTTGTACTGTGTCCCAGCGCGTCGTTTTCCCCAGTGTGTTCTTCTCGTAGCGTCTGTCCCTGTGTCGCTGTATTCGTCAGCATTTTCGCACTCATCATTCCAGCATACACATCATATCATATTCATGGCATTGTCTGCATTAGTCTTGTTTGGTCCATAACATTGCATATCGCCACATATAAGGGCAAAATTTTCGGTTATCTATATTTAAATCCCTCCACCATGATTCCTCGAGTCTCCGCCACTCGAATCACCCGGTGAAGTTATTTAAATAGGGGCAACTGTAATACCCCAAATTTTGCCCTAAGATTTGTCGTCGCATTTCATTGCATTTTTATTGCATTTAATCAATTACTAACAAATTTGTGTAGTCGTTTGACTTTTTGCAGGTAAATATCATATGGCATGCATTTTTTTTCTAAAAAGTAAAAATGGCACAATTGGTAGGAGGACATGTGTAAGGAGTTATGAGTGTGAGAGGTTGAGAGTTCGAATCTCACCTTTGTCACTTTTTTTTTGTTTTTTATTATTTTTACTCTAAATTTTTCTATCTTTCATTAAAAAAAATAACAAAAATAGTTTTTTATTATTATTTAATTATTATTTTCGTATTTTAATTAAATCATTTTTTAAAATATTATTTTTTTCACTTTTTTCTAAATTATTCATAAAAATATCCAAAAAATCATAAAATAAAAAATATTGAAAAAATTTTGTTCTTTTTATAATATTTTTGATTTTAGGAATCAATAGGATTATTAGTTTTTATTTTAAGTTTATTTTAATTATTTTAAATTATTTAAATTTTATTTTTTCTTAACTAATTATTTAGTTTGGGCTTTAAAATGGGCTTTAGGGACATTATTGACAATTTGGTGTTAACCCTAATTTGTTCCCTATATATACATGTGTTGCCTTGTTGGAAAAAAGGGGAGAATGAAAAAAACCTAAGAGGAGTGAGTGTCATTTGCCGTTATTTAGTTTTCTTATTCATCCATTACTATTGTTTCTTTTTCTTCATCGTTTACCGTTATTTCTTTTCCTTCATCTATTACTGTTGTTTCTTTTTCTTCATCTTTTACCGTTATTTCTTTTTCTTCATCTATTACCGTTATTTCTTTTTCTTTATCTATTACTGTTACGTTTATATATATATAATTTTTAAATTGTTAGAGTTTATATATATAAGATTTTTGATCGAATTATGTCGATACGATGTTTGCACATTTGTGTGCATGACGCGTGACATTTGTGTTAGTTCGATCTGGTTGCGATGATCGCATTTTTGTGTGAGCAATAATACTATTTTTTGCTTAATTTCTTTTTCTTTGCGATAAATTTTGTTTCGTCCGATTTAGATCTGGTTGCGATGAGCGCATTTCTGCGTTAGCAACATTGTTGGGTTATTTGGCACATTTAAAATTCATTATTGCTTTATTATTATTATTATTATTATTATTATTATTATTATTATTATTATTATTATTATTATTGTTAGTATTATTATTATCATTATTTATTATTATTATCATTATTATCATTATTATTACCAGTATTATTATTATTGTTATCATTAATTTATTAAAACTTGTTATAATATAAAAATCTGTTTTTTAAAATAAATAACATTAACATCTTTTCCAAATTAATATGAAAACCTATTATTTTTAAGAAAAACTTTTTTTTTTAGATAAATTTAAAATAATAACTAAAATCTTTTTTTTAATAATAACTAGGACCGTTATTTATTTTATTTTATTATTGTTCAATTCAAATTTCATTATCATATTGTATCTGCTCCTCTCATGTAACCTCGCGAACTTAACAATCGCTCTTTAAATTCTGCCTTTAAATTTCTGCTTGCATGGTTTAAATTATGACATTATCTCTCTGTTTTCATGATTCAATTATCTCACACGTTTACCATTACTTCTGTCACATCACACCTCCGAAGAATTAGGTCTAGCCGTTTGGCCGCCATGCCAATAGTCCTCAAACCCTCAAACTTCACACATTCAATTTCAAATCCTCAAAACTACAAACTACAAACCCTAATTTTCACAAATGCCTCGCCGCAGGCTAAATTACAAGTTACCCCTAGCATTAGGTCAAAGAGCCGCCGCGCTCATTTTAGGGTTTCCCGCCGTGGAATCCCTAATTTAACCCTAATTACAACTTAACATTTCAACGTAGAGATTTGGAGTTTCTACACTCCACGTAAGCGTGTCCTTAAGATGCGTTTATTCCCCTTGAGACCTTGACCACAATCAAGAAGTCTCTAACCTCCCTTTTGAGGGGAACTACGATTACTCTGATTCCACTCCCGTAAGGATACGTAGGCACAAGATGCGATGTCTTGCCGAGTAAACTTAGAATTAACCCCTTAGGTCTCCTTTCTCACTTTTAATTCCTTTGTACATATACCTTAAGCAAATAAATAAAGCAAATAGTAAACATTTGAACAAAAGGTTCCTGTAGAGTACTACAGAAGTTTAGGGTGCTAATACCTTCCCTAAATTTAACCAACCCCCGAACCCTAGATCTTTCCCCGCATTGTGTTTACGATGCAAAATAGGTTTTCCCTCTTTTGACCTTTTCCTTCGGATAAATCAAAGAGCGGTTGTGAATTGAATTACGATTCAAATTAATTAATAATTTGATATCCTATTTCCACCGCAACACCTGCCAATTGGACCCGGTTGGGTGCCAAGTCGTTGTTATACTTGTAGTGAGCTACAAATGCCTCTGCCAATTACTTCCATGTCTTGATATTAGTTGGCTCCAATCCCATATACCACTCTAGGGAAGGGCCTGACAAACTATCTTGAAAGAAATGCATTAGCATTCTCTCATCAGTTGAGTACGCAGACATCTTTCTGTAATAAGCCCGTACGTGCACTTTCGGACAGGTGTCCCCTTTATACTTATCAAACGTGGGAGCTTTGAATTTGATTGGCACCCTCAAGCCAGGTACCAGGCCCATTGTTGACATGTCTAAGCCCATAGCACTTTGGTTCAGGACCCCCCTCATCTGCTCTTCTAACATTCTGACCTTTTGGGAGTTATCCATCGGCCCTTCGAAACCTCCGCCGGAGAAAGCGTCCTCCTGCTGCTCTTCTTGCCACATACCATCCCCAGATCCATACACATCATATCCATTATTGCGGCCAACCCTAATCTGATTCATCACTGGGCCTCGGCCTCTGTTGCCGTACCCTTGAACACCTCCAACAGGCCCAAAAGTCATTAACCCAGCGCCGCTTCCATTTCCGAAACCTCCGTAACCCTGATTGGCCACACCATAACCATCTTGCCCAAAGCCTTGAGTATTGAAACCATATTTCCCAGCGTTATCGAATCCCTGATCGTTGAACCCGAATCCAGCATTGCCAAAGCTGTTGCCTCCCATATTATCACCCAAGTTGATATCACCAAGCCCAACGTTATGGACAGCAGTCTCGTTCCCCACTCCGACGTTACCGTTCCCAGCAGCGGTAGCGTTGTTGACATTAGCAGCAGGTATATTGACTACAGGTGGAGCCACTGGCGTGGGAGTGCCATCCCCATGAACAGTGTCGACTCGCACAGACTGATGATCCTCATTACCGTGACCGGCGTTTCTGACCAACAGAGGCTGCACCATGGCTTGCAAATTCTCCTAACCTTTTGCAATAGCTTCCATGGTCTGCATAAAGAGAGCTAGCTTCTCGCGCACATCTTGCATCTCGTTCTGCATTTGATCCATGATTCTTCGACAGTTGGTGCGAGTGGAATAACGGTGCGGGTGCTGATCTGCAATCCTGGAAAGTACCTGGTACAGAGCAGGAAATAAGACACCATCCAAAGATTACCTGTAATGCAATATGAATATGAATGCAATGCAATGTGTGTCTGTGCATTAGGGAAATTCATTCCCCGATTCTAGTGTGAAGGTGTCGGTGCAATGACAGTGCTAGCAATACAAAGATCGGAGTTGAATCACAGAAAGCCTCATATATTGCGGAGAAACCAATAAACCCAGAATACAATATCACTGAGAGTACAAATAAGAAGGCATGACCTCAACCAACAATCCTGGTGATGGTCAGCACGATGCAAATAAAGCATACAAGTTACTACATGAAATGATCAAACACTCCCATAAGTCTGGTACTCTTCTAGCAACTTCTTGGTCTCCGGATGACTTGGTCGAGCAAGCAGCCCTTCAACAAGTTGATTTCTTCTCTTGAGAACGCGTCGCACGTCTTCAGCAGTTTCCTCCCATGCCCCTTCTCCGAAGCGATCTTCTAGTTTACGCTTCTGAGACACAGCTTCATCCCTGCCTTTGATGGCCTTATTCAGTGCATTCTGGAGGCTATACCTGGTCATCACTTCTTCTTCACACTTCTTGATGCTGGACTTCAACTGCTCTTCGAGGTCGGAGATTTGCTGCTTCAACTTATCTTCCCTCTTCTTATTGTTGGTGAGCGTGGCATTCCAGGTCTTATTGCAAGAAGAGATCTCTCGGTGAGCGATGTCAAGTGCTTTCTTCTTGGATTCAAGCATGTCATGGGAGCTTCTGAACTCTTGCCCCAGACGTTCGCGCTTCTTCCTCTCCTCAGTCAACTCAGCCCCTAATCTGTTCATTAGCTCAATCTGCTGTTGGAAAGCATGCACGACCTTGTTTTTCTCACTGCGTATCTGGGCTAGCTCCTGCTCTAACCCTTCGTTGATCTTCATCAAGGCTTCTTTTTCTTTCACAACCTGCTCGTAGGCCTCCCTAGAAACAGTAGTTGGCTCTGCTACCGGCATACGGACAAGGGCTGGTGCATCTGGAAATGGCATCCGCAACTGACTTGCTCTCTCCTGGATCCAAACCCTGTAAGGTGCATAGGCCTGACAGTCATTCTTCCCTAACAATGGCTTCCCTCTTCGGTTAATACGCGTCCAGGCATGCTGCAGCTTGGCCAATAACTCCCCCTTCAAATCACCGGTGAAGTACAGAGATTCATGTACTTCCTCCTCTGCGGGTGGGTTCTTCAGCGCATATCCGAACTGACGGACCAACAGCGATGGGTTGTAGTTGATACACCATTTTCTTCCTATCAGCGGGACATTAGGGTACCCAGAACAACTGAATATAAACTCAGCCCCTAGCAGGTCTCGATCAAACCACTCAACATCTTCGGAAGATAGCCTCATCAGGCGCTCTGACCAGCTAGCGGTGGTTGCACTCTCCACAAAAGATCCCTTCATGGGAAGATGACTCTTGAACCACATATTCAACAAAGGAGCACAACAGTAAACAACCTTTCCCCTTCTGTTTTCGTTCTTGTAGTGCAAGGAGTGGTAGAAGTCTCCGATCAATGTTGGCACTGGATTGCCGGCAGCAAATAGATGGAAAGCGTCCAAGTCTACGAAATTGGGCAAGTTAGGGAATAGCACAATCCCATAAATGCATAGAGCCAAAATAGCATTGAAAACCACCCAACATCCGCTCTTAGCATACTCCTGAGCCTTGCCAACCAAGAAGTCAAGAGAGAACCCTGAAACCCCAAGCCAAGAAGTCACTAACAGTTCTGCAGCGTCCATATGCAAGGCTTTGGCTAAGTCCTCCAACTTGGGCTCAACAGCAGAGTGAATAAAGGGAACCTTGTTCTGCACGGGTAGCTCAATAAACTCCACATACTCCTCAATGGTAGGCCCTAGAATGAAGTCAGCAAACGTAAAACATCTCAATGCGGGGTCATAGAACTGCATCAAGGTGTACAGCCCGTTCATCTCATCAGTAGTGGGCTTGCAGACTAATCTCAGTAATCTCCCGTGACTCATTCTGAAGCTTCTTCTAACCTCCTCATCAGCAAGAGATATCAGACCGAGCAAAGGGGTAATATCAGGGGTAGGCAGCTTATACGCAACTGTCTTCCTCAAACCAGCCATAATCAATACTCAGAAGTCTGGGCACTAGAATCGGAGGATATGCAAATGCACCTGCAGCACAGACACACGTTAATGGGATGCAATGATAATGGGTATGCAACAATGCAATGCAAGTAACATGCAACAGGGACCAAATGCCGTAGCTGAATAGCCTGAACCATATCAAGAGGTCTCAGATGGACTTTATAGAAGCCCTCAAACCTTGGTCTCAAATAGACCTAAAACAAAGCTCCAACAACGGTCTCTGACAGACCTCAAACCATAACTCCAACTGGTCTCTGGTAGACCTCAAATCACATCTCCAACTGGTCTCTGACAGACCCCAGAACTATCCAACTGGTCTCTGACAGACCTCATAACACATCTCCAAATGGTCTCTGACAGACCTCATAACTCTCCATAAGTACCCAGGATCTCTGATCAAGAAATAACCGGTATCTGAAGGTCTAGTTACCTGCATAACCCCAAACCCTCTCACAGGTGGATGTCCTAGTAACTGACAAAGGTATGGCATCCTATGCGGTCGTCGGCGTCACAGACTTTCAGGGTTGATGATACGATTCCCAGAAGGAGTGGCATCATCAAATCCTGAAGAGGCCTCACTTAGCCAACTTCCAAATGATCGGTTCCCGGAGTCGACAATTCAGCTGACCAACAACCCCTTCGACCCAAAGGGTAGAAAAAGAAGCCAACCAGAAGAACCTCGTCCGAGTGTAGATTTCATGAGACACTAATGCAAGCAAAGCCGGCACGCGCCCACTACTTTCTACTCTAATTCTAGGTGCACTCAAACCCAGGTCCGGCTTATCTCTCAATCAAAGAACACCCGTCACACCCCACAATACAACAATAATAACCAATATATAATGCTGAAAATAAAGGTCAAAAATATAAATCCATACAAAATCCTCGACGGGAAAACAAGCGTTAGGATTGACTCTCTTAAGGGACGTTGGATCCCAAATGCATAAGAACTATCACAGTCCTTAGCAGCCAGGGGACGTTGGATCCCCAACAGAGTCGCCAGCTGTCGCTACTGCGAAAATCGGCGCCGGCTGAACAGAAGAGTCGCCACCGTGCGTTATTTATCCCACAGGAGGGAAAGGAAACGCTCAGAGTAAACCTCGCACAACACGGGAAAGGTATGGTCATCGCAACCAAAACCTGGATTCGGGAGCCGGTTACGCAAGGGGAAGGTATTAGCACCCCTCACGTCCGCCGTACTCGACGGGATCCACACTTGTTTTCGGGTATGGATTGTTATTCTATCTAACTAAAGGTCAAGGGTTAAAAGAAAATAAAATGAAAATGACTCGGCAAAGTATCGCACTTTATGCCTACGTATTCTCGTCGGGAACGAGAAATCAGAGTCAACGTAGTTCGCCTACCTACGGGAAAGGAGGGGAAGGTTGCTCGCTAGGATATCGCATCCTATGCCTACGTACTTTCATACAGCATGAAAGATCAGAGCAAACGTAGTTCGGGCCACGTACGACACAAGTCTGTCTTGATTGTTTTTATCCCTTCTGAAAAAGGTTTTCTGATTACCGGTCCACGCGGACAAAAATGACGTTTTGATGAGTTCACATTCTTTTACGGAAGAAATGTCTTTTATTGTGTTTGAAATATTTATTGTATTTTTCTGTTTGTTTTGAGAAAGAAGAGACAGAACTCTAACCTGCGGTTGCGAAGGGGATCAAACTAACCTAATGTTATCATGCATGGGTTAAGACCTAATGTCTATCATGCTCCTCTCTTGCACAGAGAGAAACAGAGATCCTACGGGAACAGACGGAAACAGAAACAATATCAGATATATACAGTAAAACAGTAAAATGCATGAATGCAGCAATACAAGCGAGGCAAGGGAGTCCCACTCAACCTCGAATCTAGAAAACAATAGGCAAAAGTGAACAGACTTCACTTTCAACCCAACAGGGTAAACAACAAACAATACAGTCCAGAAAACCAATCAATACATCAGAAATGAAATACAGCAAAAATAAACAGCCACAGCAGCTCTGCACCACATCAGTCTTCAAGCTTCAGCAAGCATCAATCTCTATCTCCACAGCTTTCCAGCAAGGTCTTGATCATCAATCTTCCATCTGCAATAGCTTTTCTTCCAGTCTCAATCTCCAGGATGAATATCAATCAACCAGATGAAGTGAAGGAATGTCAGACAGTCAATTACCTACCAAGGGTGGTTCATCAACTGTTAACATGATACAGACAATTTTCCCTCAAAAGTTCTATCTTTCAAATACATTCACTGATCCTTCCAAAGGAAGGAGGTGGATATTTGAAAGAGACTTTGAATCATAGAGAAAGGATGGAGGCAGACAAGGCACTCCATGTTTGAGAAACAAGCTTTCTAATCTAGAGCTCTGCCTAGCTCCTAAACCCTAGTCTCCTCAACAGCTGCTAGCAAGAATCTCCTCTTCAACTCTGGAAGTTGGTCTTCAGTCTCTGGATCTCCAATGGCTCCATCATCCCAAGTCTTCAGCTCTCCCAATTCCCAGGCAATCCCAATACCCACACAAACAAACAGTAATCCCCAGAGGGCACACCACACCAGTCACAGAAATATAGACAGTAATATACTAATAGCAGTAGGGGAATCCTAGTGATTTCTAAGGGATCTAATAACTACCCATAGTCCCTATAGTCCCATATCTAAAATATGCAACCTCTAAATTCTAAGGGAAATGATTCAATTCTCCTAAGTCATCACTTAAACCCTGATTTTGTTCATGTTGTTCTCACCTACACTAAACACCTAAAATTAAGTCCTAAAAATGGGAACTAAATTGTATGGACAAGCTAACATTATCTATTAATCAACCTAAAAAGAATGGGTGAAAAATATTAAAACATCTACTAGAACAAAAATTAACAAATTCATGCACTAAACAAAATATTATTTACACCTAATTAAAAGAAAAATATGCCAAAAATAAGAAAATGAAATGAATTATTAATTTTTTTGTATGAGAATTTTCTTGACAAAATTAAGAAAATGATGCAAAAAGAACCAATTGAAAATATGCATTTTATGATTTATTATGAATTTTAAAAGATTTAATGTTTTTTTTGAAATAAAATGAAATGAATTAAATGGAAAGGGGTGCAGCAAGCAATTGGAATCAGTTGAAATTAAGAGATGGGCCCAGACTGGGGGGCGCGCATAGCAAGCGCGTCTGGGCCCAGTTCAAACAGAAAATATAATAAAAATTAAAAAAACTCTGAACGGTGCAGATAGCAAGCTTTTCAGTTGAAATGGGATTGGGCTTGGTTTGAGGGGGTGTTATTAGCAAGCAACATTTGAGCCCAGTCAGAAAGACTTAATGAAACGGGGCATTTCATAGTTTAAATTCTCCCTCCATTTTCCTTTTAAACCACGGCCGTTGGATGAAGAACCAAGTCAAGGTCAATCTCAAAATCGTGTGGTTCAAACGTTGTCTTCAACCTTGAGCCAAACCCTAACTCTGAAAAACCCTAACCATGCAAGCACCTTCCATTGTTCTGTTCTCTCTCATCTCTCCATGGATGCCCTCGATCCAAAGAGCAAAGTTGCTCTAAATTCCTCCCTCTACACAGCCATAACCATAACTCCTCCCAAAACTCAAGCAATAAGGGAACCCGATAGGTATAACAGATGGAATCCACCATTAACACCTGATATCAACTGCTTCAATTCTTTCTAATTCTTGTCCTAAACTCATCTACACCTTATGCTGATCTCAACATGCTATTCCATCAAGATTTTCGTGCATTAAATCATGAGTTACCAGCCCTACCAGATCTTGCACTCCATGACCAAACTTCATGAAAGCTCTCCAAACTCACCAAACTAAGTCATCTACCCTATCTTACCAATTCTATGCTAACAAAACCTTGTGATCCTAACCTAAACAGCCAATTCGAATGAGAAACATACCTGGTGCAATTGATGAAAACAGCTGCTAAAACCTCTTGATCCAATGCTTGAAATGATTGAAAACTGATCAATGAACTTGATGATGACTTCTGTATGCAACAAATATGACTCCAAAGCTTTGAATCTCTCAATTCCAAAATTTGTGCTTCTTGAAAGGTGAACTTGCACAGCTCAAATCCACCACAATTCTACCAAATGATTATATGAATTCTGATCTAGGGATGATGATGATGAATACCAGATCAAGAATGGGGAAAATTGATGAGAATTTGGAAGAGTTTGAATTGATTTTGCAAGTGGGAGAAAATGTATGAAACTTGTGGTTTTGAGTAAATGAGATCACTAACCATGGCATGAACCCTCTCATATCAATATATAGGTGAGGTTAGAAACTCCTAGAAGCTTGGAGAAGCTTCCCTTGCACTCTTTCCTTTGGATTTGGGCTTATGTATCTTCCATTACAAGTAACCATTAATAACTTCCAAAATGTGAACCAAGCTCAAAATTCTACTTTAGCCAATGTTCTCAAAATGATCTTTCCATTCAAAATGACCTATAATTTCACCTCATTTGGCCAAGATATGAAAAATCTCATTTTTTAGGTCATTTTTATTCATTAAATCCAACAATTTTGAAACCTTGTGCTATGAATCTTTCCAATCTCTCATGGTCACTTTTCTAGACTCAAAATGTCATTTGGAACAAGTTTGGTGTTGTAACGTTTTCCATTTGAAGCTTCCTTGTATGAGTTTTGGGGCATAGGCTTGAAATGACCTGTAATTCTCAGATGACCAAAATACCCTTTGCTTGCCAAGACCATAAGTAGAGTTCCACAAATCATATGAAGGCATAATATACCATTATAGAAAGCTAAGACAATGAGTAACAATTCTTATGTTGACCAGGAATTCATTTGAAATCTCCTTGAGGAGTAAAAATTGCTTGGAAGTCAAGTCACTTTCACAGACAAAATTTCAGATACCTCAGATGACCTGTAACTTGTAAGGACCATAACTTGAGTTCTATAAATCTCCTTGATGTCTTCCACCACTCAAATTAAAGGTATTGAGATCCTCTACAAGTTTCATGTTGGCAAAGGATCCATTTGAAGCTTTCATTTTGACTTATCTTGCTTGGAAACTTGACCTAAACTAGGGGATTTTACACAGAAACCCTAATTTAGAAACTCCTCTTCTCCTTGATTTCTCTTGATTTATTCTTAGCATACCACCATATCCTCTTCTACATGTCAAATGATGAACCCCACATCTCTCCAATAGCCCTTAATGCCTTTCAACCAATCAATTAACCTAGAGTTGACCCAGGGTTGACCCAGATGAAACCCTAGTTGGCTGCCTTCAACTGCAATGCTTGTGACTACACCAATGACTTGTTTCCTTCTCCAAATGACTTTCTAAGTCTCCCATGATGTCCACATACTTTCCATGCTCATCCCACAGCTCACAATTTCTTTGTTGATCCTCAAATACCCTCAGCTAGGAGATAGATGAACTGCTTGATCCATTGACTTCCCAGCTTTCAAATTCTTTTTGATGACTTGAATGAGATTGAATTTGGATAATAACCTCTTGATAGGCTCATAGAGATGAAAATAATGATTGGTCCCCTGTTGGATGACTTGCTATGCTTATGCTATGCAGATGATTAGGCTATGTACATGACTCTATATGCAAATGCTAATGATATTGAAACATAAACCAAGTGAATAAGGTTGGGCAAATTTTAGGGTGCAACAACAACATCAAGCACTAAGCACAATTCTAGAGCACTGAAAGAATTTGAGTTATGCCCCTCCATGGCTCGGAGTTTCTCGGCTGGATCTCGGCACATCTTCATGGCTTCAGAATCCTGAGCAGCAACAGGACTGGCAATGGGGATAGCAGCATGATAGTTCTGAACATCGTCATACTGATCCATCAGAGTATCTTCGACATGAGGAACCGGGATTTGCACAGCAGCAGGCTGGGCGTGCGGGATAACTCCAACAGTAACTCCAGGCGCTGGGATTGGCTGAGAAGTGTTTCCTTCGACTGCGTTGTTGAAGTTCAACGGCATCCCATGAGAATTTGGAATTGGAACCAAAGGGATGGCAGTAGACCCTTGTCCTTGACCGTTGTTGACGACAGCAGCGGCTTCACGCTGTTCTTCTTCTCTCCTGGCTGCGAGGATGGCTTCGAGGATCTGGTCGATCTTTCCTTTCATGGAATCCAACTCTTCCCTGAAGGCGACTTGCTCTTGTTGAATCTGCTCCATCATTCGTCTGGTATTGGCTCTAGTTGCGTATTGGTGTCGAGGAATCAGCTTGATTTACTGGAGAAGAAGGAACGAAGACATAAGATTCTGTTGAAGGACTGGAAATGCAAAATGAACAACATATGAAATGCAATGCAAATGATATGCAAGATGCAATGCAAGATACAAGATCCAGGATCCCAAGATCATAGTTCGAACAACTCCCGAAGCCGGTAACTGTAATAGATAAGCAACCATAATTCCTGCTCAAAGAACAATGACAGGTACAACCTATACGGGAAGATCTAAACATTCTACCCATAAACCCTCTTACGGGATGGTTTCTATGTTTGGTTCCCAGGATCACGGACACTAGTCGTATTAGCGTCACGCAACAGGCTGGCTGTATTACGACGATAATGACGATAAGGTCTCTCCTGAGCGGGGTCCTCATACTAGGCGCACAAGGAGCGAGTCCTTGGAGACTAACACTACACGACCACCAATATCGGAACTGGTGCTAATAAAAGGTTCCCAGAATCACGGACCCTTCATTAATCAAGTTGTGCAACAGGCTAGCTGTGTTACAACAAGATCTACGAATAGGTCTCCTCTGGAGGAGCTTTCATGCTAGGCATACAAGGAGCGAATCCTTGGTGACTAACACTACTCGACTACCAATTCTAAACTAAGTGTTCTCTCTGCTTTTACCAAAGCTCGGGTGTAGAGCCTTACTCATGATGTTATCCCAAGAACCAACAGGCAACCAAGATAACAAGCGCAAATAAAATCTACAAGAGAACAAATACAAAAAGGAAACAAAAAACAAACACTCCTCACAAACCAAAAGATAGGCTCGACTCTCTCTTTGCATGGAGCAAAAATGTCCCCAGCAGAGTCGCCACCTGTCGCACCTCGAAAAATTCATTCGAAAATACGACCCTCGCGCGAAAGGCGCGGAAATGCGGTTCGACAGAGTCGCCACCGAACTTTATTTTTCCCGAAATAAACGGGAGAGGAAAATATCGAGAAAACCTCTTAAAACGAAAGGATAGGAACAGGGTTGTCGCAACCATGTTCCGGGTTCGGGAGTCGGTTACGTGAGGGGAAGGTATTAGCACCCCTCACGTCCGTCGTACTCGACGGGAACCTCTTAAGGTAATCGTGGGGAGTGTTGTTTAGGTTTACTTGTTTTCTTCTCGTTGTTAAAGGTTGAATTGGTAGGTTAAAAGGTTAAAGACGTTAAGGAGAGATGGGTGGTTAGAAGATAGGTTGCTCGCCAAGGATTGGGGCCCTTGTGCCTACGTATGCTCATTCGGACGAGAATGAGAAATCAGAGCGTCGTAGTTCGACTACGGGAAAGGATTGGGGGAAATGGGAGATGGAGGGAAGTGTGCTCGCCAAGATCATCGCAATCTTGTGCCTACGTATCTTATATTCAAGAATGAATAAAGAATCAGAGCGTCTGTAGTTCGTGGTAACGACCACGAAGGATGAGGTTGAAAAAGTTGGGAGTTTAAGAAAAGAGACGAAAGAGTGACTGACAAGCAACCCAATAGCACGCCTCAAGAGCTTGTCACTCAAGAATTCAAGGAATGCGTGACTCCAAGAACTCAGTTCTTTCGGGAATTGACTGAATAAATTGAAGATAAAGAGTTGGATGTTTTGAAATCGAAAGAATAAACTAATAACCACTCGAGGGCGCGCCTCGAGAGTTACTCATTCGAATATCCAAAGAATGCTAGATTCTGAGAATATCCCTCTTTCGTAAGTTTTAAAAAATGTTTGAAAGGATCGAATCGAAAGGAATGGCATGCGAGGCCAAAAGGAAAGTTGTTTTGAACTGGCTCGACAACGTGTCGAGGATTTGATCGAAGATGGAACCGACTTGACGACGTGTCAAGGGTTAAGGTTGTGAGAAACGATATTAGTCCCTGAGGGTGCTCCTAATATCGAGACCACGAGGAATTGTGAATGTGTGTGCGAAGTGTCAAAGGTTGTGAATGCGTACGAGCACTCGTCTTAGGAGGATGTTTGAAAATGTTTGAGTTTGAAAGAAAGTCAAAAGGTTGAGTGAATAACAACTCAAGAGCGTGCCTCGAGAGCTATTCACTCGAAGATTCAAGGAATGCTAGATTCCAAGAATCTCCTTCTTTCGAAGTTTGATCGAGAAAAATATTTTAAAAATGATTTGAAGCGAAATGGGGTATGAAAAGAATTTGCGGTACGAGAGGTGAAAAAAAACGAAATTGAATTTCGAAAATAGTTTAGGAGAAGTGATAATTATTTGATAAATGAGACGTCGGCCTCACAACCAATTAATCAGAGTATTATCGAGATGCTAGATTCCAATAGCACCATTTTTATTTGAAAAATATTTGGATGAACAGCGGAAATATCACACAGAATGCTAGATTCCTATGATGTTTCTTTTGTTTAAAAGAAAAATGAATGAGAAATCGAATAATGCATTATTTAAGGTGTACACCCCAACAATGATTATCCCAAAAATCCAAGAAGTGCTAGACTTCAAGGATTTATTTTCTCATGATTTAGTTTAAGAAATTATTTAGTACACAAATTTAAATAAATACTAGAAGAACAATTAGTTTAAAAAAGAGTTTAAAATATTATAAGAAACATTTAAATAAAGACTTAGAAAAGTAATTTTGAAAACTAATTTGAAAATATTTTTAATATATTTTATCTTATTCATAGTGAAAGAAAGTAATGTATATCGAAAATATATGTGCAGAAAAAAAATTGTAAAACAAATATATAATAAAATAGAGGGGTGTATAAAGACAAGGGAGTACAAAAGTAAACCAGTTGGGCCTTAAGCCCAACATTAAGCAAACTCAGCAAACCGAGTGGGGGAGATAATAAGGAAACGGGGGTGCAAAAGATTGGGGATAGGGACCGTTGGGCCCTTTGGCCCACTAACCCAACTGGAAGATCCAAACACTCTTCTCCCTCTTTCATTTTGCTTACTCAGAAAACCCTAGCTTCCGCCGTCGCTCTTCTCGTTCCATCCACAACCTCCCTTCTCCGATCTTCTTTATTGCCTACAAACAAAACAGTAAAAACACAACAATCAATACAAATCCAACAATCGAAAATCTGTTCGTAGATCCAGATGGAAAAAGACGACGAAGAAAGGAGCTCAGTGAAAGTCTCGTAGGTTTGGTTCGCGATGTTGACAAGCAGAACTCAGAAGGGATGATTTAACTGTTTGAATCGTTGACGGTCCATGGATCGGGTAGTGACCTACGAAGCTCTGTCCCGAAGCTCTGTTGGGAAGCTCTGATAAAAAAAAAGTGCGTAAATCTGGAGAAAAAATTTGGTTGGAGGTTCGTGGTGGTGTGAATCCGATTTGCATGTTGATGACGGTGGACGATGATGGTTGTTAAAGTTTTTCTGGAGAAATTGTGGTGTGTATTTGGGTGTGGATATGTTCGTTGGTGTTTGGATGGATCTGGTATTATTGAGCTCAGATCTGTTGTTGTGATGAAGTTTGAGTAAAGGTGGATTGAAGTTTAGATATGGATCTGGAGACGGATGTTCATGTGATCAAGGTGATTTGAAAAATTTCTGGAAAAGTGTTGATGGTTGATGAATATTGCATGAATGTTGAAGGAATCGAATGAGTTTTGATGGATGTTGGATGGCGTTCTGGAAAATAGTATGAAGATTGGATGAACGTTGATAAACATTGATGAGTTTCAAGAAAAAAATCTGGAGAAATCATGAATGTTGATGAACTGGGTAACTGTTGGGATGAAGATTCGAAGAAAACTAGGCGAAATCTGGAAAATGCAAGATGATCATGATGAACACATGCAGTTTCCGGTGGGTATTTGATTTTTCCGATGGCCTTTCTAGTGAGTTTGGAGTCGCGTTTGATGTCTCAGGAGTGTCTCCGGTGGGCTGGATGGTGTTTGCATGTGAGTGGTGAGGAGGCGACACGCATGGGGAAGGGAGCGGGTGAGGTGTCACTCAGGCAGGAAGGGTAGGGACGCGTGGTCAGCATCTAGGGTTAGGGTTAGGGCTAAGTGGCGGCTAGGGTTAGGGTTGCAAGGTGGCGGCTGCTAGGTTTCAGTGTTTGGGCCGTGTCATTAATGCAGCCATAAACCAGGCTTTATAGCCTGCTGACAAGTGGCATAATCTGCCCTAATGGGCCTTCACGAATTGACTAGTGGACTAGACTTAATATCCCATTGGAAACTGATTGATTTAAAAATGAATTAATAAAAAAACTGACCTCATTAAATGAATAAAACTTATAAAAAACTAACAGTTAAAAGATTAAAACAAAATCAGACTATTATTAATTAACTAATAAAATCTAAAATAAAACCTAATTAACTTAAATCTGAATAAATAAAATAGAAAGGAGATGATTAATAATAATTTAATAAAATAAAACAAAACTAAACAATAAAAAACGTTGACTAAAAAACAAATTAAAAGTTAATATTAATCTAAACGAAAAGATAATTATCTACTAATCTAAATAATAAGTCTAATAACTATATAAAAGAAGTCCATCTTTAAAATAAATAAATAAAAAAGATCAAAGAAAAACTTAGTAAACTACTATTTTCTTTTAAAAAATAAAAAACTATTCTACCCCAATTGAAATAAATAATAGACCAAAGCAAATTAATTCTACCATAAAATCTAATAATAAAAATAGAATATCTATCTAGTAAATAAAAAAACTATTCAAATAACTAAATTCACACCTGATAAAATAAAATAAATAAATAAAAATGAATAAAAGGGTAAAAAATGCAAGAAAAAAAGGAAAACGAAAATAGAAGCAAAATGACCAAAATGCCCCCCCAGGCCACGTGTCACACTTTTATTGGACAGAATGGATAAAATTTGGAAAACACCCAATTTCAGGTGGACACGTGTCTAAATGGCACGAAACAATAAATACGAAAATATTTACAAAAAGGGTAGGACAAATTTAGGGTATGACACGTAGTATCATTTGAGAAGTAGGGTGTGGATTTCATCTTGAAAAGCCTATTACATTTTACAAAAATTCAAAGAAAGTCAAGGCCTATTTTTGATTACAAGCCCATCAATCATATTTCTAAAATTTACCAAAAAAAATCATTTTTGTCATGAAGCCTATTATTTGGAATACATCATTTGTGAAGGTTCATTTATGTTAAGAAAAAAAAAAGCCCATTACTTTTTTGTTTTTTTTAAGAAACACATATGATGAAAAGAAGGTGCGGTAGATGGAATTCGCGTTGCATCCCATGTGCTGCAATATTGCCAAAATACTACACTCTCATTGTGGCCACACAAACCTTTTCAAAGGGCATTATCAAGCTGAATGCAACAATACCATACAAGACAAAAGTCATAAATTCACACCACCAAACAATTCATACACAAAAACAATTCCAATACAACACAACGAATTTGTTTTGCAACACAACCATTAATTAACTGATATACCATATTTGACGCCAAAATTACCAGCCCATGTCCCTGCGCAGCATACGGACTTTCATGTGTACACTTGATTCAGGGGTTCCACGCCATGCACAATACACAACACCTACATCACGCCTGCGTCAAACCAAAAAATGACAAATCAATTAACAAAAAGGGGCAAGCATTCTCAGACATGGACGAAAGGACAACTTTTGAAACCCATTTTTTGCGACACGCTATTCACACACGATATATCCCCAGCCATCAACCATAACATTGATCCTTCAAGATAACCCTCAACTAAAAAACCCTTTTGGTCTTCAATGATTTTAAAAACCTGAAACCTTTTTCTCCACCATTCAAAAACCTCAAACAGAATCCAAACAGAGAAGAAGATTGATATAAAGATGAAGAAGAGCCGAAGAAAAAAACCGGCAAATAGAACAACCTTCAATCCCCAAAACTTCATAGCCTCCTTATGATTCAAAAACTCAAACTCTCTCTTCAATAAATTCCACGGCTCTTTATCAATACAACAACCATAAACCTTCCTCAAACCCCACCTCCCACCAAAAACCCAACAAAACCATAAATAATCATCGTCTTCCTCAAACCCATGCAAATCCCTCAACCCCAACCTTCTTCATCAAACCCTTTTTACCATCAAACAAGAACATAGAGAGATTGGAGATGAAGGAATCGAAACCAAACACTTAAATTAAACCTTAAATCCAAAACAGATCCGGAAACAGAAGAGGTAGAAGAGATAGATTAGTAGAGAACCAAACAAATCGAGCGAACCTCGAGAGCAGAGCAAAAGAATCAGATAGATTGTGCAAAGCTGGAGGTTGAGACGGCGTTGTTTATTTTCCTTTTCATTACTTCCTTAATGTGTTCATCGCTATGTTGTTATTGTTTCGCCATGGGTGCGTACTCGAGAATGAGAGTCTGTCGCTGATGACTGTAGCTTCATTCTTGTTTTCTCCTTTGGATGCACGTTCTCGATTCTCATTTTGGCCAGGAGGATCGCGAAATCTGGGATTTGGTTAAGTAATGTTTTTTTGATGATGGGTTGTTGTTGGAAATACATATGAATATGCACTTCTTTTTTGAATCTCAGCCCATGCACCGGCCCTTGATGGTCCACCCTTCTTTTATTAGGTTTTTGCAAGTGAATGATGGGCTCATGGAGCCCAAAGGATTTCACATTCACCCTTTTTCCAGTCCACTGTTGTTTTTTGTAGATAAATGGGTAATGAGGCCCGTAATGATCTACCGTATTTACACCATCCAGCCATCGCATACCCCTCCCCCAACCTTAGCTTTTACTTGCTTTATTTTCTCTTTTGAAAGAGCTAGTATTGTTAAAATTTTGGTTGGATATTTATTTGTGAATCTCTTTCTATTTTATTTTAATAGAAATTTTAATCTTTATTAGGATTATGAGTGTTTCAATTTGTGTTAGTTTTAATTCCAATTTCACTCGGGTCGATGACGAGACCTCTATAAGTTAATATCAGTCAAACTATTGATAGATAGTAATGAGTCTGAGATCACTTTCTTTTCCACTTTTCATTTTCTTTCTCATTTTCTATTTCATTTTCTATTTCATTTTATTTTTTCGAACCGATGAAGTCTCCGATTCGTAAACGTTATTTTTCGAGGTTGTTAAAACCTTCATTATTTCAAACCTATGGAAAATGACCATTTGGGTCATTTTCTCTACTTTGGGGTTGTGAGAGGTTCCCTTCAATTAGTTAACATAGAGTTTGCGATTAAGACAAGGTCTAACCTTATTTTCAAATTTCATCTCGATTTTATCCTATTTTATCGGTCAATGAAGTCTTTACATTCATAAATGTCGACTTATCGAAGTTGTTAATCTTCATTATTCCAAAGCTGTAGAAAATGATGATTTAGATTATTTTTCTATACTTTGGGATCGTGAGAGATTACCTTCAATTTAATCGACACTAGTTTATGATTAAGATGAGATCCCGCTCCTTTTGACCCATTTCATTTAACCTTCAACCTCTGACTTTAATTTTTGTTCAATTAAATTGATTACATTCCTGTTAATATATCACTGTTTTATATTCTTGCACATATTTTCTGTTTATACTTTTTATCGATATTATCATATTTGTCACCTTGTTCATATTATCATCATTGTTCATATTTCACCCTGTCATATTATACATACTGTCATCTAACCCTTCCCTTGTTTATTTCATTCAAAATACCAAAAACATGATAAATCTATTGAAACCCTAAAAACCTTAAGTTGGTGGACTGTTGATCATTATCTTAGGCATTGAAGGTTAGATTCTGTACATAAACCCTAGTCCGTTTACTTTGTCCAAAATTTTCTCTGTTGCTTAGTTTAGGACACCTCACACACACACAACTTTCTCTTGGGCTACCTGACAATCATACCATTTATTTCTCGCAATCCCTTGTATTTTGTATGTATCCCTCTCCCGTTACAGTGTAATAGTTTAGTTCTTCTCATGCTTGCTTGCTACGTATTAAGGAATATAAAATGAATTAGGTTAGAACACGCTTTCAAAATAAAGAACAAGTGAGGCTTGATCCAATGTCAAGTTATTTTCAAAATCATTTCAAATTGGATAGCCTTAGGGTTTCTCTTTCTCATTCGACCCATCTACCCTCAAACCACTAACCTTGTATGTATTCAACTCTCGTAAGTCGATTTCCTCGCGCATCTCCATCAACCTACCATGCTCTATTCACCACCTTCACTTTTCAAAACTTCCTTTCAAACTTCTCTCTGTCGAGCCTAAAAACCTTGGTCTCATACCAAGTGCATTTTTAAAACTCATTTCCTAATAAAACTTGAATGGTCGTGGAGTGGTTAGGCATAGGCCTTCTACTATCCCGAGTGCTTGAAATTACCTTTAGGGTTCACTGTCGTAAAGAACTTACCATTCAAGATCAAAACATCTTTAATAAAGAGAATGACGCTCTTTTTGCATTGAACTAAAGAGAGAGGATTGAGTGCAAACTCCTTCCTCTCCGAGTGTCAGGATACTCACTGTAGAGTGTGTGGTCTCGATACTCGTCTTTCAATATGAAGACGTAATTGTATTCGCCACACCTTTTCACAAGAATTCTTTTAAGATGAAGAATTGGGTAATAAAAGCAATGGGTTACTATCCGAGGACCTATTTCACTCCTAAAAATAACTTTTCAAAAATCAAATGTGACATCTTGCCTCGAAGGCGAAAAAAACATCTCTTTTCAAAAAGGATATGTTATGTTCGTTCTACTGCAAACAGGTAACACCTAAGACTCCACAAGCGAGCTGCAATACACTTAACTGCTAGAATGTGCACGTTAGCATCATCCACAAAAACACCAGTTAACCGTAGGCCGAACTACATTTGCTTTGATTTCTCATACCAAATTAGGATACGTAGGCACAAGATGGCGATGTATTGGCGAGCAACCTTCTCCCCATCACCCGTAGTTTCCTGAACTATGTTGACTCTGACTTTCTCATATCTGTTGAGAATACGTAGGCCTAGGACCGTGAGGTCCTACCGAGTCTCTTCTCCCTCTATCTTTTCTTCTTCCCGTTTCTAACCTTTCTCTCTCTCCTATTAGATCACTCTTAAGAAGAAATATCTTTTAGCAAATACCTTCACACATAGATAAATAAATGGTTCTCGTCGAGTACAATGGATGCGAGGGGTGCTAATACCTTCCTTTCGCATAACCGGCTTCCAAACCCTTACTCTTGGTTGTGAGACCATCTTATCTATTTATTCCTTGGGTTTTTCTCAATGTTTTCCCTTCCCCTCATGGGATAAATAAAGTTTCATGGCGACTCTTCCGTCCTTCCGTTTTCGCCTCTCCGTCGTTGCATTTTCGAGTAGCGACAACATGGGTGCGTTGTTGATAAAATTCAAGATGGAACATGCTTCATCCTGTCCAACCCCTATGGTAACAGGGAAGCAATTCACAATTGAAGGGGACAATTTACAAGATCCAACTATGTTCAGGCAAGCCATAGGAGGAATGAAATGTTTGACACACATATACATACAAGACCAGACAAATCATTCTCTGTCAACAAACTCGGCCAGTACATGATTTCATCTACCATTGATCCCTAACAAGGTATAAAAAAGGATTTTGAGGTATATCAAAGGCACTATCAAATATGGTTTACACATCAAGAAATCTACTAATCTGGACATAACATATATTTTAGATGTTGATTGGGACACTAGTGTTGATAATAGAAAATCAATGGCAGGCCAGTGTTTCCTTGGTAAAACTCTTGTTTCTTGGTCCTCAAGAAAAAAAGGTAGTCTCAAGATCAAGTACAGAATCAAAATATATAGCACTAGATTATTTGGCCTTAGAAGTAGCATGGACTCGATCACTATTTGTTGAACTCAAAATTCCAATACTATGGTATGACAACTTAGGTACTAAGGCATTAGCATCTAATTTTCTTATGCATGCTCTTTCAAAACATATTGAAATTGATGTCCACTATGTGAGAGATCAAGTGCTACAAAATGAGATTATTGTTGCCTATGTTCCAATAGATGATATAATTATTGATTGTCTCACTAAGCCCTTAAGCCATACATGATTCAATCAACTTAGAGAAAAACTTGGGGTGATCCTCTCACCACCAGTTTGGGGGGTGGAGGGGGGGGGGGGGGGGTTGGGAGGGAGTTAGAGACATAATCCCTTATGTATTGGATCATGTCATAATAGAATCAAATTGTAATTAGCAGACGTTAATAGCCTCGAATTATTAGTTTCCGAATTAGTGCTAAGACATCATGGCTAGCATGATTTGTTAGATATTGATTTGCAATGCTCACTTGTATATATGTATATGTTTCTAGTGGAAGTTCTCTAACTTACCGTATTCAAATATTCGAAGAAGAAAGGTTGTAAGACTTTGTTTTATATTCAACAAAATGTGGTTGCTTATCATTCTAAATATATTTCAAAGGTTTCACGATTAAAAAAGGCATGTGTTGGACAAGTGACTTCTAACACAGGGTGTGAATTGTGTAGGTTTCAAAATAGTGTCCAAATATGTTTTTTGTATGGATAAAATCAGAGTTTAAAATGAGTGTGTAAAACAAACAAGAGATAAGCAACATAATAATGAAAATTGGACAAAAGGAAATACAGTGGAAGTAAATAACCAAAAATTAAAGAGATATGGAAAGATAAAGATGTACTAGATATATATAGAGGTTCGACCTAATGATTTGGTCAACTCCTCTCCCCATAAATTTCTTCACGAGAGTTTCCACAATGATGTGAGCTTTTGACATGTTTTTCTATAAACCTCCTTATAAAAGGACTGGAGTTTTACAATGGCTATCCTCCTAACCAAACACGAGAGTTTTAACTACTAAGACCTCTCAACCAAGAGACTTTATCACCAAGACAATATCGAATCAACTGAGAGCTTTTAACACCAAAATTAGCTCACGAACCAAACATGAATTTTAACTACGGAGACCTCCCAACCAAACAAGCAGAGGTTTTACCATGCTCACCTCAACAACCAAACAAGAAATTTTTAATTGGTTTACCTCACAACCAAAATGAACTTTCTCATAATGAGAGGTATTACAATAATGACCCCACCATAACCAAACACTTGATGACAGCCTATCATCATATGATTTCTATACGAATTTGTAGTTGTTTTTATTAGTTTTCGGTTAATTATGTTTGAGTCTTATGAAAAATAAGAAGAAAATGAAGAAGTGAAAAATAAAATAAGAAGTATGAAAAACCGGACAAATTGCAAAGAAAAGAGTATTTTTCAGCATAATTTACATGATGCATATCCAATAATTTAATCATATCTAGAGTTTCATAACTCGGGTTAAGACATGGTTTTTCGCAAAATAAAGATAAAAATGAGCTCTAGCCACTGGAATCATTGTGACCGCGATATAACCATCGTAAGCGCACCAAAAAGCATTGTAATCACAATGGTGTTGAGAAAAAACCATAGTGGTTGCGATGACATCATTGTGGTTACAATATACTACCTTTATGACATGTTTTTAATTCTATTGTTGGTCCATTTGGGATTGACTGCATTATGCAGAACAACATGGAGTTTGCTCAAGCTAGTTCTGGTGCAGAAGGACACATGTCGGACTTAGTGTTCCAACACGTGGGTTGCAACATATGGTCTCTGATAACAAACAAATGGTATTGCAGTTTTGGATCAGTAACTCTCTATCCAAGATTCACTCTACAACAAAAGATCTACTAGTTATGGAGAGAAGTTAATATGGATGTACTGGTACAACATGTTGAACATGATGTTCCAGCATGTGCAGTACAATATCTGGCCTTGTTCAGTGGACCTTAAGATATGTTGTTTGGTGGGATATTTCTAATTGTATTTATATCATATTTATTGCACATTTGTTAGTAGTTTATATTTGATTTGTTTGACAACTAGAGATGTTCAAATTAGATTTAAATGTGATTTAAATTTGAATTCGAAATAGAACAAATAATATCTTTTGTTGGAGAGATTTATGGAGCAAATCGAATCCAACTTTTTCAGCTATTATTCTGTACGAATTAAATGCATATCCACAAGGAGAAAAATCATAGAAGACATTTCTACATAAGAAAATTGTATTCTCACGATTAAGTAGGGATTTGTATGCAATAACTAGGTTCTTTGTGTCTAGAGTTTGAGTCTTTGTTTTTTGCATTGAACGTTAATGCCATAACCAAAATAATGTTGAATCTACTATTGTACCCCACTCCATGTTTCAGTAACTTAGTATAGTTATTGGTTTTTCTTAGTTTAGTTGTAAATTCAACGATCACTATACTTGTTATTGAGGTTGATCACTAGGGGGATACCTAAATAGAAAGTTATTGGGATTAGGAGAGGCATAAAACTTCATAGGGTTTGAAGTTTCTTATAAGACTAATTGTTATAATTTGAAGTAATGAATTTCCTTTCTTATGTAGAGTACCCCCCAGACATAGGTGTGGTTTCACCAAACTAGGTTACCAATCTCTTGTGTTATTTATTACTTTTACATTGACTATGTATTACTGTTTGTTTGTGTGTAAAACATGAATTAACTCAGTGTCCAACATTTATCCCTTGAGAAACATAATTTCAATTGGCATCAGAGCAGACACCCTATTCTATTTGGGTGAGCTCCAAGGAGGTATTTTCTTTTCAAATGGACAAATTAAGGATTGAGAGTCTATCAGTAGATTAATTATGTTGGATGGCACCAATTATGACTACTGGAAAGTTAAAACAATTTCCTTCCTCAAATCCTTAGATAGCAAAACTTGGAAGGTTGTGATTAAAGGGTGGAAACATCCTGTGATTAATTTTCAAGATGGTTCGACAAGTTTGAAACTTGAAGCTAAATTGATTGATGTAGAAGGAAATGAAACTTTTGGAAACTCCAAAGCTTTGAATGCTATTTTCAATGGTGTTGACAAGAACATGTTTAGATTGATCAACATATGTACTGAAGCCAAAGATGCTTGGGAGATTCTAAAAATTGCACATGAAGGCACATCCAAGGTTAGGATGTCAAGGCTACAGCTCCTTAGTGTAGAGTTTGAGAATCCGAGAATGGACGAAGATGAATCTATATCTGATTTCATCATCATACTTAGAGACATTGCCAACAATTCATTTTCCTTGGGAAAAATATGTCATAAAAATAGTTGGTCTGAAAAATTCTCAGATCTCTGCCTAAAAAGTTTGACATGAAGGTAACACCTATTGAAGAAACCCAAGACTTAGCACGTTGAAAGTTGATAAACTCATTGGTTATCTTCACACTTTTTAAGTATCTATAAATGGAAAATCATAAAATAAAAACAAAGGTGTAGCATTTGTACCCAAGTCTCAAAAGAGTAAAGATCATGATGAATCGAATACTAAAAAAGACCTATCAGATGATATAACTTATATTGGAAGAAAGTTCAACAATTCTTTAAGAAGACTAGATAAATATTTGAGGATAAATGTGCAAGGCAAAGGATCAGACACATGTCCCCAACTCAAGAACAAAGAGGAAGATTATTCTTAAGGAAATGGACCAAAATTTTTTGTATGTGAAAGCTTTGGTCACATCAAAGTTGAATTCCCTACATTCCTAAAGAGACAGAAAAAAGGATTAACCATAGCTTGGTCTGAGTCTGATGATGAGAGTGAAGGAGAAACTACCAATAAGGTTATGGGTTTCATTGGAAAGTGTGAGTCTGAAGAAGACTCGTGTAGTGAAGACACGACAAAAAAAAAGAATTGGCTACAACACTTAAACTCTTATACACCAAGTTGGAGGAAGCTTGCTCAACAGTGGAAAAACAAAAAGATATCATCAGTATGATTCAAAAATAAAAATAGAATCTTGTCTTAACCATCACTAGATTGGAAGATGAAATCTCTTTACTGAGTGCTAAAGTTGAAAATATGCCAGAATTTGTTCCGATGATGAACAATAGTTTAAATATGTTGGATGATGTCTTGGAAGAAAATATGATGGTTGTAGCATTTGAAAATAGTTCCATGAACAAAAAGATCAAAATCCCATAATGGAAGAAGATTGAGGATCCGAAGATGGACTACATGCCTCAGCATCATGCTCGACATGTGTACCCTTACCACAAAGTCTACAATAACTCCACAAAGAGATTTCATCAATGTGGGAGATATGGTCATATAAGACCTTTTTGCTATAGACTTTATGGTTATCCTCAATTTTATAGTCATTCAAGGCCTAAAAGGAAGAAAAGGAAGAAAACTCTTGCTAATCAAGTATAGAAGCCCAAGGAAACTGTAAAATGTATTCTAGCTTATGTATCTTCTAGAGTCTCTTTAAGAGAGGTTTGGTATTTAGACAATGGATGTTCTCAACACATGATCGGTGAAAGGAGCTATATTGAAGATCTTAAGACCTACTCTTATAGTCATGATACTCTTTGGGGTGGAGCTATAAGAAAGATAAAAGTAATAGGAAAATTGATTACCTCGGTCTCACTAGTCTTAATGAAATCCTTCTAGTAGAAGGTCTTGCTGCAAACTTAATTAGCATAAGTTAGTTATGTGATCAGGTTTTGAATGTGGAATTCAATATGTTTGGATGTAGTGTTTCCGACAAAGACCAAGAAGAGATATTGAAAAGGCCAATGTCCGAGGAAAACTTTTATACATCGATCAAAAGTCAACCCTCAACAAGCTTGAAAGATGAGTCCAAAAGTTTGCAGAAGAAGATGTCTCACACGATGCTCCATCGGCATGCCTCATCAATAAGTCAGGGGACTCTACATATATGAAATATAGAATAAATAAATAAAACCAATGTGTTAAGGATGATGATGAAGATCTCATGATTGGCCAGATTTATGGACATTTTTTCCTACACATGAAGCCTGAATTTATAAAGAAGATAGCCTCTAAAAGCCTTAAGTGTCAAGTAATTCCCAAATGCAAGAATGATTCTAAAAACAAAAAGGGAATTGTGGACATTCGCATGTGGCTATTAAGTCAAGGTAGGAATGAAGATTTAAAAGGAAAATTTCTCCCTCATGTGTTCATAAAAGCGCCTAAATTGAGAAAAACTCTTCCAACCCAAACTCTTTTCATATTCAGTCCTTCTCCTATCACAACTGATCTCTCTATACCTATTGTGCTAGCATATCTGTGTCACTTGTTGTTCATCAAAATCCCTAATCTTGCACCAAAATGAGTGAGAAAGGAATGTCAAAGAGAACTAGGGTTTTAATTAATAACGACTTTGATGATGATACTGTCATGTACTTAAACTCAAAACCTCTGAAGATGATTGTTCCATTGGATATTTCAAAAAAAGAATCAAACAAAGTTGCTACCAAAAGGAATACCTCATTTGAAAAGGTTAGTCCCTCAAAAGGAGAAACCCTATTTGAAGAATCCTGTCAAAACTATGATTACTTCTAGACCCTACTCTAATGGGAATAAAGTTGATCTTGATAAAACCATTGGTAAGGAACAAGATGTAGGACCACATGTAGAATCACCTGATGCTAAAACATATGTTCCAATATCTTTTGTACCCCATGTTGAATATCCCATTGATTTAGCTGTGGATGATTCTGTGGATGGAAATGATGACTAGGATTTTTCTAAAGACCAAATTGCTGAGAATGATCATAATGAAGACCGTGAAGCTCAATGAGAAAAAATGTATAGGCTAAAAGTAATAAGCAAGAAATCTGATGGAAATAATGAAGTAAGTGGCGAGGATTCTCCTGGTGAAAAATATAATAAGGAAAATTTTAGGAATGATGATATAGATGAGAATGATAATATTCCTATTTCCTACATAATGAAGAGTCTCATTAACAATGTATCTAAACGTCAAGACAAGGTCCTTCAAGAGAAGGTTAAAGAGGTGGTGGATGTTGAAGAAGAAAATGAAATAACTAAATAACCTGCTATGAGATGATTGGCTATAAGTATGTTTGATGAAGAGAACAAGAAGAAGAAAACAAAGAAAGTGCCTCTAAAAGAAAAACTCTTAAGAGGAAGCTTGTAGTTTCAAGTAACTCCGATGTTGAAGCAAATGCCCTTGAAATTATGCCATCTTCCAGAAAGAATGTTTTTTTCACTATGAAGAAAGTGTTAAAAAGTGGAGATTTGTATGCCAAAGAAGAGTTGCTTTAGAAAAGGAGATGATTAAAGATACTTTGGATTGTCAAGAAATTTGGGATTTACTGAAGAAAGTTGGGTTGATGAAAATTGTGAGAGATATTGGCCTATGCTATGAAAAGCTTGTTCAGGAATTTATTGTTAATATGTAAAGTGAATACAATAAGGAATGGCGCAAAAAATTCTGCTTAGTCTATGTTACATGATGTTATATGAAGTTCTCACCTAAAGTCATTAATTATGACTATCTATGGAGAAGCACATCTGTTGAATCTGATAGTATTTCCTCTTTGAACAAAGTGGCTAGAGAAATCACTACTAATCAAGTCCAACAGTTGTCAAAGAAGAGCTTACTTTCCTCAAGTATGGGTGTGAAATAGGTGTGTCAAATTGGGTTCCCATCAACCATAGCTCAAGAATCACACTTGTCTTGGCCAAGCTTATTTTTCAAATTGGAACAAAGGCAAACCTAAATTTTAGGGAACATGTTTTTAGTCAGATAATGAAACACTTTGACTCTTATGTAGTAAAACTTCCAATTGCCTTCCCATGTTTGATCACTAGAATCATATTGAAGAAACACTCGAACATACTTCATGCAAATGAAATCAATAACAAAAAGTCATGTCCACTAACTTTGGACTACAAACTCTTTATTGGATCACATGTTGCTGACATTGAGATGCCAAGAAGTCATAGTCATGTTTCTAGTGGAAGTTTTCTTATTGTTCCAAAGCAACCAAAGAGGAGATTCTACATGAATTGATGGAAGAGTAAAAGAATCTTCAATCAACAATCACTTCAAGTACCAACAGAGAGAATAAGGGGGATGATTTGACCAAAGTATTGTGAAATGAGAGGGAAGGTGAAGAATAACCTGAAAAAGGAGGAGGACAACTCTAAAGAGTAAGTTGTTTGTTGGTGTCAACTTGTTCGCGCGAAAAACACTCAACCCAAATGTGCTAAACATCAGGTCTGACATGTGAAATCTGATGTAGGTGGCTTCTAACTAAACTATATCTTTTGGGTTTCTTTTCATTTGTAATTTTTTTCCCTTGCATGGGTATTTTTCGTTTATGTTTGTAATGGTAATGTAACTTTGAAATTTTAACCTAGTGTCACCACATGTTGATTGTCAAGGGTTGATGCTCTAGCATCTTGATTCAACATTTTTTTTAAATTTTCTCATTTAATGTGTATGTGTTAACATACTAACCTCTAAGCTAACTGATTAATCATTTTGAAGATCACTTTTGCCAAATTGTGGCAAAAAAGGGGATTAATGGTGTGTACGGGGTAGTATTTCTCTTACTACTATTTGAGGAGCTAAATATCTATTATTTTCTAATGATGTGCTTAGTACTGATTGTTGACTGATACTAACTGATTTTTTATGTGCACACTGGTTGAAGCTTTTGGCCTGACATCTGACATTTGGCCCTTAACCTTGTATGCTGAGATGTGTTAGTAGTAGCTTCTAACTCTTAATTATTGACTACTAATTGTTTGTTCATGTATGACTAACTCATCTTGAATGATTGCATGACTGATTGATTATGGAGCATTGTGTGAAGAAAACTCATGATATTGTTTGTGTAACTACCTCATGATTTATGAATTATGCTCTAGTTTGTACTAATTTTGTTGTTGCTACTATATGCTCTGATGGATTTCTTCTGCTGGTGCTTAGCTGTATTTTTGCTAGAAGAGTTGTTTTTCCAAAATTTGTCAAAGGGGGATTTATTGGTCCTTTTGGGATTGGTTGCATTATGCAAAATAACATGGAGTTTGCTCAAGCTAGTTATGGTGTAGAAGGGATACTTTTGGACTAGATATTCAATCATATAGGCTACAACATCTGGTCTCTGATAACAGACAACTGGTATTGCAGTTTTGGATAAGTAATTATCTATCAAAGATTCACTTTGCAACATAAGATCTACTAGTTCTAGAGAGGAGTTAATTTTGATGTACTCATGCAACATGTGGAACACGACGTTCCAACATGTGCAATACAACATCCAGTCTTATTTAGCATGCCTTAAGAGATGTTGTTTGGTGTGACCATTCTGATTGGATTTCAATCAGATTTGTTAGTAATGTCTATTTGATTTGTTTGATAGTTGGAGATGTTCAAATCAGATGTAAATGTGATTTAAATTTGAATTTGCATTAGAACAAATCATAGCTTTTGTTGGAGAGATTTATGGAGCAAATCAAGTAAAACTTTTTCGGCTATTATTTTGGACGAGTTAAATGAAAATCCACATGGAGAAAATTCCCAAAAGACATTGCTATATAAGGAGACTTTATTCTCACATTTAAGTAGGGATTTATAAGCAATAACTAGGTTCTTTGTGTCTAGGGTTTGAGTATTTGTTTCTTGTATTCCACGATAATGCCATCATTAGATTAATGTTAAATCTATTGTTATACACCACTCTATGTTTCACTAACTTGGCATAGTTGTTGGTTTGTCTTAGTTGAGTTGTAAATTCAATAATCAATAGACTTGTTATTGAGGTTGATCACTAGGATTTAGTGTTAAAAGAATGTGAATAGGTTCTCATATTCAGGGGGTTACCTAAATAAAAAATCACTAGGATTAGGGAGAGGTATAAAACTTCATAGGGTTTGAAGGTTCTTATAAGACTAATTATTCTAATTTGAAGTAGTGAATTTCATTTCTTGGGTAGAGTTCCTGCCAGACATAGGTGTGGTTTCAACAAACTGGGTTATTGTTCATCTGTGTGTAAAACCTAATTTAACTTGTTGGACCAATTGCTCCAACATTTGTCCCCTGAGGAACATAATTTCATCTATAAAAGGGGAAATACATAGGAAAAGGGGTGGATATTCTTGGAACTTAATTTTGACGGAGAAACACTTTTGGAAACTTTGGAGCGAGGGTTTTCGTCACCGAAAGCCAAAATTTGACTAGATATTCATGTATTATTTCTTTATCATTTCAGTTATGATTCCTATTAGCATGAATAACTATGTTCTATTGATTGGGGTTTGTCAAATGAACCTATTTAAATCTGTTGGGACATACATTTGGGTCTTTATACTATTTTCATCTTTGATTTATTTAGTATTGTTATTCAATTTAATTTTGTATTCATTGCTTTATATGTGTCTACAAATATGTATATCAATTTAGACACGTAGTGATTATTGACTCTAACTATATGAATTGGAACTTAATTAAACTAAATTAATTTGTTCAACTTAGTAATTGATTAAGGTTAAAAAATTATAAGTTATGACTTATGGTTTAACGCACATAAACATTTTCTAGTTTAACTAGCCAATTGATCTAAGAAATTAGGGAGTGTAGTGTAGAATAGTGAGTTATACACCAAAGAATTGGGTATAATGGATAAGTTAAATAGTTGTAATCATTGATAAATAATCTAAGGGGAAAATAGATGCCAATATCAATAGTGACATACATGGGATTCGAAAGAAGATCTAATTAGGGATGTTCATGGGTGTGGGTCGACCCATGAACCCGCTGACCTAACCGAACCAACCCATAAATTACCCGAACACATTTATTTATGGATATACCCAACCCAATCCATAAAAACCCGTATAGTTTTAGTTCGGGTATCAGGTTTGAGTTTTTCAACCCGTGGACCCATTAATCCAACCCCTTGATGCGGCTTTAGTAATTTTTTATTATTTTTATTATTATTTTTAAATAAAATATATAAAATTAATATCTCACTAATAACCAGAATTTTTCTATAAAAAAATTATTCTCAACCATACTACTAGACCAACAAGTTTATGTAATTCTAAGTTTAAATATTGTTTCTTACTTTCTTTTATATTATTTCCAACTTATGTATTTTATGAAAATAATGCGTCTTGTTGAATTTTATACCATTAGCAAGTGTTACGTCGTATTAATGAATTTTATTAGATATTATATGATGTGTTTCATCAAATTTGAGTGTTATAAATGAGTGTGGTTGTATTGAGTTGTGTTACATTTTTTTAAACTAACAAAAAGAATCATAAAAAAAATATTTTTTATTTGAAACACAACCCGCGAACCCAACCCAACCCAACCCATAAATGAACGGGTCGATTTTGACAATGAAACTGTGGGTTGGATGAAGAACCCAACCCATTGAAGAAAATATTGATAGGTTAGCAAAGCTTCAAGTTTTAACAAAGAAAATTGTTGCCTTAACTTTATTTTCAACAAATGTTAATCCATTCAAAGCATTACAGTGTGATTTTTATGGTGAAGTTGGCGCCAATGGCCATTGTCTACCAAAGGGATATGTCAAAGATGTGCATGATGCATAAAATTGTCAAGAGCCATATTCTTATTTCGATACCGGTAATCCATGGATGGATGATCATTCAAATCTTAACTGGAGTAACAATCAATGTCAAAATTGTATCCAAAAAAGCTCCTCAAGGTCCACCACCAAGGAAGCCATCCCTTCTAGAAGAGAGTTTGAACGAATTTATAAAGTTTACTCAAAACGAATTGGAATAAATGAGATCAACCATTTAATTATTCAACAAGAACATTGAAACATCCAACAAGAACATTTAAGCATCCAACAAGAACATTGAACATCCATGAAGAATATTGAAAATCACATTGGGCAGTTATCTAAACAAATGACAGCTAAATCAAGTGGAGGTTCTAACGGGAATATGTTGGATAGTCTTAAGGATGATGAAGTTGGGAGAAAATCGAAGATGAATGGGAAGTAGTCAATGAAGGAAGAGTTAAAAATAAAACAAAGAATAAAAATGCATGCCATCAAATGAAAAAATTGAATTAATGATAAAAGAATCTAAGGTGAAAAGTATATATGGGAAAATAGCCAATTTATCTAGATGAAGATATCCAAGAAGGAAATCTTAAACAAAATAACGTCCCTAAAACTTATTTAGCAACAAAGAAGATGGAAGAGAAGAAATTGATATAAAGTATTGGATGTCATTTATGCAATGTTCGCAACTATCAAACTAAAGAAGCTATGGAAGAAACATCATTAGTACCTCAAGTTCATGAGATTCCTACCAGAGAAAAGGAAGAAGAAATATGATGTTTTTGTGTGTGTCATATATGTCTCCCTAACTGAGAATCAAATGGTCAAGCTAAGGACCTTAAATGAAGGTTGCGTAGGAGGCAATCCACGAATTTGTGTTATTTCTTTTTCCTTCATTTTGTCTTTCAAGTTTTAATAACCATGTTTCCCCGTTTCTAAACTTCTTGTTCTTTATTTAACAAATGAATTTGTTTCAGATATGAATCTTCAGCTTTGAGTACGAGGCTTTACCAATGACAAAAAGAATAAAGGCATGAGTAAAGAAAAACAAAAGAAAATAGAAAGAAAAGTCATTACAGAAGTGTGAAATGTAGATTGACAAAGTATGAAGAAGAGCAATATTCAACAATCTTATACTCAATCAATAATTACCTTTTTTCTTGTATGAGTGTTTGTATAATTTAATTTTGAATTGTTGTCTTTCTGTTTGATTACACTTTAAGACAAGTTGTTCCTTTTAACTTAGAACCTTTCTTAGGTGAACATGAAAAGAATTTGTTTTATCCGTTGCTAAACCCTTTGAGTCTGAGCCATTATTTCGTTGACTTAGCCATATATTTAGCCGATTGACCTGAAAGAAAAATATTTCCACCCTCTCCTTGGAGTTACGTAGATTGCTATTTATCTATAAATTATCATGATTCATGAAAAAAGATAAGTTTAAGGTTACTTCTGGAATAAACATCGATTTAAGTTTGGGGTTGGGGTACTAGAATCTATGAATAGAAAAAAATGTCGACGGAAAAAATGAATAGAAACGAGAAATATTGTGATAATGATAAAGATTTAGAGCTTCTAAAAAGAAAAAAAGAAAAGAAAAATAAAGTCGGAATTTTAGTACCTATAAGTGAAAGCAAACAAAGAATATTTAAGATTGTATGAAAGTAAGGTGTATGTTACTTAACTCCAAAGAATTGAACCAACTGGCCATATATATATATATATATATATATATATATATATATATATATATATATATATATATATATATATATATATATATATATATATATATATATATATATATATATATATATATATATATATATATATATATATATATATATATATATATATATATATATATATATATATATATACCACATTGACATAAGTCGCGTGGCAACTTTTGAAAGTCCTCATAAGCGTGTTTTCGAGTAAAAGTGATATTTTTTTAAAAATCCTGCAAATTAATATGTTTGATATCAACTGTATGTGAATGATTCTTTACCGTATTATTTAATTAAGACTGAACGGTGAGATTGAGAGAAGGTTGAGTGTATAGAAAGTTGAAGAAAAACTCTTTGGATTATGTTAGATTAAAGCATGGAACAAAAGTGATAACTCGACAACAATTTTTGTCTTTCATTTGTCTGGTAAGTACAAAGTTCTGAGGAAGATCACAATTATGAAAGAGTTCTTTGAGGACAAGTAACAATGTAAATTTGGGGTTGTAATTACAATTTGTCACTACACTTCATAGATAAAAGATTCACTCTCAAAAGCACTAAGGAAAAAGTGATGATATATATACATATATATATATATATATATATATATATATATATATATATATATATATATATATATATATATATATATATATATATATATATATATATATATATATATATATATATATATATATATATATATATATATATATATATATATATATATATATATATATATATATATATAGAGAGAGAGAGAGAGAGAGAGAGAGAGAGAGAGAGAGGGGAGAGAGAGAGAGAGAGAGAGAGAGAGAGAGAGGAGAGAGAGAGAGAGAGAGAGAGAGAGAGAGAGAGAGAGAGAGAGAGAGAGAGAGAGAGAGAGAGAGAGAGAGAGAGAGAGAGAGAGAGAGAGAGAGAGAGAGAGAGAGAGAGAGAGAGAGAGAGAGAGAGAGAGAAGAGAAATGATATTTGAAATACATTTTCTAGTGTGTATGAAATGTAAAAAGAGCCCTCTATTTAGAGGACAAAATGTGGATCAAATATGGAAAGAATCCTTGGGCCTTTTAAAGCTCATAACCGATTATGCCACTGGTTTAATCTATTATGTAGTACAAAAAGGGAAGGTTTTTAAATGGCATTGTCACTAATCGGTTAAGAGACCAAATAATCGATTACTAGGTTACAAAAGTGATAATCGACTAAATCTAATGGGATAACTAATAATTTTATGTAAAAAAAACCCTTCTGATTGATTAGAATGAGTATTTAATCTATTGGTTGGGCACACAAACATTTTCTAGTTATTTTAATAAAATTAGAGAGGCTTTTAGCTCAATCCAAAATGTGTGTGTGATTTTCCTTAATAAATTCAAGAGTTAATCTTATACCTTTTATAGACACATATCACTTGACATGGACAAGGCAAGCTTTCACACTTCCTCTCTTTTAGAGCACAAAATTTGGATCCTTGTTATATTATCTTTGACATTAGAACATGATGTTATCTCATCATATTCTCCTCAACATATTGGTCTAGTAGATAAAATAAATAGGACCATACTAGACATGTACAGAAGTATGCTAAACAGTAAGTCTGCATAGAGAATTAAACAATAAAATTCTAATCATTGGGTACTAAAACACTTAAGTGACATAAGGCCTTCATACTTATGGTCATAATCCAATCATTGCTCTACCACATCTCTGCGTAACATGCTCATCGCAAATAATTGTCAAATATATGAAACTATGTCACTCAACTAGAAAATTTTGATAGAGGTATGTGTTCTTGCTAAAAAAACACTTAAAAGGTTTACTTCCTTGTTCTCAGTCATGGAAACCATAAAACGATTGGTTGTAGTGTCTGTTATGTGTTTGTTATCTGGTTTTTTCCCACCTTTTACCCTCCAAGCAATCTTCTATTTATAGGCCTTCTCCATCTCTCCCTTCTCCCTCGTTTTATGGCATATTCCTCATAAATATATCTTCTAGTAATGTCTGTCGTCCCTATATTTGCTGTATAACATCTGCCTCTTCAATAATTGTAACTTTCCTTTCATAACGCATCATTCTATAACTGTTTCATGTGACCCTTCAAATAGCACCTCAGTCTTGTTATCCTACCTAAATTGTGCAGACGAGAATGCCCCTGGCTTGTATGAGGCCTGTTCCAACTTGCTTATTTTGATACCTCTAACCGAATTCTGACTTATAGGTAGAAACATGACTATCAAACTTGTTAGCCTTATCCTACTCAGGTCTATCATCAACTAGGCTCCAAGGAATTCTGGGACATACATAAGCCCCTCGATCACGAGATTCTTATGGAGTGAAGTGTTCAGACAACACAATCCTAGAATCCCTTTTCTCAAGACTGACCTTCTGCTCGATGGTTGTTAGTCACTTAATGATGATAAGCCTTTTCTCTCTCCTTTTCATGATGACTTTATGGGAACTCCCACTTCCATCATTATCCTTTGATACAAATTCTTGACTGTTACAATTCTATTTCTTTAAAAGGATATTTTTTTTCTTCAAATATCCTTTCCAAACAACCTTCATTTTGACCACCTATCAACTGATCTTCATTCACCCCTTCAGACCTTAGGTATCATTTCTTATCTGCTCTTTTTATTTGGCCTTCATATACAATTATTCTTTTTGCTAGTGACAAAAATCGAATTATGAATACATGTATGCAAGAGTGTGAGGGTTATTTGAATAAAGTAGACTTTGACCGAATTATTAGGGAAGTTTATGGTGAAATCCCTTCACCCACTAGTAACGCTGATTGGAGTCTTTCTCCTCATGTTTTTCGGATATTTAGATGGAAGTGAAGAGATCCTTGATAGACAAAGAGGTTTTGAGTTATGGCCATAGTATTATTGACAAAATCTACATCTCGAAGCTTCGTTCCACTACCTTAATCTCTTTAACTGGGAATGAAGAAGGCGTGATACTGGAACCCTGCATAGTCGGCGAAAGGGTTTGCATCACTCGTCCTAAATGTGTGTTGGAGGAATATTTTTATTTTTATTCAGGAGTCATCCAAGACTTTAAAATTTGTATTCCCTTTACCGACTTTGAGACCAATCTTCTCAATAACTTAAACATAGCTCCTTCCTAATTACACCTTAATGGTTGGGGTTTTATCAAGGCTTTTAAGATTGTTTGTGATAAAATAGACATAGTACCGACCTTAGGTTTATTCTTTTCATTCTTTGAGTTAAAGGGTGCCGAGAAAGAAGGTTGGGTTTCCCTCAGTAGAATTTCGGGAAAGAGCTTCCTACAAGATTACACTATCAATTATAAGGGTTTTAAAGACAAATTCCACCAAGTTAAAAGTGGGAAAAGATGTCCCTAAGTCATGTATGCCTTAGATGGGAGTTATGTTTCTCGATCTACTGGTCATATAATCCTTTACTTATCTCTGGTTTTGATTATGACAAATTAGACGGCTTTGAACTTTGGTCCTTTGCCGTGTTGGATGTTTTCCGGGTAGTGAAAGTCAAAGATCATTATAGATGATTGATGACCCAAAAAAATTCCTAATTTGTAGCTAATGTTCACACATTTATTTATCGTTGTATTATGATATTGTTGGTCACCTTTTTTTACTGATTTAGGTCTTTATTTTATCTAACATGACAAACCTCAAACTCTCAAAAAAAAAGTTGATGGCCTAAGGTAGGGCGAGGTGTGGAAATCAATCCGATTCTAAAAGTGATCTCTTGGGGAATCAAACATGGGATCTCAAAATAAAGAAGTTGGATAATGCTAAAGTGATTCCAGCCATATCAGAGTCCCAGCCGATCACTGCCCCTACCCCAAAAGATCCAAAGCCCAATTCTCCAAAAAAAATGAAGACTCTGATGAGAAATGGTGTTAGTCAAACTGACCTAAAAATTACCACCCTTATTCAATATTCAAGTAGAAGTCATCAATCTAAACCTTCTTCTAAGTTTAAGTTCTGGTCAAATAGCTTTGACGGGATGAGGTATCCCTATGATCACTTGAATGCAGCTGAGGATGTTAAGAAGGTAAATTTGATTGATGCTCAACAATTGACCTAGAACTTGGGGGCATATTTGATTAAATGTGAAGTGATGACCTGAGGTTCATTCAAAGTGAGTTATGCTCATGAGAAACACGAGGCTCGTCTTTCTAAGAAGGTGACTCACTTGAACATTGATTTAAAGGTTCAGACCGACAAAGTGAAGAAGTTAAATAAGCGGCTATCAAAGAAGAATAAGCAAAAGGAAACATAGGAGTCCCTATTATCGGAGATGACCAAACAAAAAGAAGTTGTTGAGTCCAAGTGTTTGAAGTTGGAAACATCCAACGCCGGTTTGACCCAGAAATCAGAGCAAACTCGAGTTCTTAACAAAACTTTGAAGAAGTCTCTACAAGATGCCCATGTGGACCTAATTTCTGCTGGTGATGAGGCCTTTGAAAGAGAAAAATTCCAAACATTATGCATCATATCAGACATAGATGTGCTGAAAATGGATTTTTTTCAAAACGGTGGTGTACGGGCAACTAGTCGACATGGAAGAAGCTTCTCCTAAAGCCGAAAACTCCAAGGATGAAACTGTGGACAATCAGGCCTCGGAAGCTTAGGTAGATGACCCTGAAGTTTGAATTTATTTACGTTTTATTATTGGTCATCTGCAGTGATGTGCACTTTTGTATTTTTCTAAACAATGATATGTTTTTTCTTTTCCCAACAATTTAAGCCTTTTAAAGGCTTTCTTTATGAACTTTTTTTTTAATTTTCCTGTGTGTTTGACTTCCAACATCTTACTTGTCCCTTATCTGAGTCACATATTTTGATTCCTTAGTCATAGACTTTAACCGACATCATAGGTCGGCATACATATTTATTTTTCTTGATCGTAGGGGATTTTTAGTCAAGATACTTTATTAACATTGTCCGTTTGTAGCCGATTATGCCAGAGGTATATTAACTTGGAATTTAGTTAGGCCAGAGGTATATTAACTTAGCCCTGCCGCAGCCGATTATGCTAGAGGTATATTAACTTGGACTTTGGTTAGGCCAGAGGTATATTAACTTAGCCTAGTCACAACCGATTTCTTCAGAGGTATATTAACTTGGACTTTAGTTAGGACAAAGATATATTAACTTAGTCTAACCGTTGCCAATTACACCAAAGGTATATTAACTTGGACTTTAGTTAGGCTAGAGCTATATTAAATTATCCATGCCGCAACCGATTATGCCAGACGTATATTAACTCGGACTTTAGTTAGGCCAGAGGTATATTAACTTAGCCTGGTCGCAGCTGACTATGCCAGAGACTTCAAGTTTCTTGGACTTTTTCCTAGATCATGTCCTAGGATCTGCTTTATAAAGACGTTTGTTTTTCTATGGGTGCCTCATTAAAAACCATTTCCCTTGCAAGGGAAAATAGTGCATCACATGATTTTTATTCAATATATTTATCACATGGTCTAGCTGAGACAAAACTTAAGACTAGTTACATTCCAAGTTCTAGGTATTACAATACCCTCTAAAATTTCTAACTTGTAAGCCCCATTATTTAGCCTCTAACGAATATGGTAGGGTCCTTCCAAATTCGGAGCTATCTTGCCTTTCTTTATGGAGTCAGTTACCCTCTTTACTACTAGGTATCCTTTGTGAAATTCCTTTTTCCTTACTTTGATATTAAACCTCCGAGCAATTCTTTGTTTGGCTACAAATTCTCTTATGTGGGTCATTTCCCTGATTTCATCCAATAAGTTGGATGAATTGTCCAGACTTTCCGAGTAGATGCTTTCATAAAAAACAAGATGTCTCCAAGTCAGAGTGTTGATCTCAACCGATATCATTGCATAAACTCCATAAACCATCCTGAAAGGAGTCTCCCGAGTAGTTGAGTGAGGTGTAGTATGATAAGACTATAAAATCTCATGTAAGTATTTGGCTTCACCTAGTTTATTTTTCATCCCAAACAAAATGAAATTTGCTCGCCGCTTCTTCCTAACCGTTTTCTTGAGGATGCTCTACTGAAATGAACCGATTTTGTATTCCTAAATCTTTGCGAAAATCCACAACTAATGCACTAACAAATTATTCACCATTGTTAAATACAATCAACCCGGGAAACCTAAAACGACATATTATGTTCCTCTAGTAGAATCAACAAACCCTTTTCGTTGTAATTCACGCCACTATTTCTGTCTCCATCCATTTAGTGAAATAATCGACGGTTACTATCAAGAACTTTAGTTGTCCGGCTGCCACGGGAAATGGACCTAGTATATCTTCCCTTCATTGATAGAATGACCATGGTGAAAATACTGAATGCAACAATTCGACAAGAGAATGTATAAAAGGAGAGGACACCTATCATTTTTCACACCGACTTACAAGTTGTGTGCAATATTGCAACATGCTCAGCCAGTAATCTTCTGCCCTGAGTATTTTCCCTGATAATGCCTTGCCTCTGATGTGATTGCGATCGATCCCTTCGTGTAATTCCTTCATGACAAAAATTGTGTCATCCTCTGAAATACACCACAACATAGGAGTTGTTCTACCCATCTTATATAAGTGATCGGCCATGATGAGATATCTCACATATATCCTTTTAATGTGCCTGACTTCCATTTCTTCTTTGGGCAGTTCATTATGACTCAAATATCCCATGATGGGAGCCATCTATCCCCTAGCTCTATTTAGAATCATAATTTATTCAACCTCTGTACTCAGCATTTCTAGGGTCTTTTGAATTACTGTTTTGTTTAAACTTGTACCTTTGGTGCTCGCCACAGTGCCAAAAGATTGGCTTTGGTATTCTCTTCCCTGGGAATGTGGTTTATCTCAAATTCTTCAAATGTTTGAGATATCTTGAGAGCTTTTTGGAAATATCTGATCAACAACAAATCTTTTGTCTGAAACTCTCCCTTGACTTCGTTGGCGATCAACTGGGAGTCAGTTTGAACCGATAAATGTGTCGCTCTAACCTCTCTTGCTAACTTCGTAATGGAAATTAAAGCTTCATATTCTGCTTGGTTGTTGTTGGCCTGAAAATCAAAACACGAAGAATATTCAAGAACTAGGTCACCCGATCCTTCTAGCACTATCTCCACTCCACTTCCTTTGAGATTAGGGATCCGTCCACAGACAAAATCCATTTGTATGATGATTCTTCTACAATCAGAGCGCTTAATTTGTTTAAGGAATCAACGAGGATTCATGACTTAATGTTGCTTCAAGGTACAAACTTTGTATCATATTTCAATAACTCTATCGCCCAGAGGACCATTCTTCCTGCCAAATTTGACTTCTCCAAGATATGTTTAATAGGATAGTTGGTTTTGATAATGATAGGGTGCCCTTGGAAACAATATCTCAACTTCCGAACTGTAATTACTACTGCTAAAGTGAGACGTTCAATCTTCTGTTAACATGATTCTGCTCCTTTTAACACCTTATTAACAAAATATACCACCTTTTTCCCCTCCCCAGTTTCATGAACTAATACCAAACTCATAGCTTTGTCTAACACGGCTAAATATAGAATAAGTGGTTGATTCTCCTTCAGTCGCACCAAGATAGGCAGTGTGGATAAGAAACACTTTACTTCTTTAAAAGCCTCTTAACATTCCTCTGTCCACTTTAAATTCGTCGATTTTCTCACCGCAACAAAAAAATGGATTGACTTATTCCCTGTACAAGATGAAAAATGGGATAAAGCGGCCAAACATCGTGTTAATTATTGTACCTCGGCTAGTTAGCAAAAATCCAAGGAACTTCCCCGCTTGCACTCTGAACGTACATTTGTCTGGATTTAGTCTCATATTGTAACCGTGGATTGAGAAAAATGTTTGTTCTAAATCCTTGTCATGTTTCCAGTCATCCGGGGTTTTTACCACCATATCATCCATGTAGACTTCCAAGTTCCATCCTATCTATGAGGCAAACACCATATCCATCAATCTCTAGTAGGTAGCCCCTGAATTTTTTAGCCCAAAGGCCATCAACTCGTAGTAATAATTATTCCTGTTTGTCATCAACATCATTTTAGAGGCATCTAATGGATTCATTCATATCTAATTGTACCCGGAGTAGGCATTCAAAAACTGAGAAGACGAAAACTAGAAGCCTCGCCAATGAGCTGATCAATATAAGGAAGTCGACAAGGATCTTTGGGACATGATTTATTCAAGTCAGTGAAGTCCATACACATTCGCCATTTTCCCGACTTCTTCACCATAACTATATTAGCTAACCATGTCGGGTACCTGATCTCTTTAATAAAGCCAACTTTCATGAGCTTTCCGACTCCATCTTCTATAACCCTTCTCTTTCCTCCCCCTTCTTCCGCTTTCCCTGTGATACTAGTTTGATGGTTAGATCCAACACTAGATGGTGACAAACTAAGCTTGGGTCAATTTCGGGCATATTACTCGGTTCCCATGTAAACAGATCTACGATCTCCTCCAATATTCTAATGATCTCGGCTTCTTCCCCGTGGGATAGACTAGAAGCGATATGAGTCATTTATAATGATTGGGAATTAATCTGCATTGTCTTTACATCCTAAATAGATGTAAGACTATCTTCTACTGGATCCTCTCTTGGGTCATTATAAACTAGATACACTTTTACCTGATAATCTTTGATTGGCTCGTCAGCTTGATTATTCCTTTTAAGTCTCATACTATCTTTGTAATATTTCCTTGCTATCCCTTGATCACCCTTTACTACTCCTACTCGGCCATCTTTCAGAGGGTTTTTTAATGTGAGGTGCAAAGTGGACAACATTGCCTCCAGGGTATTGAATGAGGGACTGTCAATAATAATATTGTATGGAGATGCAACGTTAACATTTAAGTACCTTACTTGGACACTTTTCACATTTTCCCATTGTCAAAAGTTGTTATCATGGGTAAATGTTCTAGCACCTGCACCTGTTCTCCTGAGAATCCAACTAATGTACAATTAAAGGTTAATGGGTCGGTGGTGTCAAAGTTAATTCCCTTGAATGCCTCCCAATACAAAAAGTCTATCGAACTTCCTGGGTCGACTAGAGCTCGTTTCACGTTCCAGTCCTGGAATTTAACTTTGATCACCATCAAATCATTTTCATGGGCTAACACCTATTCGACATCCCTTTTGGAGAAGGTGATTGCGGATTGGCTTTCCTTCTCTTATGAGGGTGACTCCTGCCTGACATGCATCACTGTATGAGCATACCTCTTTCTAGCTGAACTGGTTTCCCATTCTCCCGTGAACCCTCCAACAATGATGTTCAATGTATGACGTGTGATCCAGGTTTTTTCGGACTTCCTCCACATTATTCCTCTTCTTCTGTGTAGGGTTATCTGAGATGATGTCTTCTCGAGGAGGACTTCTCTTTCCCTCTTGTCCTCTGATGTCTTTGACATAGGACAACAACTGACCTCTATTAATTAAGGCCTCAATTTCTTTTTTTAGCTAATGACAAATATCTATGTGGTGTCCATAAATTATGTGGTATGCACATCATACACTACCTTCTTTTCCCATCACGACATAGACTCCTTTTCGCCGTCCGGGTACGGGGAGTAGCTTGAGATTGTAAAATTCTCTCAGTATGTTCGATCATATGGAATTTAATGGTGTGTATTCATTATCTTTTTCAAACGGATGTCGGGCTGACCTCATCATTGACCAATCTCGGAGTCTGGACTTAGGATAGTTATTTATATTCTCAGACCCTTAATCCTTAACCCGTGCCTTCTCCTTAAAATCTCAGGATCTCTTCTCCATGTTGCTTTCCTCACCTTTTATGTAGCATTCTGCTCTGGTACTAACCTCATCCATGCTGGATGCCAATTTTTGAGCTAGGGATTCATTGAACTGTCTTGCTTTAAGGCCATGTTGAAATGCTCCCATGAATATTTCTTAATTCAGATGTAACACTCTGATAGTTTCTTCATTGAACCTTGCCAGATACTCTCTGAGGAATTCTGAGCATCCTTGTCGAACATTAAACAGATTGATAGTTGACATCTTTCTATGTTTGCTTGCTGAAAAGTATTGTACTATCTTCTTAGTTAAATCCTAGTAACTAACAAACCCAGTATCTAGGTAAACTCATGAGCCATCATAGAGCACCTTGTTTAAAGGTCCCGACCATGAGCTTGCATTTAAGTGAGTCATAAGCCTCTACTATTTCCATTTGGTTATTGATCGCAATAATATGCTCATGTGGATAAGTTTTATCATTGAAAGACATTAGCGATAATTGTTTGAAGTTATCTTGGACTTGATCATCCTAGATGGCTTCGGATAAAGGCTATAAATCTATAGGCTCCTTCTCAGCATCCCCTTCCTGAAGATTTTGCGTTTGAAAAACCTGGATACTGTCTTGCAAGGTTTCATTTTGTTGACGGAAATCCTCCACCACTGCAAGAAACTGGGTTATATTTGGTGGCGAAGGTGGATTCTTTCAGCTGGGAGATAATCCAAACATCGCACAACTGAGTTGTTAGTGATTCCGACGGATTTGTGTGTCCTGGACAAGTTTTACCGAGGCTACACGGTGGGCAACAAATGTTCTTTCTAAAAAATACTAAAAGGTTGACTTAAGGAGAGCTTAAAAAGATTGGTCGGAGTATCTGTTATGTGTTTGTTATCTAGTTTTTTCCTACCTTTTACCCTCTAAGAAATCTCATATTTATAGGCCTCCTCTATCTCTTTCTTCTCCCTCGTTTTATTGCGTATACCTCATAAATACATATTTTAGTAACTTTCAATGTCTCTATAATTGATGTATAACATCTGCCTATTAAATAATTGTAATTTCCTATCATAACGCATCATTCTATAACTGCTTCTTGTGACCCTTCAAATGGCACTTCAGCCTTGTTATTGAACCCAATTTGTGTATACGAGACCGCCCCCAACTTGTATAAAGTTGGTTCCGCCTTGCTTATTTTGATACCTCTAACCGGATTTCGACTTGTAGGTAGGAACATGACTATCCGACTTGGTAGCCTTATCCTACTCAGTTGCATCATCAACTTGACTCTAGGGAGTTCTGAGATGTACAATATGCTCCTTGCAAAAATGATTCATGTACAATAATGAGATTTTGTACTAGCTAAAAGTACAATTGTGAGAGAATAAGCACATGCTCACGTAATGGTTGTTAGGGATCCTGTAATTTCTCTTCTAGAATTTGTATTTGTCTATAACCTTGGAGGCTTAGGAGTATTTATATAGACTCATTGGCTCAGTTAAGTTTGAATTCCATAACCTCATCATGAAGAGCATTGGGGTAGACAGGCCTCTCTTACTCCATAGATCATGGATGATGTTTTAATCCTTCCTTTACACCCTTATACTGTTATATCCGCAGATTGTGGGTGAGAGACTCTGATCTTATTAGGAGACTATGCTACTTCAGGTGCTCGCAACCACTTCTAGAGGCTAGTCCACTTTCTTCCCTTATTTGGGATATAACTTAAAGCATACCTTTTATAGGATAGTTCCTAATTCAATCCTAAAAAAATCACCCCAATCCAGATTCCCTCAAGCAGGAGGTCTTGTAGAGGGGGAAAGTTATTTAATTCCAATGCATCTCCATCCCGTAGTTCAGTGAATTTTCTCTAGCTAAGTATGGTGTGATTCCTTCAACAAAGTATGGAGAGAGTCTCTTAAGAGAAGCATAAGGGTAAGTCATTAAATAAAATCATGGGGCGAGTCTTTTAAGTGAAGCATGGGGAAAGTTACTCAAGTGTTACTAACAGTAGCCCGTGTAACATTAAATGCTTTTAACTAGGGATTTTCCTTGGAAAGCCATGTTCAGGAGACCCTTGGTCCACCAACAAGAATAACCCCTTCCTCTATTTATTCAAACTTTTTTTTAAATGGTGATTATTATAGAGTTAGATGAGAGGTGTAATGTAATTGAGTTTTCCAATAATATGGAGTTCATGAACTTGTACGAACATTATATGAATAATTTCAGGCAACTTGATGAACTCATATATTATGCTCATCAAAGTAGGAATGTATGGGAGTTACAAGAGCACCCCTAACTCTAGAAGTGATAATGATCCTCTTTCTTTATATTGTTTCTTAAGAAATTTGACCTTATCGATGACAATAAGTATGTACAAGCTCTCAAGAGTAGAGGACTACAAGACACAATACATATGCGATCAAAGAATGACCTCCTTCATCAGGCATATGAACTTGTCTAGAATTCGAGATAAGAGGTTGTGATTCTAAATTCGTCCTTTGAAGTGGAGTGTGATATCATAGTCTCCCTAGAGGAATTCCCCCATACCTTCTTTTATATGTACTTGTCAGTCGTTTATGGCCTAGGGGTGTTCATACTCTTCACCCACTTTCAATTTAAGGTGATCCTAGTGGAAACATATATTTCAAGATATTTAAAGAACTAATCAAAGCGAAAGATGACAATAAGGGTTTTCCTTTGATAAAGTGCTTATGATGATGACAACTTAAACGACAACTTGTACGACAATCGGTAAAAATATGCAAGCAGATGAACTAGGGTTTGGTGATCATTGTAAACATGCTCTGATGATGATATTCAACATGAAGACATATTAAGCCTAGTATTTAAGAATATTTAAGCAAGCATCTATATGATTTGCTTAATTGGAAAGTCTTGAAGATTCGAACACATGAAGTGAAGACTCGCCGAGTCGCGTCTGAGTGAGTCGTGTTTTGTAAATACATAAGGGTTTTTTTTCCGTATAGTTATTGTTAGTTCCTGATTGGCAGGCATTTTGGTAAAACTTGGTGAAATCACAAGATGTCCTACAGGATGTCTTGACATATGGTATTAAGATTCTGCAGGTAGCTATGCTTGTTGTTGCAGGATTTAGTTCATGATGTCAAGCATGATATCCTGACTTTTGTGAACAAAACATCTTGTGAGAATCTGTTTGTTTCTGTTACTCTTTATGCAACTCTTTGCGCTGCTATGATCTGTCCTTTATGGTTTTAATCTGCGTGGTTTTAGTTCTTATTCAAAATCGTTTTTGATGCATATATCGATGAATATTTATGGATTCAAGTGGAGCTATTTTCTGAAGAAAATCTTGAAGATCTGAAGAGTGGTTTGATTGGAGCTGATTGGATCAAATCAAATCTGTTTCATTGATGCTAGCTATTTAGATTGATTTCTTCTTGATCAGGTGTTATTTTAGCCAAAGCTCAAGCCCGTCCCAGTGTTGCTATTTAAGGATTTGCAACCCTAGTTTACAATTCAGAGAAGCTATGTTTAGTATTGTGCATTGCGTAAGGATTAATGCTTTTAGCATTCGTGTGTTTGTGTTAGTTTGTGAACCATTCACTCATTACATTAATGTGTGAATTGGACTAAGTTTTTACATTGTAAGTTGTTCACTCAAAGCATGTAAGCAAGAGTGTCTTGTACTTGACTGAATCTTTTAAGCAAGATCAAGATTTGTCTTTGAAGTGTGTCTTCTAAAGTTTCATTAACCTGTTGTTATCACTGATGTGATTGAGGGGGAGTGAGAGGTATCTCATATCTAGGAGTGTCCTAGGTAGAAATTACAAGGGTAGAGATTAGGTGCGAAGATGGTAAACTAGAGAGAGTCTACTGTGTATCTTCAAACAAATTCTATTTAGTAAATTTCCTTCCTGTCTTGGTAGCCCCCAGACGTAGGTGTGTTTGCACCGAACTGGGTTAACAATTACTTGTGTAATTTTTACTTTTGTTATACTTGTTGTCTTTGTTATTATTGGTGATAGGACAGATATCAATGTCGTAACATCGCCTTCGACATCTTATATATGATACCAGAATTTCAATTGGTATCAGAGCGGGCATCCTGCTCTGGTTCTGGGTGAGATCTAGGGACGGTATTTTCTGGTACTATGGACAAAGAAGGAGGTTTTGTAAACATACCACCTGTTCTGGACGGGAGTAATTATGACTATTGGAAACCACATATGGTTGCCTTCTTAAAATCTTTGGATAGTAAGGCATGGAAAGCTGTTATAAAAGAATGGGAACATCCTGTGATTGTTGATAAAGATGGAAAGGCTACATCTGACTTGAAGCCTGAGGAAGAATGGACAAAAGAAGAAGATGAACTGGCTCTTGGTAACTCCAAAGCCTTGAATTCCCTGTTCAATGGAATTGATAGGAACATATTCAGATTGGTGAAAAACTGTGAAGTGGCAAAAGATGCTTGGGAGATAATCAGGACTACCCATGAAGGTACCTCTAAGGTAAAGATGTCTATACTTCAACTGCTGACTACAAAGTTTGAAAACCTAAGGATGAAGGATAATGAAAGCATACATGACTTTCATATGAATATTCTTGAAATAACCAATGCTTTAAGTGCCCTAGGTGAAAAGATGACAGAAGAAAAACTGGTAAGAAAAATTCTCAGATCTCTTCCCAAGACATTTGACATGAAAGTAACTGCTATAGAGGAAGCACAAGACATTTACAAGATGAGAGTTGATGAACTCATTGGTTCTCTTTTAACCTTTGAAGTGGGAATAAGTGACAAAGCTGATAAGAAAAAGAGCATAGCCTTTATGTCAAATAGTGAAAATGGAGAGGATGAATCAGATGGGGATACTAATGAAAGTTTATCCAATGCCATAATGCTTCTTGGAAGACAGTTCAACAGAGTGATGAAAAGAATGGATATGAAGTCAAGACCTAATGTCAAGAACATCTCTCATGACATCAGTAGGTCCAATGATGTAGGTAGAAGATCCAGGACTGAAGAAAAACCCACCAATAGCAAAGGGATACAGTGCCATGGACGTGAAGTTTTTGGTCACATTAGGGTTGAATGCCCAACCTATCTCAAGAAACAAAAAGAAAAGTCTTGTTGTCTCTTGGACTGATGAAGATTCTGACAGTGATCTAGAAGAAGAGTCTGCCAAACATGTAACTGCTTTGACTGAAAGATACTATTCTAATGAAGACTCCAGTGAAGATGAATTAACATTTGAAGAACTTGCTGCCTCCTACAAAGAGTTGTGCCTTAGAAGCGAAGAAGTATGCCAACAAGGTGAAAAGCAGAAGAAAATTATCATCAAACTGAAGGCTGAAAAGGAGGAACACCTTAAAACTATCACTAAGTTGAATGATGAAGTTGCTCAGCTGAATTCCTAACTTGATCAAATGGGGAAGTCTGTTAAAATGATGAACAGTGGTACCAGCACCCTGGATAAGATTCTTCAATCTGGAAGAAGGATAGGAGACAAGACAGGGTTAGGATTTGATGAAGAAAAGAAACCACCTTCAGACAATAATCCTGTTTCACACCATAAGCCTTCTAGATCCAAGCAAAAGATGTTCCATCCAATGTCTCACCATCACGACAGAGGTCAACTCAGCCAACCAAGAAGATTCCAGAGATGGAGATGTCACTACCGTGGTCGTTTTGGTCATATAAAGCCCTTATGCTTTAGATTGCATGGATATCTGAAACGTATGCCTCAAGCCAGACCTAATTACAATATTCATTCCTCTAGGAAGCAATGGGTTCCTAAAGCTTCTGCTTCAAAGCAATGGGTTCCTAAAGCTGTTACTACTAGCTTAATAGCTCATATGTCCCTAAAAGTCTGCTAAGGAAGATTGGTACTTTGATAGTGGGTGCTCGAGACACATGACATGTATTAAGAATCTCTTAGTAGACATCAAACCTCACTCTACCAGCTATGTGACTTTTGGAGATGGAGCCAAAGGTGAAATTAAGGGAGTTGGGAAATTAAACTGCTCAGGAGCTCCTAATCTTGACCATGTGTTGTTAGTCAAAGGATTAATTGCTAACTTAGTTAGCATCAGTCAACTGTGTGATCAAGGACTCAATGTTAACTTCACTAAACTTGAATGCTTGGTTACAAATGAAAGAGGAGAATTGATCATGAAGGAAGTCAGATCTAAGGACTATTGCTACCTATGGGCCTCTCAGGACTCCAAATGTTCTCTTGCCAAAGAAGATGAAGGGAAATTATGGCACCAGAAACTTGGCCATCTACATTTGAAAGGAATGAAGAAAATCATATCTATGGAAGCTGTCAGAGGAATTCCTAAGCTAAATATTGAAGAAGGAAAAATTTGTGGTGAATGCCAAATAGGAAAGCATACAAGGATGTCACACCAGAAGATCCATCATCTCGCTACTTCTAAAGTATTGGAACTTCTTCACATGGACTTAATGGGACCTATGCAGGTGGAGAGTCTTGGTGGAAAGAAGTATGCTTATATGGTGGTGGATAATTTTTCAAGATACACTTGGGTGAATTTTATAAGAGAAAAATCTGAAGTGTTTGATATGTTTCAAGACCTTTATCAAAAGATTCAAAGAGAAAAGGAAAGCAAGGTTGTCAGAATCAGAAGTGATCATGGCAAGGAGTTTGAAAATCAAAGGTTTGCTGAATTCTGTTCTTCTAAGGGAATTAGCCAGAAATTCTCCTCTCCCATTACTCCACAGAAAAATGGAGTTGTAGAAAGAAAGAATAGAACTATCCAAGAATCTGCTAGAGCAATGATCTATGCTAAGAAGTTTCCTTACCATTTCTGGGCTGAAGCCATGAACACTACCTGCTATATCCATAACAGAGTAACCTTGAGAACAGGAACCATGAACACTTTGTATGAAATATGGAAGGGAAGAAAGCCCACTGTCAAATACTTCCATGTGTTTGGAAGCAAATGGTACATACTTGCAGACCGCGGCCAAAGAAGAAAATGGATCCTAAGAGTGATGAAGGCATATTCTTGGGCTACTCTACTAACAGCAAAGCATATAGAGTGTTTAACTCCAGAACTAAGACAATGATGGAGTCTATCAATGTTGTTATAGATGATGTACATAAGGAGATTGATGTCCCAGAAGATGTTGAAACATCATTTGATATCTCAACTAAGTCTGAAAACAGAGACAATGATCCCAATCCTACCATCACTGAATCTGAACTAGTTGACAAAGGACCATCTATCAGAATTCAGAAAGACCATCCTATGGGTCTCATCATAGGTGATCCAAATAAAGGGGTAACCACTAGATCCATAGAAGTTATTTCTAGTTCCTATTTTGTGTCCAAGATTGAGCCTAAAAACATCAAGGAAGCTTTAACTGATGAATTCTGGATAAATGCCATGCAAGAGGAGTTGGGTGAATTCAAGAGAAATGAAGTTTGGGACCTTGTGCCAAGGCCTGAAGGAACAAATGTGATTGGAACTAAATGGGTTTACAAGAATAAGTCTGATGAAAAGGGAGTGGTCACTAGGAACAAAGCCAGACTGGTTGCTCAAGGATACACTCAGATTGAAGGGGTTGATTTTGATGAAACTTTTGCTACCGTAGCTCGCCTTGAATCTATCAGACTTCTTCTAGGAGTTGCCTGCATTCTAAAAACCAAGCTGCTTCAAATGGATGTTAAAAGTGTATTTTTAAATGGTTACATGAATGAAGAAGTTTATGTGAAACAACCTAAGGGTTTTATTGATCCAACTTTTCCTAATCATGTGTTTAAGTTGAAGAAAGCTTTGTATGGTCTGAAGCAAGCTACTAGAGCATGGTATGAAAGACTAACAGAGTTTCTTGTTGATAATGGATACAGAAAAGGTGGCATAGATAAAACTTTGTTTATCAAGGAAGAAGGGGGAAAACTAATGATTTCTCAAATATATGTTGATGATATTGTTTTTGGTGGGATGTTAGATGAGATGGTTCAACATTTTGTACAGCAAATGCAGTCTGAATTTGAAATGAGCCTTGTTGGGGAATTAACTTACTTTCTTAGGTTGCAAGTCAAACAGATGAAAGAATCTATATTCCTATCTCAGAGTAAGTATGTCAAGAATATTGCTAAGAAGTTTGGAATGGAAAATGTCAGCCACAAAAGAACACCTGCACCTACCCATCTAAAGCTGTCAAAAGATGAAAAAGGAGTCAATGTGGATCAAAGTCTTTATAGAAGCATGATAGGAAGCTTGTTATATCTTACAGCAAGCAGGCCTGACATTGCATTTGATGTGGGTGTTTGTGCCAGATATCAAGTTGAACCCAAGATAAGCCATATTAATCAAGTCAAGAGAATTTTGAAATATATTAATGAGACAAGTGAATATGGGATGTTGTACACTCATGGATCTGGTTGTGTGCTGTATGGCTACTGTGATGCTGATTGGGCTGGTAGTGCTAATGACAGGAAGAGCACATCAGGAGGCTGCTTCTTTTTGGGAAACAAACTCATATCTTGGTTTAGCAAGAAACAAAATTGTATATCTCTATCTACTACAGAAGCAAAATATATAGTTGCTGGGTGTAGCTGCTCTCAACTTGTGTGGATGAAGCAAATGCTTATAGAGTATAATGTCACACAAGATGTCATGACATTATACTATGACAATCTGAATGCTATAAACATCTCCAAGAACCCCATTCAACACAGCAGAACAAAACACATTGACATTCGCCATCATTTTATAAGGGAGCTTGTTGAAAATAAAACCATTACCCTATAGCATGTCACTACAGAAAAACAACTGGATGATATTTTTACTAAAGCTTTGGATGCCAACCAGTTTGAAATTTTGAGAGGAAAATTAGGGATTTGTATTTATGAAGATTTATAGCAATAATTGCTGAGTGGCTGGTATTTTCCAAAAATAAAGATGTCCCAACATCACCCTTTATTGCATAACACGCTCAAGGATACTAACACACACAACCCCAATCATCTCTTTCCCTCCAACTGCCCTTTCAACTCCCATACTCTCACAAATTCTCTGTGTGCCTCCCATTCTCTGCTTGAGTTTTCTTTTGAAACCCATCTTCCCTCTCTCAAAAACTACACAATGTCTCCTAAACATGTTGCAACCTCTTCAAAATCTGAATCTAAACCTAAGGCTCGTCCCATGAGCATCTCTTTTGAAGAAGTCCTTGATGTTACTCCTCTTTCCATGGTTCCCAGTCACGACAGTGAAGCTTCCAAGACCACTTCAACTCATGCAAACGAATCTCAACAGACATCCAAAGGTAAATCCTTTGAAACCACTGCTGATTATACTACTAGGATGAAGAACAAAGAAGGAAGTGCCTATGTTGATAAGACCATTAGGGAACTTGTAACTAAGGTTCTCTATGGTGGACACAATTTTCCTGGAATTTCCACTCCTCTATCTCGCATGGATCCCACTCCTAGTTCTGATGCTGACCTAGGTGAAGAAGGTAAAGATATTGATAAAACCCCTTCTGATAAGAACCCTAATACTGAGAACCTGCACAAGCTTGCTAGCTCTGTGCTGGAAGATGTAAGAGAAGATGATGTTGCTAATTAGAATGATGATATGGAAGGCACAACAAATTGTTCTATTCCAAACAAGGAGAAGGTAAACATCTATGAAAATGTGGTGAATGTTGAGGATGTTCCTTTAGATGATGAGCTAATTAAGAATGTCGCCCCTGGTATTGCCAAAAAATTAAAGTCCAGAAAAAGAAAAAGTTGTGCTTGAGGAATCCCTTTCTAAAAGTCAGAGGAAGAAGACTCTTGTTGGTCCTCCAAGATCTTGGAGTAAGGTTACTCTTGCTTCAAAGAAAAGAAAAGTGAGGTTGGAAACTAATGATTCAAATGATGATGTTGAGGAGGATGTCCCGGACATCATTCCTGCAAAGAGATCTATTGCCAAGAAGACCACAAAGTCTGTGCCTGCTGCCCCTCTTAATAATGTATCATTCCACTATATTGACAGTGTGTCAAAGTGGAAATTTATGTATCAACGAAGGATTGCTCTGGAAAGGGAGTTAAGAAAAGACGCCTTGGATATCAAGGAGGTCATCCAATTGATTACTAATGTTGGTTTGATCAAAATAGTTACTGGGTTCTCTAAATGTTATGATGTGCTGGTGAAGGAATTTATGTGAACATCCTTGCTACCATTACTGACAGGAAAATCAATGATTTTATGAAGGTTTTTGTAAGAGGGAGGTGTTTTGAATTCTCTTCAATTGTGATTAACAGATTCTTGGGAAGGAATGATGAAGGTGAATGTGAGATGAAAGCTTCTGACAATCAAGTGTGCAGGATCATAACTGCTAATCAACTCAATGCCTGGCCATCTAGAGGTAAGCTCTCTACTGGGCAACTTAGTGCTAAATATGCCATCCTTCACAGGATTGGTGTTGTAAATTGGGTGTCCACTAATCATACCTCAACAATTGCTGTTGGATTGGGTAGATTTATTTATGCTGTGGGGACTAAGATTGAGTTTAACTTTGGAAAATATATTTTTGATCAAATTATAAAACATGCAACCACAAGTGCTGTGAAACTACCTATTTCATTTCCATCTCTTATCTATGAAATCATCCTAAGCCAACACCCTGGAATTCTTACTACCAATGATGTGGCATGCAAGAGAGAATCTTCTCTGTCTCTTTATTACAAGTGATTTCCTAGAAGACATGTCCCAGACATTGTCTTAACTTCTGCTGAGAAGGCTTCTACATCAAGGGCTGGGATTATTTCTGAATTGAAGGATACTTGTAGGGAGTTAAGTGAAATGATTAATGAGGCTAATGCTAGGAAGATTAAATTGGAGGCTTTGATTCAATGTTTGGAAAATGAAGATAATGTAATGAATGATGATGATAATCAAGAAGATGAAGGTAAGGAAGTGTCTGAGGAGAAGACTGATGGTGATAATTCTGTGTCTACTGATGCTGATGAAGCTGAAAGTACTGGTTCTGAGGATAAAAATTAATCATGGTTGATGTGCTCTTTGTTTTTTTTGGTTGCTTGTTTTGTCTGCTGATGCAGAATATACCGTTTTATTGCACTTAAGGTGCTAATGGTTTGTACTTTAATTGGGTATGTGTACCCTTAACTTATCTTAGCTCTAGTAATATGATTTATATTACTTTATTTCCCTTAGCTTTTGTTCCCAATTTTTGGCTAAAAAAGGGGAGAAGTTTGGCTTCTGTGTGAAGTTTGTGTGTGTAAAGCTGTGTTTGGTAGATGTGAAGCATTTACTGTTCTGCTGGATGTTGATCCTGGTGGAGGTTGATGTTTTTGTTTGGGCTGTTATGAGTGAATTTGTGATTTACAGGTTGCTGACTATTGAAGTGTTTGGGCTGTTTTGTGTCTTGAAGAGTTGTTGGTTATCGTGTTGAGGGGGAGTTTCTATTTACTCCTGTTTTATAGTTTTTTTCTGTCGTGCTCTCTGTTTTAGGAGCTCCTGTGATCTATTGTATGTTTTAGCCAAAATTTTCCAAAGGGGGAGTTTGTTAGTTCCTAATTGACATGCATTTTGGTAAAACTTGGTGAAATCACAAGATGTCTTGACATATGATATTAAGATTCTGCAGGTAGCTATGCTTGTTGTTGCAGGATTTAGTTCATGATGTCAAGCATGATGTCCTGACTTTTGTGAACAAAACATTCTGTGAGAATGTGTTTGTTTGTCTGTTACTCTTTGTACAACTCTTTGCGCTACTATGATCTGTCCTTTATGGTTTTAATCTGCGTGATTTTAGTTCTTATTCAAAAGCATTTTTTATGCATATATCGTGGAATATCTATGGATTCAAGTGGAGCTATTTTTTGAAGAAAATCTTGAAGATCTGAAGAGTGATTTGATTGGAGCTGATTGGATCAAATCAAATCTGTTTCATTGGTGCTAATTATTTAGATTGATTTCTTCATGATCAGATGTTATTTTAGCCAAAGCCCAAGCCCGTCCTGGTGTTGCTATTTAAGGATTCGCAACTCTAGTTTACAATTCAGAGAAGCTAGGTTTAGTATTGTGCATTGCGTAAGGATGAGTGCTTTTAGCATTCGCGTGTTTGTGTTAGTTTGTGAACCATTCACTCATTACATTAATGTGTGAATTGGACTAAGTTTTTACATTGTAAATTGTTCACTCAAAGCTTGTAAGCAAGAGTGTCTTGTACTTGATTGAAGCTTTTAAGCAAGATCAAGATTTGTCTTTGAAGTGTGTCTTCTAAAGTTTCATTAACATGTTGTTATCACTGTTGTGATTGAGGGGGAGTGAGAGGTATCTCATATATAGGAGTGTCCTAGGTAGAAATTACAAGGGTATAGATTAGGTGCGAAGATGGTAAGCTAGAGAGAGTCTACTGCATATCTTCAAACTAATTCTATTTAGTGAATTTCCTTCCTGGCTTGGTAGCCCCCAGACGTAGGTGTGTTTGCACCGAACTGGGTTAACAATTACTCGTGTAATTTTTAATTTTGTTATACTTGTTGCCTTTGTTATTATTGGTGATAGGACATATATTAGTGTCGTAACATCGCCTTCGACATCTTATATCTGATACCAGAATTTCAGTTATATGGCTAAATCACACACACGCATACACACAAATAAGTTTTTAAGCCTTTTTTTCTTAAAGAAATCATACCTAAAAATGTTTTAGAATCGTGTCAATTGAATTAGGAACTGCCAGAATAATTTGGGACAAGTTTTTAAATTGTCAAATCGAGTGGCACTTATATCCAATAGATTGAATTATCCAGTCTCAAGAGGAAGATGACTTTCAACATATTTTCTAACAAGAGATCTTTCGTAAATATACCTCCACCATTTAATGGTGTTAGGTTTGATATTGAATTGTGGGAAAATCTTATCAAAGGTCTGTTTATCCCTACTCACTAAAACAGATGAGAAGTAATAGATAAACCCGAATTCTTTTGGATCGTAGAGGAAAGGAGAAAATTTGAAATTGATTTCAAAACCAAGAATTTTCTAACAATGTCTTTAGATGATAACAAACTCCTTTATGTTTATAATTGCAATGTGGGATACTTTTGAAATAATACATAGAGCTTCTCCAAGTATCGAATGAGAGGAAATGAACATACAAGATGAAGTAGATGAATACTTCATTCTTAAATGTTTCATATTGTGTGTTGTCTTTTAAGGGAGATAATGACCCTTCAGTGAAGGTTTAGCGTAAATATCCTCTTTGGGAAGAAAGGATCCTCTAGTGAAGGTCCGATATAAATAGCCTCTTTAGGATGAAGGATCATTGAATGAATATCCAAGGTAAATAGTCTCTTTGGACTAAAAGGATCATTCTATGAAGGTCCATTGTAAATAGCCTCTTTGGGAAACAAGGATCCCTCAATTAAATTCGAACATAAATAAAATCTTTGGATGGAAAGGATATTTTAGTGAAAATATATCCTAAATATCTTCTATGGGTGGAAAAGATCCTTTAGTGAATGTCCAACGTATATAGCCTCTTTGGGTGGAAAGGATCCTTCGGCGAAATTCTAGCGTAAGTATGTTCTTTGGGTGGTAAAGATCCTTTAGTGAAAGTCCAATGTAAATAGCTTCTTTGGACGATAAGAATCCTTTAGTGAAAGTCCAACGTTAATAGCCTCTTTGGTAAAAAAGGATCCTTCGATGAATATCCAACTTAAATAGAATTCACAACTTGCAAAGATCAAATGTTCAAGAAGATTGGATCCCTTATTAATAATCCCCACTATTATATGGGAAAAGAGTGATAACCCTCAAATTAAATTTAATCTTGAACGAATGTTCAATACAATGATGGGATATAAGGCATTACCTTCGTTGCCAGACACATAAAAACAAATATATAACTTAACTTAATAAAAAACCAATCTTCATGATCTTCGGAAGTAACTTATCGCAATTACCTGATAAGATCATGCTCTCTCTATGAATAGGGTGACTAGTTCTTCCTCTGTAGCAGAGATATACTACTTGCTCATACAGAGCCCCTGACATTCAACTTGGATCTCCTTTAGACCTTAAATAGACGTCTATTCTTCCTTCTTGGGGTTCCATTCTAAGGACCAGGTCTGCGAAGTTCACTCCTTGTACGTCTGATGACAAACTATTGGTTACATCAATTTTTGCCTTCTTTACCCTCAGGCTATCTTGAGAACATCTTTGGGATGACGCCTAGTTTCCCTATATTACCCGAATGCATTAGTATGATAATGAATACTTCATGAATAAATATATGGCAGATATACCTATACCCAAAAGGTTAAAGGTGAACCTACCTATGATCACATTATATGAGGAGTGAGTATCTATAACAAAGTACCTGACTTTGATCATCTTTTTGTTTTAGCCCAACCTGAATACTATCCTAAGGGTAATGTAATCTTTCACTTTCACCTGCTCGCCTAAGAAGGCGACTAAAAACCGTGGAATTCCTAAATATCATATGGAATCAGATCTAGGCTCTCAAAACGTGTCCCAATAGAGGATATCCTCGTATCTCCCTTGATTAACCAGTACTCTCGTGGCATCTCAATCGTTACATCATACCTTTATGACCACATGATTATTGTTGTCGAGATGAACTCTGATGGTATTATTGTCAAATAATATGATCTTAGGCTCTACAGTGCTCGTTAGGCTGAAATTAGTATTGGAAAAAAATCTTTTATAGTCATTACTTGTTGGGCGTACCTTTTTCTGGAAGAGCTAGACTCATCACCTCCAACAAAGCCCTCGACTATGGTATTGAGAGTGTGGTAGATTGGCTGGTCTTTCTTTCTTCCCCCATCTTTTTTCCCTCCCTAGATCTACGACCCTTTGGTGGCTCTTACCCTTGGGAAATGGACCCTTCACTAGTATGGTGTGAGCTTCCACTAACTTACCTTTTTAGATGGCCCTCCTGAATGGATCGATCAATCTCTTTCTTCAATTGGTAGCAATATTCCATGTGGTGACCTTTCACCTTATGATACTTGCACCATCTACTAGGGTAAAGCCCTATGGTGTTAGAATTTAGGGTTGAAAGATGGAATATCATGAGTGTAGAATACTTCCCTCCATATCTATCCTCGTGTATGTTGAACGGTGTGAGGGTCTCAGAGTGTCTCCCACCGAAAATGAAGTTCGCTCAATCCCTCAAATGAAAAATATATTTTTACTCTTGCAATGTTGTTGCGACGCACCAGAGGCGTCAGATGTACGCTCGTTTGCATCCCTCGCCTTCTTTTATGTGTTGAACTCCTAAACCTTGATATAGCACTCTACATGTGCCATGAAAACTACCTGCCCCTAGGAAAGAGACTCATTAAAGTGTCCTGCCATCATACCATTCTGGAACACCCCCACAGACATTTCTTATTTCAAGTGTATAACTTTGATGGTTGCTTCATTGAAGCGGGACAAATACTCCCTCAACGACTTAGAGGATCCATGGTGAACATTGAAGAGCCTTTTGGTTAACACTTTAAGGTGTTTGCTTGTAGAGAACCAATGGATTAAGTTCTTCCCCAGATTCTGGTAACTAGTGACTGAGAGGTGAGGTAACTTTATGTACCACTTTAATGTGACGTCCTTAAAGGTGCTAGAGAGTAACTTGCGTTTTAAGGGTTTGTGGGTTCTGATGATAGCATCTGAGTGTTAATGGAGGTGAAATGCTCATTAGATTTGCTCCATCAAACATTGTCATTGACAAGGGCTTGAAATTTTCTTGACCCCCCCCCCCCCCCCGGTACACAAAAAAAAACTTCATTTGAGAGAGGCCTAACGTCCGAGATTTTAATTGATCGGATAGCTCGACCTCATGCTAGCGATTTTGGAGGTTAACAACATTGCCCTCCTGATTTTGGTTGTGGCGACGTAACTATTCCCTAAGAGCTTGCATTTCTACTTTGGCATGGTGGTCATTGTCTAAACTTCTACCAACTAAGATGGCGCCTCGTGTTTGTACTATCTTTAGGGTGATGGGAAAAAGGTATTTAATGTGAATATGAGTATCACCTATGTTTGTTTTACCTAGGTCCTACAGTGAACACCAAATTTACAGACTAAAAATACAATAGTGAGAGCACAACGACCTGCTCACATAATGGTTTTAAGGGATCCTATAATTTCTCTCCTGCAATTTTTCTCTTCCTCTAACCTTTAAGGCTTGAGGGTATTTATAAAGACTCACATATTATATAAGAGTTTGATTCCATAACCTCATCATAGAGAGTGTGGGGGTAGATAGAGCTTTCTCCCTCTCCCAAGATCGTGGAAAACAATTTTCTCCTCCTCGACGCCCTTCTACTGTTATATCCATGTGACAGCAATGCATATCGTGATTGAGAGATTTCAATCTCATCGAGTGACTAGCCACTTTTACTTGAGCGACTATGCCACTTTTGGCGGCTAGCCTACTTTTTCCCCTTAGCTGGAATTTAACTCAAAGCATAATTTGTCATGAGTCATTCCTTACTCAGGACCTAATAAATTCTCACATTCCAAATGTTAAATTAATCAAAATTAGGACTTAACACATTTGCAAGAGGTAAGGTTTTGTCGTGTGAAATGATCGCTTTTCTTATAATCTATACGAATGTCTACAAAAAAAAAATGACTGCGCAAAATCAAAAAGCTAATAATAAAAGTTTATGTGTTGCCCATAATGGATTTGAGCTACCATAAAAGTTAAACTTAAAAATCCATCTTATTTCAAAATTTTATATTCGCGCTCAATTCTTATAAGATTGTAAAACTGTCAAATATATATTATTATCTAAATATGTTTCTTTTAAATTAATAAAATGGAATAAAAAAAAACATAATTATGGTGAACCCAACCAAAAACATTTGATGAGATGCCATGAATCTTTTTAAATTTAATTAGAGATATTCTTTTATACATTTGGTTATGGATGTAACAATGTTAAATATTTTGAGATAGATTTTATAGTTTATTATGATTTTTTTTTAATTTAAAAAATTAGTCTATTTAGTTGTATGACTTATATCTTTACGGTTAGACGCACTCTATCAAGAGATTAATTTTTACATTTGAGTATAGAGAATACTCGTTTCATACCCCAAAAAATTATAACAAATCCATTTGAGAGGTTTGTTTAAATTTAAATCTTTTTGTGGTGATTCAATGATTTGATGAGTCATCATGAGAAAAAACACTCATATTGGATCAAAGAGTCACACAAATAATAAGAGAGATTCTACATATTCATTTAAAACCTGAAGATATTGAGTATATGAGTTCTCTCACTTATAAAGTATTCAACCTTCACTTTTTTAAGCAATGTGAAACATACAACTCACATTTATTTTTCAACAAACTCCCTCTCAAGTGTTAGTTCATCCACTATGCTACCACTTAAGAGAAAGTTCTTTCATCCAGATAAACTTATACTACCGTTGACATACACAACATCACAGAAGTTTCAACAGAACATGTCGTCTGACCACACCATATCTAAAAGACTTTCGATACATTGAGTCAATCTGTCCTTTACTCAAGTTATTGGCTATAATACTTCTGATGGATCATTATGAGAGATAAGCACACACATTGAATCAAAGACTCAATCAAACAAGTGAGAGACAACATATATCCACTCAAAACCTTAAGACATTGAATATATGAGTCCTATCACTTATAAATCATCCCCCTCCACTTTTTCAAACAAGAATTTTCAACTAAACTTATATCTCAACATCATAGTTTTATAAAGCATTGAATAAATGTAAAGAGTTGGATACCTTGAAATTGTTGGTGCAAAGGTAAATAAATGATGAACAAAGGAAATATTCTATTAAGAATGACGGCTACAAAAACATGATAAAAGTTACAATGATTGTCACCCTATTTATAAGCTAAAACTAGGGTTACTAGAATAAGATAAAATACTAAAATACCCTCTAACAAACTTAGGGGCTAAGGAAAATAGTACAACTAAATAAATATGAATTACTATTAATATTCTAATACCATCCCTTAATTCATATTCCATCAAAACTTGTAACACCAATTCCATCCCTTAGTCTGAGAAATTGATCAGTCTTGATAGCTTTCGTTAGAGCATCTACCAACTGTTTCTGAGTGTTGCAGTGTACAACTTCTAACACTCCACTCTGAACTTGATGTCTCAGAAAATGATACTTGGTCTCAATATGCTTGCTTCTCCCATGCAGCACTGGGTTTCTGGCAAGATTGATTGCTGACTTGTTGTCAATCATCAGCTTCAGAGGTTTGTTTATTTTAATCTTCAGATCTTGCAACAGATTCAGAATCCACATAGCTTGGCATGCAGTAACAGCACCTGCAATGTATTCAGCTTCACATGTTGATAACGCCACAACAGGTTGCTTCTTGGAACACCAAGAAATGGGACCTCCCAGAAATTTGAACAAGTATCCATAGGTACTTCTTCTGTCAACTCTGTCTCCACACCAATCAGAATCTGAATAACTCAGAAGTTCTGACTCATTATTTCCTCCAGAGGGAAATAACACTCCATACTTCAGAGTTCCTTTGATATACCTCAGAATCCTGACAGCAGCTTGGTAATGGGACCACTTAGGTTTACTCATGAACCTACTAACCATCCCAACTGAGTAGCAAATATCAGGTCTGGTATTGCACAGATACCTCAGAGAACCAACCAACTGTTTGAAGGTTGTAGCGTCCACATCCTTTCCTTCAGAGTCTGAATCCAGTTTCTGATTTGTATCAGAAGGTGTGACAGCCATCTTACAATTCTTCAGATCAAATCTCTTCAGAAGTTCTAATTCATACTTGAGCTGATGCAAAATGATACCTTTCTCAGAATATCTGAACTTCATCCCTAGAAAGTATGTCATTTTGCCTAGATCAGTCATTTCAAATTCATTCATTAGAACCTTCTTGAACTTGGCTATCTCCTGTTCAGAACTTCCAGTCAATAGTATATCATCAACATATAAACATACCAGAGTCATATTGCCTTTAGAAGTATGCTGAACATAGACACCGTACTCCATCTCACATTTCTGGAAGCCTTGCTTCTTGAAAAATGAATCAATCTTCTGATTCCAAGCTCTGGGCGCTTGTTTCAATCCATATAGAGCTTTGTATAATCTGTACACCATCCCTTCCTGATTCATTTTCACAAATCCAGGAGGTTGTGACACGTAAACTTCTTCTTCTAATGGACCATTCAGAAATGCAGATTTTACATCTAAATGCATCAGAGGCCAATTCCTGTTAGCAGCTATTGCAATCACCATTCTGATTGTTTCATGTCTTGCTACAGGTGCAAACACTTCAGAATAATCCAACCCCGGTTTTTGTAGAAATCCTCTGGCTACCAACCTTGCTTTATGTTTGCCAATTGAACCATCTGGCTTTAACTTCTGCTTGAAAACCCATCTAACGCTGATGGCTTTCTTGTCTTTTGGAAGTTCTGTCAGCTTCCAAGTCTTGTTTCTTTCTATAGCATCAAGTTCTTCTTTCATGGCCTTCAGCCAGAGCTTCTGCTTAAGAGCCTCTTCTGTACTTATGGGTTCAGAGTCTACCATCATGGCACACTGAATAACTTCTCCTTCAGAGTCTACTTTAGTGTCTTGCAACATGTCAAATTCTGCATATCTTCTGGGGACGTTTCTGATTCTTTGTGGTCTCTGAACTTGTTCAGAGTCTTGGGCTTTAGATGGTTGACTTTCTCCAGAGCTTTGACCAACTTCAGGATCTGGCATATTTCCAGAGTCTTGAACTTCAGAATTTCTAGCTTCAGAGGCTTGACTTCCTCCAGAGCCTTGGCCATCTTCAGAGTCTGGATCATCAGAGTCTGGATCATCAGAGTCACCTTCATCTTCTGAGTCTTCTCCAAAGTCAGAATCACTATCAAAGTCAGAATCAACGTCAGAATTTACTCCAACTTCAGAAATTCTTAACTCTGACCTTTCTTCAGGAGTTCTAACATCAGAATCAGATTGAGACTTATCCCAATTCCAAACTTCTGATTCCTTCACAATCACATCTCTGCTGAATTCAATTTTATTGGTTTCTGGACAATAGAGCTTGTATGCACCTGTACTGTGGTACCCTATCAGAATCATCACTTTGCTTCTATCATCCAGCTTGTGTCTTCTGGCTTCTGGAACATGTTTATAGCAAACAGAACCAAACACCTTCAGATGACTAACACTTTGCTTATCTCCAGTCCACTTCTGTATTAGAACTATTTCCTTCAACTTCTTCGTAGGACATCTGTTGAGTACATATGTTGCAGTGGCAACAGGTTCTCCCCAGAGCTTCTGAGGAAGCTTCTTCTCCTTTAGCATGCTTCTCACCATATCAAGCAAAGTACGGTTTCTTCTTTCAGCAAGACCATTGTGTTGAGGGGTATAAGGAGCAGTAACCTCATGCTCAATTCCATTCTCCTCACAGAACTTCTGGAACTCTTTGGAGTTATACTCACCTCCACCGTTAGTTCTAAGAACCTTCAACTTCTGACCACTCTGATTCTCAGCCTTCATTCTGAATTTCTTGAATTCATCAAACACCTCGTGTTTGAACTTAATAAGGGATACCCATGTCATTCTTGTGAATTCATCAATAAATAACACAAAATATTTATTCCCTCCAATTGATGCTACTGGAAATGGACCACACACATTAGAATGTACAACTCCCAAGGCATGTTTTGCTCTTGGAGCAACTTCCGACACAAATGGCAAACGTGGTTGTTTTCCTTCCATGCAAACTTTGCATGACTTCTCAGGCTTCTTAATTGCAGGAATTCCATGTACCAGCTTCTTTAAATTCATATGTTTTAGGCTTCTTAAATTCAAATGACCAAAACTTCTGTGCCACAACTCACTCTCCTTCTCAGCACTTGTTGCACTAAGACATTCTGAGTCTGCAGTTCTGACATTCACCTTGAATGTTCTATTCCTTCCCTGTTCTGACTCCATAATTAACTTCTGATTGCAGTCATACAACTTCAGAAGATTGTCCTTCATGGTAACTGAAAAACCTTTCTCAATTAATTATCCCACACTCATCAGATTGCTTCTGATGCCAGGTACATACCACACGTTCTGAATCAATGTTGTTTTCCCATTGTTCAGAATCACTCTGACATTTCCCATACCTTCTGCATTAAGATATTTGTCATCAGCACATCTGATCTTTGTCCTCTTTTCAGAGTCAAAGTCAACCAGCCATTTCTTGTTTCCAATAAGATGATTTGAACAGCCAGTGTCCATATACCACCAGTCTGTCAGATCCATATCATCAGATTCAGAGGCCATCAATAGCACAGATTTGTCATCAGAACTTCTGGCTATATTTGCTTCTTCTGATTTCTTCTCCTTGTTTGACCAACAATCTCTAGCAAAGTGACCAAACTTCTTACAACAGTAACATTGGATCTTCTTCTTGTCATACTTCTCTTTTCCCTTCTGAGCATTCTTTTGCCTATCAGAGATTGAGCTTTCTGACTTCTGACCACCATCAGATCTTCTCTTGGCTTCTGACTGCTTCTGATACCTCCTATCAGAAGTTGCTTTCAGAGCCTGCTGCTCTACTTCCCTTTCAGAATTTCTCTCAGTCAAACGCAACTCTTGCGCTTCTAAATTGCTCTGCAGCTCTTCAATTCTTATGGTACTCAGATCTTTGGAATGTTCTATTGCTACCACAATGTAATCAAATTGAGAGGTAAGGGATCTCAATACCTTCTCCATGATTGTTTCTTCAGAAAGAGTTTCTCCACACGCCTTCATCTCATTAGTGATCAGAATCACTCTGGAGATGTATTCATAAACTTTCTCATTATTCTTCATGTTGAGGTTCTCATATTGCTTTCTCAAGGACTGAAGCTTCACCTTCTTCACTGATTCGTCACCACCATAACATCTAACCAGTGTGTCCCACGCAGCCTTTGTTGTCGTTGAATCTGCAATCTTCTCAAACACATTTACATCAACACATTGATGAATAAAGAATAATGCTTTCTGATCCTTCTTCCTTACTTCCTTCTGCGCGTTTTTCTGTTCATCCGTTGCATCTGCTGCTACCAGAACATAACCATCAGTGACAAGATCTAAAACATCTTGAGCACCAAACAGTACACGCATTTGGATCATCCAACGATTCCAGTTTTTACCGTCAAATACTGGAAGCTTGGTGTTCATGTTGCCGTTTCCGTTCATCTTCACCTTGCACAATACACTCAGATTTTTCACACAGCGTTTCTCAACCCACAGAATAAAATTCTGATCAGATTTTGTTCAAGATTCAACACGAATCTAAGAATCAAAATCAAACACACAAGACCTCACGTTCACTCGTGTTTCCCGTGTTTCTCAATGAATCTGAACCGGAGCTCTAGATACCAATTGTTGGTGCAAAGGTGAATAAATGATGAACAAAGGAAATATTCTATTAAGAATGACGGCTACAAAAACATGATAAAAGTTACGATGATTGTCACCCTATTTATAAGCTAAAACTAGGATTATTAGAATAAGATAAAATACTAAAATACCCTCTAACAAACTTAGGGGCTAAGAAAAATAGTACAACTAAATAAATATGAATTACTATTAATATTCTAATAGAAATGTCTATGAGATCAAATAATACTAATTAAAATAGAATAGTAAAATAACACAATAACATTTATTATTGGCAATAAAAAGAGTTGAATTGATCAAAATTTGATTGAAAAGAGAAGATTTTTAAGGCCACATGAATTCCTCCCCGACTTAAGCCAAGTATTTGATGATCGACAAGGAAAGGATGTCGGAACATAGAATTTGTCGTAAATACTGTAAATAATAGCCCATCACAAGAGTTTATATGGTGTAACTATAAGGCCACGTCTTGCATTGCAACGATATTATAGCCACAATATCCAATTCATACTTAGCAATTTGGATGGAATTTGTGGGTTCCACATTTCAAGAGATAATAACATTGACCCGGCGGTGAGATTCTTCATGGGTCTCTTTCTGAGATGGCATAATGCTCTTAGATGCCTTTTTCTTTTTTCTTTTATATTTAAGCAAAACTATAATATATCCATATCCTTTGTAATAATCATTGTGAATGACTCTTGTATTCTTGATTACGTATTTGAAAGAATTAGAGAAGGGGTTGGAGCCCACCCTTGTCACCCCATGTATACAAATTAAATATGGGTGGCAAATGGATATTTTGTCCCGCAAAACTCTATATAAAAAATAGAGTGAGATAAGAAAGAAGTTGAGTTTAATTGTAATTTGGTTTTTAATTATTTATTTATTTATTTGATTCTCTTATTTTAAAATTTGGAATATTTGTTCTTCAGTTTTTTGAGTTTTGATCACTCTATTTTAAAATTTGAAATTTGTGTTCTTCCATTTTCATTTTTTTTTATAATTTTGGTCTCTCATTAAATTTTTTCAAATTGAAAAGGGAGATTAAATTTCAAAATATAATTTAAAATAATGAATCAAAACTATAAAAAAAAAAAAATAGAGGGATCAAAATTTTATATTTTAAAATTGGGGACCAAAATTAAAAAAAAACTAAATTGGAAGGATAAAAATTTCGAATTTTAAAATAATAGGATCAAAATTAAAAAAAAGTAATAAAAACAGAGAGACTAAAATTGCAATCAAATTAAAGTTGTTGAAGGCGCGAATGTAGAATTTTAACTCGTTCAATAAACAAATATAGGTTGAGCAGAACGGACTTGCGTACACAGTTTCTTTTTAAATTTAAAAATTACAAAATTAATGATGTACATGTTTGCGTTTGTAAAAATTTGAAAAAAAAAATGACAGGACCGACATAAAAAAAAGTATGGACAAAATAAACAATTGGCCGAACCCGTTTTTACCACCTTTGATTGTACAATTTTTAAAAATAGTTTAATAATGCATGAATTAATAAGATTTTGGTTTAAATTTTACTTGAATAAATTTCATTGGTAGATAAGATATAATTATTTTTGTACTTTTTGAAATTTTCTAACACTAAGATATTTTAGAAATCAACTCGTCAAACTTTTTATAATAAAAAAAAAAGTGTAAATCTGAATTCACATACATATTTTAGTTACATATAAAATGAATTTAACTTTATTAATTTAATGAAATTGTTGGATATGATTATGTAGAAATTAAAAAAAAAAAGTGTAAAGAAAATTATAATTTTTTTTTAGAACCTAAATGAATTCTAACTATTATACAAAATAAAGAAAATTATAATTTTTTTTTATAGTCGCAGGCATTATTTTTTAAACTGCGTTAGTAAAGATCGATCGTGTTCATAGTATTTTACTTTTGTTTATATTTATTTATATTGGTTGTTGCTCTAATAATTAGTATCAAATGACGATTAACTTTAGTGTGAAATTAAAAGTAACAAGGTTCAGCGAAACATGTAATTCAGATTATGGAAAATGATGATTAAAGATCTGTTGGCTCAACAAAGTTTACAGAAGGTGTCGTGTGAGACGGAATCGAACGACATGGAGGATATCGATTGGCACTACTACAAAAAATACATCTAATCTCGTACGCAAAATACATTTAACCTCGACTACAAAAGCGATGTAACGAAAGACGTCATGAAAAGGTGACACTTTACCCCTCGGTTATTAAAAAATCGAGGGATAAAGTTATCTGAACATGTGTTTGATCCCTAACGTCTGCATTTTTTTTTATTATTTTCAAAACTGGATGGCTTATCCAATATTAACTCTTGGTGTTGTGTAGAACCGAGATGATATCTCTATGTTATTACCTCAGTTTTATGTAAAAATCGATGGGGATATGTTTCTTTAGTAATGTAGTATGCACATGTATTACAGAACTATATTACAGAATATAGAACCATATTTTACAGATTCCTGAAATAGAACATTGTACATTTTTTCAAATTCTCAATCTGAAACATTGTACCACAAATATTAATTTTTAACACCAAATGCAAACCCAAAATGGAACACACTTTATAATTTTACGACAAAACTAAAACAAATGAGTAACCAACAAAAACAATAACCAAAATGGAAAGTTTTGTAGACTGTCCAATAGGATTTGTCACTGGTAGTTAAACACCTATAATTTGAACAACATTTGAAACAAATTAGGATATTTAACAATAACTTTTAATCTATAGTATAAGGAATAAAAAAGAGTAAAATTAATAATTATAAATTAATAAGCGATATAAAACATTTACTTACTTGTTTTTTCATACTCCCTATTCATGATCACGACAAATAGCATGCACATCATCTGAATCATTTTCTTCAGATGATTGACGTACATGTGTTGCTAAACAAGGGGTCTCATAGTTAAAATATTGATTTTCATCAGTACTATTAAGGAGATATTTTTCTTGAAGAAAATTGACCATTTAGTGTTACCTAGATCAGTGACATAAAAAACTTGTTTTTCTTGGATTTCCATGATGAAAGGTTTGTTCTTATAAGTTGCCTTTCGAAGATTTACTCGTGCGAATCATAATTCGTCGGTTTCTACACTAGTGTTACTATCAATCCACTTACACTTAACTAAAGACACTTTAAAAGCAACATAGTCAATCTCTAAAATCTTCTCAATGACCCCAAAGTACGCTATAGATGCTAGTACATGATTGTTATCTTTGGAACTAGAAAAGTATATGGATTCAACCTCAAACATAACCTCACCATTTTGCATGGTTCTACGATCATCCTTTGATTTTGTATAAAATGAATATTTAGTAATTTCGTATGCGCTCCAAGCAAATACATTAAGCTTAGGCATATGTGACAACCATTTAATTGTATCTTATGAGCTACGCTCTTTAGAAACACTTTCATTAAACCAATTTGAAATTCTGGCACAAGAATACAAATGTTGTATATGATGTCAGAACAACAGGATGTTAAAAGCAAAGTCAAGACATCGTAACAACACAGGAAAACAATGAACAATTTAAACAACAAGCTGGAAGTAAATATCACAGATCAATTGTTAATCTAGTTTGGTGCAACGTCACCTACATCTGGGAGCATCTAAACCATGAAGGAAATCCACCATAATAGTATTAGTTTGAAGTTCTAAACAACCTTAGGTTTTACAAACTTCACACCTAATCACTACCCGTGGAATTTATATCTAAGACTCTCATAGATATGAGACCCTCTCATTCCCCCTCAATCACACAACAATGATGAAAACAAAAATAATCAAAAAAGATACACACTCCAATAAACAGAATCCACTCTTGTTTAAAAGCTTATGAGTGATTCACAATTACAACTCAACTATCAGTCCAGCAACAAAGAACATATTAAACACTAAAAAATTATCTCACACATACGATTACTACTTTTTAGGTTTAGAGTCTTCCTTTAAATAGCCTCAAAATAGCATGGGCTTTAATAAACACACAGTAGATCCAAAATAGACTGTTGCACAAAGTTCTGCATAATTTTGGAACAGAATCAATTATTTCCTTAAATATTTTGACATCCATTATATTTTGAAAGAGAATATATTATTTCCTTAAATTCATATCCATAATATTCTAGAAGAGAATATATTATTTCCTTAAATGCAGATTCGTAATATTCTGGAAAAAATAGATTATTTCCTCAAATAGTTTATGACATCCATTCTTAGGAAACACAACAAAGCTTAAACCGAAATTTGTTGCTTCTAGAAACACACGCTTCTTGGACCACAATATACGTGAAACAAATCTTCAAAGAATCTTCAAAGATCTCACACTTAAAAACAAATCTTCCAATAGTGTAAAACCACAGCACACCACAATGTCGTACAAGCATGTCAAGACATCTTGTCCAACATCTTGTTATTTTACTTGTTTTAACAAAATGTTGCCAATCATAATACAAACAACCAAACATAATTTATGAAAGTTTTGTTATGCTTTGTTAACAACCATCTTTTATTCATTCGGGGGAATTTTTTTCTTTATAAGACTTTTGTGAGTGGTCAAGTAATATTGAACTTCACTAAGGATATTCAATGTATATAAATATGCTTAAAGAACTTGCTTCTTGGTCAAATGTCTCAAAATTTAAACCTTGGATACCTATACCATCATAACATCCATCATGATGAGACTCAAGAATTCCTGTAGAGTTCGCTTTTGACAAATAGTTTGTACAAAACTCAATAGCTTCTTCTATGATGGTGATGATTCCTTATATACCCTTTAAAAATCTTCATCTAACGCTCTATTGGATACATCCACCATAAATAAATCGGACTATAAATTCTAATATCCCTTACTAGATGAACAACTAAGTGAACCATAATGTCAAAGAATGATGGAGGGAAAAAATCTCTAATTGGCACAAGATAATTGCAGCTTCATGTTCTAAATCGTCTAAAATTCCTGGATCAAAAACTTTACTACACAGAGTATTGAAGAATAAGCATAATTTGGTTAAAGTTACCCTACATTTCTAGGTAAAATGTCATGAATAGCCACTAGTAAAAGTTGTTGCAAGAAGACATGACAACCATGAGATTTTAAGGCAACTAAGTTGAGATCATTCATTGATACAAATTTCTTCACATTTGATGAGTACCATTGGGAAACTTTGATACCCTACAAACATTCGCAAACACTTTTTTTTTTCTTTTTTAGATAGAGTGTGACATGCTGGAGGAAAATATGTTACGTTTCCTATTTCCTTTGGGGCTAACTTTTGCCATATACCCATCACAACCATATCTTCGCAGGATTTCTTAGTATCTTTTGTTTTGCCTTAATGTTGAAAAGTGTTTCAATCAAGCTATCACTTACATTTTTTTCCACGTGCATCACATCAAAGAACACTGACCTTTTTTTCCAAATATTTTTCTCCACGAGATTTTTTTGTTTCTTTCCAAAGACCACATTAATGTGGTGTTATCTTTTATAAACTTCTCTTCCGGTTAAGGGCTTTGGGGTGATATCAAACTCATGCGTGTTCTTCAATCTACAACATGGATGATTAGGTCTTAGAAAATTTTGATGCCCAAGATAAAATTTCTTTTTTCCTTTTTTCAATTATTGGTTACATGGATCAACTTCATATGTATGACACGCTTTATGTCACTTGACGTTATATCCAAAAAATTACTGTATGCAGGTGTCATACACTAATTTTTAACCCTAATATTCCACCTCATTTGCATAATTTTGCATAGTATCAACCACTTTTTTGTGTGTGTATTTTATGTTTTTCTAACCCCTTTGAAAATACAAAAATATGCCTGGCTTGCTTTGTTTACAAGTTAGGGCTTTGCATCAATAAGTTCAGGCAGATGATCAATCAAAGGCTGATGTGATTCTCAACTTTTCAAGCTCCCAATTCATTCACATGATCAAGATTTTCCCTTCATTGACAATCAAATGCAAGATTACATCAATGCAATTTCATCAAGCTTTAATTCATCGGATGCACCAAATTAGGGTTTTGGTCAAAATCAGCTCTGGGTTGACTTTTTGACCAAGATATGATCTCATACCTCAAGACATGATTCAAAGGTCTCAATTACATATTTGGAGTCCACTCACATGATCTATTTAGCTCAAGAAGTTTAATTCATTGATAATTTCAAGATTTGAATTCATCTGATACAAAGTCAAAGTCAAAGTTTGACTTTTTGACATTTTTGGGAAAATGTGATTTCTTCAAGTCAATAATCATGGAAATATGAAGAATGATTGAATTGGATCATAATTAATAAATAAAATCAAGAGAAAGATCCAAAGTTGTCAAACTAGGGTTTTTGAATTTTTCTAAGTATGGAAATGCATGATCAAGTTACAAACTTTCCAAAGTTGTAACTTCTTCCTCAAGCATTCAATGAAAACACTTGAAGGCTACTCTTAAATATGGAGTTTGATACTTAAATTTTATGAAAATTAAAATCCTATAGCTTTCTTGAAGTGGAATTTATTGATGTTCAAAATTGGAGTTTCAAGTTGTTTGTAAATCTAAAACATTTAGAAATTTTTCTAAGTTTTTCACCTTGTCAAGTGCATGACTTTGTGTCCACTTTGTGATCAATTGAAGCCACCACTTTTCATGCCCAATGGATGTATTTAAAGATTAAATTTCATACTTAAATATTGTATAAAGATTGAATCAAAAAACTCATGGGAATTGGAAGATATGAAGTGCCAAAGTTGGGATCTCAAAGTTGTTTAAATTGCCAAATACTTAGAATTTTTTCTAAGTGTCAAACAAATTCAAGATTCAATTTTGATGGTCAGTTTTCTCTATTATGAAAATTTATTTTTTCAAGTTACCAACATGAAAGTTGTAGTATATTATGTCCTCTTTCCAATGGTACCAAGAGCATGAATTTCTTTTGCTTGAGCATGAAGTTTTGAAGAAGGGAAGTAGCCATGGTAGAGTTGGTTGTCCAAACTAGATTTTCACTAAGTTATGGATCAATTTTGGTTACAAGAATTCAAGACACTTTTTGGCCACTTTTGAATCACCTTTTTAGCATATGATAAGCTAGAAACTTGTTTCATGCCATGAAATCTTCACTTTGATATCAAGTTCTGCATAATTGGATTTTCATTCACAAGTTAAAACCTTGATCCAACATGCCAACATAAATCATTTTTGGACATTGCATGAAAGTTGCCTAAATCATGAAGACTTGTTTAAAAAGGCAAGAGCATGATCTAAACATCAGATTTAATTGGTACATGCTGAGAAATTTTGCGAGGCAATGTCAACCTAAGAGCTATAAAGGAAAAAACCATTGTTTGTACTTTTAACCAAACTTTTGGTTTTGATCCAAGATCCATCAAACAATGCTAACAAACATTGATCATTATCTGAGCTAATTCACTATAAAAAGAGACTTTGTTCCTTAGTTACAAACACACAAATACACTGCAAGAGAGCTTGAACCTCAGAATTACAGTTTTGCAAAGTTTCAAACCACCATTGAAGTGAAATTAGAAATTCACAAGCCAACAAGAAAACCTTAAATTTATCCATTCCAACACCTTCAATATACCTCAAATAACTTGTCCAAAGCATCCAAACCCAACTGTAGCGTCTAAATCACCATAGTCACATCTCACTTTTTCAACTTGCAATCCGATTTGGATAGAGAGATTGAAAGAATTTAAGAATTAAGTAAGCATATCAATAGACTTCTGGGAACTCAAGAAATCTAGAGGGATTATCACAACACATATGGAAGTTCATTTGAAGGTGCAACGGACACACTCCGTTAGGTAAGCTTTTCATTTTTGGAACTCATAGTTGGAGGCATCATTTGCATTCATTCTTGTTACCACATTATTTGTCATGATGTAGTGAGTAAAAGCCCTAAGTCATTGGCCATTAGTTGTGCATATTAGGCATTTAAGTTTAATTTGATTTTTTTAGGTTTGTTCTGGTTTTCTCTTAAATTTGTGAGCTACACTAAAAATAAATTCAAAAAAATACCATTATTGAAATCCTTTCAAAATGTTAAGTGAAATGGTGTATCCACTTTCTCCATTTGGTTTAGAATGAAAAAACGCCATTTTCTTGAAGATTGAAGTCGTGGGGAGGAAGAAGATGGTATTGGCGCCATTTTTCAGTTTTTAAATCATGTCTTAATATATTATTTTATGGGTGCATATTCATATCATACACGTCCCATGTGGCTTGGTAGTTGAGTTGTTGGTCTTAGTGTGTTGGTTGTGTGGAGGGCGTGGGTTCAAGTCTCAGCCACCACATATTTCATTTTCCCCCTCTTTTCCACCCTTTCCTTTCTATTCTCCCTCTTTCTCTCTTTTATTATTTGTTTAATTCTTTTTTCTACTTTTTTTTTTATTATTCCAATTATTTTTTAAATTTTCATTTTTATTTTAATGACTTAAAAATACCAAAAATAACTTATATTATTTTATCTCTCTTATTTTTATTCCCATTTTAAGAATCACAAGAAATATTAATTAATTTATTTATATTATTTATTTATTTTTAAACTTTAAAAATTACAAAAAAATATATTTATTTTATTTATTTTCTCATATTTTCAAAACCTAAATATTTATCCCTTTTATTTATTTATTAGTTTTGTTTTTCATTTACATACTCTTTTGATTTTATTTTTGTCTAGAATACTCTAAAATTATTGTTAATTGTGTTATACCTACTTGTTTCAAATTGTCCAACACTTAGGGTTTTGTTGATTGCCTGTTTGACCTAAAATCCGTGATGAATCCATGCCTTGTTCTTTGTTCATGTGTCTTGTCTAAACTTGTTGTGAATGATGATGGTGTGTTGATAACATATACCATGTTGATCTTGCCTTTGTGTAAGTCATGTTCTATTTATATCTTTGTCCATGCATTGATGTTATCTTGTTAAAGCATGCCTTGACAAGTGATGTATTTATGCCTCTTGTAGATGATAGGTTGTAGGCCTTGATCAAGATGTATTACTTGTGCACCATGTTTTGCTTAATGATCTATGTGTCATCTTGTTCATGCTTGTGCCATGCTTTAAAAGTAGCTCCTTGTTTAGTCATGTGTTCAAGAATCATGTTGATATTGTGTATCATGTATCACTTAATTTCATTGTTGAATATCATATGTGTTTGTAAATACATGTTCATCTTGTGTTATTGTTTCCTAATCCAATGGGAGGGACTTCTTATTGACTTCAAGTCATGTGCATATGCATCTTTATCTTCTTGTACATCTTTTGTATGTTCCTTGTTATCTTAGATTATTCACTTTAGAATGTTTCCCTTAGGATAAATCACCCTTAGATATTTCAATTAGGTTCCCCTCTTCTCAAACTTAAAACCTTTTTCAATAGAAACCTTGATATTAGGTCATTGGCTTTTCAAATCTTTCCTAACAAATGCTTCAAGACATCTTAAGTATATTCAAACCTTTTCATAAGACTAAAAGACGCAAACCTCATTCAAACCCTTTTCCACTTGGCTTTTCCATTTAAAAATTTTCCAAAAAGATTAGACATTATTCATCCTTAGTTGAGATATAAATCTCCTATCCCATGACATTATTGAGAAAGAAGTTGATTCTTTTCCACTTGAGAGAGGTATGTGGCACACTTGTTGATTATACATCCAAGTTGGAGCCATTCTCTCAATATGAAGCAAAAATCCCTCTTCCACATTGTCATACCCCAAATTTGTCCTACCTGTTTTAAATTTTCACTCGCCCGACTTTATTTTCAATTTGCATCGCTTGTACAACATAACAGGCATTTTACCGCGAATAATTTGCAAACTAATTAGCCAGAACAAATTTCTTGGATATACAGACTGATTGGCTAAATTGTATCTCAAATATGCTAGAAAGATTAACGATTGAAAAGTCTCGAATTTGAGCTTGTAGACGCTAGTGTTTTTAACCTACTTTCCTTTAAAACTCAACCTAGCGTACTCATCTTATCTCTCGACGAATTTTCAATCACTTTTGATCAGTTTGAGCTTTTTACTGGTCCCGGTCGATTCTCAAAATTGACTGAGTGCTGCATCTTTCCAAGTTATTCATTTCGCGATAATCTTTTTGTGTGCAGTCGATTTTAATCTTTAAAGCATCTCTGTTGCTCGGTTTCTATTTGTTTTCACTTGATTTATTTTTATATTTTCATCAAAATGTCAAGAATAATTAATGTGAATCTTTTTCAAGCTTGCATTTCATTTTTTAGCATATTTATTTGATAAATGACGAATTTTCAAATTTTTTCATCTTAGCCCAATAAGAGCATGACACGTGGCATTTTAAAATTATTTTTATTTTATTTATTATTATTTTAAGAAAATGTTAATAATATGTTAATATAAATATGTTATTAATGATATGATAATTATAATATAACTTTTTTTTTATTTTTTTGTTTTAATATAATGTTTAATAATATTAATCATATTAGTTAGTAACTAATTAAAAAATAGAAAAGAGTAATTAAATTAATTAAATAAAAAAACGAAAAAAGAAAAAATATAAAGAGAGAGGCGATGAGATAGACTGTTCATCTTCTCCCATTGGTAACTCTAGATCGCCGCCAAACCCATTCCTCTTCTTCTTCCCCAAAAAACGCCAGCTTCTGCCATTTCCTCTTCTTCCTCACCATCACCATCTTCTTTCCATTTTCCGTCTTCTCCTCCCTTTTTTCCGACACCCTTCACCTTCTCCCTTTTGAAAACCCTCTGTTTTCTCAAACACCATAGCCGCCACGCTTTCACCCTTCTTCTTTCGTTTTCTTCAATCATAAACCCCTACCCTCGTTCTCCACCTCCGAAAACCAACAAAGTTGTCACGATAACCTCTTCTCTCTTCGCCTTCCGCCATTAGAACCATCACCGTGAAGCACCATCCCTTCACCGATCTTCAACGACCCATTAACGCAAAGAGTTTAAAAATCCAAACTTTAACCAAACCCCATTGCCCAAATTCTCTGTCTTTCTCTTTACTTCATCTACGACAACGAGATCCTCCGCGATGGTTTTATACCCAAAAACCCGTCTCAGAACCGCCACCTTCCCTTCTATCATCAAAATTCGATTACCTTCACGGCGACGACTCAGCCTCTGATGAAGATGACCTCTACAGCCGCCTCAAATCTCTGCAGCGACAACCAGAGTTCACCAACATCCAAGAGGAGTATGTAAAAGATGAAAGCTCTAGCTTCTTAGGGCTCAGGAAGAAGTTAAAAGGATTCAATATGTTCCACTCGGTATCGGTCAGTTCATGGTGATGGTTGAACAACGGTATTGTTGGATCAACTACTGGATCCAACTACTATGTGAGGATTTACAGTACTATTAAATGTGAACTTCTCAAGCCTTCTGCTTCGGTTTCTCTTCACCGACATCCCAATGCACTTGTTGATGTTCTTCCGCCGGAGGCTGATTCTAGTATCTCGCTCCTTAGCCAATCTGAGAAGCCTGACGTCTCTTACAATGTTGCGTAAAGGATTGAAATTCTGGTATGCAGATCTCATATGTCCCAAGAACATTGATCTCTTCTCAACAAGGACGAGGACAGACCATGACCAATTTAAATTTCTTTAAATTGTACCAATGTCATGACGTCTGTTGTAACATCAGTAGGCTGACAGACTATTTATCTAACCATTTAAATTGTGCAGAATTGTAAATGCTGAAAGATAAATAACACAATGAATTGTTAACCCAGTTCGGTGCAACCTCGCCTACATCTGGGGGCTACCAAGCCAGGAAGGAAATTTACTATTAGCAGAATTAATTCAGAGCTAAACTCCCCCGTTTACAACCCCTCACTAAATCTCTACCCAATAACATTTCTGCCTAGAATCCACTAGACAAGAGTATACCCACTCACTCCCCTTCAATCACCGCAGTGATAATCAATTCATTACAAAAGACATACTTTAGAAGACACTCTTCAAATTCACAATACTTGATCTTGCTTAACAGCTTTAATCAAGGACAATACACTCTTGTTTAAAAGCTTTGAGTGACACCATGAACACAACAGTTCATACATAATAACCAAAGCAATTATACATCATACAATTGCTTGGCACACAAGGAATCCTAAGACTCCTAGACACACGTGAAAAGCAAACCTCTTCACTCACAAATATGTCTACCACAATGCATCAAACGATACAAAGGGTGACTTACAAAGTCACACACAAGGGACTCTCAAAACACACTAATCACTATGGTGATCTCTGTCTTCCAACAGTTATGATTGTCTCTCCTTGTCTCTCAAGAAGTGTGTGTAATTAGGATGGCTATTTTGTTATTTATATGCATCAGGTTATCCTTGGGCCTTGGTGCAGAAGTTAGGTTTAACCCAGTTAAAACCTCTTTTCATACGGCTGTGCACTTACCATTAGGTCAGGGGTATTTTAAGTTATGCTCAGAAGTGCCTGGAATTTCGCCTGAGATAGCTTAACATTCCTAGAATGTTTCCTAAAGTATAGCCTGAGCTAACTCATGAAACATACCAGAAAATCAAAACATGCGCCCTGATGTCATACGCTTGATGTCATAACATCCAGCATGACATCCAACCTTCTCTCCTCTTAGCTATCCAACCTTACCCTACAGAACACTTCTGCAGAATCTTCTTCATGACAGTAGAAACAAATGTTTTATAGTTTCCTAAAAAGTCTCAAAGATCCTTTTTATGAACACCCATTAAATCTGCACTTTGTTCCTAATAAGTCTCTTTAGCCTGCAAAGCACCTCTATCAAGAGAAATAAAATAGCAGCTCTTTGCTGTACCAGACACGGATGTCATGACATTCAGTATGACATCTATGACATCAGTTTTGTCATCAGCTTCTGCTAGCTCCTTCTGCATCCATGACAACAGTTCTGTCATCAGCTCCTGCTAGCTCCTACTGCACCCATGACAGCAGTTCTGTCATCAGCTCCTGTTGGTTCCTGCTGCACCAGACAGCGGTGTCATGACATTGGTAATGACATCCTATTTAAACACATGACAGCAGTACTGTCATAACAGTAGATGAAGATGATGTGATATCTGGCTTAACATCAGTGCAGAATCATGTTTTACCAACATTTAGCCAATCCTAGAACCCTAGAAACATGGTACTAACAATCTCCCTCTTTGGCAAATTTTGGCTAAAACACCCAAGCAAACTTGTCAGGGCAGCAACGGCAGCAACAACAGTAGCTTGCTTAAATACTCCCCCTTAATAGTTGCTCTCTCCATGGCAGTAGCGGCAGATAACTACACTTTACTCCCCCTTGGTTTAGTCAAAAATTGACAAAAATTGTACCATAATTACCATGCTTCAAAGCAGGACTCAACTGACAAACTGCACATGATCTCCAAAAATCCAGTCATCTCACAATCTCCTATGAGATACACAAGCTGCTTGAAAATTGCACCATCAAATGTTGTAAGCTCAATCCTGATGTGTGCATCCTCCACATCATATTTTAGCATGGAGTTACCCCATGACCATTGTCATTGGATCTTGGGTTCTTGCCTTGCCTGAAGCTGCACCTTCAGGGATGACACTTTTGACATCACCAATTAAAGGATAATCAATTAACTACTTGCCACAAGTAACAATTGATCTTAAATCCCCAATTTGAGACACACAAATCTTCTGCAGAGAAAAATGAATTCTCCCAGACAGTAACCCATAAGCATATTGCCAAGACACAAAGATACACCAGCCAGCATAATGTCAAGACATCTTGTCTGACATTACAACCTCATTAGTGGTTCAAGAACATAAGCTTGCCTAAGAATCAGCACACTCTGTACACAGCTCCATAGCATCACAATGTCAACACAAGTAATGCAGCCACACATCAGATAGGTACACAACTCCCCCTGTCATGCATAAACAACACTCCCCCTAAAAGGGAGAACCCAAACGCATGGAAACACATGCAACTCTGCACCCCTTGTTTCACAAGCCACACCAAAACCAAACCTTATAGGAGAGGTAGTCACATGATGGACATAACTATCTACAAGATCTCCCAGATTCAGATAAAAAAACCATTCAAGATGTCAGGGTGAATGCTATGTTTACTTGACTTCCATATGCACAAGATCAGAGCTGATGATGTCCTGATCTTCATCTTTACCAGTCATACAAGGCAAAACACTTGGGCAGAGGCCCAAATACCTGAGTTGATCCATTGATACTCGATGACAGACAAGAGGCACTGTCAGGTTCACCAAGAGCTGGAGCAGTAACCTAATGTCACAACATCTGGTATGACATTCCATCCTCATAGAGACATACAGACACAACCTGCTTGAGGCCACAAACAATCTTGAGATACATCTGTACTATTGCAGCAACAGATCCTAGATACAAGTATAACTCCCCATATCAAGGCTGACCAGTTCTCTTTTTCCAGAAGCACGTGAATGGAAAACATAAGACTCATCTTCATGTCTTCAAGAGCACACTCCTTGTTCAACACACTTGCTGAACTCATTCACTCACTACTTGAACTATAAGCAACTATCACACCCATCAGACAAAAGCTCTCCCCCTATCTTCTATAACAGATGCTCCAAGGTCACCACATTATATCTCACGACCACCCTTGAGCTCATACAGGGAGGAGGTACCAAACTGATCCACTTCTTACTAGAGTTACCACTCCAGTCTTGTACAATACTTTCACATCATACTCCAAGACAGTCCTTTTACCTCATCATTCTCTCGTATGACAAGATAGAGTACTTCTTAGTTAAGATGTGAATCACAAAAGATCTTCAAGTCCTTCTCCAAGGAAAAGCAAACCAGATGATACAGACACACCATTCAAAGGTTCTTTATATGCCCACAGTTAAGCTTACTTCTGCCTAGTAATCCAACTGAAGATCTTCAGAGAGCACAGCTCCACCAGCTTGATCAAATACAACTCCAAAAGAGGGTAATCTTCCATACACAACTTAGAGCTTCTACCACAGGCTCCAATATATGCACAGAACCAGAACCTTCTTTGGTCTTCAAACAACTACCCTTCTGCACAAGAGTAATGTTCTTCAAGCACACCTCTGAAATAACCAACTGCCACTGTTTGGTTAACTCAACTTCTTTCAGAGCTCTAGATGATTTTCTCATCCCCCAAGTAAACTTGATCTTCAAGTTACCTGTTCTACTTGCTCCATATCAAGGCATCAACTCCTTTACATAGCTCCCGCAAACTGCATGATATGAAGCATCAGTTCCATTCATACCTGAGAAGATCAACTTATCTTACAATGTTGTGCCATAACATCACTTAAGACCCTGAAGTTTCTGCTTGATGTTACAACATCTGATCAGACATCCAGCTTAGAGAGTTCAATCTTTGATTATGCCACTTAGAAGAACATCATCACTTTATCAGAATAGGAGTACATAGACTTGATATCAAGTTGGAGTAGACAACCTCTATTCTACTTTGTTGTACCACAACACTTACCTTGAAGTGCATTTGCTTTAGGAACTCCTCTTTAAGGAAAACCAAACATGCCAAAGCTTGATTCTTTAGAGAAGGAAGTTCACAATAATCTTTACACAAGGATTCCTACTTTCCTTAGGTAGATACTTCTTTAGAAAATCAAAGATAACTGCCACTTATCCTTGTCCTCCAAGATGAGCAAGGTCACATGCTCTTATGCACTTAGATCAGAAATAAACTGATCCAAGCATTGCTATCACCAGCACCATATTCTAGACATGTTTCTTGCCAGAAAACTTTCTAGATAAAGATCATATGCTTCTAGTAGAGACTAGAACACACCTGCTGTACTCAAATAAACTGAGCCAAGAAGAATGTCTTCATTTTTACTTCCATCAGCACTACATTCTAGCCTTAGTTTCTTGCAAGAACCTTACTAGAATAAAGACAAATCTTACCTCACATGTGTATGGTACCAAGATTATCAGCTCTATCTCCTTTGATATAGTGATGCACTCCTTGAATCAAATGAATTTTGCATAATCTCTGCTGATGGAATGTCTCAACATCTGGTTGAACATCAGATTCTTGAAGAGATCAAACAAATCAGGGGCCTTATGCTTGTGCTGCAACTGATGAGACATCTTGATCATTGACTAAGGATAATTCATTAAATATTTGTGAAGATCTCAAATAGCAATGAATCTTAAATCTTTATAATTAATCCTTCTCTGAACTTCATGGATAACCAATTAAATACGTGTGTAGTCCACACATAGCAACTGATCTTAAATCCACACAGCTTATTGATATACTTCAGTATAAGTATATCTAGTGTTGAAACATCAAGGTTGTCACCCTTGACTCAACCTCTTTATGACTTCCTTCAGCTACTAGAGCTCTTGCAAATCATGAACGGTAAAAATAAATCACCTCTCATTATGCCATCTATCAGCACAAGCCACAACCATACATCAACCTATATATAGAGCAATCTTCTCCCAGGGCTACCAGAGTTCTTTCATCAGAAGAATATGCAGCGAAACCACCAAAAGACCATCTTCAACAAGCCCTAAACAAGATGTTAGAACACACTCACCAGGTCATAGAGGCGCCTATATTAGAGGGCACAACAGCAGATACACAGAATACATCAGCAGCCCAAACATTTAGCAAGATCAGCACGACAGCTACAACTTCTCCTTGTTTAAAACCACAAGAAAGTATCTCCCAAGATCTCATCTAGAATAGACAGGATGCCTGCTCTGATACCAATTGAAATTCTGGTATGCAGATCCCATATGTCCCAAGAACGTTGATCTCTGCTCAACAAGGACGAGGACAGACCATGACCAATTTAAATTGTACCAATATCATGACCAATGTCATAACGTCTGTTGTAACATCAGCAGGCTGACAGACTATTTATCTAACCATTTAAATTGTGCAGTATTGTAAATGCTGAAAGATAAATAAAATAATGAATTGTTAACCCAGTTCGGTGCAACTTCACCTACATCTGGGGGCTACCAAGCCAGGAAGGAAATTCACTATTAGCAGAATTAATTCAGAGCTAAACTCCCCCGTTTACAATCCCTCACTTAATCTCTACCTAATGTCATTTCTGCCTAGAATACACTAGACAAGAGTATACCCACTCACTCCTCCTCAATCACCGCAGTGATAATCAATTCATTACAAAAGACAGACTTTAGAAGACACTCTTCAAAGTCACAACACTTGATCTTGCTTAACAACTTTAATCAAGGAAAATACACTCTTGCTTAAAATCTTTGAGTGACACCATGAACATAACAGTTCATACACAATAACCAAAGCAATTATACAACATACAATTGTTTGGCACACAAGGAATCCTAAGACTCTTAGACACACGTGAAGAGCAAACCTCTTCACTCACAAATATGTCTACCATAATGCATCAAATGATACAAATGGTGACTTACAAAGTCACACACAAGGGACTCTCAAAACACACTAATCACTATGGTGATCTCTGTCTTCTAACAGTTATGATTGTCTCTCCTTGTCTCTCAAGAAGTGTGTGTAATTAGGATGGATATTTTGTTATTTATATGCTCCAGGTTGTCCTTGGGCCTTGGTGCAGAAGTTAGGTTTAACCCAGTTAAAACCTCTTTTCATACGGCTGTGCCCTTACCATTAGATCAGGGGTATTTTAAGTTATGCTCAAAAGTGCCTGGAATTTCGCCTGAGATAGCTTAACATTCCTAGAATGTTTCCTGAAGTATAGCCTGAGCTAACTTATGAAACATGCCAGAAAATTAAAACACGCGCCCTGATGTCATATGCTTGATGTCATAACATCCAGCATGACATCCAACCTGCTCTTCTCTTAGCTATCCAACCTTACCCTGCAGAACACTTCTGCAGAATCTTCTTCATGACAGTAGAAATAAATGTTTTATAGTTTCCTAAAAAGTCTTAAAGATCCTTTTTATGAACACCCATTAAATCTGCACTTTGTTCCTAATAAGTCTCTTTAGCCTGCACATACTGATGAGGTATATCCAACAGGATCCCATCAAACCAAAGCACCTCTGTCAAGAGAAATAAAATAGTAGCTCCTTGATGTACCAGACACGGATGTCATGACATTCAGTATGACATCCATGACAGCAGTTCTGTCATCAGCTCCTGCTAGCTCCTTCTGCATCCATGACAGCAGTTCTGTCATCAGCTCCTGCTAGCTCCTACTGCACCCATGACAGCAGTTCTGTCATCAGCTCCTGCTGGTTCCTACTGCACCAGACAGCGATGTCATGGCATTGGTAATGACATCCTGTTTAAACACATGACAACAGTACTATCATAATAGTAGATGAAGATGATGTGATATCTGGCTTAACATCAGTGCAGAATCATGTTTTACCAACATTTAGCCAATCCTAGAACCATAGAAACGTGGTACTAACAAGGATGATGACCGAGATGTTTTTTTGTGTGCTCCCATTAGTTGGTATGTCGTTGATTCATTTGGGTGCGTGATAGATGTTGGGAGACTCGTATAAGTCTCATGCGCAGGATCCTGTTATACTTAAGCGACTTTTGTCTGATTTGAGCTGCATCCCTTATTTGAATTTTGATATTAAACTTTAATGTTAATTTGAATTTTGATATTAAACTTTAATGTTAATTTGAATTTTGATATTAAACTTCAATGTTAATTTGAATTTTGATAATAGACTTTAGTGTTAATTTGAATTTTGATAGTAAACCTTAATGTTAATTTTTTTTATCTTTTATGTTATATTTTGATGTAGAATTATTTTTTTATTAAATTATTTATGTTTTTTTTAGATCTTAATTAATTTTGTTGATTTTTGAAAAGAAATTTGTTTAGATTGTTCACTGATGATTAAATTATTTACGTTTAAGATTTATGATTAATTTATTGGTTTAGATTTATGATTACTTTTATTTTAGACTATGTGATTAATTCTTGTCTTAGGTTGACTTTTGTGTTTCTCTTAGGCTTATTTTACATAACCTCGTTGGGATTAATGAAATCTTTCTATGCGAATCGTGCTTAGTCCTTGATATTGTTTTGACCAGTTCCTGGTGTATTTAATGGCTTGATTCTCTTCCACCTTGAAATCTTATTCGTTCTTTTTAAGCCTAGTCTAATTGAGTTTGTTGATCCTGATTATTCGGTTGATCACTTGAAAATTCTACGAGCGTTCCTGAATTGTTGTGCATGTTGAAGAGGCAACATACTTTCTCCGTTAGGTACCACTTAGATCTCCATGTTATTTCTCTTCCGCACCTTATTTTAGAATTTTTGTGGATGATAGAAGCATACCGAGTACGTCTGAAGTCCTACCTCGAAGTAGGCTTTGTTTGCACATCATGGTATTTATATGGTTATCTTGAAGCTGTAAAACTTGTTTGAGGTTTTGGATCTCTTAAGGCATGCTTATGGTTTAGCATCTTTGCTCGCAACTTGTTGGTGATTGAGGAGTCTTCACTCCTATGTTATATGTTTAACTTATGTGCCATGTCAATGGATGCTTCGGTTTCATTTTTTTACTATTTTATCATGCTTTGTGGTGAACGAAGAGTCACTCAGTCTTGTCTTTTGGTTGAGATCACGACATCGTTCTTTCGATTGAAAACAAAGAGTCACTCAGTTTTACTCCATAGCTGAGATTACGACATTGTTATGTTATTTGTTTAATGTAATGTTCGATTATATGTGTTCACTTGACATTTCAGGATTCTTAGCTCGATGTAATTCATGATTAAGCTCGAGGTAGGGGAATCGTCAGGTTTTCAATCCCTTACATGGAAATATTAGGAGATGGCTTCCCCTAATTATTTTCTTTCCCACCTTTGCACTCTTTCGCACACAAATTCAAACCTCGATTCACGTCAAGTATTTTCTTCAAATGAAATCGACATGCTTAACCATACTTAAATACAATTTCAATAAAAGATGAAAAAGGGGTTGGAATCGAATTCCTCTTCTCAATTGTTTGGGCCCGAGGAGCCTTTCTTAAGTCCGAACAATTGTCTTCTCTAAAAGTATTCTAAATTGATATACAAAATCAAATCTATTTTTCTAAACACTTAGATGAAAATGAGACAAAGTTAAGTCTTTGACTCACTTTCCCAATTACTTGGGCCCGAGGAGTCTTTCTTAAGCCTCAAGTAATCGTCATCTGAATTAATACATTCTAATTATATCATAGATCTTTCATAATACCAGATGAAAAGAGAGAGTCGAGCCTTTGACTCATTCTGATTACTTGGGCCCGATGATTCTTTCTTAAGTTTCAAGTAATCCCCATCCGTTTAAAATACTTTAACTATTGTTCAAAATGCTTTCCTATGCAAACTCTTTTCGAGACAAAAAAGAGAGAGAGTCAAGTCTTTGAATCACTCTCCTGATTACTTGGGCCCGAGAAGCCTTTCTTAAGCTTCGAGTAATCGTCATCCGATCAACTTACTCGAACCATATCCAATTCTTTCATAATTAAGGTTGAAAAAAAGAGGGAGTCAAGTCTTTGAATCACTTTCCTGTCACCTCTAGCTAAACGTTCGATACGTCAAACTTATTTTCTCGCCTCCGTGCGATTAAACCTCTAAAGACACTAATTCCTCGCCCCCGTGCGACCGAATTCCTAAAGCCTATTCAAATCTATCCTCTTTTCCAAACCAAAATACTTAACAAATAAAACTCTCTTTTCTCGCCCCCGTGCGATTGAAACTTCTCCAAATACTAATTCCTCGCCCCCGTGCGATCCACAACTCAAACAACCTTTTCCAAAGAACATTGTTTAATCCCTTCTTCCGTGCATATAAACCAGTGCTTCAGCCTCCCCTAGCGAGCAGACAAGCCAAAGTTTAGCAGTTAAAATTCGACCTAAACACTCGTTCATTTACAAACCTTTTACCATAGTTGTCCGAACTACGGACGTTATGACTCTTCATTCTCCTATGAATGTAAGATACGTAAGCACAAGATTGCAATGATCTTGGCGAGCATATTTCTACAATTCCTTCCTTTTCCCGTAGTCCCACGAACTATGATGATCTGACTTTCCCATTGCACAAGGGAGTACATAGGCACAAGGGCCTCAATCCTTGGCGAGCACAATAATGTAAAAACCACCCATCGTGAGGATCGTATTTTTTTGAGGTACGACAGATGGCGACTCTGTTGGGGACTACATAGCTCTATGCTAGAGAGAGTCAAGCCTAACTTGATTCGATTTGAGAGTGCTAACTTCGCATGTTTATTTATTTTTCTCCTATTGTCTATTTGATTGGTTATTGGCTTGCTAGCTTTTATATTTATATCATATGTTTGTTTCTTATGTTACCTTTGGGGTTCTCTGATTGTTGGAACTTTATGAGATGGCTCTACACCCGAGTCTGAGAAAAACATAGGATTAGAATGGTGGTTGTGTAGTGGAATCCCTCGAGGAGCCTTTCTCGTTGGGAGGATACGAAAGCCCCACTTAGAGTTGATTCCCTTGGGAATGTTATTTTCATGGTGAGCCTTTGCCATGATAATAATGTTTTCAGGCCTTAATTGATAACTCTAAGGACCTTTTAAACATTTTCCATGATGGTTGGTAGTGTTAACTCATGAGGGTCACTCCTTGTTGGATCGACACGAACGCCCCAATCAGATGAGATCCCTTGAACGTATCATTATTCTGACAATGATGTTTTCAACCTCGATCTATGACTCTGAGGTCCCTTTAAGAAACCTTGGACTCGATGGTTGTCTAGTAGAGACTCACGAGGAGCCTTTCTCGTGGGGCGACGTGAAAACATCACCTAGAAGAGATTCTTTCAAAGGTATTATTATCGGATGAGCCTTTGTCGTGGAAATAATATCTTTGAAAATATCCATGACTCTAGGAACCTACCCGTTTAGAGCCTACACATGGGGTTCCACTAATCAGAGATATCTGCCATTTACCCGTTGTTCTATCTGACCTCAGAATGTGATTGAGCCTGTGATCTTGAGCATTGCATTTCATTTGCATATTATTTCATTGGCATTTCATTTGAATTGCATATCATTCTCTCTACCAGCAAACTTATCCATCCTTTTTCCATAATTCGCAGTTGATTTCCCGACACCCGTATTGGACTTGAAGCAGCTTTTGGAAGAACCATGAACTCAGAAGAGCAGAACCAGTTCGCGTCAAGAGCAGATGTTGACTTGATGAAGAATCAGTTGGACCAACTTGTGGAATCTATGTTAGCCTTGGAAAGGAGAGAGAATAACCCTCAACGGCCTATAGTCACTGAGAACGTCATACCTCAGCCTATGCGGATTCCTGTTGAGGACCAGGTTATACAAGAACGTCACACTATTCAAGATGAACATACCTCATCTCATGATGTTGTTGAGTACCATAGCTTTGCATTCACTACACCCAATTCCCAAGGGATAAGGCTGGTAGGAAATGTTGGATGACCTCAAGATGTTGAGTTTGCTAAAAGAGGTCACGTGTTGGAAGAGAAAATTGAAACCATGAAGGGGCGTGATATTTCCGATCTGAATGCCTTGAATATGTGTTTGGTATCCTGACTTGTGATACCTCCAAAGTTCAAGATGCCAAATTTTGAGAAGTACAAAGGAGATAATTGTCCAAGGCAACATTTGGTGATATTTTGCAGAAAGATGACCTTATATGCTCACAACGATAAACTTATGATTCACTATTTCCAAGACAGTCTGAGTGGGGCATCGTCGAGTTGGTACATGCAGCTAGAAAGTATCCATATCTAGTCGTGGTCAGACTTAGCGAACGCCTTTGTGAAACAATACCAATACAATCTTGATGTGGATCTCAATCGCATTCAGTTGCAAGGCTTATCTCAAGAGGAAAACGAGTCTTTCAGAGGGTATGCTCAGAGATGGAGAGAGGTAGCTGCTCACGTTCAACTACCACTCTTAGAAATATAATTAGTTGTCATGTTCATAGATTCTTTGCAAAACCCATACTTGGAAAAGATGACAGGCAATGGGACATCCAACTTCTCTGACTTGGTTTCAGTAGGAGAACACATTGAGAGTCATCTCAAGAGTGGAAAGATCCGAGACACCTCGAACATCCCATCTAGTGAAAGTGAATCAGTTGTCAGCTCCCAAGAGGAAGAAGAGGATGAAATCAATACAATATGGGATACTCTACAAGCTCCATTCGTGGTACCTTACCTTCAATACCCAAGTATCTCAACTGTTAAAATCCATCAATCCTATGGGTCTACTTGTGTGACTCCGGTCTCTCCACATGGTCAATATCCTCCTGTCAATAGAGGTCCTCCTCATCAATAGCAGATTACACAACTGCATGCTCCGCAACACCGACGTTACTATAACCAAAAGCCAAAAAGACACTTGGATTCATTACCAATGCCATACAATCACGTGCTACCACGTTTGGTCAATAGTGGACTGATAGTGCCAAAGGGCTTGGATCCTGTGGTTCCTCCATACCCACCATGCTTTGACACCAATGCACGATGCGGATACCATGCTGGCGCCATGGGACATTCAATCGAAGATTTCAAACAGTTCAAGAATAAGGTTCAGGATCTGATTGATTCCAAGCTAATCTCATTTACGCCTCAAGGTCTTTATATCAACATCAATCCTCCATCTGGTCAGGCAGGCCCATTAGTCCATGACATGGAAGAAGCTACAAAGAGTAGATATGAAGAAGGTTATCATACTGGTCTCGATGAGCAAGAAGGGTAGCCCAACTATGAAGCAAGAAAGAAAAGCCTAGTTCCTCAATGCTGGCATTTTTAGATCATTTTTTAAAAGCATTTGTAGTTTCCTTTCTATTAATTGCTACTTGCTTTTAGACATTGTCGTTTATTAATGGTATTGTTAATGTGGTAATTATGCATGCTTTGAATAAATCCATTCGTATTCACTCACATTTTCTCATTTATCGCAAAAATCACAAAAATTTCACTTCCTTTATCACATTGTTGTTTAGAAAATATTTGAGGGAGAATGACGAAAACAAAATACCCATAATTACTGATGGTGTGCTTTTGGATGAAATCTCGTTGATGATGTACAGGCATTGTTTCAATCCTCAAACACTGGAGAGATAAGAAGTTAGTCCCTAGTCAACCACTTCGAGCCTAGAAGTAGGAGTTTCCTTCAGATCTACAAACCCTTACACTTAACCTGGGGCATGGGTACTGTTCAGTTAACCTGACTACTCACCCGAATCACGAGATAAACATCCAAAAGACAGGATGTTTGTTCTTCAAATATCAATGACTTGGCAGTCACAAGCCTTTCAAAAAATGATAAAAATCCTACTAAGTCAAACACCTTAAAAGGAGACTTAGGAAAAAGTCAAGGCAATCCCGATGGACTTGAAGAGCAAAATCAGTCTATGCAAAATTTAGGGATCAAAAGAAAATCAAAAGAGGTCCTCAAACCCTCAACAAAAACAAAATAAAATTTAGTGGCCACTCAAATCAAAAGGGGTCACTAACATCTGACGAAAACAAAATAAGGTGATTGCCAGTTCAAGAAAATATGAATCATCCCCCTTACACCGTCAACTCTTCTGGAAGACAAACGTGTGCAAAATTTAACTGAGCGTAGGACTGGAGATCATCACGAAGAAGGGTTGGGTTAAAATTCAAATTTTGAGCCTTATATCCTTTGTTTCTATTACCATGAACCAGACCGCGATACAACCCTTGAGAGACCTAATTGAGGCGGAGTTTATTCTGAAAGCATTACAGCAAGGTTGCGTAAACTGACTCCTAGAGATTTTCTTATGTATTTGTGTCATAAGATTAGAAAATCTCTAGGAACTTCCAATTAAGAGCAACCAAAGAGGAACTTGATTATTGACTAATACAAGATCGAATCAAGACTACCTCGTGACCTTGTAAATCTAGGGCAAGTCTTTCCGAGGTTTAAACAGGGGCAGATCGCTACAAAATCTAGACACTAGGCAATTCATCTCAGATTATGTCATGGCATAAACCTTTTAAGGAAAAATCATCTAAATACCCTATAGACTGGGGCAGACTAGTTGAACAGGGGCAGTTCCCTTCCATGCTTTTAAATTGGTCAAGCAGACCGTGCTAGACACTAGTAACTGTTGAGTTCACAACAAGCGTCAAAAGCCTTGGGGAAGAGCAAAAGAACAATCAACATGCATTAGTTTAGTCGTTATGCTCGTACGCTCAACATGCTTTGGTTACGTCGCTACGCTCATACCATTATTTGCAAGCCATCATGGCACGTCAGCCAGAAGTCAAGGTTCTTACAAGAACAAGTACACAACTTCTGCAAAGGATCCAACTTGGGGCACCAAAAGCACCCACATATGTCCTTTGATTGTAGCATCATTAGATACCGAGTGTCGGGAAGTCAAATCCTTTCACCAAATAAAGTCCAACCCTGCTTGACACCTCCAAATAAAGTCCAACCCCGCTTGGCATCTCCTAAAGTCTAACCCCGCTTGGCATCTCCTAAAGTCCAACCCTGCTTGGCATCATCAAAGTCCAACCCTGCTTGGCAACCCCAAAAAGTCCAACCCTGCTTGGCACCTCTCCTAAAGTCCAATTCATATTGGCAATTATTAAAAGCCCACCTCATTGGCGTCGTCACAAAAATAATCCCCTGCAGAGTCTGGGCAACACTTTTCTTCCAATAGGAATTTTGGCTCAACTATTCCCCAGCAAATTTATCACTTGAGATATTTGTTAGAACACAGATTGGTTCTTAATTGTATCTCTATGTTTTGATGATAACTCTTATGAAATTTTATATTAAAGAATTATATACTCTAAAATTTGTTTTAGAATGATTGTTGCAGATATTAAAAGTGAATATTATTCTGGAAGCAAATTAGATCTGAACATGAAATTATGCAAGGCTCTGAAGCATTAGAAGCATCTCTTAGAAGATTCTGAGTGGTGTCTACAGAAGGATCTGAAGCAGTAGCTACAGAAGAATCTGAAGCAGAAGCCAGAAGCATCTGAAACATTGAAGCATTCTGTATGAAGAGTTTCAAGCACAGTTATTTTAGAAGACTCTGATAGTACTAACGCTACCTGTACTGAGGATCTGAGTATAAACTATGCTCTGAACAAATACACGCTGAAAGCACACATGCTGCAAAGACTCTAATTCAGCAAATTCTGATGAACATCAGAAGGCTCTGATCAATCTAGACTCTGATGATTCTTGTTGAAACTTGTTGAAGAAGAATTCAAAGTTATGTCCGTTGGAATGACCAAACGACTATTTCCTCATTTATGCTAGACACTAGAACACAGACAAAAAGGATTTCTCTATGCATTCTACTTCTAGGAAAGGTCATGTGATGTGAAGACAAAAAGGTTCAAACCTTTTTGTGCACAGCCTTCAACGTGAGAACTTCTTGGATCTCTGTGCCTATAAAAGCAAGACTCCATTCATCTTCTTCAGTTGACGAAACACTTGAGAAAATTCATTACAAGCTCTCATACAATTCATATTCATTAGCTGAATTTATTTCATTGTTCTTAATATTAAGTGAAAAATCACAGTTGTGATAAAGCTTTATTAGAAGCATTTCAAACACTTGTATTATTCTTACATTTTATTATAAAAGAACCTTAAGAAGATCCAGTTAGGATCAGTAGTTCTTAAGAAGACTTTGAACAGTTGTTCTTAGTGCTTACTATTGTAATCAGTTGATTTAATAGTGGATTAAGTCCTTGTTTGAGAAAGGCAAATCACTCTTGATAAGGGTGGACTGGAGTAATTGAGTTCAACGAACCAGGATAAAAATCCTTGAGTTTTTATTTCTAAGTTTTTCTACATACTTATTCACCCCCCCCCCCCCCCTTCTAAGTATTTTCTCACCTTCAGTTGGCATCAGAGCTCCGGTTCTCTGTGTGCTACCACTTCACAGTGACAAAAAAGATCCAGTGAGAAAAACTTTGATATATATATATTTGGTTGTTATTATGGCTGAAAATTCAACATCTAATAGTAACAACAGATATGAAGAAAGGGACAAAATCAGCACTAAACCCCCTATGTTTGATGGGAAGAAATTTGATTATTGGAAGGACAGGATTGAAAGTTTCTTCCTTGGTTATGATACTAATCTGTGGGACTTGGTCATAGATGGGTATGTTCATCCCACTGATGGGAATGGCAAGAAAGTAGACAGAAAATCTATGACTGAAGCCCAAAAGAAGGAGTTTAGAAATCACCACAAGGCTAGAACAATCTTGTTAAATGCAATATCTCACACTGAGCACGAAAAGATCACAAATAGAGAAACTACATTTGACATGTTTGAGTCTTTGAAGATGACTCATGAAGGAAACCTTCAAGTGAAAGAGACCAAGGCTCTGGCATTAAAACAGAAGTATGAAGCGTTCAAGATGGAAGAATCTGAGTCTATAGAAACTATGTTCTCTAGATTCCAGATCCTTACAGCTGGTCTAAAAGTTCTGGATAAAGGCTACTCAATTGCTGATCATGTGAAGAAGATCATCAGAAGCTTGCCTATCAGATGGAGACCTATGGTCACTACTCTGAAGCTTGCCAAGGATCTAAACAAGATCACTCTGGAAGAGCTAATCAGCTCTCTAAGGAGCCATGAAATTGAACTTGAGGAAGATGAGCCTCAAAAGAAAGGTAAGTCTATTGCCTTAAAATCTAACAAATCTGTGAAAGCTTTGCAAGTGTTAGAAGAAGGCTCTGAAGAATCTTCTTCTTCTTCTGAAGAAGAAGATGAACTGTATTTGTTGTCCAGAAGAATCAACAGACTCTGGAAACACAAGCAGAGGAAGTTCAAGAACTTCAAAAATCCAGATCAGCGCAAGGAGTCCTCTGGACCAAAAAGATCTGGAAAGAAGGAAGTTGTTTGTTTTGAATGCAAACAACCTGGTCATTACAAAAATGGGTGTCCAAAGCTTCAAGCCTAGAAAAAAGCCTGAGCACAAGAAGAAAGTTCTAATGGCTACATGGGATGACTCTGATGAATCTGGATCCTCATCAGAATCTGAAGATGAATGCGCCAATATGGCTCTGATGGCAGGCATTGAAGATCAGAATGAAGAATCATCTGAATCTGAGTCTGATTCTGAATCTGACTCAGAAGAGGTACTTTCTGATCTCACTAGGGAAGAGCTTATTAAAGTCTTATCAGAAGTCCTGAAAAATTATAATCAGATTAAGCTCAAATGCAAGAAGCTTAAGTGCAATCTTGGCTCTGAGAATAATCTGTTAAAATCAAAAATTGCTGAGCTAAAATAAAATAATCTAAAAATGAAAGCCAATTTTGAGATAGCTCAACAAAACTCTGAATCTGAAAGTAAGTCTAAATGCAAAAACATTTTAGAAGAATATGACTTTAGCTTTCAGAAATTTCTTGCTAAAAGCATAGACAGAAGCAAGATGGCTTCTATGATCTATGGGGTTAGCAGAAATAATAGGAAAGGATTTTGATATGAATCTTCCTCTGGAAAGGATTTAAATCCAATACCTGTTGATAAACTTGTTATTAAGAAAACTCCCTTGTACTCTCATTTCAAGTTTGGTCATCTGAATGACATTAAACACACACGTTCTGATCAGAACGTTCATGCGTTTAAGCTAAAAGTAAGTCAGAACAAAACTGTTATAAAAAGACAGAACTTCAGACCAACTTTCAAGGCAACTAACCAAAAAAGATCTGGGTACCTAAGGATAAGATTATCCCTGTTGCAGATGTTTTTTGCAGAAAAATCAAGACGCTAGTCATGGTACCTGGACTCTGGCTGCTCACGTCACATGACGGGAGAAAGGTTTATGTTCCAAAGCCTGGAGCTTAAATCTGAAGGAGAAGTGAAGTTTAGAGGGAATCAGAAGGGCAAGATCATTGGCTCTGGAACTATTGGTAATGGTAACCTTCCCTCTATATCTAATATTCTTCTTGTAGAAGGATTAAAGCATAATCTATTGTCCAAAAGTCAATTAAGTGACTATGGTTATGATATAATCTTTAATCAACAATGTTGCAAAGCTGTTAGTCAGAAGGATGGGTCAATCCTATTTAATGGAAAGAGGAAGAACAACATTTACAAAATAAATCTTTCAGAACTTAAAGTTCAAAATGTTAAATGCCTCTTGTCTGTTAATGATGAGCAATGGGTCTAGCATAAAAGATTGGGGCATATTAATATGAGACGTATATCTCAGATTAATAAACTCAATCTGGTCAGAGGACTTCCTAAGTTGAAGTTCAACTCAGATGCTCTTTGTGAAGCATGTTAAAAAGGAAAATTTTCAAAATCTTCTTTTAAATCTAAGAATGTTGTTTCAACATCAAGACCATTAGAATTACTTCACATTGATCTGTTTGGACCAGTGAAAACTGCATCCATCAGAGGCAAGAAGTATGGATTAGTCATTGCTGATGACTACAGCAGATGAACATGGGTAAAGTTCTTAAAACACAAGGATGAGTCACATTATGTGTTCTTTGACTTCTGCAAACAAGTCCAGAATGAAAAAGATTTCAAAATTATTAAAGTCAGAAGTGATCATGGAGGTGAATTTGAAAATATATTTTTTGAAAAATATTTTAATGAAAATGGCATTGCTCATGATTTTTCCTGTCCTAGAACTCCACAACAGAATGGAGTTGTAGAGAGAAAACATAGAACTCTGCAAGAAATGGCCAGAACCATGATCAATGAGACTAATCTGGCAAAGCACTTTTGGGCAGAAGCAATAAACACAGCTTGTTATATTCAGAATAGAGTGTCTGTAAGACCTCTTCTGGAAAAGACTCCCTATGAATTATGGAGGAACAGAAAGCCCAACATTTCATATTTTCATCCTTTTGGATGTATCTACTATATGTTAAACACTAAAGAGAATCTTAACAAGTTTGATTCTAAAGCACATAAGTGTTTCATGCTTGGGTATTTTGAACTCTCTAAAGGCTACAGAGTATACAATACTGAAACACAGATTGTGGAGGAATCTATACATGTTAGATTTGATGATAATCTTGGCATTGAAAAGCCAAAGCAATTTGAAAGTTCTGCAGATAGAGAAGTAATTCTCACAGACTCTGAAGGCTCGGAGGCAGACAAAGCTCAAGTGAAGGAACCTGAAGCAACGCTAGATGTAATTCCTTTGGTTTCTCAGATGAACAACTTAAACATTTCTAAAGAATCAAATGTTAGAGGATCATCATCCAGAATCAAGGCCTCTCATCCAGAGGATATGATCATTGGAAAGAAGGATGGCCCCATTAGAACAAGATCATTCCTCAGATCATCTGAAGCATCATTATTTGGGTTAGTGTCAGTTATTGAACCAACTTCTATGGATGAAGCTCTGCAAGACAATGATTGGATTATTGCCATGCAAGAAGAGCTCAATCAGTTCACAAGAAATGATGTGTGGGATTTGGTTCCAAGACCAAAAGGATTCAACATAATTGGAACAAAATGGGTCTTCAGAAATAAGTTGAAGAAGAAAGGAGAAGTTGAAAGAAACAAAGCAAGGCTTGTTGCTCAAGGTTATAGCCAGCAAGAAGGAATTGATTATACAGAGACTTATGCTCCTGTAGCAAGGTTAGAATCTATTCGTTTACTCATTTCTTTTTGCTGCACAAAATAACATCACTCTATATCAGATGGATGTTAAGAGTGCCTTTCTAAATGGTATTATAGAGGAAGAAGTTTATGTTCACCAACCTCCTGGTTTTGAAAGTGAAAAATTTCCAGAACATGTTTTCAAACTAAAGAAATCTCTTTATGGTTTAAAACAAGCTCCCAGAGCTTGGTATGAGAGATTAAGCAATTTTCTTCTGGAGAAAAATTTCATCAGAGGCAAAGTGGACACAACACTCTTTTGTAAAACATTTAAGAAAGATATTTTAATTTGCCAAATATATGTAGATGATATTATACTTGGATCTACCAATGGTATGCTAGGAAAGGAGTTTGCTCAATGTATGCAAGCAAAATTTGAGATGAGCATGATGGGAGAATTGAGATTCTTTCTGGGAATTCAAGTCAACCAAACTCCAGATTGCACTTACATTCATTAGACCAAATATGTTAAAGAGCTTCTGAAGAAGTTTAACATGACTGATAGTAAGATGGCAAAGACTCCTATGCATCCAACAAGTACACTTGGTAAGGAAGAGGTAAGTAAGAAAGTAGATCAGAAACTCTACAGAGGTATGATAGGATCTCTTCTCTATTTAACTGCTTCTAGACCTGATATTTTATTCAGTGTATGCTTGTGTGCAAGATTCCAATCAGATCCTAGAGAATCACACTTAACATATGTTAAGAGGATTCTAAGGTATCTGAAAGGTACTTCTAATGTGGGTTTGTGTTACAGAAGATCTGACGATTTCAAATTAGTTGGATTCTGTGATGCTGACTACGCTGGAGACAGAGTGGAAAGAAAAAGTACTTCTGAAAGTTGTCAATTTCTAGGAAGAAATATAATCTATTGGTATAGCAAGAAGCAACCCACAATTGCACTATCAACTATAGAGGCAAAATATATTGTTGCTGCTGGATGTAGCACGCAGATGCTTTGGATGAAAATTCAGCTAGAAGACAATCAGATCTTTGAGAGTAATGTTTCTATTTTCTGCGATAATACTTCTGCTATATGTTTGTCTAAAAATCCCATTTTACACTCTAAGGCAAAACATATAGAAATTAAACATCACTTCATCAGAGACTATGTTCAGAAGGGTATTATAAACTTAGCCTTTGTTGATACAGATCATCAATGGGAAGATATTTTCACAAAACCCCTTGCTGAAGATAGGTTCAAGTTTATTCTAAAAAATATTGGTATGGATTTTTGTCCAGAATGATATTTATCAGAAGCAAACTTCTCAGATGCAAAATGCTTAAAACTCTGAATATTTTTCTTGTCAATTATTTGATTTATTGATTTATTATTATCTGTGTGTATCTGAACTAACCAATCTTAGAGGATTTGAACGTTGGCTAACGTTTCATTTCTTAAGAGAATTCAGAAGCACATGCAATCAAACACGTGTCACTCTGAATCTGAAAAGATGGCGTGTACACCACTGAAGAGACGTTTGAGGTATTGTTTGAATAGTTGAAATTCTTGGTTTTCCCCCCAATTTGTCAGAATCAATTAATGCTTTGAAATGATTTTTATTCTTTTCATTAATTGTCATTTATTGCTATGTGAGAACGTGTTATTTGTGTCTGTCTGATTGCCTTCTCTATAAATACCATTTTTCACACCAAATTCACACTTTTCACTTCACAAACAATTTTATGCATTTCTGCCTTCTCTTTTCTCTTCACAAAAACCCTAAACCTTCGTCCAAATCATCTTCATCTTCTTCAATGGCAACCTCATCTTCTACAACAACTCAATTTCAATCAACTATGGTTGCAGTTACGTCAGCAAATATGGGTGTGACTCCATTCACGGTACCTAAGAGGACATTGTTAACTCCTGTAAACAAACTTGAAGTTCTCTGTGAATCCATGATGGAATTTGACTCTTTATCAGAAAATGGGTTTGAGTTTCGTTCTATTATTGATGCACAAGGATGGGTTAAATATTTTGATAGGCTGTTTGGACCAGTGTATCCACACTTGGTAAAGGAATTCTAGATACATGCATTTGTTTATCCTAAATTCATACTTTCTTCTGTTCTGGGAAAGGAGATCACCATCACTGAAGATCTCATCAGGAAACTCATTGGGTATGAGGAGACTGATATAGTGTGTCATCTGCCAGCTGAGCGTGTGGATATGGAAGAAGTCTATGAGGAAGTCATTACATCTGGACAGGCCTCTAACAAATTTAAGGATCTGAAACCTGACTACAAAATCTGGGCAAAGATTTTTCTGGGATGCATCAATCACAGAAAATCAACAAATTCTCCAGATTATGTGAATAATGAACAACTCTACTTCATGTATTGCCTTAGTCAGAGTACAAAAGTAGATCTGCCTCACATTCTCTTTATGCATCTGTGGAATCACATCAATGCATCCAGAGAAACTGTAAAGGATAAGGGATAGAAGATCAGAACGTGGATTCCCTTTGGAAGGTTGATTTCAGACATTTTGACAGAGAATGGTCTGGTAACTGCTCTTTATGAGGCTGGAGTTAAAGATGAGTTAGAAACAATTGTTGGTAAACCATTGAATGCAAAAAGTATTCAGAGGCTAAAGATTGTAGATAAACTCACAGCTGCACCTAAGAAGCTGAATATCTCTGAAGTTAGTCAGAAGAGGATTCCAGTTGAAGATTTTCCACTGTTTGGTGCTGAAGAACCAAGGGACATCATTGTTAGGTACATTGATGCATGCAAAGCAGATGGAATGCCTATTCCTGCAGATATTCTGATTCGTGCCAGAGAACCAATGCCAGATGTGTATGTATACTGAGAACATGAGAAAGAGAAATCAATTAGAGGCAGAAGAAGCAGTTGCTCAGAAGAAGCCAAAAGTTGATGACAAGCCACAGAAGCAGATCAAGAGAAAATCTTCTGGAGAAGTTCCCTCTGTTCCTACCAAGCGCATAAAGACTAAGGGTACTAAATCTTTTGTATCTTCCTTTGCTAAGATTGTTATGAATGAATCAACTTTTTGTTCTGTTCCCAAACCTCCTCCCACTCAAAATCAAACTATTCCTGCTCCATCTTAATCTTCCAAACCAACTAAATCATCTGATCCATCTCAACCCTCTGAACAACCATCCAAACCAATTGCATCTGATCAACCTGTTGTACAAAAGGTTTCTGAATCACAGACTCCAAATGATTCTATTAAACCTATTTCTCCTACACCTCCAGCATCCACTCAAACAATATCTGCACCACAACCATCATCTGACATTCCCTCATCTGAATCACTACCTTCTCAAACAACAGAACCACTCCAAACACCACCAGTTATATCTACTCCACAACAACCAGAACAACAGCATGAAAACCAACCAGAAGAACAACAACCAAAACAACAATCAATATCTCAACCAGAAATTTCCCCATCTGAACCACAAATAACCAAAACTGCAGAACCAACAAAAAATCCACAAGAATCAACAATTCCAACATATGAAACTCAACAAACTCCTCATCAGTCTGAACCACAACAACAACCATCTTCTGAACCACAAAATCAATCTGAAGACATTATGGATGTGCAACCCATTGCAACCATGTATGTCTTATCTTCTAATTCATGTCATTAAACTGAATCATCTGATTCTGATGAATCTGAAGTCCCCTCACCAACTTGCTTACATAATCCTGATCCTTACAAACCACTACCATCTGACCTACCTACTTCTGAACACCCTCTTCACTCCAAATTTAACTTCACAGATTTTCTACCATCCCCATCTGATGCTGTTACATCAACACCATCTGATGTTGTCACCTCTACTCCTCAACTCACCATACCACAAACATCCGTACCACAACCATCTGAACAACCATCATCTGATCACTCACCTCCTGAACAAACCCAAAAATCTCCTGAACCTTCACAACAAGTCACCATAGAAGACTTTCTGAACCCTAAACCCATAATAGATGTTTCTACTTTGTTTACGAATTTCAAGAAGGAAATGCGTAAGGGGATTGCTTCTGTAGAGAAAGAGTGCATGGCTAGTATGGATCCTGCTGAATCTGAAGCTTCTTGGGACAGATTCATCTCAAAGTTCAACTCTGCTGCATCTGATCTCAGAACACTTTGTGCTGATGATGCAAAGTCTAAGTTTGCTGAAATGGTCAGACAGACTCTGCTGAGCATTCTCACAACCCCAGTGCTTCTTCTGGAAGATGCTCCTGCTAAAGATGCTGAAATGATAGAAGACACTCCTGCATCTGCCATGGAGATTGATGCATCTGCTTCTGCACCTTCTGCATCTGAAATGAAGAATGAGACTCCAGATGTTGTTCAAGAAGTTAAAGAAATCCGATCTTGGATGATAAAACAGAAACAGACTACTAAAGAGATAAAGACTTGGATGGCTAAGCAAGAAGAATCTACTACAAAGATTACTGATCTTCTGAACGTGATTGCTTCTCTCCAGCCCTAGTTGTCTTTTTCATGTTTTTGCATTCTTGTTCTGCACTTGTTTTTTGTTTGCTGTTCTGTTTTTCTATCATCTGGTGTATGAACATCTTTTCTTTTGTTTGTTTGTTATCTGAATGAATGAATGAATGAATGACTCTGTGTTTTCTCTACATGATTTATCATTTCTATATTTCCTTTTATTTTGTCTTTTAAGCGTTTTTTTTTACTTTTTTATTATGACAAAAAAGGGGGAGAAAATGGATCTGACTGTTCAAATAAACTCTACCTAAATGAACTTCAGACATATCAATCTTAACTAACGTGAATTCTTAGCTTTTCAGAATATTTGAAATATCTGACAAATTCTTTAAAAGTAACTCTGAGATCCCCAGATCAAATTTAACCTATCAGGCTCTGATTCTGAAACACTCATCCAAGTCAAGATTTAATATTTTTGGAACAATCAGGCCCTGATCTTGAAAAGAATACTCATGCAAAAAGGGAAGTTTCTATTTCTTCTAAGTATTAAATTTAGGGGGAGATTCATCATCTCAGGGGGAGTTATAATTATATTTTCAATTGAACAAAATTTCTTATGTTTTTGTCATCATCAAAAAGGGGGAGATTGTTAGAACACAGATTGGTTCTTAATTATATCTCTATGTTTTAATGATAACTCTTATGAAATTTTGTATTAAAGAATTATATACTCTAAAATTTGTTTTAGAATGATTGCTGCTGATATTAAAAGTGAATATTATTTTGGAAGCAAATTAGATCTGAACATGAAATTATGCAAGGCTCTGAAGCATTAGAAGCATCTCTTAGAAGATTCTGAGTGTTGTCTACAGAAGGATCTGAAGAAGTAGCTACAGAAGAATCTGAAGCAGAAGCCAGAAGCATCTGAAACATTGAAGCATTCTGTATGAAGAGTTTCAAGCACAGTTATTTCAGAAGACTCTGATAGTACTAACGCTGCCTGTACTGAGGATCTGAGTATAAACTCTACTCTGAACAAATACACGCTGAAAGCACACATGCTGCAAAGGCTCTGATTCAGCAAATTCTGATGAACATCAGAAGGCTCTGATCAATCTAGACTCTGATGATTCTTGCTGAAACTTGTTGAAGAAGAATTCAAAGTTATGTCCGTTGGAATGACCAAACGACTCTTTCCTCATTTATGCTAGACACTAGAACACAGACAAAAAGGATTTCTCTGTGCATTCTACTTCTAGGAAAGGTCATGTGATGTGAAGACAAAAAGGTTCAGACCTTTTTGTGCACAACCTTCAATGTGAGAACTTCTTGGATCTCTGTGCCTATAAAAGCAAGACTCCATTCATCTTCTTCAGTTGACGAAACACTTGAGAAAATTCATTACAAGCTCTCATACAATTCATATTCATTAGCTGAATTTATTTCATTGTTCTTAATCTTAAGTGAAAAATCACAGTTGTGATAAAGCTTTATTAGAAGCATTTCAAACACTTGTATTATTCTTACATTTTATTGTAAAAGAACCTTAAGAAGATCCAGTTAGGATCAGTAATTCTTAAGAAGACTTTGAACAGTTGTTCTTAGTGCTTACTATTGTAATCAGTTGATTTAATAGTGGATTAAGTCCTTGTTTGAGAAAGGCAAATCACTCTTGATAAGGGTGGACTAGAGTAGTTGAGTTCAACGAACCAGGATAAAAATCCTTGAGTTTTTATTTCTATGTTTTTCTACATACTTATTTAACCCCCCCCCCCTTCTAAGTATTTTCTCACCTTCAATATTGCTTTGGTATCGCGAAGGACCTTGATGGATAAGGGACTGCTTCGACCACCCGAAGAAATCTCGTTTGTGTTTAGAGATACTGCTTTGGTATCGCGAAGGACCTTAATGGATAAGGGACTGCTTTGACCACCCGAAGAAATCGCGCATGTGTTTAGAGATACTGCTTTGGTATCGCGAATGACCTTAATGGATAAGGGGTTGCTTCGGCCACCCGAAGAAATCTCTTATGTGTTTAGAGATACTGCTTTGGTATCGCAAAGAACCTTGATAGATAAAGGACTAATTCGATCACCCGAAGAAATCTCGTTTATGTTTAGAGATACTGCTTTGGGATCGTGAAGGACCTTAATGGATAAGGGACTGCTTCGACCACCCGAAGAAATCTCGTTTGTGTCCCGAGATATTGCTTTGGTATCGTGAAGCACCTTAATGGATAAGGGACTGCTTCGACCACCCGAAGAAATCTCGTATGTGTTTAGAGATACTGCTTTGGTATTGTGAAGGACCTTAATGGATAAGGGGTTGCTTCGACCACCCGAAGAAATCTCGTTTGTGTTCCGAGATACTTCTTTGGTATCGCGAAGGACCTTGATGGATAAGGGGCTGCTTCGCCATTAGAACCATCACCATGAAGCACCATCCCATCCCTGATCTTCAACGACCCATTAACACAAAGAGTTTCAAAATCCAAACTTTAACCAAACCCCATTCCCCAAATTCTCTGCCTTTCTCATTACTTAATCTACGACAACGGGATCCTCCACGATGGTTTTAGACCCAAAAAAACGTCTCAGAACCGCCACCTTCCCTTCTATCATCAAAATCTGATTACCTTCACGGCGGTTGTAACGCCCCAATTCTGAATTTCCCATTTTTGTTGAGTCTTTTAAATTTATTTTGATTGAATTATTCTTTTAATGTGTGCTTATTATGTTATTTCATTATTCGGAGAGTTTTGGGAATTAATTAGAGGGTGTTTTAGATAATCCTTAATTAGTAGATGTTTGAGAGAAATAGAATAGAAAGAGTATAAGTGGAAATAGAGAGAAAAGAAAAGAGATAGAAAGAAATAGAAAGGAAAGAAGAAGAGAAGAGAAGAGGAGGAAGAGGAGAAAAACCTAGAATCATCAAGAATCAAACTTCTAAGCTTCGATTAATCGGGTAAGGGTGTGAAACTTTATCATTCATTCGAATTTTATGATTATGTATGTTTCTATTGGTTTGCTTTTGGATTGGGGAGAGTTTTTCTCATTTTCTGTTTTAGGTTGAATTGGAGTTAATCAGTAGAACCCGAGTTTTAACGGTTAAGAATGAGAATGAGTGGTAGAATTTAGTCGAGGAATGTTGGGCTAAGGCTACCGAGACGAGTTGGGATTGAATCGGGTAGATTTCGATGAATTTCGGAGTTTTGGACAGTGGGGAATATGAGCTCGCAGACCCTCGCTAGCACGTTCCCTAGGCGAGCGGGTCGCGAACATTCGCTGGGCATTCGCTATGGCAAACTAGTAGCGAACGGTCCCAGACTTGGGCAGAATGGTTTTGGGTGTTCTTTGCTGGTAGCGAAGGGGGTAGTGAGCATTCGCTGGGCATTCGCTGTGGAGAGTGGGGTAGTGAACCAAGTCAGTGGCTTCTGTTTTCCTTCGCGAGCTTGTTCGCTAGGCGAACAGGTAGCGAGCACTCGCTAGGAGCTCGCTAGGCGAGAAGGGTAGCGAGCGTAGCAGGATGTTATTTTCTTGTGTTTTCACTTCCATGTCGATTCTTCGATTCAAGTATGATTAATTATTTCTTATTATGAATAGTTGTGTGTAATATGAAATGCTGTGGGTAGCCGTATGGCGTGAATCCTAGATTGTGAATCGTGAAGTGTGAAATGTGGCCGTTTGGCAATTTTGTGCATTTGTTTGAATTGAGTGAAAATGCATGATTTTATATTCGTGTATATGTATGCATTTCAAGAATGTATGGAGTTGTTTTGTTTGTGAAGCATCATGATTGCATTCTTGTGTGTCTGATCCCGCGTAGGATCTACAGAAACCTCGTGTGCCCTTGTGGGGTATGAGCGATGGTTTGTCTTTGATCCCTAGGAGGATCTACAGAAACATCGTGTTCCCTTGTGGGGTGTGAGCGATAGTTTATATTGATTCCATGGAGAATCTGCAGAATGATTGTGTGCCCTTTGTTGCACCCTAAAATTTGGCCAACCGATTCTCCTATCTGACTCGTGGTTCAAATTCATATTCGCAAATCAGACGCATGACGTTTGTGCACAGATAGAGGATATCAGGGTTACAGCTTGGTTTTCGTCTATCAGATACGGCAGATCCAGTCCAGATCATCAGGGTTTTATTTTCGGGAAATTTGTGCGCTCCTCGGTGATTTTCAGCTTGCATAGTGATTTTGGGATATTCTGAGGCCCGAGGTTCTCTGTTCGATTCGATCTGGTCTCGTGCGCTCTTTTATGGTGGTCATTTGCAGTTGTCTGCATTTTTTTAGGGTTTAATAGACTTTTGTGGATTTTAAATAGGCATTTTAATCATTTTTAGGATTTAAATAGATTTTTTTAGAATTTTAAATAGTTTAAATCTCTTTTTAGAATTTTATAGAATTTTTAAAATAGATTTAATAGTTTTTTATCATTTTTAGAATATAGAAGAATTTAAATAGTTTTTGGTTTTAGATAATATAGAAAATATTATAGATTTTTTCTTTTATGTTAATAGGGATTTTAATAGTTTTTTAATAATAGAAATAAATAGAGTTCATTAGATTAAATCTTTTAATAGTTTTTGGGTTTAATGTAGGGTTTAATAGCTTTAAATAAATGGTATAGACTTTTATAGAATTTTAATAGAAATAAATAAAATTTGTTTTAATATAGTTTGTCTTTTAAATAGATATTATAAAATGGCATAGACTTTTGTAGAATTTTAATAGGAATTAGTAGAAGTTTATTAACATAGGGTTAATTAGGGTTTTAATCACGTTTAGGTCTAATTAGGACTTAGTTAGTTTAATTAGATCATCATTAGTTAATTAGTTAATTAGGTCTTAATAAGTTTTAATTAGTTTAAGTAGGTTTAATTGTTAATTCAGTTTTTCAGGTTTTGATCAGCATGGTTCGTTGGGCCCAGAGGGATTTTTTTGGAGGCCCACATCGTTTTTTTTTCCAGTCCAATTCGTTTTTGTGCAGGTTTTGGCCAGAGGATGCCACTTGTCCGAGTATAAAGGGGGCCACGCGTCCACACTCAGAGGACCCCACCACACCACTCAGAAACTCCCAGAGTCTGCCACGCATCTCCCACGTATCTCCCCCCAACCAACACCTCTCACCACGCGTCCTACCTCCGGGCCTTCACCGGAGCCCCACCAGAACCCTGCCGCCGGCCATGCATCCTCCCTGAACCACCACACTGCCGACCGCTCTAACCGTCTCCGGCCACCGTCCTTGCCGGAAACTGCAAAAAACCCAGAAACACTCTTTTCTTCTCCGATCCTCCTCCGTCCCCCTTCATCTTCTCCTTATCGGAAAATCCAACCACCGCCGGAAACTTCAAAGGATTTTTCCAGATCCTTCATCAATGTTTCCCAGAAAAGCCTCAGAACTCCATCGTTCTTCAATCCCTCCCCAGAACGTCTTCGTTTCTCATCATCGATCATCAAGAAATTCACCGGTCTTCGTGGTTTTCAACCCAGAATCTTCCTCAACCAGGACAGTGTTCTTCACCAAGCCATACGATTCGCCCAGAAATTCCCAGAACACGTTCGAACCTTCATCATTCTTCAGCGAAATCCCAGAAAGTCATCATTATCTTCATCAATCGTCAAGAAAGCCAACCGGTCCTTCAAGAACGTTACAACGCTGTTCGTCGCCCTCAACAGCTTCAAGATTTTCCAGTTCTTCATCATTCGTCAGTAGATCCAGGGTTCATCGAATCGTGTCAACACCTCCAGGTTTTTGTTTCTTCCAACTCTTCTTTTAAATGCTTTGGATTACGAATCAGGTAGGAATTATGTTGGCATTTAGGTTTAGAAGTTCTTGATAGTTTAAACGAAGAGGATTCTGGTGAGATCTGGATTTGAGGTTAGGTTTTAGCTGAGGTTTTTTTTGTGAGAATGTGCGAGCTCAGAGAGGATGGGAAGGCGAAGACGAACGACTAGGGTTTAGTTTGGGGGGATGAACAGTAGCCAGAGAATGGAGAAGGGAGATAGGGTTTTGTTCGTTGGTTAGGGTTAGGGTTTGGGCCAGGCCCAAGTGTGTTTGCTGAACCACAATCCCCATTCACTCGTTCGCCCCCCCCCCCCCCCCCTTGTGAGAGAGGAGATAGAATGATTGGGCTGGGCCTTATGCCCACTGCTATTCGCACCCCCCTGGTGCGTAAGCCCAATGGGAATGAACCTGAAAAGCTTACTATCTGCACCCCCCATGCATTGTTTTTCTGTTTTTTTATTAGTTAGTTTCTGATTTCATTGGGCCTGTGCCTATTGCTAGGCGCACCCCCCATTCAGGCCCAACTTAGGATTTTAACTGAACACATGTGCTGTTTGAACCCCCCTCCCCTTTTATCCATTTCTTTTATTTTTCTTTGTTTTCTCTAATATTTTTGCATCTTGTATAAATCACATAAAATAGAAAATCAATGTTTTTTTAATTCTTCTGTTTGCTATAGGTCAATCGTAATGTCTAGAAAATTGTGTAAAAATAAAAATGCCATTTTATTTTTGTTTACTATTTTTGGTATATTTTCCATTTAATTGACTTTTTTAATATTCTTTAGTGCATGCATATTGTTAGAAAATTCATAAAAAATAGTAGGTTCGATCAAATAATTCCGTTCTTTTTTCTGTAGGCTCGTAATTCAATGTAGAATTTTATAGTACAAAAACATTAGCTTAATCATGCATTTTCATTTTAATTGCATTTTTTGTATTGTTTTGATATTGAATAATTGGTTTGTGGATATGTCTGCTTTGTTGATTTTAGTTCTTTCATCTGGTAATGAGTTTTGCTCTGATTTTTTAGTATGTTGTCATAGAGCCATGTAGGTTTCCCATAGATTTTTGATAGATTTTTGTAGGATGTTCTGATATTGTTTTAGTCTGAGCTTGAGGATAGGAGAAGTCTTGATGGCTTCTGACTTTGAAGTTCAACTGTGGTTGAACTTCAGAGATAGTTTCTTGTGGTTTGATGGCCTGTGGGTTCTTCTCAAAGGTGGAGGCTGGTTGAAGCCCTGTTGGAGCTTGCAAGGAGGCACTGGATTGAGGCTTAGTTTAGGAGCTTGTTCCCTGTTTGTGAGGTTCGAGATCCTGAAGTTTGAAGGGAGTTTATGGTACTTTCCTGAGGAAGGCACTATGAATGACTTTCATTCTTTCTTCTCACCTCTTTCTTAAGTATCCAATGATGTTGGAGCCAACTTGTGAGTTTAATTTCTCCTGAGGAGGAAGGTAAACTGATCACAGTTGTTGAGCCACATAGGATACGATTCCTAAGTGTCGGCCTCCTAGTACTTTCCTGAGGAAGGTCCTAGGGGTCTATTCACTTAGCTCCCTTAGTTTATCTAGGATTTCTTAAGTATCCAATGATGTCGGAGCCAACTTGTGAGTTTAATTTCTCCTGAGGAGGAAGGTAAACTGATCACAGTTGTTGAGCCACATAGGATACGATTCCTAAGTGTCGGCCTCCTAGTACTTTCCTGAGGAAGGTCCTATGGGTCTGCTCACTTAGTTCCCTTAGTCCTTATAGGCTTTCTCAAATATCCAATGATGCCGGAGCCTTCATGTGAGTTTAGTTTCTCCTGAGGAGGAATGTAAACTGATCACAGTTGTCGAGCCGCATAGGATATGACTCCTGAGTAGTAACCTCCTGGTACTTTCCTGAGGAAGGCACTATGAGTTTGTCTGCTTAGCTCCCTTTCTTTGGTAAGCTTGGTCTGAAGCTTGGAGACTGGGATTGATTCCTCTTGCTTAGGGTTTTGATTAGAGTTTTTGTTTAGATCTTTGCTTAAGGTGTTGCATAGGGTTTTGTTTAGAGATAGATTAGGGGTTTGTTTCAGGTTTTGTTTAGGGGCCCTGCTCAGGGTTTGTCTCTTTGTGTTGTTTGACTTGTATGGTGTTGTGTTGCATTAGACTTAGGAATTCATCTAGATAAGTTCTGAGGTAAGTGCATCTTAGAAGTAGACTTTGTGTGCATGAGAAGTTGAGGTGGTCCTCCTTCTGCTTGTTTGTTATTGAGTGGCTTTGCTTGTTGGTATTTGGTAGAGCTGAGCTCCCTTGCCTCTGTGGTTTGCGGCCTTTGCGCCTTGATTGTTTAGTTGTTGCATTCATACATATTTCTAGTATTTCCTTACTTTGCAGTATTTCTTGTTCGCCGTTTAGTCCTGTTGCCATGATCCCTTAGGAGCTCTGACTTCTCCGCTGCGGAGTCGTTATGATAGACATTAGGATGGTCAACCAGGCATGATAGCAGTAGGTAGATTCCCCTTTTTCAGCTAAGTTTTAGGGTGTCTTTTCCCTTTCCTTTCAGTAGGAGCTTTTTGAGTAGCTTGACTCGTAGTTAGCTGAACTACAGCTGCTCTGATTCCTCGTACCAGATGAGGATATGTAGGCATAGGATGTGATATCCTAGCGAGCACACTAACAACTAATCTTTGTTCTCTCGCGGCTGTGCGATCGAGACTTTCCGCTGACGACTAATAGTTATCCCCTTCCTCTTGCCCGAGCGCATTTGAGACCAGATCGTAGTTGTAGGTCCCGAGCCTTTAGAACCAGTTTGTTTTCTCACTGCTGTGTGAGAGCCCCATGTTTAGCCGTAGTTAGTCGACTACGTTTGCTCTGATCTTCCATGTTGTGTGGAAGTACGTAGGCACAGGATGCGATGTCCTGGCGAGCAACCTTGTCCCCGTTTAGACGTAGGTAGTCGAACTACGTTGACTCTGACTTTCCCATTGCACGAGGGAGTACGTAGGCCCAGAACACCGTATGTTCTGTCGAGTCCTGTCCTTTTATTTGCTTTTCAGACCGACCATTAGCGTAGATAGATACACCCTTTTCCTTATAAACACCAAGCGTGGATCCCATCGAGTACGATGGACGTGAGGGGTGCTAATACCTTCCCCTTGCGTAACCGACTCCCGAATCCAGGTTTTGGTTGCGATGACCATACCTTCTCCCGTCTTTGCGAGGTTTACTTCGAGCGTTTCCTTTCCCGCTCTGAGGGATAAATAACGCACGGTGGCGACTCTCCTCTCAAGCCGGCGCCGATTTTCGCAGTAGCGACACCCTTGTGGGGTGTGAGCAATCCTGAAATATCGTGTGCCCATGTGAGGTGTGAGCGATGGGTGAACATCGTAGGCCCGACGGGGAGTTACTTCGGTAACGAGCGATGGTTCCATTTGGTTCTTCAATTGAACCTGCTGAATGAGTCGGTGCCACATTTGCAATCTGCATAGAGTCGTGAGTCGGTCTCTATGAGTGCATTATCATCTTCATAGGATGTATTGGTGTAATTGACATAATTTTGTATGTTTATGTGAAGTGTTGAACTAAACATAATGGTATATGCTTGGTGAATTATATATGTTCTGCGATGTATATATGATTGAATTGTGAT